>CM028134.1:114012500-114612500 GCA_016271365.2 Neoceratodus forsteri
TTTTGTCTGCAGTAATAAGTAATCTTCCTAGGTACTGCAGTTCTGTTGTTCACACTTATCGGTGAGTCCGGTAGAGTGGAGAGAGGAGTTGTAATTACCAGTGATGCATCCGGGAGATTAGAGGAAAGGCAATTCTGGTCTGCAGTAGCTGTTTTTTTTCAAAGAGTTCTGCTTGCTGTACTCTTCCTTCCTGGTCCATATAGATTTAGACATTCCATTCTACGGTTTGTGATCAGCGCTGTAGTGTGGTTGATATTGCTGGTTCCAGGTAAAGGTTTTCCTGGTACACACGCTTCAAAAAATAGAAAAAAGAAACCCCACAGTATCTCAAAAAGGAGAAATTTACCATTGCAAAAAGAAAAGAAGATGGTTCTCCAGTAAGTAGAGAGAACATTGCTGGGATACTTATCTATGAGGGTATTAGTAGGTTTGATTTAGCATTCATCACCATCAGACTCGAGGTCGGAGCATCAGCATCTTACTCAACTCCACCTCTCACCTGAAAGTGACGTCAAACATATGAAGTGCATCATGGCCTTCTTCAAGACGTACATGTTGTAACTCATGCTGGCCAGCCAATCAGGAATGTGTAGTTTTTGAGCCATTGTATAATTCCAAATGCTAGGTAGGTTTTGGGGCAGACTTGTTGGGCCACAAGGTCTTTATCTGCTGACTCTCTAAGCTTCTATGTATCTATAATAGGTTACAATAAAGGATACAATATGGGGCACTTGTTTACGTATAAATATAAATATCGTATAATCCTGAGCAAAAAAAGGGGAGTCAAACTGACAAGTGGATAAGTCCCAGACATATAACAAAAGACTCAGCCACATGACCTATATTGCCTGATGGAGCCTCATGGCCCACATCATTATGATCCCTCATTTATCAAGTTACCTACTTTTCCTAATTTTATTTATTTATTTATTAATTTATTTATTATAATCTTGAAATTACAACCTTTGAGCTGGGAGCTCATTTACAAAGGCTCTGCATCAATAAGAACAGAACAGACAAACAGTAGACACTGGTACATACAAATGCATACATATCTTGGGCATGACAGAATGTTGATACATAGGGATAGATACGGAGGGAGAAACAATCAGAGAAACATAAGTGTGAACAGCACTCATAGGCAAGGGAAAGTACCCATTATCCTCATGGTGGTGGAGGTAAGGGGAGAGTAAGAATATAGAGGGAAATTGGGGCGAGGGAGGGCTGGTTGGGAAGGGTGGGACTATGAGTAGGGGAAGGCGTAATCGGGAGAGGGGATGATTTAGGGGGGAACAAGAGAAGGGATGAGAGAAGAGGGGAGAAGTTATCATAGGTGTAGAGAGGAAAAGGGAAAGTGCATAGTGGGGTGTTGAGAGGAGGGGTAAATGTATACGGGCAATGGTGCCCTTTCAGGGAGAATGAGCATGCATTATGTGCACAGACACTGGGCACTGAGGGATGTTATAATGAGCAGGAACAATTCTTTAGACCAGTGAGGTGTGAGCGTAGGTTAGCCTTAAATGGACCTAATTTTGTCTCAGCGAGTAGATTCTTAGGGAGGGAGATGAGCAGCTGTGGGGCACGGAATACAAAGGATCGCTGTCCTTGTGTTGTACAGCAGAAAGATATCTTAAAGTGGTTCTGTTGTGTGCATCTGATCAATCTAGTCTGAGCTGTAGGGCAGAGCATGGACTGAATTCCAACAGGGGTGAGGCCTAGGGTCGCCTTTTCAGCTAGGAGACATACTTGGTAACAGGTTTTGAGTTCAAAGTCCAGCCAGCCCATGAGAGAGTACAAGTCACGTGTGGGTGAGGTGTGGTGCTGCAAGGAGACGTCTACATATTTTGCTCAGGGTCAGTGCTATCGTTTTAGTGCAGTGTCTGATGCAGCACTGTAGACAGCAAGCCCATAGTCTATGGTGGAGAAGACTGAGCTGTTTATGGCAAGCCTGAGCGCCTCCTCCGTTAGGCAGTGCCTATGTTTATATAATTGCTCGATTACCCTGTTTGCTTTCCTGGAAACCTGGTCTATGTGTAGAGATATGATAAGGAGTTGTCCAGGGTGACCTCCAGGTATTTAAAGCTGCGGACCATCTCAAAGGTTTTGTTTTGTTTGTTCCTGATATCCAGGATAGATGATTTGTACTTACTGTGGGCAGAGGCGAAAAACATCATTTTAATTTTTTTATAGTTTAGTAAGAGTCTTGCATTACTGACCCAGTCTTCCACCATCTTGAAGCTAAGTTGCATACTCTGTTGGAGGGTTTTGGGGTCAGGGTGGCTAGTGTAGATGACTGCATCATCTGCATACAGGAGAATTCTAATGTGACATGCTTGGGGGAGGGTGTTTTAAAAGAAACTGAACAGCAAGGGGCCTAAGATAGATCCTTGGGGGACCCCTGTGCTGACACTTAGGCTGTCTGAGAATGTCTTCCCTATTTTGACTTCTTGAACCCACCCAGAAAGCTAACTTCAAAACCAGCCCAGGGCTGTAGAGGATACAGTGGACTTTCCTAATTGGGTTAGAAGAAACTCACGATTCACCTATAAAGGTGGCCCCCACTAAGTGCCCTTGGTCTATTGAATCAAGTATGAAACCGGTGAATTTGATCAGCTCTATTGTTATACTATGCTGTTTTGTAAAACTGTGTTGCTCCAAGCATTGAAGTTGGTATTTTTCTAGGTGGTTAATTAACTGATCACAGACTATACGTTCTAAAGCCTTTTAAATAGGGGGTAGAATCGAGATAGGTTGATAGTTATTGTGGAGGGTTCTGTCCCCAGTTTTAAAAACTGGGGTGACAACGGCTGCTTTTCATAGTTTTGGGAATTGTCCGGAGGTTAGGGAGAGGTTAAGTATTCTTGTCAGGGGAGCGAGAATGACATCTAAGGTGAAGGCAATCAACTTTAGATCGAAACTATCACTGCTATGCCTGGATTAGTTGAGCACTTTCTGGAGGTATTTTTTTGCCTTGGATTGGGGAATTGTCTTGAGGTAGAATGGGGAGACTGCAATCAGGAGTGTGGAACCCGTTGCACTACTTTGTTCTCTACTAGAAGTGTGAAGGTAGTCTGAGGGGAGCACTGAGCTGAGGTCTGTGAATGCTTTATTGAAAGTATCTGCAATGGTCTTTGAATCTTGTATAATATTCCAATAGTGTAGGTAGCCACAAAGCATGTGGCAGACATAATGCCTGCCATGGTAGCTGACTGCCTGGTGACGGCCTCCTGGTTAGGTCCCAAGGACCAGGCAAGATGCACCCCAGGATCATTGTGGAGATGAGGCAACAATTGGCAGGGATGATTGCTTGCTGTGGTGCCAGAAAGTAGCCAGTGTAGTCCCCATCATGAAGAAGAGAACAAGGTTGGACCTGGTTAAATACATGCTAGTCCACCTAACATTGGTGCTGGATAAAGGCATAGAAATGCAACCCATTATCAAGGATAGAATATTAGAGCAGTTGGTTGAGGCTGAGGCTCTTGCCCCATCTCAACATAGCTTTATGATGGTCAGATTGTACCAAACCAACCTTATCACATCCTTCAGGTGTGTGACCAGGAATGTAGATGGGCAGAACCATGGATGAAGTCTATCTCGACTTCAGCAATACCTTTCTTAATGTGACACATCATAACCTTCTAGGAAAACCAAACCAGTGTGGCATACATGAGACATACTCAAGGTCAGTTGCCAACTGGCTTGGGGGTAGGTTAGCAGAGGGAGATGGTGGACAGAATACCACTCTTAGTGGAGAGATGTAATCAATGGAGTTGGTGCTGGGACCACTGCTATTTAACATTTTCATTAATGGATCTGGAAGCTGCCTCTAGCTGGTTGCTTACATTGGCTGATGACAGTAACATGGCCAGGGTGGTGGACTGCCTTGAAGATGGAGACAAACTTCAGAAGAATCTAATCAAGCTGGATGATTGGTGAGGCTATTTGAACCTCTGATTTAATGTAGCCAAACTGCAGTGTGACACACTTACGGAGAAAAGGCAGAAGTAGAACCTATGCACTGTGTGAGGCTCCTCTTGCTGTAGTGGAGATGGAAAAGAGCTTGGGTGCATATTAGTCAATGGGCTGGAGCATGGTAAGCTATGTGGGGCTGCCATCAAGAAGGCCAGCAGAATGCTGGGGTGCATCATGACCAGCAGAGCAGGGGAAGTAAACCTGCCACTTTATAAGGCCCTAGTCAAGCCCCACCTGGAGCACTGCATTGTGGTCTGGGTCTTCAATACTAAAAGGACATGAGGACATCAAGAAGGTGCAACACAGGGCCACCATAACAACCGAGGGTATAAGGGACAGAAACCATGAGGAGAGGCTAGAGGCCCTTAACGTGTTCACCCTGGAGTAAAAGAGATGGAGAGAGAGGACACAGCCTCAGTTTCCCATATACTTAAATGTATTGACAAGACTAGAAAATATGAAGAGGTTTGATCTGCTGTCTTCCATTAGGCCACGGGAACACAAACCGAAACTCAGAAGTGGCAAATTCAGAAGTGATGTTAGGAGGCACATTTTCTCCCAGAGGATGATGATCCTGTAGAACCACCTGCCAGCATAGATTGTGGCTATAAAGACAGTACTGGTCTTCAATCTAAGCCTGGACAAAATTCTACTCAGTAAGGGAATCAGTGGGTACCCTGAATAGCAGCATGGGTAGAGAATCCCTATGAATTAGTACATGCTTGCACAGTATACATTTTCTAATCCCTGTTTCTAAAACAAGAAGATGGAGGGACATGATATCCCTAGTGTCCCGTCTGACTTTAAAGTAGCAGTATTTGTTAGCAAATACATTTCTTCATATAGTTTTTTTGGACATAATATATTTATCACATAATTAGATTAATCATCAGCACATTTTTATTTCTCTCTGGTTTTAAACAACTTTTTGTAATTTTACAATTAATGATTCAAGCCATTAAAAATGTCAGTTTCTAGCAATTTTTAGAACTCTCTTCCCATAAGATTGCTTTTTGATTTACATGCTGGACTCATCCTGGGGATGTATTAGTAAGGTGTTAGCACTGATTTCTTGTGGTAAATAGCACGACACTACACCAGGCTGTTTTATTTGTTTAAGGTGGTCATGGCCAGAGATCAGTTGCTTTAAAAAACTTCAAAACCCCCTATTTTTGCCAGACTACATTAATTAACTTATAATGTGCTAGTTGGCTTCTAACGAGGCAATAATGTGATTGTAGAATGACACAAGACTATCCCATTATTGCCAAGGACAGGGGCCGAACTAGCACAATATAACTATTCTGATTCACTTGCTTGCTGCTGTGAGTATAGACTAATGAGAATGTAAGAAAGTGGACGATGTTACTGCTGTCATATTATTTACAATTTATAAAATGGTCAGGCAAATTCCTCAATTCTTATTAGTTCTTACCTGTGCATTGAATCCATTCAATTCACAGGTAAAAACTCTGAAAACCAGGACAGCAGTACAAAAACAAAAAACTCAGTGTGCTGACAGAGCACTGAGTTTTGAAATGCCGTAATTTTTTTCTTGTACACTAGTGAGAGAAACATTTACCAGACACGTCACCAGTAACCATTGTTTCAACAAAGTACCACAGCATAGGCAAACACATTACACATAAAATTCAAATTAAAGGTAGTAACTGCTCCTGTTCTGTGAGCTGCATATAGCTGCTGACATCGCGGCACAGCTCACACATCATGCCTTCTCCTGCTGTCTTTTTTTTTTTTTTTTTTAAAAGGGACACTGTCAGTTTTGTCACAGCGTTTTTGCTGATTTCTATTCAGTGTTCCCCGAGGCACTTACTAAACAAACAACTAGAGTAAAATGCCCCTGTATGTGCCAACAGTAATATTTTGTTGTGGTTTACCTCTATTTTACATTACTTTCTGTCCGAGCGGTCATACATAAGTAAACCGACCTCCGGAAGCATATCCATCCTGAGGACATGCATCTGTAGCAGAGTGCAGTCGCGGAGGTGCAATATTTAGTATGCCCTATAAACAAAGCACTTAGAGGGTGTATTTCAAGTTCAAGTTTATTGTAGGAAAGCTCCATTGAGCAAGCTCATTCACAAGGAGGTCCTGGGTGCATGGTTACAACAAATATACAATGCAGGCAATAACATAACAATACATAAATGGCGGACCAGGTCCTACAAGGTACATGGGTAAACAGTCCTGGGTGAAAAACCAAACCAAAAAAATATTTAGTACAAGTTAAGGAAGGTGGTGTAGTGAGAACAAACTAAGGAAGTAAGGAGAAAGCTAGGGAGGGAGTTTAGAAACAGTTACAGGTGTCCTTTATTTTTGAAGCCACCAGTTTTTTGAAGAAATTTACTGAGACTACACTGGATAGTTTCAGAGAGGTTTGCAGCTGGTTCCAAATAGTTGGTAGGGCACTTGAGAAGGCTTGTCTGCCAAAGGAGGTACAAGTCCTAGGTGCGTTGAGTAGGATAAAATCTGATTTCCTAAGGAAATAAGAGCTGTGGGCAGTTCAGATAAGTGCTGCTAAATAGCTTGGTAATTTATTCAGAAGAAGTTTTAGGGTCCAAATACCAGCATGGAGTGTACATCTAATGGTAAGTGAAGTCCAACCAACAGCTGCATATAGTTTGCAATGGTGGGTTCGGTATGGGTAGTTTGTAATGAAGCGCAGGGTGCAGTGATAGAGAATGTTCAATTTGTTTAGGTTAGTAGTTGCTGCAGAAGTGTATAATATGTCCCCATAGTCAAGTAAAGGGAGGAAGGTGGTCTGAACAAGCCTGAGTCTGGTTTCCAGGGGAAAGAGGGACCTATTTCGGAAGAAGAAGCCTAGTCTTGCCTTTAGTGTTCTGCACAGGTCGTCAATGTGCTCATTGAAGGAGAGCTTGTTGTCTAACCAAAAGCCGAGGTATTTCAATTTAGAGACAACTTCCAGTGGTTCACCTAGGGATGTAATGATGAAGTCTTTAGGTAGGACAGTGAGGGTGACGGAGGAAGTATTGGGGGGAAAATCATAGCCTTAATTTTTTAGCATTTAGGAGGAGTTTGGTATTGATGAGATTTGTTTCTAGCTGTGTGAAATCGACTTGAATTATATCCCTGACTTCCGATATTGTATGGCTGGATGTATACAAAACTGTATCATCTGCAAAGAAATGCAAGGTTGACTTGGTTTTTTGAGAATTGAGGTTGTTGATATATAGCGAGAAGAGTATAGGACAGAAGATGGAACCTTGCAGGACTCCCCTAGTAACTGGTAAGGAGGCAGAGAACAGCCCACCAGCTTTGACTTTCTGCATCCTACCTGATAGGTAACTGGAGAACCATTTGGTAGTAGCTAGAGTAGTGCCAATATTGGTGAGGCTGTTCACAATTAGAGTATGGGCAATGGTGTCGAATGCTTTACTCAAATCTAAGAATACTGCATCCGTAATTTTTTTATCATCCTTGGCTGAGATCCAGTCATCGGTGACTTTAGCTAGTGCCATAATGGTGCTTTGATTAGAGCGAAAGCCTGATTGGGCTGGATTGAGGAGAGAGTAGGTTTCCAGATGATTCTTCAATTGTATATAAATCAATTTTTGAGGACTTTTGAAAGGATAGGCAAGATTGAAATTGGTCTGTAATTGTTTAAGTCGCATAGGTTGCCGGATTTAAATAAGGGTATGATATGAGCGGATTTCCAGCATAATGGAGCTATGGCAGAAGTGATAGAGAGGCTGAATGAATATATGGAGAATGGGAGCAGTGAGATAGCGTTAGCCGACTTTTAAGAAAAATGGTTCTAAGCCATCATCTCAGACACTTTTTGTGTTATCTAAATTGATGAGTGAATCCTTGACTTTTTTGAAGCTGAGGTGGAGCAGCTGGAAAGGATGGGCTATAGCTTTCGGGACAGTGATAGGGATAGCATGGATACTAGTACGAGATGTGTATGGTGATGCATCGAAAGCTAGACCAGCTGTGGCGAAGTGAGAATTCAGTTCTTTGAGGATTTGATAATTGTTCTCAATAACTGTGCCATTTATGTTGATCTTAGCTGGGATGGAGGGAGCAGCCGGTCGACCTTCAATAGACTTGATGGTCCTCCAAATTTTCTGCGAGTTTCCTTTGGCTTTTTCCAGTGTGGAAACGTAGTAATTCGCTTTGGTAGAGTGAATATGTTTTACGCAGGCATTCCTAGCTGCTAAAAATGTCTGCCAATCTGTCGGATTCTTAGTTCTTCTTGCTAGAGCCCAAAGTTTATCTCAGTTTAAAAGTGTGGTTTTGAGCTCTCGTGTAAACCAGGGGTGGGAGACCTTGCACATACGCACCTTAATAAATGGGGCATGCTTGTTAGCCAGGGTGGTAAGATTTTTATTTAGGTTAGAGACAGCCTCATTGACTGTTTTAGAGAGGTACAGATCTTGCCATTTGACCTTGCTAAGGTCAGTCAGATAGCTCAGGGTGTTGAATTTACAAAAGGAACTCTTGATTATGAACTTCGGCTGATTGCGGGCTTTGGTTTGATGTCTTGTACAGACCACAACTCTATGATCACTCATATCATTGGAAAAAACAGTTGATTGTAGTATTTTGTGGGGATGGGTGGTAAGTATGACATTGATGAGAGAACTATTGGCAATGTTGGTGGTGTTAATCCTAGTGGGCTCACTAATTATCTGGGCAAGACCTAGTTCATCACAAAGGGATTTCAGGCTATGCGATTTGTATGTGAACCAATCCATGTTGAGGTCCCCGAGTATCAGCGTTTCTGTGTTGGCTGTTGTAACTAAGGATTTTAGGACATTGATGATTTCATTTCCACCAGTTGGAGGTCTGTAGCCACTGATTACTGTAATAATTTAATTGGAGGGAAGGTGGAGTTTCAGAGATATGATTTCATATTCCTAAGATTCAGAATTGCAGAAGATGTCACTAATAGTGAATTTGAATTTGGCATGAATAACTACTCCACCCCCCCTGTATTCCTATCAGCCCTATAGAGAGTATAGCTGAGGAGAGTTATTTGCTGGTCTGTAATAGTATTTTTGAGCCAGGATTCGGTGATAATGATGAGGTCAGGTTCAGTGTGTGTGGTCCAGGCTTGTAAAAGGTCAATCTTTGGGGGCAAACTTAAAATGTTGACCAACATGAATTTAAGACCAGGAGCTGCAGCAAACTCGGTAGGTGAGGAGAACTTTGACAGAGGGCCTGGGTTTAGTTCTACATTACCTGAGCAGTGAGGGAGCAGGAGCAGGAATTTTGTTATAGCTGTTGTGATGGAGCTGGATGCTTTTTTAAGTTGCGACCTGCTAATAGTACTGGTTGGGGATACCATTTTAGTGCTATTATGGTACAGTCTAATGTGGCAGTTAATAGATAGTAGGGATAATGCTCTGAGTGACATGTGAGAAGGGGGTAATAAAAGCAGGTGAGTGGGGAGTGGGTTGCAATTAAAGGGAGGGGTGGGCTTTGGATGAGCGTTAGTGCAGTGAAAAGGGTGACAAAAATAGCAGTGAGATGTTCCAGGGTAGGTTTTGAACCTGGGACTTCGTCATGATAGCATATAGTTAGGATGTTAGTGAGCAAAAATAAATTGACAATGGAGAGGTGAGTCATATGGTTCAGAAGAGCAGGCTAGTGCAGGGGAAAGGGTCGGGGTGCCTAGAGAGAGGGTGGCTTGCAGCACGGTCTATGCTCTTAACGTGAGCGAATACAGTGAAACAGCTCTATAGGGGGTGGAGCTAATTGAGTATTTAATGGAGGCCTGGGAGGGGGTTGGGGGTGGGAAGAAAAAGCCCGGCAGGGACTGAACCCAGAGCACAGATATGTAGCGCCTTTCATCTGAGCCAATCGGGGCTTGCTTCGAAAAAGTGCCTGTGTTGCGATTGGCTGATAACAAGGGTAGCTCGCTGGCTGCTGGTTGCAGGATTCTCCTGGTGGAACCCTGGCAGTAACAAATTGTTTTAGTAAGAAAGAGAAGGCAGGAGATTCGTCAGGGATGGGAGTAGGCGGTGCTAATGGGTCTATATAATAGCACACAGGAGGGGGGATGGGCAGGTGGGTGAAAAACTGCGGCTTTGCCATACCTCTCAAGTGGTGGAGTCCAAAGAGGAGGTCTCGGGTGGCGGCTTCGGAAGTGGCAACCGGCCGGTGTCCGCAGTCCACGCAGAGGGCACTTGAGCTGGGATCCCTAGTGGGTTTTCGGCTAGAGAAAGGAGAGAGGAGCTTGAATTAATAGTGGGGCAACACAAAGGCTAGCAGTCTGAGTGAAAACACCCCAATTAGCAACTGAAAAGCCAACGATTTCCTTGGCGCCTTGCAGTCTGGAGAGAGAGCTACAAAGTCACGAAGGGGCTGTAACACTTGGTTGCTGGAAACATTTTTAGACAATAAACACAGTTTTTTGGCAAATCAGTCACAGTTCAGCAATTTGTAGTACAATTTTCAAGTAAAACAGTGTCTTAGCAAGACAGGATATGCTAGTCAGCAAGACAGGACATGCTAGTCAGCAATAAGCAAACCTAAAGTACCAAAATGGTATGCCTCAGCAAGACAGAATGAGATAAAGCTGCTAGAAGGCTTAGTTGCAAAAAGGGGATGGGAGGAATTGAGGTTGTTGACAGTAAGTAACCAATAAATTGAAACATCAGATAGGAGTGGGCGGAGACTGTGTGCACTTAAAGGAGGCCTGGAAGGAGTAGGAGGAGGAGGAGGAGGAGGAGAGGGGGTGGGACGAAAAATCAAGGAGAAGTTTGCAGAGCTAGCACTGAGTCAGTGCACATACAGTTGGAGAGAAAATGCAGCGGGGGGGTGGTGAGTTACTTTACACAGGCCGAGCAGAACAGGCTAAATTAAAATATATAAATTAGAAGCCGAGTACAGGGATACAGGCTTACATTAAGCCACACGTCTCGAGTGCTCCTGTCTCAGGTGAGTGACACCAGCCAATCAGGGAGCTCTACACAGGTGTGGAGCCAATAGCGCTACCCTGAGAAGGCGCTGAAATTGAAAACAGCAAATTGCAAGTGATCCGGTTCAGCATTCACACAGACCAGAGAAATTGTGGTAATTTTTCAAGCATCGTACCTTATCTATGTCTTTGAGGGATAGGTGGATCAGGCTCCTTGCACCATAGAGGTGCTATGGCTGGATCGTGACCGCTGCCCGTGGGGGCAAGTGGCACCTTATCTATCTCTTTGGTGGGGTAGGTGGATCAGGCTCCTTGCACCGTAGAGGTGCTATGGCTGGATCATGACCGCTGTCCATGGGGGCAAGTGGGGGCAAGTATTTCTTCAGCCTAAATTGAACTATGCCTCTCATAACAAAAACAGAGCAGTAATACAAGTAAAAATCACAGTTGAAAAGTAGAGCTGAAATCCCATGCATGTGCACTAGTGGTTTGGAGCAGAGAACATGCCCTAGTGCACATGCACAGGATTTTGGCTCTACTTTTCAGCTGTGTTTTTTACTTGTATTACTGCTCGGGTTTTATTATGAGAAGCATAGTTCAATTTAGGCTGAAGAAATACGCCATCTAGGTGCTTCATTTATAGGGCATGCTCAAAATTGCATATCGCGACTGCGCTCTGTTACAGATGCGTGTCCTTGGGATGGATGAGCTTCCGGAGGTCAGCTTACTCATGATGGGACTGTTTGGACAGAAAATAATGGAAAATAAAGGTGAATGAGTATGAAATATTACTTTCAGCACATGCAGGGGCATTTTACTCTAGTAATTTGTTTAGTAAGTGCCTCGGGTAACACTGATCAGAAATTATCAAAAATGTGACAAAGCTGACAGTGCCCCTTTAATACTTTCTATTTTTTGGCCCTCTCTCACCACAGCTTTGCCTCTTCCTCAGGACTCTCCAAAGTATCATCATCATGTGCTGGGCTATGCCTACACCTTTCAGACCTCCTCCTTTGGGTTTACCTCCCCATGTTGCCTATGATTGCCCCCAGTGGGGAAGGAGAGAGCAGCGCCCCACACCATTCCCTCCTAACAGCTTATGTCTTCATCAGGCTGCTGCAGGATTGTCTGGTGGCTTTGGACATCTGGGTATTTTAGGTACTGGAGGCCATCATCAGGCCTGGCTGTGGGATATTTCCATGGTTTCTCCCTGACCCCGAGGAAGCTGGCACCCAGGGAGGACCAAGGAGCATGAGCATGCAGGGCATGCAGACACTCTGGAACTCAACCTCTCCACCCATGACATCCCCAAGCTGCACCGTCACCTATGGTCACCCAGATGGAAGTATTATAGTGGTTGACTACCCTCCCACCATACCTGTCAACGTCTTGCCTCCTGAATCAGGGACAACGCTTAAAAACATCAGGGACAAAGACCCAAAATCAGGGACACATCTTAAGAATTGATACTATTCATTCAGAATGCTGATAAAATAAGAGGATTTGTGTTAAGATGCATTTTCTGAAGAAGAACATGTCTGAATATTTAATGTTTGACATTATTTTGTGATTTTAATCCCCACTCTTCAGTCACAAAAACACAAATTTTACGAGGGACAGAGGAAAATTTTGAGGCAAAATCAGGGACATCCCTGAAAATCAGGGACAGTTGAGAGGTATGCCTCCCACCCCGGTGGAGGAGAGCAATCCAGTGGATGCTCCAACCTCCTCCCCCCAGCCGGCCCCCAATGACCTGAATCTTCACCTGAAACTGGGCCACTGGTATCTCGAATAGTAGCTCTAACGCTGCGTTGATGGGCCAGCTTTGCTCCTGCCATCTCTTAGAAAATCGCACTCCTGCACCTATAGTTCTAAAACGAAGAAACGCTCAGTAAATGTTCAATAAAGTAAATCTGAGTGTTTAAATCTTACATAAGAAATCCATTTCTGCTGACATTGTGCTGTTGCTTCTCCAAGTCTCAGCACTAGGTGATAAAGTTGAATATAACTACAGCATGGTCAAAGACTGCGTATGAAAAACAGCACTTTAGAAAGCAGCATCCAACAGAAACACTGACCGCAACAACAAAGTCAGTGGTAGTGGTCAAAAAACAAACTGACCGCTATCATGGCTAACAATAAACAAGTAAATTGAGTTTTTAAGGAGGGCTTCACCCCCTGCAGCCCCCATCTCAGGAGGCTTGGCCCCCACACCCCCTGAAGTAATTATAATTAACTCCACAGGGGTTGCAACTTGGGGATGGGGAGGAACTTGGGGGGTGGATTGCATTTTTTAAGGTGAGGGGGGCAAAAGTGCAGGGTGGGGAATAAAAAATAAAACTTGGGAGGGGGGAAGAAGAAAAAGACAACAGTTGGGAGACCAGGAACAGAACCCTGGTGACTGGGATGTTGCACCATCATAGCTGCTCATGGCTTTAGCACCCTGCACCATGGGAGCAGCTTGGCAAAACGCCATGCAGTTGGCCAATTGTCCTTTTCTTCCTATGTGTTGACAACTACAGGAATAGCAGTAACTAACTTGCACTATGCTATCCCTGTAGCTACCATGTCAGATGTTATTTTTCCAATGCAGATTTTCCTGTGCTATAATCCCGGCGACATATTCACTGGGTAGGCGAAGTCCCCACTCACTCCTGCTGCAGTCTCCACCTGCTTCTGCTGTGCTACCATGCTGCCATTGGTCGTGGTTCAATAAAAAAAAACACAAGTTCTCTTCTGTCCCACAATAGCAGCTGCAGCTCCAACCCAGACCAAAAAGAAAACTCTACAACAATTCACGGCAGTGCAGGGGTAGTGCTCCTGCATCATGCTGGCAACAAAATGAAACCAGTACAGTACTACTGATGCCAGTAAAGGTCACATTTTGTACAGCACATGCACAATGATATCATTTTCTAGTAGGCAGAAGGACTATTTTATCATAAATTTGCATAAACAATTCTGTTTTTTCTACACATAAACATGATTTTTCTAACTGTAAAAAGTAAAAGAAAATGTAGCCCATTTTATAAGAGCAATAAGACACTCTGAGGTGTGCATTGAACAGATCTGACCACACTTCCAGAGGCTGAAGGCACTTGGCCTGTGCTTCACTATGCCCCTGGGCATTTGGTCAGATCTATTCAATGCACATGCCGTCATGTATTATTGCTTACATAATGACTGTCTGAGCACTGAGCAGTCATTTTATTGCGAATAAAATGACTGGTGTGACTTTGTAAAGGAGTAGTGTGTGTAACCCTGGCTTCGGATTGGAGGAGAGCATTCGCATTTAGTATAATACTAAACAACGATATAATAAACTTTCATCCACTAACAAATAGTATTGTTTTAAATTACTTTGTTGCAATGTTACTGTGTTATCGCTGTTATATTCATTTACATAAGAAGATCCATTGTAACAAGGTCTCCTTGAAAACACACTATTTGTATTCCCAGTGAGTTTTCCTCTCTAAATATGCCTAACAAAAGAAGACTAAAGTACTCCCAAAGGAACATAATAAGGCTGTAATGGCACTGAGGGGTTCTAGTGACATTTATTAGTCATAAGTTATATTTATCACCAGAATCCTCACATGCCAATACAGCCTTATTTACACCCATTGCTTTGTTTTTCCCCAAGCTTTTTCTCAATCTCAGCTCACCTGACTGTACCCCTAGCTCTCTTCACAGGTGTTTGTGATGTTCTGCCCCTGTTTCTGGTTACCTGTATGATATTTATATTATAAATAAATGGTCTGTGTATGAAATGTCAGTATGTGAGAGATTTGGACTTTAACTTTCAAAGTCAATAGCTGAAACCACAGGATGTTGTAAAACAGACCAGAAGAACCAGTTAAGACTTCCTTACAGAAGGGCATTTTATGACCTGTTTATGACCTGCCTAGACTTTTGAAGTTGAAAACAAAATGTGAGTTTTATGACATTACAGGAAGCAAGGTAATTGGGATGGTTCCTGTCCTTTGAGCATATAATGGGAGGGCTTTAAGCCTGAGGTTCAATGGGTGGAGCAACAATGTCACTCCCCCATTGAGCTCAAATACGTCACTTTTCCTAGATGCCCTCAGGATTAATTTTCATTGCCCACCATCCACCCCTCCTCCTCCAGCGGCTAGCCTCTCTTACCAGTGGGCTTCTTCCTAACCTACCTTTAGCTGAATCATTCATTTCTGGCACCTGTAGGGGGGGAACCCTCACTAGGGTTCCTTGCATCGTACCCCTACAGGAGGTATATCCCATGGATAGAGAGGCAGAAAGCCACATAAAATTCAAGTTACTCAAGTTACACAAGCATTATCATATTATATCCAGTTGCGTAATCACATTGAACCAGAAGTGTGTGAAGAGTCATAAAATCCCTCAGATCACACTAGCACAGGAAATCAGCCCAAGAGGACACGAGTGTGGGATTGTTAAGTTCAAAGAGAAAATGTTTAATTAAAGACTGTCATATCTGGGAAATGGCTAGTTACAGATTTTTCAAAGCAATAACTCGCATCCTCAGAGACACTTATGTCAGAAATGATCTAAGAGAGGTTCTAGCCAACAGAGTTAAAAATGAAACAATGTACGGTATATGGGATGGTGACGCATGATTCTAGACTGATTGGGAAAGCGCTTAGAAAGGTAATATTTAGAAAGAAATTAAGTCTTTGTGGTAGGAGTGTTTTGTCTGTAACTTCCTTTTTATTTTAGCATACACTCAAAAGGCTCTGCTCCTGAACCTCACTGAAACCTATGCCTGGTTCAATACAAACAGTACAACTGGAACAGAAACTAACCGGCACCAGGTTACAGCTTTAAATTATTTATTTGTTGTTGCATAAAATGCATAAAACCCATGCAAACACACAGAGCTCCAGATCAGGTTTCACCTCAAATAGCTTTCTCAAGGGATGCTGGTCTGTCAGAGGATCAAACCTTTTAAACATACCCAGAACCAATCATAGTGACAGAAACATTTTAAAGTGATATCATACTTTTAAAACTATGTATATTAAAGTGCATTGCAATCCTAACACATTTTTATAAAATAAATCACTTATCCAAATGAATGGACAGGTTCTTACTTAATCCATGTTAAGAAATCTCTCAGTGGCTATGCCGAAAAGGTAGTTATAAATAATTAAATTAAATAACTGAATCATTGCCATTATTAGTATAAAGTGCACTTCTATTTTGAATACAATTTTTCATTAGGTAATATTACATTCTATTCTCCCTTTAGCATTCTGTAGCTTTTTATTCCTACTAATCCTATTAAAACCATGCTATCAAAAGACAGAGGACAGTATATCCAGTTTAACGATCTCTACAGCAATATTATATCAAACTCAAATCTTTCTGAATGCACATTCAAAAATACAGAGAAATGCAATAAATCCTAACTGACCCCTCAAGATATAAAATCCCTATGGTCCAAATTACCTTTATAGACATAAAGTGCACTTCTTTTCTGAACACTCAATTTCTCATTAAGTAATATTACATTAATTTCTCCCCTTCAAATTCTATAGCTTTTTATTCCTACAAATCATGTGAAAACATACTATCAAAAGGCAGAAAAAAATGTATCTGGCTTAGCATTCTCTATAACAATTATGAGAATTATTATATCCAGTCAAATTCATGTCTTTCTAATGTACATCAAGAGATTCAGAAAGTGTAACAGAGCCTGACCAACCTCCCAGGATACAATATCCCTAAGGTCCAAATTGCGGTTTCTTTCTTCTCTTCTTTATGAAGGGCATAATGCCCACCCTGTCATTCAAACCAGGTGGGTAATACCCTCCTAGCAGAAAGATCCATATAGCCTCATTTTCTAATAGCAGGGACTCAATATCACCCCCCCGGCATATTCCGATTTATTTTATCAATACAGCTGAAAATAAATCTATGGGCACTTGGGTCTGAAACTGTTTTAACATACACTGCTAGGGCATTGGTTAAATCTCCATTTTCCATTGCCCTTGCATGTTCTCCCACTTTCAATTTAAGTTGTCTGATAGTTTTACCAATATAAAAGCTGCCACAGCTGAAAGTGGCAAGGTAAACCACATTTGTAGAATCACCTGAAATAAGTTGGCATATGTCAAACGTCTTACTTGCATTGCAACTTGCAAATGTCCTTGTTTTTTCCATAACTGGACAATATTTGCAGCGCCTACATTTGTGGTTCCCCTCTGGCAGCTGCGGCAACCAGGTTTTTTGTCTACTGAGTGGTGACTGATAGCTTTGTGTTAAATGATCTGCTAGATTTTTCCCTCTTTTATAGCTAAATCTTGGTAATAAAAGATTCTGTCCTTCAGTTTTGAAGTATGGATCTGAAGCTACTATGTTCCAATGTTTCACTATTATGTCCTTAACTACTGCATATTTTCTATTATAAGTGGTCACAAAATTCACTCATTCATTTTTTATTATTCTCCTTTCTTTCTTTAGTACACAGTAACTCTCTCCGATCTAGTTGTTTAACAGTCCTCTCTGCCAGATCCAAACAGACATCTGTGTAGCCCCTCTTTTGAAATCTCTCTCTCTCAGCTCAAGACTGTTGTTTTTATATTCTTCCTCACTACTGTAATTTCTTTTAATTCTACTATATTGTGATTTGGGGATATTATTTATGGTGTGTCTGGGGTGGCAGCTTGTGGCATAGAGAAGGGTGTTCTGATCCATCGGTTTCCTGTAGAGATTGGTCCGAATAGTACCATCATTCTGTTTATTAATCTCTAAAGCTAGGAAATTCACCCTCTCTCTGCTCACACTTGTTGTGAAATGCAAATTTGTATTTGTTTTTTTCTAACCAATAGATGAATTCACTCAGCTCTGTCTCATCCCCTTTCCACATAAAAAAATGTAGTCAATAAATCGTCTCCAGAGATTCAACCTATGGTAATAAGGATTGTTCTCGGGACTTCTGACATATACTTTTTCCCCAAATCCTAGGTACAAATTAGCATAATTGGGGGCAAATGTGACCCCCATTGTAGTACCCTTAACTTGCAAATAGGTAGTCTCCTGGAAGATGAACGTATTGAACTGGAGGTCCAATCGGGCACATTCACATAAAAAATCTGTTAGCGCAAGCGGAAAGGCTGTTCCATTTTCCAACCAGAATCTCAGTGTATGTAACCCTTCACAGTGTATGTAACCCTTCACTATGTGGAATATTCATATAAAGAGCCTCCAAAATGCCCAACAGCTGTGTGGTGTCTCTCAAATAAGAGGGTAATTGACTTACCACTCCTTTAATATGTATGTCTACGTACTGAGATAGCTGTAATTTCCTTTTTATTTTACATGATTGTATGCTATATGATATATTGTTCTGTGTTTAATTTTACCTTTTTTATCATATTTTTAGTAAACAATCATTTCTTTGAAATGCTGCCTGGTGTCTTTCAGTTTCTTTTTGCATGTGAAGTGCCTGTATTTAAGTCTGACAGCTATTGAAAGCTTGATTGTGTACTGAGCTTGTATAATAAGGTAAGAATATACCTCAGGTGTCTTATAGAGTTTTAAGGGTTCATTTTGGAGCCTGGCTGGGTGCCCCGGTGAAAAATTGTACTGCAGTCCCGAAGATGGTACATATCTGAGCCTGTACATTGGGTATGCTAGCATAAGGTTCACAGTTTGAATCCCTCCAGAACTCATGGCTTAAGGTGATTCAGACCCACAGCAGACAGGAGGGTTACCCTGTATGTTACCTGTTCACACTATTGCACTCTGAGGTTGGCACTGTGGGGGAGCAGAGGGCCTGACCTGAGGAATGCATTTGTGACAGTCTCCTCTTAGATTTGCTAGTTATCCACCACTTACTGGGGACCAAGCTAGTGACTGGCTGCCTGCCATGTGGGTCATGCGTGGGCCTGCAGGGGGAGCAAGTGCAAAGGCAGAACAGGGTTTTTTCTTCCAACTCCTGTTTTTTTGTTTGACCGAGGGTGCTGGCATGCAATGGTACATTTGCAAGTGTGCTTGGCATCTGGCAGCTAGCAAACAAGTGTCATAAACTCATCCACACAGTTAACAGTAATTGGCACCCTTGTTGGTGAGAGACCCAAAACCGAATGGGCATGAAGTGTGAGCTATCCTCTCACCTGCTAGGTGGCCCCTTCGTGGCAAGTTCAAAAACACATCGGCAGGGCAGCATGCACAGTAGGGAAGTTTGCACTGAAGAGGGCTTCACTCCCACATGCTGTCAGTACAGCACCCACCACAAGCGATAACATTCATACAAAATTAAATAACAATTAGAATCCACATGTGGACACTACTTTCTGATTAGCCAGCTAGATTTTCAAGTGCGACTTTCACATTCCAAAAAACTTCCAGAACCTTTATTATTCAACCAAAATAGGTTACATTTTTCAATAAGTTACTTTTGATTTTTGCTAGTTTTTTCTGGATTTATTTTCTCCTCCCCTCAGCCATAGCTACTATATACCTGATATGGTAATCCCTGCTTCATCACATGCCTCTGTCCACTACATGGTAACCTTTACCTGCCCCACAGTTTGTTCCAGTGGCAGGACCTTGCAGCAGTCTAAATTCATTGGCAGGTGGACCTTTTTGTGCTGAACAGAACAGCAGTAGGAAGACATTATCCTGCTGGGCTGGGAAGCATTTTTATCCCATTTATTTCCTCCGTTGACAAGCCAGATGTGAATATTCATGCTACATGCATTCAACAGGCTTGCAGAGTATGCATGAGGCCTCAGTATCTCTCCATGCTATCTCCATCTGTGTGGCTCCACACGTAGGCCTCCAGTAATGCTCCAGTAGAGGGAATCAGGTGGTCCTCCCCCCAAGGAGATGAGTGCCATTTGTGCTAGTTAGTAGTTCTTTAAAAATTTCTGTTTCAGCATTAGCATTTCTATACTATCTATGCCTTCTGCTTCAGTATGCAGTGAGGTCATATTCCTCTATTTGTGACATCACTGCCTGTTGCCATGGAAACAACTGATGCTGCAAACCCAGAGTTATGATTTCACTGCATGTACATTCACTGGATTGTAAGGGAGGAAGGTAGTGCTGAAACAGAAATATTTTATGGAGAAGCAATACTATTCCAAATATCAAACTCTAGTCTGTTTTCTTTTGCCAGTTTTCACTTTAGTTGCTTTGTTTCTAAACAAGGCATGGAGTAAACTTGAAAATATTTTATTCGTATAAAGCTTACTGCCATCCAATTTATTCTCTATAAGAAAATTTAGAGTCCATGATGTACTTGTGATGTTTCTTTTGATACATAGATACATAGACAGTGTCAGCAGATAAGGGTCTATGGCCCACTCAGTCTGCCCATTTGAGCTTGTAAGTTCAGTTATCTTTTCCTAGAAGTCTGTTGCCCCTTACCCCTGACCTCCAGAATTCCTTTATGTCTATCCCATGCATTCTTAAATCCCGTGATTGTTTCAGCCCCCACCACTTCCTCTGGCAGGGTGTTCCACTTGTCCACCACCCATTCTGTGAAGAAATTCTTCCTCATGTTTCCTCTGAATCGTCCTCCCTCCAGTGTATTCCTGCACCCTGTTCCTCCCTGTAAGATACTTGTATGTCTCTATCATATCCCCTCTCTCCCTTCTCTCCTCCAGGGAGTACATGTTCAGTTCCTTCAACCTGTCTTCATAGGACTTGTGATGCAATCCATGCACCATCTTTGTTGCCCTCCTCTGAACCTTCTCTACCCTGTCTATGTCCTTACGTAGGTATGGTCTCCAGAACTGTACACTGTACTCCAGATGGGGCCTGCACTTGTCTTGTATAGCAGAATTATTACCTCCTTTTCCTGCTGGTGATGCCCCTGCCTATACATCCCAGCATCTTATTTGCTTTACCTGCTGCCTTGTCACACTGTTTCTACCTTGAGGTCATCAGAGATGATAACCCCAAGATCCCTTTCCTGCTTGGTGCATGCTATATCCTCACCCCAACTGATATATTGTGCCAGGGTGCTTGTGCCCCATATGCATTATCTTGCACTTCCTTGCATTGAATTTCAACTGCCAAACCCCTGACCATTCTTCAAGTTTCTGCAGGTCCCTTCTCAATCTGTCTACACCCTCTGGTGTATCTACTCTGTTACAGAGCTTTGTGTCATCAGCGAACAGTAAAATTCTGCCTTCTAGGTCCTCCGCAATGTCACTAATGAAGATGCTGAATAGGACCAGTCCCAGCACTGATCCCTGTGGTAACCCACTGGTCACTCTTCCTCTGTGGAGTGACAGCCATTTACCACCACCCTCTGTGTCCTGCCACCCAGCCAGTTACCTACCCACCACACTACTGTCCTGCCCACACCCATATTCCCCAGTTTGTGTAATAGTCTTCTATGTGGCACAGTGTCAAAGGCCTTGCTGAAGTCCAGATAGGCCATGTCCACTGCCCTCCCCTGATCCACCTCCCTAGTCACCCAGTCAAAAAATTCAATGAGGCTGCTCTGACATGACCCCCTGGTGAAACCATGCTGCCTTGGGTCCTGTAGTCCATTGACAACCAGATGTTCCACCAATTTCTCCTTCAGTAGTGCTTCCATGATCTTCCCCACTACCGAGGTGAGACTGACTGGTCTGTAGTTCCCTGCCTCTTGTTCCCACTTTTGTATAAGGGACTACATCTGCTGTCCTCCAGTCTTTGGGTACATCCCTGTTTCCAGTGATTGGCTAAACAGGATAGCCAGAAGTTCAGCCACCACCTCTTAGTTCTTTAAGGACCCTGGGTGCACCCCATCTGGCCCCATTGCTTTATCAACTCTTATTACTTCCAGTTCCTTCAGGACCCTTTCTCGTAAAGGGACTTGTGTCCATTTCTGCACCATTCTCACCCTTGTACTCCCTTCAGACCCATTACCTCCTCTTCCTCAGTAAAGACTGAGCAGAAATACCTGTTCAGTATGTCAGCTTTACTGTTGTCATCCTTCACGCGCCCCCATCCTCACCTTCAGTCTCACTATCCTCCCTTTATCTTTTCTTTTTCACTTATGTACCTGTAAAAGGTTTTGTCCCCTCTACCCACTGATTTTGCAATGTGTTCTTCTGTCTGAGCTTTGGCTTCCCTACTGACCTCCCTGCCTCCCTTTGCTTCTCCTGGTACTTCTCCCTATCCCCTTCTGCCTGTGTCTTTTTGTATTGCCTGAATGCAATCTTTTTGGCTTTCACTTTCTTTGCTACCTCTTTGGAAAACCATAATGGTCTCCTCTTCTTTTCCTCTTGCTAACCTGCTTAATGCATAATTCTGTTGTTCTTGTAATCCCCATTTTAAATACTGCCCACTGTTCCTCAACCACTGATTTCTGTCCCATTCCCCTTAATACCTCTTTCAAGTATCTCCCCATTTTCCCAAAGTCTGCCCCCCTAAAATCCAGGATACGTGTTTTTGTGTGGTTTGGTTCTGCTCTTTCTGTGATTTCAAACCACAATGACTGGTGGTCACTGTTCCCCAGGTGCTCCCCCACTGTTACCCCCATCACACTGTCCCTGTTTGTGAGCACAAGGTCCAGTATTGCCTTCTGCCGAGTTGGTTCCATGACCAGTTGCTTGAGGAAGGCACCCTGAAGGGAGTCCAGGATAAATCTGCTCTAGTTGATGCTGCTGCTGGGACGCCTCCAGTCCACATCTGGAATATTGAAGTCTCCAACCAGTACTACCTCACCCTTGTCTGCCATCCTTTGGATGGCTAGCATCAGCTCCCTATCTGTTTCTTCCTCCTGGGCTGGTGGTCTATAGACCACACCTGTGCGGATGGCTGGCCCCATTTTCCTTTCCAGCTTAACCCACAGTATCTCTCCCCCATTTTGTTCCTCCTGGATCTCTGTGGCACTTATGTCATTTTTTACATAGAGTGCCACTCCTCCTCCCTTTCTGCCTGCCCTGTCTCTTCTGAATATGTTGCAGCCAGGTATGGCCATATCTCAGTCATGATTATCATTACACCAGGTTTCAGTGATGGCCACAATGTCCAGGTCTGACTGCACCATGACAGTCTCCAGATCTTCCATCTTGTTGCTAAGGCTCCTGGCATTTGCACACACGGCTTTCCATGATTTGACCTCCCTAGACTGTTTCCCTGTTCTACGCCAGCCCCTTCCTTGGTTGTCCTTTATTGATGGATTATTTTTCCTTTTGTTTGATTTTAAAAAAATACAATAAAACTCAATATTTATGTTAGTATTCTCAGTAATACACACAGACTGTTCTTTTAAACTTCAGCAAGCTTTATTAAAACTTGAAATGAATAAAACAGCAAGCAGCTATACAGTTACGTGGAGATAAAGTAAGCTAAATGTATGAAACAAAAAGTCCAGAACAGGATCACTTAGATAGTAACAAAACAAATTCATTGCTAAATAAAAACACATTCACCACATGGTACATCAGTTGGGAAAACAATGAGAAAGTGATTAAACAGTCCACTATATTTATAAACTAAAAGATACACTAAGCATTAAAAAGACTTCTACGGAACATGAACAGCTAATGAGGGCCAATAAGCACAGCGACCACACCATTACAATCCAACCTGCCAATCCTTTCAAACCTACAGGAGTGGCAACTTCCGAATCCCAAATAAAAATTTCCGATGGTAACCATCTAAAAATATGTTGTTGTGAGCCTGATCTCTTTAATGTTGGCCTCCTGTTCAGGTAACACAGGCACTCCTAACTAACACAAAGGTAGAGTGATTTATTGTAGTTAAAGATAGCTGGTGTAAAAATATAACATAAGTATTCTTTAGTAGCATACAATGATTGTGAAAGATACTAGGCCAATGGAAAACTTCTGACATCATTAATTGGTTAAATATCTTTTTGATAAACCATTTGGATTATTACCTTCCAATATGTGTCCAAATATTGGACGGTCCCAAAATATTTGAAAGGCTGTGGTTCCAAGAGAGCACTGCCACTGGTGGTGATCAGAGTTTGCTTGTGCACTTGGAAAAATTTACTTTTCACCAGCAACATTTGGACAAAATTACAATTCTGCTGCCACAAAACATTTCAAAATTTTCACACAATTTTTGGTGAAATTTAATTTTCTGTTTTTCCATTTTATTTTAAAACCTCTCTTCCAAATTCCACCTAATGTAATATGCTTGAAGTCCTTCACCAAATACATATGAAACAGTATCAATTCCAATAAACAGAAGGAAGCAGTATTTTCCATATTATGATATCCCTTTGGACTTGTTCAGTAGGTGTCTTATTACTTACTGAACAATGTTGAGAAACTTCTCTTATTGCTTTGATGCCTAATTAATTAAAAAAAAGCAGTGCAAGAAAAATTGTTTTCCTAAAAAGCTAGTTTCAGCTAAAATTAATGCAAATATTAGCATACTTGTCAAATCTACTTTTCTTTTTTTAATATAGTATTTTCTAGGCTTTTTGTAGTTTTTCTTCCGCATCCTCCAAGGGCCCTGGCACACAGCTGTACGTGTACATGGAGGTGTGCACGCACATTGGAAGGCAG
Source organism: Neoceratodus forsteri (assembly GCA_016271365.2). Classification (NCBI taxonomy): domain Eukaryota; kingdom Metazoa; phylum Chordata; order Ceratodontiformes; family Ceratodontidae; genus Neoceratodus; species Neoceratodus forsteri. The sequence goes on from CM028134.1 coordinate 114,036,867, forward strand.
TTCATTCCCTTCCGCCCACCGTACTGCCACCCCTGCAGACCTATGTTACCCCCACTGGACCTCCACCTGGTGGGGACAGGACTACGGGAAGGGTGACAACCCACCCCTACCACCCCTGGGAGAGGAGATCAGCCCAAAGGGTGGCTCAATCCCACTCTTCCCTCCCCCCAGGCAGGCACCCCGATGACCCAAGGTCATTCCTAAACCCAGGTCACCAGCATAGTGTGAGGTAAGGCATCCAGTGCCTCAACCCTGAACGCCACTGGACGGACTGAAATCTACTCTTCTAGTTTACTCCTATGTGAGCAGATTTTTTTTTTCATTTTCTCAAGCCTTACCCTTGCCATGTCTACAATGCTATATCTAAGCTAAATGTGGTGCCCATCTTTTTTCTTGAGAAAAATACATTAAAACATTTATAAAACACTGAGATTTTGGTGGATCTGGAACATTTTACAACCAAATAAAAACGGAAGGTGCCTGAAATCTTTTATACTGAAAAAAAGGTACAATCAAATTTTCTTGCCCAGTTTTGTTGCACTGCTGCTTTAAACCTCATCTTGGTGATTTTAAATGATATTATAACTTGGACCCATGGGGGGAAGAACCATTAAGTTGTAAACATTCATATTTTAGTTTATTCACCTTGAAACTGGAACTGACCCTATACTCCTTCAGTACCCTCTACAAATGAGGTAGGCACCATTCTGGATGGCTTATAATACGTGTAAGCGTGTTGTCCACATACAAAAACATTTTAGGGGGTGGGGCATTATTGATCACTTTATGATTTATGTCCCTCACTTAGTCTACTGTACCTGCTAAGGGTTCGACACTCATTGCAAAGAGTAAGGGGAAGTGTATCCCTGCCTTGTACCTTGCTGAATGAGCATTTATTTGATAACATACCGTTAGCCTTAACTGTCACTGTTCGTTGTTTATACTGTATAAGAGAGAGATTTGCCTAGGTTTGAAACTACTCGCTTATGTTAAACCAGGTCAGGGATATCACACCTGGCAGTAAGGGAATTCAGAATCTATTATCACCCTCTCTCAGTTGTCGAACCTACCAAGAATAAAACCACAATGATCTGAATGAATCACTTTGAATTTTAACACCATTAAGGTTAGTGCAAATAACCTTCGAAAAAGATTTTTGTGTGCACATTCAGGTTGGGAAATAAAATAGGCCTGTAAGAGGGAACATTGTTTAACCAAAAGAGACACACTAAGCTGAAGCTTGTTTCCAGATGCGACCTGGGAGCACAGGGAATTTAAGTGACTTGCTCATAATCACACAGTATGCACCTAGGTAGCTGTGGGATTCAAACTCAGGTCTCCAGATCTGAAGCTCAGAGCCTTAACCCACTGTGCTATACTGCTTCCTATAAGAGCCATGGTTGTCCAAAGATTTCAGTGCTTTGGGAAGCACAGTGATCACTGCTTCCATCCAGGAATGAGCAAAGCTTTGTTCAGTGCTTCATGAGGTCATGGTCTGTAACAACAGAGAAGCCAAGTTTTCTGCAAAACCTTTATAGTATTCACCTAGAATTATTGGCCCATTGAGGCAGCAGCAGGGATTGCACTTGCAACACCAGCAACCTGGGAAAGAGCTTGGGATATTAGACAGCCTATGGGTGTGGGGGGGGTGCACACCCAGAGGATACTGTCCTTTACTGAGAGGGAGGATTGCCACTATTGCTCTGCTACTGTTCCCTGGGTTCACTCAGGCAGTAGTGCCAAAGGTGGAACTGTTCAAGGGGATGGGAAGAATGTGAAGCAGATTGGCGTGAGCATGCTTGTATGAGCAAAGATGGAGCTCAGCAGTGTATGACCTGAGGGATAGAAATGGGAAACTCTCAGTGTGACAGTGTAGCAGCATGGCTCTGTAAGGTACAGTACTCTCAGGTTTCATGTTGGTGCAAGTCTGGGGGGTCCAGTAAGCATGACTTCCATTAGGCTTGCCTGATGGCCCCACGTAGGGGGCACAACTGTGGAATCTGGCAATCCCTGGGTTTGCTGATTGATGGGGCTAGGAGGTGATCCTGTGTTACCATGGCCAAGCAGGGCAGCTGTAGCTAGTACTGAAAAACAGGTGAGACAAAAAACAAAAAGTATTCTCTGGGAAACCAATCTGAGTCAATTCGTAGATATTTAATTACTTCTTGTACCTTTAACAAGGTTCTTTGGTTCTCTTATTTTTATTTTCTTAAGAAACTGTTTGTAGCTAGTTTTTCTGCAGCCAGCCATTCACCGTGCAGTGTCCTTGTTCACTGTTGGCAATGAAGGTTTTGGTGCCTAGTTCCTGGTCATTCAACAATGTCAGTTTTGCCACTTAGTACTGCTGAGTGAACAGCACTACATCATAGAGATAACGGCATCATAAAATGTTCAGGAAACCTGGAAACATGCAGTCAAAATGAATGAATGAAATGATACATACATTTGTACTTGTTTTTAAATGTGAAGGCTTGTGATATGCTGGCTATAGTGCTGCTGTTTTTATATTTATGGTTTTCCATACTAATATCTTTTTTCCTATTATTTTTGTGCTGTTTTACATTTTGTATGGTATAACAGTAACATTTTCATCATCATTGTAAACAGTGAACAAGGAGGGAAAAAACACCCCCAGTGGCAGTATAAAAGTAATAACAAATTTACAAACAAGCATTTGTCAATGCCGAATGTTTGCTTGCTGGCATTAGCAGTGGAAGTGCAGGAGTTAGACAGATGCAGTTTAGGAATGGCATTGAAGTACTGAACTGACGCCAACTCCACCCTTACTCTGCAGAGATGGACAGGTGTTGGGGTGTGCCTTTGGGTCATCACACATGACAGTCACATTTCACCTCACCCAATCCTTCAGACACTGACAAGTGTTGAGGTGTGCCTTGGGGTGTTTCACCTTTACATTCACCTCATTCCATAAGGAAATACACTGAAATAGGTGAAGTATAGGAGAATGGGGTGAACTCTGGGGGCAAAGAGTCCAAGGCACACCTCGATGCCTGTCAGTGGCTGCAGGGTGGGGGGTGAAATGGCATGAGCATTACTGTCAACAATCCCAAGTCACACCTCTGATGCCTGTCAGTCCCTACAAGGTAGGGCGTTATGATCAAAAACCCTAATGCTCTGGGAATTTCTTGGTACTTTTACTCCAAGTTTTCCACATGTTTTTTTTGTGATCCCACCGCATGAACAGTGACACTATCAGTTTGTAATGTGAAAGGTGATTTGCAGAGCAACTGCGCCATTTGGTGCCACAGGTGCAAAAACACATTTTGAACAGGACGTAAAAAGTAACAGGTGTACCGTTCATGAGGAGGTGTAAAAAATGGCATTGTTGAAAATCTGGAGTGAAAATATACAAAAACTGGTGAAGTCATGAGCGTGCGTAGGAACTGCACAACGTACACCCGTAATGTAAGTAGTGTGGGGATTATTTTACAGCAGATTTTCAACATAGGCATTTTTGCACCTCTGCTCATGAACAGTGTCACTGTGATTTTCATAATCTATTCCAAACACTAAATTCCCACAGTGACCGCACTATTCTGCACCGGAAGTCCGAAAACACATTTCGGCCAGGGTGTGAAAATGACAGCTGTGCTGTTCATAAGGAGGTGTGGAAAAATGTCAATATTGAAAATCTGGACTGAAAATATTACAAATTCGTGAACTTATGAGGGTGCGTGGAAATTGCGCAATGCACGCTTGTGACAAAGTCATTTTATGGACTTTTGTCACCAAATTTTCAACATAGCCATTTTACCATCTCTGCTCATGACCAGTGTCATTGTGATTTTCTTAATGTGTCCTGAACATTGATTTCACACACCGACTGTGCTAATGTGCGCTACATGTGCGAAAACACATTTTGGGTGTGATATGAAAAATGACAGCTATACTGTTCATAAGGAGGTGTGGTAAAATGGCAATGTTGAAAATCTGGACTGCAAATATTAAAAATTCTCAAAGTTACGAGCATGTGTAGGAACTGTGCAACGCACCCTTGTAAAACAGTCATTTTTGGGAATTTTTTCAACAAATTTTCAACATAGGGTTTTTGAGGGCCTACCTCATGAACTGTGACACTGTTGTTTCATTACTTGGTCCCAAAAGGTGGTTCCACACAGTGACTGTGAAATCACCTTTCAGGACCGAATAACAAAATGACAGTGACTGAATTCATGAGGTGGATCCCCAAGAACCCCATATTGAAAATTTGGTGAAAAAATTCCCAAAAATGGCTGAGATATGCACCAAAGTTGAAAAAAAAAGCATTTATTGCATTATACAGCTTACTGGCATTTCTTCAGTTTGTGGTCGGCTTTGAAGAGTGCAGATGTGTTCCCGGTCCACTGAAGATCATTGCGCCAGCCTCCGGAGGTAAGTATGGGGGTGGGAGGTGGGTGCGCAGAGGGTGGGTGTGGGTTGGGGGAGGGGCAAGACAGTCAATGAGGGACCTTTTTTTTTGTCTTTTTTACAGGTGTTTCTATGTTTGTTTAGACTACGTGGGACTTTTGCCATGCTGGGGTGGGCTCCCAGCATGGCAGCTGGAAGTTTTTTGTGGGGGGAGCCAGTGGGGGATTGGGCACCCCTGTCGGCCATATGGACTTCTGCCATGCTAGGGTGTTCTCCCAGCATGGTACGTGGAACTCTGGTTTTGGGGAGAGGTACAAACCATACAGTGGAGCTGATGGGGGATTGGGCACCCCCAGTCGGCTGTATGGACTTTTACCATGCTGGGGTGGGCTCCCAACATGGCACCAGAAGTCTGTTGGAGGGCCAGTGAAGCCAACGGGGGATTGGGCACCCCTATTGGCCATACAGTGTGCGGGGGGAGTGCATGAGCATGCTGAGGTGGGCTCCCAGCGTGCTACTTCAGTAGACAAAAATGGAGCTGTCTATGACAGCTATAGAGATGCAGTGCAGATGTAGGCACTTTGCATACTGCTGATGGCAGTATGTAAATTACCTGCTGATGGCAGTATGAAAATTGCCTACACGCTACCACCACTGATTGAGGCATTTTTTTTGCTTTTAACTGTACGCCACTGCATCTGAATGGCTGTCATAGACAGCTCCAACATTCATTGGCATGGTGCAACCGCACCTGCAAAAGGCAGCAGGGCATTGGAAGTGGGGGGGAGGCACACCTACGAAAACTTGTATGGTGGCACTGTGTTTCTTGCACATGCATGCAAGCAAACATAAAAAGCAGATCAGAATCCTGAAATTTAGAAAAACGAGGGTTATAAAATGTTTCCTGTCACTTAACAGCTATAATGAACTGAAGAGCTCCAGCACAGTCCAAGTTCAAGTTAATGTTTTGCATTTTTATTAGATTTTACTGTTCATGCTTTCTCATCAGCCAGAATAACTTGAATAAATGATGGTACTTTGATTTCCACATTTATCCTTGAACAAGTTCTGATTATTTTGCCATGCAGTAACTTTTAACAGGAGTGGGGATAAAAAGGGCAAGATGAAGGAGCTATCTTGGCTAGTGACAACGTAAAAGCAAGATATCAAAATATGTTACTGTTACTGTCATCACAATGGATGTCTTGAAGGCTGGTATCATCACGATGGAATACTGAATGAGTCAGAGAGCAGCTTTCACAACTCACAATGCTGATTACATCACACTAGCCACATGCAGCACTGAAGTTCAAATCAAAACAAACTAATCAAATCTTCTAATAATCAGCAGATTTCAAAGTTAAATTACTGAAGCAAACAGATGTTGTATAACTCAAACATGCAATAGCCTGACTCAAAATATGTAGTTTATCATCACTGGTTAGGGGGGAGGACTTTCATAACACACTTATGGCACTGCCAGTTGTGAGTTATAGTCTAGCCCCTCAAGTTTGAAGATACTGTACATTGTATATTTTGTGTCAGGCCATTGCATGCTTCCAGTATATTCAATTTTAAAGCCCTGCATACTTCTTCATTGGGTTTTCTTTCCATTCTGGCAAAGATGCCAGTTTGCTGGCAACATCATCCTTAATTGGCCAGCCCCAGTTCTTGAAGAATGGGACCAAGTTCTTCTTAACCTGCACAGAAAATTTCTCTGCCCACAGATTCATCTTGTCTGTGTTGTCACTGCTGACATTGGTCATCTTCTGGTAGTCAGTGAACAGCTGGATGAAGGGCTCCCAACCAAATCCTTCCTGTAGCTGAGGGGGGAGAAAAAAAATGAAACAGATCACAAGGGAAGGCAGGGACACTTCCACCGAGAAACCATGGCAGCAGTACTGCATTTGTTAGTTGGCAAAATGTTCATCACATAGTATTTTAGCATTAATATATATATTTCTGACATAGAGTCCTATCAGTATATTTTTATTTCAGTCTGATGTTTATAGAGAAAGTGTTTATTATTAATTTTCTAATTAATGGCTCATGTCATTAAAGAGGTCCGTCACAGGTAATTTTTAAAAATCTCATTGTTCGAGGTTACCTTTTGACTTTACACATTGAATGTATATTGTTGCTGCATTAAGGGAGAGTATTAATACACATTTCTGATGGTAAACAGCACAGCACCACACCCAAATGTTTAATTTAGTCATAATACACTAAGGGGGACATATTCAGAGCCGAGTGGATGTGCATACAGACAGATACACCTCACAAAAAAAAGTGCTCCGGCTGGCTCTGGGCCCATATTCAAACAGATGGCATGATCGCACCATCTGTTTGAATGTAAGACCCTGGATACACAGTGCACAGCAAGCGGCCACCATGTGTCAATCAATCAATCAAATCTTTATTTATCCAGGCGATCACCATTGAGCAAGCTCATTTACAAGGTGGACCTGCTGTTGGCAGGGAAAATTGTACAGTTACATATAAATATACATAATACAAAAGGAACAACATGTTTACAATACTGATAGGAGCAGAGTATTTACATTCCAAGTCACTTGTACAAGAAAGATACACATAACACAACTCGAACATAATATATATATATACAGTTCTCACAGGAGCAGGATGTGTATGGATGTCATATACAAACCACAGAAGAAAAAAACAAGGATTATTTATATTCCTGTCCAGCAGAAACACGTTACAGGCCTGGATGGAAATTCCTAAGCTATGGAGGTGCACATAACAGTGTGTAAGCCTTAGGTATGGCACAACACATCCAGGGTGCAGGGCTGAAGACTGCCCATAGGGAATGCATGGTGCATACCTGTAGCCCCCATGGGCGATTTTCAGCCTAAACATGCAGATGAGTCCATTAGACATGCACGTCCCAAAGAGGTCATTTGTATGCCCATTATGGGCTCATCTGCATCTCTGCACTACTGTGAAGTGTGCCAGGCCAGTCCCTCCAGCCCTAATCCATTTAACATTAATATAGGCCCTGATGAACTATCCTGGTAGTCTAGTGGTTCCCCCCTTCCCAGCCCTGATCACACACTGAATAAAAAAAACAAAACATGATCCAGTATCCCTGGTAGTCTAATGGCCACCCACCCCATTAGGCAGTGATCCACCACCCTGCTCCTCCCACAACCTGACCAGAGCTGGTGACTGGCACAGCCCACCCACAACACCTCAGCCAGCTCCTGACTGAACTACACAGGAGTGTGTACAGTGTACAGTGAAGGAAGGTCAGATTCTAGGGGAAGGGTAGTGTCTCTGAGCACCTGGAGTCTTGGAAACAAGATGGATGACCTGCAGGCACATTTAGCAGACAGGAGGGTTGACATAGCGGCAGTAACCGCAACTTTGACAACACCACACCATGAATGGGACCTTGTGATCCCTGGATATAATTTATACAGGAGGGACAGGGTAGTCAGGAAAGGGTGGCAGTTTACATCACCTCTTTAAGTTCTTCCATAAAATCAAATTGAAGTACTTCTTTATTAAAAATTTGACTGATAACACAGTGGGTTTTACTGAAACCACGAGCAGCTCCCCCCCAGGTGAGGACATTGATCTGCTTCTTAATTAGATCACAGCTTCTCCTGCAGTGAATGTGAATATTATAGAAGAGCACAATGAAACACTGGTTACAGGTTTACTAGATGAAATAAGTCAAACAGAGCTTACTGAACTTTTGCAAACATCTCTTCGTGAGCAGAGGTGGAGTCATATTGGTGACATTAATGCAGAAAGAAAAATCTTATTTAAACTGGCATCCACCTTTTGCCCTAATGCATTTCACCCTTTGATTTCGACTTTTGGAAAAATCGTTACTAGCAATTTGAGGAGATTTTGCAAACACCAGGGAGGTAATAACCTTATAATGGCAGAAAAACAAGCATTGAAAGAACTGTGTGATGATAGCAAGTTTATCATGAAACCTGCAGATAAGAGAGGAAATACAGTTGTCTTCAATAAATCTCACTATATTAATATAGTTATGTCTTTGTTAAATGATGATCACAACTATAGGAAACTCCCTGGTAGTCCTGTTCATGCTTTTAAAAAGGAACTACATGTAATTTTACAAACTGCTTTTAATCAAGGGGCCGTAACAGAAAAAGAGCATGAATATATTTGGGAAGAGTTTCTCACTGTCCCTTGTATATATATCCTGCCCAAAGTCTACAAAAATAGGTCCAATCCCCCAAGGAGATTGATTATCTCAGGGGTAAACTCTTTGACCTGGAATATTGGGACATTTATTGACTATTTCTTTCAGAAATGAGTCATAGAACTTCCCTCACACATCAGGGATACTAATGACATTCTGAATAAGTTTAAAGATCTTAAATGGGAAGAGAATTTTAAATGGCTAACGACTGATACAAAAGCCTTGTACACATCAATAAGATGTGAGTTGGGGTTTAAGGCATGCAAATATTTTCTAGAAAATCACAATTTGACAGAAGAAATACCAATTGCTTTCATTTTGGAATCTTTACAGTTTATTTTAACTCACAATTCATTCAAATTCAATGGTGCTTATTACCTCCAGGTCTGTAGCACATTGATCGGGGCCTCTGTGGCTCCCTCCTATGCAAACCTGTTTCTTGGGCTTTGGGAGAAAGAAATATTTTTTCTGAACTTAATCCTTTTAGATCTAAAATTGCTAAAGGCAATGCTTCATAGATGATGTCATTTGCATTTGGACTGGGGACAACAGGGAAATGGAATCATTCATCTCCTGGTTACATGTTAATGATCTCAGTCTCCGATTTACACACACCTTTAGCCCCGACAGTGTTGACTTTTTAGATGTTACATTCACTACACCAATAGAAAAGAATGCCATTGTGGAAACTAAGTGCTTTAGAAAATGTACAGTGACAAACTCTGTCTTATCGGCTGACAGTGTCCATCTGCAAAAACTAAAAAACTCACTTCCGTACAGCCAATTCCTTAGGCTACGGAGAAATTGCTCACAAGATGAGGTGTTTATATCACAAGCTGGGGAGTTACGAAATAGTTTTCTGGAGAGAGAGGCTATCCAGAAACACTATTGAAAGAATCACTTGAGAAAGCTCTGGCCAAGGATAGAGCTGAACCGTTGTCAGGAAACAAGAACAAGAAAGGATGTAATCACAGACGGGAACCTGTTATGTCTGTTACTGAATTTAATGGATGGTTAGGGAGAGTAGGTAATATCATACACAAAAATGTGCACATACTGTTGTGTGACCCACACGTATCTAATGCTATAGGTCCCAAACCTTGAGCCAGTTTCAGCAGAACTGCTAACTTAAGGGACAAGCCTGCCCATAGCAGATTGCCAGCTGACACTGAATCTGATATACAACAAACCTCGTTACCTAAGTGACCTAAAGGGATGTACAAATGCAAAAAATGCAACGTCTGCGACCACTGGGTCACTGGAAAAAGGTCTGTACATCCAGGAGATCCTACCACTACAGGAGGTATCCAGGAATGTATAATGTGTGACACTCCATTTGTGATCTATGCCCGCAGGTGTTCATGTAATACAATATAATATACATAGGGTGTATCATTAGGAATCTTAAAGCTCGGATCCAAGTGCACATCAGATCTGAAGTAATGTGCAAAAGACTGTAAATACATTATCACAGGCAGCAGGAGTAAAGATAAATTACAGAAAATGTGTTGGAACTGCTGTAGGTAATACAGAGAATCTAGATAGTAGCCACACTGTTGCTGGAGTCCAAATAAGTAAGAATCCTATGAAAAGTTTAGGGGTCAAATTTCTAAAAGGGGATATGGATGTAGAGAACTGGACTGACTGTATAACAGAAGCAGAAATGAGTTTAGCAACTTGGGGGAAAAAAAGCCCTATTGAAAAAGAAAAGATTGTTTTTGATAAAAACATTATTACATCCTTGTTTTTTATACACCAGTTCAGCGTTTTTACTACCCAAGCGTTTAGAGGTAAAATTGTTTATTCTTTCAAGGGCTATGGGGGAGCTGTCTAAACTGCATAAAGGGAAAGGGGAAATTGTTTAACCAGGAAAGGCACACTAAACCAAAGCTTGTTTCCAGGTGTGACCTGGGAGCACAAGAAAGGTAAGTGACTTGCTCAGGGTCACACAGTATGCAGGTGGGGCTGTGGGATTCAAACCCCGATCATCAGGTTTGCAGCTCAGAGCCTTAAACCACTGCGCTATACTGCCTCCTTAGAAAGAGGGAAATTGGTTACAGTATAAGGGATATAAAGAAGGAGGAGTAAAGATGATTAATCTACCCGGGTCGCACCTGGAAATGAGCATCGGCTCAGTGTGCCTTGCGCAGTCATCAATGTTAAATAAATAAATAAAATAAATAATCCCATTGCATGTATTTATTCAGTATTTCTTTTATTATAATTTATCACTGGCACTGAGAGGAGCAGGAAAAGTGTGAGGCACTTGGATTGTAGCCTGGCTGACTCCTCTTCTGACAGTGTACCAAAGTGACAGGTGGACAAGCAAGATTGCAGATTACAGGCATGTGATTCCTAAATACATGTGTATCGCTTTGGAAAAATTAAGATTTGGAAATTATTTTATTCTCAAGTTACAGCAGAAACGATTGCGCAACTATATACCTATATTTTAAACACCAATTATAACGTTCAAGTCAGTTTAAAATTCTGTCCAGTAAGGAAGGAGTCAGAAGCATTGCAGCAGCTAAATAATAAAAGAATTCCAAAACAAATGTGGGATGTAGCATGGTTAAGCCTATGTAAAAGAATGGCGGTTAAGGACTCCTTTAAGCAAAAACACACTGCTGAGAGAAATTATCCCAGAGAGTCATGTAAGGACATTTTGGAGACCCAAAGTCATCTACTATTAGAATGCCTCTTTGCCTGCTCTTTCTGGGAGACATTAAGTAAAACACAGAGAGAGACACTATTTTGGAAAGTGAATTATATAGAGAATAATGGATGGGGTGGAGTTTTTGACATATTGAACAAAGTATGGGTCAATGTGTGTGACGAGAAGTTTACACTCACCCGGGGGATTAAATGCTACGTGAACCCCAAGAGCGAAAATCGAGGAGCTTATTAAAAGCATCTAACCCCGAGGGTGTGCTTGTAAACTTTGAGTTTACACACACTGACCCATATATCGTTTTATATAATTACATAGAAACATAGATTTTGATGGCAGATAAGGACCGCTTGGCCCACCCAGTCTGCCCATTTCCCTACCTAATGGATAAGCTGCAGATCCTAGTTAACCAGCAGCCTACTTCTTCCTACCCCCACCCCTTAGAATTGCCTTATGACTGTCCCATGCATGCTTGAATTCCACCACTGTTTTTGACTCCACAACCTCCTCTGGAAGGCCGTTCCATGCATCCACAACCCTCTCTGTGAAAAAATACTTCCTTAAATTACCTCTGAGCCACCCCCTTCTATCTTCAGATTGTGCCCCCTTGTTCTTGCACACCTCTTTTTTTGAAAGATGCTACCCTCTTAGACTTTGTTGATTCCCTTGAGATACTTGAAAGTTTCTATCATGTCCCCCCTCTCCCTCCTTTCCTCGAGGCTATACATATTCAGCTCCTTAAGTCTCTCTTCATATGTCTTCCTGTGCAGACCCTGCACCCTTTGAGTTGCGCTCATCTGGACAGCCTCCATCCTGTCTATGTCCTTGCGGAGATTGGGTCTCCAGAACTGCACGCAGTACTCCAGATGGGGTCTCACCAACTGTCTGTACAGAGGGATAATAACTTCCTGTTTTCTACTGGTGATGCCTCTCCCTATGCATCCCAGTATCCCCCAGCCCTCCTCGCTGCCCTCTCACATTGCTTGCCCACCTTTAGGTCATCTGATATGACTACCCCCAGGTCCGTTTCCATTTTGTTGTTGTTAGTATCTCACCCACCATTGTGTACTCTTCCCTGGGTTTTGTTTCCCAGGTGCATTACCTTCACTTCTTAGCATTGAATCTAAGCTGCCATACATTTGACCATTCCTCTAACCTTGCCAAGTCCCTTCTCATCCTTTCCACACCACCTTGTGCATCAACTCTGTTGCAGATCTTTGTGTCATCTGCAAAGAGACATACTTTTCCTTCCAGTACCTCTGCAATGTCACTTATAAAGACATTGAAGAGGACGATCCTAATACTGAACCCTGTGGCACCCCACTAGTAACCCCCCTTTCTTCAGAGTGGACTCCATTTACTATTACTGTCTGTGTCCTATTCTCCAGCCAATTCTTTACCTAGGCTGTCATCTTGGGACCCACTCCCAGGCTGGCTAACTTGTATATTACTCTTTTGTGTGGGACTGTGTCAAATGCCTTGCTAAAGTCTAGGTAGGCCATGTCCACAGCCCCTCCCTGATCTACTACTTTGGTCACCCAGTCAAAGAAATCTATCAGATTTGTCTGGCATGACCTTCCCGCTGTGAATCCTTCGAAGGAAGGAGGAAGGGGCCACTAGAGGGCATGGGTGGAAGCTGGAGGGGGGAAGATTCAGGGGAGAAAGGAGGAGGTGCTACTTCACTGAGAGGGTGGTAGAGCCATGGAATGCACTACCTAGGGGGCTGGTGGAGGCAGAGACAGTGGAGGGGTTCAAGAGGGGGTGGGACAGGTACAGGGGAAGGGTTCAGGAAGCAAAATCCAATGCAGCAAGAATATCCGGAACTGGGAAGGGAGAAGCCAGAGAAGGCGAGGGGGACAGCAAGGTCAGCACCCAGGGTGGGGGCTGACCAAACGAGCAGACACGAAAGACCATTAGGCCTATTCTGCTGGCATTTTAGTATGTTAGTATGTTAGTATGAATCCATGCTGCCTTGGGTCCTGAGCCCCTCTGGCCTCTAGATACTCAACAATTCTTTCCTTTAGAAGTGATTCCATCATTTTCCCTACCACTGAGGTTAAACTAATAGGTCTGTAGTTTTCTGCTTCTGCCTTGTTCCCACTTTTGTGAAGGGGAATCACATCTGCCCTTCTCCAGTCCTCGGTTACCACCCCATCCTCCCATGATTTGTTAAAGAGGGTAGTCAGTGGTGTCACTAGTTCTACCCTTAGTTCTTTTAGAATTCTGGGATGAATCTCATCAGGCCCCATTGCTTTGTGCACCTTCAGTTTTAAGAGTTCTTTCAGAACCCTTTCTTCTGTAAATGGGCTGTTATCAACTTCTGTATCCAGAGTGTTTCTACTGTTTGTTTTAGGTACCTCCCCCACTTCCTTTGTAAATACTGAGCAAAAATATTTGTTTAGTATCTCTGCCTTTTCACAGTCACCCTCTGCCCACCCTCCCTCCTCTTTATTAAGCCTCACTATCTCTCCCTTGGTCTTCCTTCGTTCCCTGATGTACCTATAAAAGGTTTTATCCCCCTTCTTAACTGAGTTGGCTATCTTTTCCTTGGTTTGGGCCTTTGCTGTTCTGACTGCCTTCCCAGCTTTCTTTTGCTTTAACTGATACAGTTCTCTGTCCTGCTCCTTCTGTGATTACTTGTACTTCCTGAATGCTTTCTTTTTCTCTTGAACCTTCACTGCCACTTCCTTTGAGAACCATAGTGGTTTCTTACATCGTTTCGTTTTGTTAATTTGCTTCACACAAAGGCTTGTTACCTCTGTGATGGCAGTTTTTATTATTCCCCATTGTTCTTCCACCCCTCCTTCCTGCCCATTTGCTAGTGCATTCCTTAGGCACTGACCCATTTTGGCAAAGTCAGCCCTCCTAAAGTCCAGTACTTTTGCCTTTGTATGGCTTGACTCTATTGCTGTGTTTATTGTGAACCATACTGTTCGATGGTCGCTAGTTCCCAGATGGCTACCCACTTCTACATCTGTGATCCTCTCTTCATCTCCATTTGAGAGAACCAGGTCTAAGATTGCTCCCTCTCGAGTGGGCTCCAATACTAATTGTCTAAGGCATGGCCCTTGTAGGGCATCTAGAATAACCCCACTCTTTGAAGTGGCTGCTACAACTGCACTCCAGTTAACATTTGGCATATTCAGATCACCCATCAGCAATATCTCCCCTTTTTCTGCCATTCTAAGTATTCTTTCTATCATTTCCTTGTCCATTTCCTCCCCCTGAGAAGGGGGTCTGTATACAACCCCTGTGCGGATTGCGGTGCCATTGCCAGTCTCCAAATTTACCCACAGTGCTTCTTCTCCTCCCTGTTTTCCCTTTTGTTCTGTTGCTTTGATTCCTTCCCTTATGTAAAGAGCTACTCCTCCTTCTCTTTTACCCTCCCTGTCCTTCCTGTAGATAGTGTATCCTGGTATGTTTATGTCCCAGTCATGGTTTTGTGTGTACCATGTTTCTGTGACTGCCATGATATCCAGATGTTCCTCCTCCATCAAGGCCACTAATTCAGGAAGCTTGTTACTCAGACTACGGGCATTGGTACTCATTGCTCTCCATTTTTTGATGGCTTTACCTTCTTTTGCAGCATCCCCCACTGACCTGTCTACCTCGGTCTTTTTCTCATTTAGTACCCTGTTTTGTAGGGAGAGGCTAGGATTTTCCTGCTGCTTATCAGTGCCTCCCCCTTGTCTAGTTTAAAAGCTTGCCAATGAAGCATTTAAACCGATTGCTCAAAAGACTTGTTCCCTTCCTGGACAGATGCAGACCATCCTGCCAGTATAGGCTGGTGTCCCTCCAGGTGGAACCCCAGTCCCCAATGAAGCCAAACCCCTGTGCTCCACACCATTTTTTCAACCATTCATTAAACTGCATGGTGCAAAGTACCCTCGCCTCACTCATGCCATTGACAGGCAGCACCTCAGAGAAGGATATTGTGTGCTACTTGTCTTAGGCCCCTCCCCAATTCTACAAAGTCCTTCTGCACTGCTCTAATCTCATGATTAGCCAAGTCATTTGTCCCTAGGTGGACAATGACATCCAGCTCAGACTCCCACGGCTGTTCTCCTGATCCTGAGGATGCGCTTCCTGTCTCTCCAAGCCATGGCACCAGGCAGACACCTTACTTCAGTTTTCCCTGCTCACCCCAGTTCTATCCCCCTAATAATTGAGTCCCTCACCAGGAGCTGCTTCCTTTCCTTGTGGTGTCCTCTACCTCCTTCCTGTGGGCCTCCCTTGTGACAGTTGTCCTCAGCCTCCTTAGTCTCCTCTGCAGGTGCATCCATAGGGGAGCTATGCTCCCCCAGAATGGTGTATGGATTGTGGTGTGGAACAACTGACTGGGTGTGCCTCTGTTCCACCATCCTCACCCTCTCTGAGCCCACTGTGGTCCAACTGCTGTGCTTTCTTTGCAACCTCTGAGGTAGTGGTGGTGGCTCTGGTGCTCCCTGGATGGGGAGGTTCCCTTCCTACCATCCAGTGTGGCCTGGGGGAAGGTCCCCTTACTACTGTCCAGTGTGGCCTGAAGACGGGCAACTTACTCCCTCAGGGAAGAGAGTTGTCTGCAAATAGGGCAGCATCTCAGCCTCCAGAAAGACTCCCAGAAGACTGCTGTCCCACAGCCATTACATTGCACTACTCCCCACATTTTTTTGTGTGTGTGTGTGTGTGTGTAATTGGTTTGTAATATAGAAATATATATATATATTATACAATGTGTATGCTTATATTGTCAGTGCAGTGTGCTAGAGAGGATATGACAGTGATATGCACCTTGCACTCTTGAGGAAATGATGTCAGAACCCCAGGTATAAAGGAACTAAAGGAACTATTTCCGGGGGTGGGTGGGGTGAGGGTGGGAAGGGGTTGGGCCTAAACTGTGCCCTCACAAAACAATCAGCTAAAAGCTCTGACCCACCGCTGCGATGAGTGCCTTCCTGTCAGCAAGATGCCCTACACAACAATTTGACAGAGAAAATACCCTGCTAATCAAACAGAGAAAAATCCACACATCCAAGTCAGACACAGGTAAACCTCCCCAGCCCCAAAACAGGCCTGGTGGTTTGTGCTCTGAAAGCTGTCAGCCCCAAAATAAGTCAGCTGTGCTTTAAACTCTTCCTGCACTGAAAATGTTAAGAATTGTAGCAAACAAACGTAAACCTAGATCCACCTCCCTCTGTTGCTTGAAAGACTGTCTTTTCCTGTTTCACACTGCAGGTTTTTCTATGACGACCGAATGATGTAAGTGATCATTGTCCTATAGCTGGCATAAGATCTACACTCAAACCACCCAACCCTGCAGAATTTGTCCTCAAAAGGTCAAAAAAGAAGTTCAACATCCCAGGATACCTCCATGACTTGAGTAATACAATATACTGGCAAGATTTCTACCTTACAACCTCAGTTGAAACAGCTCTCCAGACCTTAAATGACATTATAAATAATGCTCTCAATATTCATGCACCAATCACCAGTATCAGAACTAAAGCAAGATCCTGCCCTTGGTTCACCACTGATCTTAAAGCAGTCTTGCTAACCAGGGACAAACTGTGGAAAAAGGCAAGAAAAACAAAGGTTACCAGAGACTGGCTAAATTTCAGAAAAGCAAGAAATTCATGTACAAAACAAATAAGAACTGCCAAAGCTGCCTATTATAGAGCTGAATTGGATGCCTCCTATAATAACCCAACCAGACTCTGGTGAACTATAAAAGGAATTCTGGGCCAAAACTCTACTCCTGCCTTAACCTCCAAACTGCTACTAAATGATACAGAAATTACGGGCAAACAAGAAATCCTAAATACCTTCAATGACCACTTCACCACAGCTGGCCTAGCATTTGACTCATCACCTGCAAATCTCCTGAGATCTTCCTTGAACCTTCAATCCACTGTGGGAAAAAGGCTACATCAACTTTTTCCTTCAACCCAATATCCTTGAAAGAAGTGGAAGACCTCCTCTCTATTTAGATACTTCTAAGAGTGCAGGTACAGACTCCTGGATCCCTACTTCCTTAAAATTGCATCACACGTCTTATCTGCCCCTCACTCATCTCTTCAATCTTTCCCTCACCACTGGATCCATTCCTCCACTTGGAAAACAGCTCAAGTAGTTCCATTACTTAAATCTGGTGATCCCATGGGCCTCAATAATTACAGGCCCATTTCCATACTATCAGTACTATCCAAGATGCTCGAAAAGTTAGTAAACTCACAATTAAGGGACTACCTGGATAACAATAACCTCCTAAATTCAGCACAATCAGGTTTTAGATCAAGGCATAGCACCATTTCGGCCCTAGCCAAAGTAACCAATGATTGGCAGATTGCCATGGATAAGAAGAACAGTACCTGTGCTGTGTTCCTGGATTTGAGTAAAACATTTGACACAGTGGATCATGAATCATTAATCACCTCCCTTGGCTCACTAGGGCTGGATTCTCCCTCACTCATCTGGTTCAAGTGCTACCTATCAGATAGGTCACAACTGGTGAAAAATGGAAATTACCTATCCGCCTTAAAACCACTGCTAAGAGGTGTACCGCAAGGCTCTATTCTTGGCCCCATCCTCTTTGCCATTTATATTAATAATATTGATGCCAACCTCACTCAATCCAACATTCATCTGTTTGCTGATGATACTGTATTATATGTCAGCAATCCTTCATTACCTAAAGCCTGTGAACTGCTACAATCTGAATTCTCCATCCTGCAACACAATCTACTGGATAAAAAGCTACTTCTAAATGCCAAAAAAACAAAAGCTATGTTCTTTGCCACAAAGAGTTGTTCTGCCACTACCCCATCACCCACCACCCTACAACTAGTTTACTGGGGTGAGGATATAGCATGCACCAAGCAGGAAAGGGATCTTGGGGTTGTCATCTCTGATGACCTCAAGGTAGGGAAACAGTGTGACAAGGCATCAGGTAAAGCAAATAGGATGCTGGGATGTATAGGCAGGGGCATCACCAGCAGGAAAAGGGAGGTCATAATTCCGCTATACAAGACACTAGTGAGGCCCCACCTGGAGTACAGAGTGTACAGTTCTGGAGACCATACTCCACGTAAGGACATAGACAGGGTAGAGAAGGTTCCGAGGAGGGCAACAAAGATGGTGCATGGGTTGCATCACAAGTCCTATGAAGACAGGTTGAAGGAACTGAACATGTACTCCCTGGAGGAGAGGAGGAGAGGGGATATGATGAGACATACAAGTATCTTACAGGGAGGAATAGGGTGCAGGAAAACACTATTTCTAAGCGAAAAGATGTTTCAGGACTAGAGGGCATGGGATGAAGGTGGAAGGAGGACGATTCAGAGGAAACATGAGAAAGAATTTCTTCACAGAACGGGTGGTGGACAAGTGGAACACCCTGCCAGAGGAAGTGGTGGGGGCTGAAACAATCACAGGATTTAAGAATGCATGGGATAGACATAAAGGAATTCTAGAGGTCGGGGGTAAGGGGAAATAGACTTTTAGGAAAACAAACTGAACTTACAAGCTCAAATGGGCAGACTAGGTGGGCCATAGGCCCTTATCTGCCGACACTGTCTATGTATCTATGTATCTATGTAACTATCCACCTTACTTGGAGAGAAGCTGGAATTTGCTTGATAACTTCAAATACCTTGGAGTCTGGATTGATAACAAGCTTGACTATTCTGTCCATATTGAGGAGCTACTAAAAAAAACTGAGACAAAGGCTTGGTCTATTTTTTAGAATAAAGCACTACCTCAACAGAGACTCCAAAAAAAGATTAATCCAGGCATCATTCCTATCCCTCATTGACTATGCTGACTTTCTCTATGGCCATAGTTCACTCCCCCCTCTTAAATAAGCTGGACACCCTATACCACAGGTCCATCAGATTTATTACTGACCTTCCCTCCAGCACCCATCACTGCTCCCTTTATAAGGCAGTTAACTGGACATCATTACAACACAGAAGAAATAGGAATGCTGCAATTTGGATATTCAAAGCCTTATCAGGCAAACTACCCACCTATATCACAGACTGTTTTACCCAAATTACTTCTAGGCCATACAACTTAAGGATCAGCAAACTTATCATTCTAAAGGTCCCCAATGCCTGCACCCAGTTTGGGAGGGCGCTATCAGCTACTCACTAGCAGTTGCATGGAACTCACTCCAAAAAACCATGAAGCTAAATAGCCTCTTACCTTTAACATCCTTCAAAAGATTATTCTCCACCCTATTCCCTGAACTCTGCAATTGCTTTCACAAGGCCTAATCCCCGACCCTACCTACCCTCCCACCCCTTTTCCGTGTTCCATTATGCTAGTTCTACTTCTTTATTCCAGTCACCGGATATACTCTCATAAAAGCCAATTAGGACCTATAATTTATATATTATGCCTGCTATACCCATTGCCTCCTTTTCTTACAGGTTAAATGGTTTTAATGTGCCTTGTATATATGTAAATTGTTATATATTAGCACTTTATGTCATTGTACTACTGTTTATGTTATTCTTGTCTATGTAATAATACTTGCACTTCTTGACCACTCAGGTCCATCTTGTAAATGAGCTACGCTCAATGATGTTCGCCTGATTAAATAAAGATTTTGATTGATTGATTGATTGATTGAACTCCTTAACCACAGTAACTTCTTTAAAAATAGTTTAACTATCACAAACTCCTACGCACCAGTAAATTATTTAAAAATAGTTTCTGTCCCAAAATCCTAGTAGTCAATCCAGCTGCCCCCAAGGGACAACCAAAATGCAGTATTCAAACACTTATGAAGTTACTTCCAAGATAAGCAGAGTTTGCAAGCTTCTTTTCAACTCCTCAGCCACCTGTAATTTATTTAAAAATAGTTTAACTGTCAGAAAATCCTAGTAGACAATCTAGCTACCTCCAAGGATCTACCCAAATGCAGTATTTAAATCCTTCTGAAGTTACTAACAAGATAAACAGAGTTTGCAAGCCCCTTCTTGGTTAAACACTAAATAAATATGTGAATAAAAAGCAATTACCAAGGGTAGTTAGTTTCAGCTCCCACAGAATTAAGCAAAAGTGCACATTTGTTGCAGAAATCAAGTGCAATATAAAATTTCTCACACAGCTCGCAGTTGAATAAAGAAGTAGTGTCCTTCCAGGTCAAGAAAATGTGCTGGGTTTGTCTCTTTTGCCTCAGCAATTATATAAAATGAATGGAGTGGAGGTTGCTGCGTGGCCCGCCAGGTTTGTTTTCAGCATCCAGTCTGTGACTCGTACTTCACGGTGCTGTTTTCTATTGATTTAAATCTTTTTTTTTCCAGTGAGCAGTACAAACAGGTTTTCTTTCTCCCTGGCAGATTTTGTTTAAAAATTAAACTTACTGCCGAGTCTGATTCTGAGTGGTGGTTCAGTCTTTCGGGGGAAAACATGTGGCCAGCATTTTAAAGGGAAATGGTGCAGTGGGGTATACGCAGAGCAAGGGAAACCGTGTGCGTGTTTGCCATTATAAACATTCCTTTATTATGGCAAATTATGCTACAGTTTCCCTATGGGAAAAATGCAAAGCCATTAATTGTAAGAATTTAATACACACCCAATGTGTGTGATGCTACATAAACCCAGAGAACAAAGCTGAAGGGGTTTATAAAAGCATCACACACTGAGGGTGCACATTCAATTTCAGTTTTGAATTCCCCCATCCATTATTTCTTATAATTTGTTGCCATCAAATCCCCCCCCCAACAGCTGAAGGCAGGCATGGGCATTCTACCCTGTGTAGGAGTCTTCCTTATAAGTTCCTCCAGCTCCTCTTCTCCGGAATCACAGCCCATCTTTGGGGAATAAAAGTAAAACATGATTTCAGCCTTTTTTTACTGATTGCCAAATGTCTGAGCGTGACCGCTTTCAACTGACTGGAAATCATGTTCGACAGATCACTCTCATTTAAAAAATTTTTTTGGAGGGGGGGATAATGTTCTTATTTGCAGGTTAGTCAGTGGTTCAAAACACTTAATTAATACAGGGAAGCAGTGACTAAGTGGTTTGAAAGTGCCACAAAAATGCTAGGCATGTGAGAGAAAGCTGTGCTCAGATCGAGTCTCAAGCACAGCTGCTTGTTAGGTTTCAGCATGTGCTTGCCATAATAATTGGCCAGTTATTACAGCAAATATCAGCTGACTCAGCCAATAGAATAAAACTGATGGTCAGTTATTATACAATTATGGTTTTAGGCCTTTTCTTGGGTCAATAGAGAAAGTGTCATCCCTCTACTTTACAACAGGAGGCAGTATTGTGCAGTGGGTTAAGGTTCTAAGCTGCAGATCTGGAGACCTGGGTTTGAATCCTACAGCCGCCTAGGTGCATACTGTGTGACCCTGACCAAGTCACTTAACTTTCTTGTGCTCCCAGGTCACATCTGAAAACAAGTTTCAGCTTAGTGTGCTACTTCTGGTTAAATAATGCTCCTTTTCCTAAACAATGTTCCTTATATATTGTAGACACTATTTGTGGCAGGCTTGATATTCTCTGCAAATCTGGCAGAAATATTGTTCACCTGAGGCTGTGTTAGCAATGATATTTAAAGTGATTCAAAAAATGTATTACACTGAATAGAAAACTGTAAAAACAGCGTGTTTCAATCATACTGGTCCTCATACTCATGGATGTGACTGCTATTATCTTAGTTTATGAACATAAATAGAGAATGTTTTGTAATGTCTTGGAACTTGGAGAATGTGATGATTAATGATGGCTGGTTTTTTTCAGTCCGTTCTACTTGTGTATGTTGATTATGTTGTATAATTGATATGCAGATTGTATATACTTATGTTTTATTATATTCTGTATGATATCAATGGTTTAATAAAATTCTCCTACTCTTGAAAGAGGACACTGTTGACCCTGAAACTAAGATGGTGGACCCTGGTGAGTTGGAGGAGGATGGCATGATGCAGCAGGCTGGAGATGGGCCCTCATCCCCAGCCTGTTTAATCCAGTGGACAAAGACATCGTTGACGCAGTACCTGTGGAGTCCATTACAATGGAAGGTCCCTTCTGTTTCTATGGTGAAACTGATATGCTTTTCGCTGCAGAACAAAATGGGACACAGAAATGCAAGACAGAAAAAGACATTTACTGAGAATGTTTACAGAGGATGAACAGAGACACAGTAAAAGAAAACCTCTCTGAAAAACAGACAGCTGCATGTTTAGTCTGGGGAACCTGTTACAAGACAACCTGACTTGAAACTCCAAAGCAGTACAGACACAGCTGCACCACAAACTGAAAACAAGTTGACCTTGACAAGGCCCAGTGCTGACAGACAGCTGAAACAAAGTGAGGTGTTGACAGCTAGATGCAGGATGATTAATGTTTCCAACATATCTGGGCAATCTTCACCAGCGTAGGAGTGGCCAGCAGAGAAAGCCTTGGGAGTTGCTGGGTGGATGCAGGATGAAAGAGTGGCAAGTGGGTTCTGGACCCTGACTGAAATGCCAGAATTACTTCAGGGTCCTCTCCTATGGTGAAGCCATTGTTAGCACTAGCAGTGGTCCCAGTGCCATGGGACTGTCTCCCCAAATGTATCCATCGGAGCAGAAGATCTGTAGGCTGCTGTATCCAGCTCAGCAGTGTGAGAAAAAATTATAACTCCAGAGATTCCCAGTTTTCCAATGCTGTTATGTGTGCCTGAAACACAAGGACCGCTTTCTGCATGTTCTCCCATGGCAGCCGAACAGACTTGGATCGAATGCTCAGAGTGGGTGTACACTGAAGATGCTGGTGCAACAAGATGTGCCTCTTGACTACAGCATGGGTTAATTCTGGGCAAAATGCAGTGGGTGCTCTAAGGGTAATGGATTTGAATGAGACTCAGACAGCACATGCAGCTCTGGTATCTGCTGCTCCCAATCTAAATACTGCCTGTTCTGTCCCTCAGCCATCTGTCTGTATCTTTTCTGCAGACACTGACTCAAATGTACTCCCTGGCATTAGTCCAGAGGAGGTTACTACTACAAAATTGGTGCACAGTAAAGGGGACTCAGAGGTTGTTCCTGCTCAGTCTTCTCCATCCAGGGGATTTAAACCATTCGGCCCAGTGTAGGAAGGCAGTGGCTAAGGTTAACAGGATGCTAGGGTGCCTAGCAAGGTGGATTACATTTAGATGTAACAAAGTCATATTGCCCCAGTACAGGTCCCTGGTGTGGCCGCACTTGGAGTACTGCGTGCGGTTCTGGCACCTTTACTTGAAAAGGGATATCAGACTACTGGAGGCAGTGCAGCGAAGAGCAACAAAGATGATCCAAGGGTTGGGGGATAGAACTTACAAGGAAAGACTAAAAGAGCTCAACATGAATACCCTAGAGGATAGAAGAGAGAGAGAGGGGATATGATTGAGACGTTCAAGTACCTGAAGGGGATGAACAGAATAGGCTTTCAGGGTGGGTTCACTCTCCAGAATGGAAGAGATACCAGAGGGCACTCCCTGAAGTTAAAGGGGGGCAGATTCAGGAGGGAAAGGAGGAGGCACTACTTCACTGAAAGAGCGATAACAAGGTGGAATACACTGCCTGAGCAACTTGTATCAGTGCAGACTGTGGGGAGCTTCAAGAGGGAGTGGGACAATTCAAGGGGAAAGTACATAACAGGGAGGGCAGCTGGGGGAGGGAAGAGTTAATGGGGGGGGCAGCTGCAGTCTAATGGGCTGAGGTGCTGCACACTCGAGCCGACTAGATAGACCATATGGCCTGTATCTGCTGGCAATTTTGTATGTTTGTATATCCACCGCTAATACATTGCAAAATGTTGGAAAACACCTGGACTGCATGATAACAGAACTTTCCTCTTGGAAAATTATGGTGGTGCAACAAGAGGTTCCCCAGATTGCGAACACTAAGTGTCCCACTCCTGTAGGCATCTCTCACTCTGGAAGGGGGATGCCCAGGGAAAATCCACTGCTGCTGCTACTACCACAGACCCCGCCCCCTCTGCAGATTGTGCTGCCCTTGGCCCTTCCACTGAATATGCTGAGCTGGGCCCCCTCCACAGGAAATACTGAACCTAAGCCATCCACAGCTGAGCCTGGACATTCCAACACAGGGCCCAGGTATTCTGATTATTTTAAACAATGAGTTGAACTAGCCCCCAGACAGAATGCAGTAGGCCTCAGATACTGAGGGGGATTGACTGAGCATCTCAATAGAATCTACGTGGCTTACATGATTGCATGCCATTCTTTGCACTGGAGATTAATGTCCTTATTCACACCTCAGAGAAATATACCTTCAATGGGTTTGTGATTGTCCAGAAGCTAGTTTTAATGGTGTATGTTGTACTATCATGTTATACATATTGTATTATATATTGTTGTACCATCTTAGCTGCATTATAGTGGCTTCAGGTCATTCCTGAAAAGGGGGCTTGCCCCATTTTACTTACCCAGACAACAAAGTAAATAAATAAATAAAAAATAAAACAATGTTATTTTTAAATCTATGCAAGGGTTAGATCGCTTCTGGACAAAATACCACTAGATGCTGACCTCACCACTCTGGATCTACTTTGCTGCTATACCGCTGACCAAGCCATTAATAAAGAATGTGACCATAATGTTTCACAATGAGAGTGTCAATGTCGGCAATATCCACTATTGGTTGGAAAAGCAGTGTGAAACTGGAGGGCCAACCAGAACCCCAGTCTTGACATGGAGAATATTTGGGCAGGTGGTTGGAGGTGCGAAGTCATGCTACGACAGTCTAACTGTAGGATTGTTATCTACCCAACAGCTTTTTCCTGGGCAGAGATGGGAGGTCTGTTTCTGCAACGAGCAACCCAAGGCATGCTACAAGTGTGGGGCCCAAACACAACTTAGTAATGCCTGCAATCAGCTCTGCTGTGGATTATGCGGGGAGTTCAGGCATGCTGGTGTTGCCTGTAAAAACCTGATGAGGTGCAGCCTCTGTGTAGAGAGGAGCTATACTTACCAGCAATGCCAATGGGCAGCCAGGAATAGGGAGGATGGTTTGATTAGGAGTGTGAGAGTCTGTGGGTATAGATGGACACAGATACAGGAATAGCAGAATAAAAATAGCTTTATTCAATGGAAAAAAATGAAAACTGAACTGGTTACAGCAAAAAAATAAAGCGCGCATAAGCCAAAATAATCCAAAATAACATACAGGATCACAATTCAATGCACTTGTACCACCAGTAGGTAGCTAGGGTACTCTCTGGATCAATACCTCACTGAACCCTACAGCAGACTGCTTGAAACTGTAAGCAGTGCTCTTTTATCTCAGAACTTTACCATGTGATAGGGCTAAGCTCCGCCCCTGTCACATCAAATTCATAATTTCATTAAAAAAAACTTAAAGCCCTTTAAAATACATTATTCTAGCAATGTCATCATTAGATCAAATAATAACAGTTTCTGTCCTAAGAATGCAAAAAACATCAAGATAAACACTTTTTGTTCACTGACTCCGAAGACAGGCCCCACCCCCAAGTTTTCTGCCCTGTTTATGGATGGGAGAAAGGGCCAGCTGGCTCTATAGCAACAAGATAGAATGCCTGTGAGAGTCCTGCAAGATGGAGAAAGTGCACCAAAGCTCCAGATCAACTTCACCTGGTAATTTACCGTATTGACTTCGTTTTCCCGTTTTTATTTATCATCATTATTTATCAGAACAAAATGGCTTCAAAGAACATGCACAGTTTTGTTGTCACATTGAAACTTACAGAAGCAGAGCGAGGTGTGATGCCGAAGAGCTCCTAGCTCAGCTGAAAGCTGCCTCAACTACTCTGACTCTGCAATTCTTTTCCCTCAACAGGTTCACAAATAATAGCAAAATTCAATCTCGCAAGCTCCTGGGAATGCCAATGCGGTGCTGAGCTTGTGACGGGAGAAAGGGGTCACTATTCAAATGCTTGGCTTTGCTTTTCAACTTTGGGCAAAACACCTAGCAGGAACCTCCCGCTAGTTATTGTTAACTACGGGCATACAAATATTACTTGAATATTGAAACATTTTCTGAATTGCATAATTAAAGCATAAAAACATGTTATCGTGAACAGCATGTTTAATTTGTACCAATTTAATTTGTACAACATACCATTCATTAACCATATCTGCCGAAGTGTTAAGGAGAATAAAACAAGAAGTCCTTGACTTGGTCCAATTCGTGACTACAGTCGCGGAGACCAGTGTGCGCAAGTTCATGCAGGCAAACGTTTGCACATTCGTGCAGGAAATCAAACAGCCGCACATCTCGAGAGGAATGTCCAATGATACTGGGGATGGGGGGTTCTAGGCATATGTACATTGCAGAGACTTTGGAGAAATATTGAAGGGACAGACAGAAACATCTACAGGTGGCCTTCCTGTACATGTGGGAATATAAGGAGAGCAGTAGCGTAGCAGATTCCCAGAGGGCCTGGGTGCAAGGGTATGTTATAAGGGCCCCCCTGGTTTTTCAAAATTATAATCTGGGCCCCTCAAACCTCATGGGCCCGGGTGCAACTGCACCCCCTGCACCCTTGTAGCTACACCCCTGAAGGAGAGTTGAGTATATAGAAATATACAGAGCAGAGCATTATTAGAGTGCTACTGCAACAGTTTTTAAGAAAACAGAAGGATGGTCCCCAGTGCACAGAGACCCTATGACAAGGAGCATCTGATTAGGAAAGCTCAAACATCCAGTACTCAAGCATCAAGTGCTAACATCCTTGCGGGTACTACCAGGGCTGGTGAAGGAGAAAATTCTGCATCATCTGATGTTTGCATACCCAGTCTACAACAGATATGGCCTACAGTGTCCACAGCACATGTTGAACCAGTACACCCCCGGAACTTTTGAACCCTCCCCCCCAAGCTGGTATTCTTGAACCCTCCCATCAGAGGGTGGCACTGGAGGTGCCTGAGGATGTTGCACATAGATTTTCACCTGGCAATAGTCTGAGATATCCTACTTCTGAATCACAGGCTGCACTGGAACTGAAGACAGTTATGCCTCCACCACCTCATGGCATGACTGCGGTGCATAAAAGGGTTATGAGATCATCAGCCAAACAAACGCAACCTCCCCTATTACCTCGCCAAATGCAACCTCCCCTATAACCTCACCAAATGCAACCTCCCCATTACCTCGCCAAATGCAACCTCCCCTATTACCTCACCAAATGCAACCTCCCCTATTACCTCACCAAAAGCAACCTCCCCTATTACCTTGCCAAATACAGCCTCCCCTATAACCTCGCCAAATGCAACCTCCCCTATTACCTCACCAAATACAACCTCCCCTATTACCTCGCCAAATACAACCTCCCCATTACCTCGCCAAATACAACCTCCCCTATTACCTCGCCAACACAACTCTCCCCATTACCGCCAAAATGCAACCTCCCCTATTACCTCGCCAAATGCAACCTCCCCTATTACCTCCCAACACAACCTCCCCATTACCTCCGAATACAACCTCCCTATACCTTGCCAATATAACCTCCCCTATTACCTCACCAAATGCAACCTCCCCTATTACCTCGCCAAAAGCAACCTCCCCTATTACCTCACCAAATACAACCTCCCCTATTACCTCACCAAATACAACCTCCCCTATTAACTCGCCAAAAGCAACCTCCCCATTACCTCACCAAATGCAACCTCCCCAATTACCTCACCAAATGCAACCTCCGCTATTACCTCGCCAAATACAACCTCCCCAATTACCTCGCCAAATACAACCTCCCCTGTTACCTCGCCAAATACAACCTCCCCTATTACCTCACCAAATGCAACCTCCCCTATTACCTCACCAAATGCAACCTCCCCTATTACCTCACCCAATGCAACTTCCCCTATTACCTTGCCAAAAGCAACCTCCCCTATTACCTCGCCAAATACAACCTCCCCTATTACCTCGCCAAAAGCAACCTCCCCTATTACCTCGCCAAATACAACCTCCCCTATTACCTCACCAAAAGCAACCTCCCCTATTACCTCACCAAATGCAACTTCCCCTATTACCTTGCCAAAAGCAACCTCCCCTATTACCTCGCCAAATACAACCTCCCCTATTACCTCGCCAAAAGCAACCTCCCCTATTACCTCGCCAAATACAACCTCCCCTATTACCTCACCAAAAGCAACCTCCCCTATTACCTCACCAAATGCAACCTCCCCTATTACCTTGCCAAATGCAGCCTCCCCTATTACCTTGCCAAATATAACCTCCCCTATACCTTGCCAAATATAACCTCCCCTATTACCTCACCAAATGCAACCTCCCCTATTACCTCACCAAAAGCAACCTCCCCTATTACCACACCAAAAGCAACCTCCCCTGTTACCTCGCCAAATAAAACCTCCCCTATTACCTCGCCAAATGCAACCTCCCCTATTACCTTGCCAAATGCAACCTCCCCTATTACCTTGCCAAATATAACCTCCCCTATACCTTGCCAAATATAACCTCCCCTATTACCTCACCAAATGCAACCTCCCCTATTACCTCGCCAAAAGCAACCTCCCCTATTACCTCGCCAAATACAGCCTCCCCTATTACCTCGCCAAATGCAACCTCCTCTATTACCTTGCCAAAAGCAACCTCCCCTATTACCTCACCAAATGCAGCCTCCCCTATTACCTTTCCAAAAGCAACCTCCCCTATTACCTTGCCAAATTCAGCCTCCCTTATTACCTTGTCAAATGCAACCTACCCTATTGCCTCGCCAAATGCAGCCTTCCCTATTACCTTGCCAAAAGCAACCTCCCCTATTACCTCGCCAAATGCAGCCTCCCCTATTACCTTGTCAAATGCAACCTCCCCTATTACCTCGCCAAATGCAGCCTCCCCTATTACCTCGCCAAATGCAGCCTCCCCTATTACCTCGCCAAAAGCAACCTCCCCTATTACCTCGCCAAATGCAGCCTCCCCTATTACCTCATCAAATGCAACCTCCCCTATTACCTCACCAAATGCAACCTCCCCTATTACCTCACCAGAATACGTTTGAGGTGCTGCAGCAGCAGAAAGACTCTTCTGCACAATCCCAAACCATGTCAGAAACAGAAGATGGTGGAAAGCCAAACCATAAACCAAGATGGCAGAAGTTAACTGCCTCTCAACAGGGAAATATTACCTGGCTGGTTATGTCTGGATATGAAATTGTTTTATAGCACTTTAAACATATTTCTACGATCCAACTAAATATATCTTCTCTTAACACGTACAGTATAAAAAACTACAAAAAAAAAGACAGGCAACTTTTCCCTGTTTCAAAATTCTAAATTCAACATTATACTTCTGTAGGAGACTAGATTGTCATCTTTCTTTGTTATTGCATAAGTTACGAAAGCTTGGACATTGGGTCCTTTCTTCTGGTCAATGGAAGAGGATAGGACCGATAGTCTGAGAATCCTGTTCAAAACTAATAATTTCAGTGTTACGAGACTGTTGGGCATCTGTTAAGGCAGAGCATTATTGCTAGCTTTTAAAAAGGAATCCACCTTGTTCAGGTTATTTAATGTATATGCTCCACAGTTGAAATTGCTAGGATAACCCTGTTTGAATAAATTAGGCCATGTTACCTGGGGGAGGGTGCAGTGATTTCAACTGTGGATTAGATGTTAGAACACTTGTGTCTGAACAAAATCAAAATGTATTGTGATGTTGTTGCTTTAAAAATATTCTAGAAGTTGCAAGCCTTGCGGATGCCTATTGTTCTCTATTGTCTTAAAGGGGGAAACAAATATGTTCGAAATGCACTATCCACCACCAGGACTGATTACTTTTTTGTGTCCTCTACTGTTTCTTCTATTGCATTTGTCCTATCCTGTAGAATTTTCAGATTATCTCCCTTTAAAGGGGTACTGTCATCTGCACCACAGTAATGCTGTGGGATGTAGAGTTCCCAATTAAGCAAAACAGCCGTAAATGCCATTTTTCAGTTACATACATTTTTCCAGCTTTAGTTCATATCTGGTTGATCCTGTGTTCCCCTTCCACCATGTCTTCAACAGTATCCTCCCCGTGGCCAGTCCTCTGATGATGTGGATGATGGGCTAAGCCATGGAGATGTCTATGTGCTGGAATGTCAGTTTCAAGTCTCATGATGTAGAACAGCGACTTTTCACCCTTATTCTACAATTACCAATTGAACATAGCCCAGCACAGTTGGCATCAGTAGAATAAGCGCAAAAAGGTGCTGTCATGATTTGTTTTAGTCTTTTCATAGAATCACAGAACCATAGAAATCTGATGGCAGAAAAGGACCCCTATGGCCTATTGAGTCTGCCCTATTCCCTTTTAATAAATAGTTCTCCTACACTTCATCGAGGTTTGAAGAAACCATCAACACAAAAGAGAAAAAGAAAGGTACTACCTATGTGGTTCCTGTGGGCACTCCATTGAGGCTATGCAACATTTGTTTTTGCAGCAGTCCATACATTCAGGACTTCTGGAATGAGATCAGTATTCTTTGGCAATCATCGTCTTTTGCTCATATTACGTATGACAACTTAATTTACTTTCCTTTGTAGGTTCCTGGAAATCTTGAGACTATAGCACTTTGTGTGTCATGATGGCCTGCCTTAAATGGTGCATTTGGCATTACAGATGCTCTTTTTCATTTGAGTAGAAACTTTTTCCTTTACACTTACTCATTTCACAAGCAGCTCATGAATAATGAATAGTGCAAAACAAAGATATGAAAAATCTGTGAGCGCCACAGTGTAGAGCTCTTTGCAAGAATGTACTGTAGGGTGGGTGTAGTTTGTGTTTCTTGCTTTAGTATATGTTGTCCTATTGCACGGGAATGATTTAGGAATCACAAGAGAGGAGTAGTTTCTTGTTTATCCCTATAATTCACAATACTAATTTGTAGTCAAAATATCTGTATTTTTGTTTCTGTTTAACTGTTAATGTTATTTTTTCATTTTTGTTTTGTTTCTGTGCATAACTTTTTTTAAATAAAAATCAATAAAAATACCCCTACTCTTCATCAATACATGTCATGGAATCTTTTACTTCCACCTGGACAGTGACAAGAGATGGGCAGAAGGGACCTCAGCTTAATGTCTCATCCATAGGACAGCAGTTCAATTGTGCAGCACACCCCTCATACTGCACTACAGTGTCAGTTATAGCTATTAGCTTAAGAACCTGGTGTGGTACTAGAATCCATGTCCATCTGCTCCTTTGGCCTGAGAAGTAACCATGCTACCTACTGAGCCACTGACACTGCATCTAAGGAAGGAGCTGGCTCACCCTGAAGGTACCTACATACCCTCAGTCCTCTGCATGGAGTAGAGCATCTGATGGTGGGGACTGTCACAGGTCTGGCAAGACATGGGACTAATCAGGGTTAGGCAGATGCCCCTGCGGCACAGGAGTAGGAGGGTTCCCCAAAAGTTCCCACCTGACCCTAGGGGAGAAGAAATGAGCATCCTGGTAATATAAGTTAAGCATCTTATACCTGGCCAAAGGTGCCAGTCAGGATAAGTGAAGCCACACCATCTGTCGAATGCAGCCTGGGGTTCCTTCTAGTCTGGAAGCCACCTTGTTGGCATCAAAAGATGCTTTCAATTAGTGCTGTGCTACCGGTTGACCACACATAGAAAGTTCTGTGGCTTGCAACACATTGTGGTATCGCAGCCAATAGGCTGGGCAGCTGCAGCCATAAGTGATGTTGTAGGTTGCCATACATGTCAGGTGTGCAGAAAAACACATAAGGACACATGCTGAGGTAAAAACATTCCTTTCCAGTGGGTCTGTGTGGGCAGAATCTGCATCTGGAGGTCAGTTACACCTGAGGCTCTGTGGCCCCGATGGGGTTTGCAGTACCTGAAGCCCTGAGGTGGGATGAGGTATATCACCTGAAGACCCTGTGGGTGCATAATATTGCATAGTAAGGTTCCTAGGAATGGCAGGGGTGGCAGAGGAACACCTCCATAAAGCCCTAGATGCCTTCTCCAATCTCTAGGCCATAGAGGAATGACCACAGCATCAATACTGAGAACCCCAGCAAGTTCCAATGGCAGGGCTAGAGATCACCACTAGTGTATGTATGTATGCAGCTTGAGTGCCTTGAGCATCTCCAACAGGAATCACTGGTACAGGCTGTACTAAGCAAAGATTTGTTGTCCTCAGAGGAGGTGGATAAAGATGAGGCATTAGCTCTGGGAATGCTCAGCACCGGGGAAGAGGATCTGTATTGGGCCCTGTCTGACTCCGCATGCCAGTCCTCAATAATGCAGACCCATACCTTGTGAGGCTCTCATGTTAATGGCCCCATTTGGCCTAAAAATGAGGATGGATAGTTGACCCGAGCCACTTGATGGTAGTCCACCTACGTTAGAGGAATGACTTGATTGGTGTTCTTGGGGAGAAATTCCCAGGTGAGGAGACCAGGGGCTAGTTCGCAAAAAATCAAAGGCAACGCAAAATTTTTGTTGCATTTTGTGATTACTCAGGTGTTAAAAAATGCTGTTCACAGATGGATAGTGTACTGTGCTATCCGACTGTGAATAGTGCTAAGTAGAGTCAGCAGTAATCCCATTACTGCTACCTCTAACCCCACTAGCGCTGCCCCAACCTGCATCCCGGGGAATGACCCCGCAATGAATAGTGGAGGTGCGCTATTTGGTACTCACAAAAGCAGTCATGCAAATGAGCCCATTGGGTATGCAAGACACTAGATGGCCATTTGCATGTTCATTATGGGCCCATTTACATGGGCTGCAATGGAGTTTATCGTGTCCCCTGTTGATTGCCATCCTAAGTAAAACAAAAAGAATAGTCCCTGGTGGCAGTAGTTCTCCACCCCCCCCCCGTGACTGCAGATTGCCAGCCCAGAAAAAAAGAATAGTCCCTGGTTGCTAGTGGTGCCTCCCCTCACCCAATCACCCACCCAACATAAAGGTAAGGTGTCCCTGGTGTCCAGTGGCCTCTCCCCCATCAGTTCACCTGCCCTATGTGAAATAAAGATGTCTCTGGTGGCTAGTGCCCCCCCCCCGATTCCTCTCCCCACATCTCAATCAATATTCCCCGGTATCCAGTGGTCCCTAACCTCACCGATTACCAGCCTGATATGAAATGCAGATATTCCCCGGTGGTCTAGTGGCCCCCCCCTGCTGATCGCTGGCCCAATATAAAATGCAGATATTCCCCTGGTAGTTTAGTGGATCCCCCTCCTTATCCCCGATCTGCCCGTATCCTACAAGTCATATTTTTCCCTGGTGTCTAGTGAACCCCCACCCCAGCAGGTACTGTCCCATCACCTCGCTCCCCCCATCCCGAGGCGGCAACCAACACAGCCCTCCTCTCTCCACCATGGCTGGCACTGAGCTCTCAATGAGCACACACTGTATACAGTACGTGCTCATTGGCAGCTTAAAGTGAGCTGTCATTCAATAAGTGTGTACTGTATACAGTACGGGCTCACTGAGAACTCAGTCGGTGGCCAACCATAGTAGAGAGAGGAAGGCTCTGTTGGTCACCAGCTCGGGTTTGGGATGGGGGAGCAGGGTGGTGGAACACTACCTACCACAGTGGGGGGGTCCAGTAGGCACCAGGGAAAAATATGACTCACAGGATACGGGCAGATCGGGGATAGGGAGAGGGTTCGCTAGACCACCAGGGAATATATGCATTTTGTATCAGACCAGTGACTGGCAAGGGGGGGACCACTGGACACCAGGGACACCTTTATTTCATACTGCGTGGGGATTGAGTGGGGTGGGGTGAGGTACCACTAGCCACCAGGGACACCTTTATTTCATATTGAGGATGATTGGGTGGGGGAGGGACCGCTGGACACCAGGGACACCTTTATGTCATACTGAGTGGGTGACTGGGTGGGGCAGGGACCACTGGATACCAGGGACACCTTTATTTCATACTGAGTGGGTGATTGGGTGGGGAGGTACCACTGGACAATAGGGAGTTTTGTTCATTTTACTGAGGCGGCGATTGATGGGGGGGTGGGACCGCTAGCACCAGGTAGACTGTTTTTTATTGTTTGGACTGGTGATTGCTGATGGGGGGGGGTGCCGCAGCAGTACCTCTGTCAAGCACTAGGGTTGCGTGTAATTAAAGCAAGGTCTCACTCGGTGCTATATTCTCCATGCAAGGGAACCCTTGTGAGGAGAAAATACTTTGTGAAAGGGACTGCACCAATATGCAGGTCCCCTTCCCTCATTTGCATTGTGGCTCCCTTCACACTTTGCTCTGGCACAAACCTGATTTGCACCAGCAAACAGAGCTTTTGTGAATCCCAGTTTGGGCCAAGGCAAAGTTTTGTAAATCTGGCCCCAGATCTGTATAGGCCTCATGGATGTCAACTAGCAGCTCTGGATCAAAACCTGGTCCCTGGTTGTCATCTGACTCCAGGCCAGCACAGCCTCTGGTACCATGATCAGGACCGGTGGATGGAAAATCTACTGTGACTGGTAATAAACTAAACTATTTTAGAAAAACAGAAACGTAGAAACATAAAAGATGATGGCAGAAGGAGAGCTTAGGTCCATTAAGTCTGCCCAAGGTTTACAGAGACCTACTATGGGTCTTCTTCGAGGACATCTTCCTCCATAGAGCCACACCTTTGAAATGATTCCCAAGCAGCACAAAACAGCAGAGTGGGCAGAAGGCCAGACAGCAGAGATGTAGAGGACCCTTAAAACAATAGGCCTGGTAAGACAGCAAGTCTGTCTAGTGTAACCCCCCCCCCCATTACCCAGGGTTACTAGAATCCCAGTAAGACCTAGTGGTAGGCAGGGAAGGCAGCTTGTGAAACTCCAGTTAAATGGATTTCACACCGTCTCACTCTGTTCTCAGTCTCAGCTGAGACTGAGGGATGACATCATTATAGAACTGTCGCAGCTGCATAAGCCACACTGGAATGTTGCAGTTGGAGGTTAGAGTAGAACACTGGGGAATTTGAAGTCAGTCTGTGTGCAGTCTGAGTGAGAGACAGTAGTGCAGCTGAGTGTGTGCAGGCTCTCAGAGCTTTGTTTAAGAGCTACTTTTGGTAAGGTGTATGTTTCCACCTGAAGAGAAACACAGGAACTGGTAATTGAAATGGTGGAGACCGCTTTCAATGGTTCAAGATTCCCATCCCTGAGGGGATGGGGGGAAAGTGTTTGCCTGTTTTCCAGGGGCAACCCTCCTGGGTCTGGCTAAGGGAAAAAAGTTGCCTGTTCAAGTTGTGCTGAGGCACCAGAAGCTCTGAGAGAGAAATTCCTTGTGGAGGAAACACCTGTGGGGCACCTGCAACCAAAGTGTGAGTTCACTCTGAAAAAGGGCCAAGTGTTTTCACCTGAACAGAAGGAAACTAAAGGGACTCTTACTGTGGGGTCAAGAAAAGACAGCAAAGTACAGTTGGAAATTGGGGATTAGACTGCTTAATCTTTGGGAGGTCTAGAGTAATGGACAATGGCACTTAATTTAAGTATGTTCAAGTCCAGTACAAAGAGTTGAAGGAAATTGGGGATTGGACTGCTTAACCTGTGGGGGCTCTAGAGTAATGGACAATGCCACTTAAGTATGATCAAGTTCAGCACAAATGGGAAGCAAGACAAGTAGATGGAATGTGAAATACTTTTAGCACAAATCTACATTGCAAAGCTTTACAGGATGAGGTGTTTACTGTCCAGAGAAATGGACGGGTATGAATTGCGGGAGCGAGAGGTGGTAGACCCCCCCATCAGTAGTAACCAAACTCACCTCTATGGATTTGCTCTGAGACACCTTTTGCTTTCCCTCAGGTACTTGGCCAGTGCCTGAGGAAAGTACCCAGACGTGGGATTGAAAGGAAGATTCCCTGATAGAGCCAAGGTGCTCTTAGGTGGTTTAGGGAGCCACCAGAAAATGTTTCCATGAAGTATGGAAGGTGTCCAAGTGGCTGGCAAGGGAGCCGAGCCAGGGAAAACCCAGAACAGTGTACAAGTTTGGGCTGTATAACCCAAAGCAGCATGCAAGTATGGGCTGTGTGGCATGCAAGTATGGGCTGTGTGGCCAGTGGGTTCAGAGCCTGAGGGCTAAAGTGTTGAAGAAGTGTTCTGGTCTCTTTAATCTGCATTACCAGGAGTGTAGCCCCGTGGGGGTCCATCTGTGCTTTGTTTATTCTATTTGGATGTGAATAAAAGCCACACTTTAGAATTCCACCTCTGGTATTGGACATTACAGTTATTGCTTCCTGGGTTCGGAGTTACTTGAGTGCCCCTGTGCAGAGTAGCCAAACCTAGCCTTTGTGCCGAGTGACCTATTCCTCCCCGAACCCAGCCCACCTGGTATTGCTGTCAGATGGCAACGGCAGACCGGGTAGGGGTTACACTATGGTATACCAGATCAGACTGAAGTGTTTAATGAAAGTATGCAGACAGAACTCCATGTGGCAGCAGAGCATAAGTCAGCTGCCAAGAGTGAACAAAAACAAGCCACAGAAGTGGCCACGCCACTGGTAGCTTGCCCACAGACAGGACTTATTGTGCTTCCAGTAACAAAAAGAGATGCAGGATGCCAACAATTTGGAAAGGAACTGATGAGGGACAGTGTCGCCAACTATCCTGGGGTCAACGGGAGCAAAAATATGCAAGGACTTTCTGCAGTCCTTCATGCAGGTCAAGGAAAAGCGTAAAGCCCTACTGACATCAAGAGAATGCAGGATTGTGAGGGGAAGGAGAAACACAGGAAGGTGGATAGTTAAACATTAAGGTATGACTGGGGGTTGATTTACCAGTAATTAAACCAACCCTTGGGTGCGTAATGAGGCCTCGAGGAGTAGCCGGGGGCCTCATGCACTTGTGGGTTGGATTAACTACTGGTAAACCAACTCCTGGGAGTACCTTAATGACATTTTAAAAATGAAGAGATATACAGAAACTTGCTATAGTTTTAATTTTAAAAAGATTTTTTTTTTTTTTTACCAACTATGCTTAGTTGGTTTATGAGAAAAAATAACCCCTTTTTGTTACATTTTCTTAGTTTAGAGTCATACTCTATGACTGGTTTACATTCATAGTCCAAGGAGCAAATTAGTAAAAAAAATTGAAAAAATGTTTTAGCTAACTTACTGATACCCAAATCAATTGCCATGTTAACTTCCCCTCACCTACGTGAGAACTGTTCGAGTCTCCTGTGATACTAAGCAGGTTCAAATACAGACTCTAAAACTGCGTCAAAGCCTTGCTAAGACCTAGGCTTTGACATGGTTTTTGAAACCATTTTAAAGTAAAAACCATATTACCCTGCAGACTGGATTCACAAGCACGGTTTCATAGTTGATGCAGTCCCCTAGCCACCCAGCATTATGGGATGCTGCAGCCAAAAGTATGCTTGGCAATCCCCTCTGAGTGCAATTGTAGCCCCATGTGCAGAATTAACTGCACAGGTGTTTTATCCGTACCACAACAGGGCGGATTGAAATCCAGCAACTGCAGCACATTAAGCACAAAACATTTTATGAAATGTTACAAATACCGTGGTGTATCTGGACACGGCCTAAGGTGATCAAAGGTTCAGTGGGAACAAGCCATGAGAACATTCACACTTGAAAGGAGAAGGCTAAAGTGAGAACAGTTTTTACAATCATAAATGGCATAATGAACGCCAGTAAAGGGAGCAGCAGAGATCTGTCCATTCTCATACACACCAAGGTTCACATCCAAAAGCAGTGGTGTCAAAAATTCAAGAGGAACCTAAGAAAACATTACTTTTTTCTTTTTTTACACAATAATCCTGGCACTGAGGAAGGGACCTGTGGCTGAAACCTCTGCAAAACCAAGACCCAAAGGATCTGCTTATTCCTCTCACGCTTACAACATTGTTGTTGTGTTGATAAGACGACACTCTCTCAGTTTGGTCAGTTCTTATAACCTGTACTGTTATGCTCTTCAACTCATTCAGTTCTCGGTGGGCATTTTAAATAAGGTTAACCATAGAACAATTTGGCTTATCCAAACTAACTTAACAAAAGTACCTACGCTACTTGATCCACAGAAAATATGTTGGGGAGGGTATGCCCTGCCACTTAGTCACATGGACAGGGGCACCAGCAGGGGGGACGGCCAGGACATCTGTCCTGGGCCTGGTGGCTCAGGGGGGCCTGTCTGTCCGATTATCAATATGTTCCCTGTGGCTGACAGGCGCTCTGCGGGCTGTCCCAAAGAACTGACACACACGTTGGAGGATGATGAGCCGCCGCACCGGCCCCCTCCAAAGAATTTTTCCAGCATGCATCAGACTCAGTCTGAAGGTCCATATGGTGAGCCCCCAGTGTGGCTCCTCCACATTCCCCAGTCTCCATGACACAACCCATCAAAATCACAGCAAACAGGCTGCAGCTATTTCTGCCCAGTTCTGTGCTGCCTCTCTCCCTGCTGCAGCTGCTGCCTGCTGTACCTTACCACTGGCTCCCTCCCCGTCCTGCTCATCCTCCTCCATGGCTTGTTGGGGTCGGACCACTGACTGGATTGGATGGAATGAAATCTTCTCAGATCTGGGCCTGCACAGCACAAAAGCAGTGCCGGGCCAGTGGCTGCGGACAGTGGCAGATAGTCTCCTGCTTCTCCTCTGTAGTACTTCCTGATCTGGGAATCTTTTCCAGGGGCCAGGGGTCAGGTCAGGTCAGGAGCAGAGGTCACTGAGGGGGGGATTCGCAGGTCAGGTCATCATCCATGGCCACATCATGCTATGTGACATTGCGGGTCGCACGGGCCCGATCACTCGAGAAGGAGGCAGAGTCTGGTGTGGAAAGGAGGACATCCAGCACAGTCCGTCAATGTCAGGACTCGTCAGTCATCACTCTCTCATTTCTGAGTCGACAATTGGCGTGCCATTCAGCATTTGAAGTCACTAATGTGCACTGTACTTATTTAATATTATGCTTAACTTTTGGAAGAGGAGGAGAAGATCATACAGACCCGGGCCGGAGGCCATCCACAAAAGGTCAGGAGGATTCCTCATTCCAGGGCCTGGCTTGGGGGGCTAGGTGCAGCAACGGTCGGCATGACGGTAGGTAAGTAAGTCTTCTGCACTCTACACTAAATTGAGATTGAGAAGCAACAAGTTGTCTACAACAGCTATTTTATTTTTCTTTTCCAAACTTTTGGTGTACACAATTATTGTTTAGGTTGCTTAACTGCAGACTTGGGGAGGGGGGATGCATGAAACACAGCAGTGTGCGTTTGTCAGAGCTCAGCAGACAAATGGGATGAGCATGGCAAGTAGAGTTTAGAGCTTGCTGTTGCTGAAGTGCCTCTGTTATATGAAGAAGTCCTCACTCCTCAGTGCCAGTTGCCATTTGAAATCTCACTGCCACTTTTAAAGAGCAAATAGCACATGATGAGACTGTCTGTTACATTCAGATTAAATATATGGTTGTCCTGACTCCCCGACCCCCCCCCCATCCTCCACTGGCAGTTATAGAACTTGCTTATATTAAGCTATTTCTTTTCCTGGTCCCATTCCAATCAGTTTCCTTTCAGCTCCAACTCACTGCTATCTGATCTATCTGTGTTCCACTTTTTCAGTGTTTCACCTCTTCCTGATATAGGTTCCATTTCCTGGTAACTGACGAGTGCATAAGCTTTTGCTCTCCAAGTCCCCCCCCCCCATGCTGCTGCTTTCTGGTCTCTCTCTTCTCTCTCTCTTCATTTTTATAACAAGTAAAAGTACTAATTCTACATATAATTTTATAGTCTTTTTTTTTTTTGTTAAGTGGTGCGGTGGTGCATTACTTATTTAAATATAAATTTACATATTTATTGATTTATATATATCTTATGAGGGAATGGGAGGATGAGGGAGGCCCAGTCCTAAAGGTGTGTCCAGGGTCCAGAAATTTCTATCTGCGCCCCCCTGCACATGGCCAGATTATTCTGTATTCTAACCTGTGCACAGTGATATTGTACTTTATTAGTCTCTGTGCAGTGTGATGGGTGACATAATAAGGAAGGAAGGAAGCAACAAGGCTAAAGTATATAGGAATGTATGCACTGCAAGAAAAGCTGCTTCTTTGACTTGTTTATAGAATACAGATTTTTTTTTTGGGGGGAGGATTCAGAAGAGATGTGAGGAAATTCTTCACAGACTGGGTGGTGGACGAATGAAATAGACTGCCAGAGAAGTGGTTGAAGCCAAAACTGCATTGGAGTTTAAACTTATGTGTGACAGATATAAGGAAATAGTGGGATGCAGAGGCAGACAAGGGGAGGGGATACCTGGGGGTGATAATCAGCCTCTAGGGCTACCAGGTGTTTAAATCCTGTCCAGTGTTAGGCTGCACATGGAGCTAGCATGGAAACAACTAGAGGTTAAAGTAATGAGCTGTGAATGAGCTCAGTACATCCAGCAGATCTGGAATTGATTCCCACAACCTCCACTTGCACTCTGTGAGACTCTGAACAAGTCACTTAACCGCTCCAGTGCTCCTGGGCACCCCTGAAAATAGGCACTTGTGCCTAGTGGGCCTTATCCGGTTACCAAGGATTCTTAGTCTTCTTACAGTCCCAGTTTCTAGCCAGTTGTGAAGCCTTCAGCCTCTTTGTTCTTGTCTGTGAAATAGAGAAATCTCTCCTCAAAACCTACCCCATTCTCCAATGCAGAAATCCCACCACAAAGCATACCCCTTCTCCACTACTTACATTACTGACTCCTGTCCCTGGCTGGTGCCTTATTTCAATCTAAACTGTGCTCTAATCTTATCTTAATACTAACTCATAATTTCTTAATCAGGTCATAACTTTCCCATGACTCTTCTTCATTTTCAATTATTTTGGGGAGCATGTTATGATTTGTGTTTGAATGATGTCATTTATTTATTTATTTATTTATTTAATGGTTCGGAAAAGACCTTTGAGTGCAAGCTCTTTTACAAAGGCTCCACGTCATAGATTGCAAAACAAAGTACAACAGAAGAAAGCAACGGTACATCACAATGAACAATACAGCTTGGATTCAGAACTTACAGAATAACTCAAAACATAGGTGCAAGTTAAAATAACAAGAAAAACACTTTATGAGGGTTGGGGGGGGGGCTAAGCAGCCACAAAGTGCCTTGTCAGTAGTTCAGAGGGACGGGGATAGCTGGTAGTGGGGTGAAGAAAGGAGGTACAAGAGAGAGGTAGGTACTGCAATGGAAGTGAAGGGTGCGGGAAGAAGGGTGATAAGGTATAGGGAGAAATGGGGGGGTGAGGGGAGGCTAAGCGGAGAAGATGTGCTAGAGTAAATAGTGGGGTGCAAGGGGGTATGGTCAGGCCACTTGCATTAGTAGTGACTGTTAGGAAAACTCACGGGACTGGGAGTTGGGAGAGGGGGGGAAGGTGGGGTGGCGGGTGCTGAAGGAATATGACATGAACTGATTGCTGAGGCAAGTTATGGAAAGGGACAGAGGGAGGGGGTACCTGGGGCCTGCCTGGTGCTTGCTAGGGAGCAGAGAGGGCAGGTGTGGCTGGACTTAGTAAGTCATAGGAAGTAAACAGTATGTTGTATGATTTAGATATAGGAACGCTGGAGTAAATTGTTTAATGAAAATCTTTAAAATGTTTTATTTTGTATCATCCACATTTAATCTCCCAACATGTTACCTGCAAGTAGGTCTCCAGACAAGTCCAGACGTTCCAGTTTTCCAGCTTTGCACCATTTTTAATGTATGATTTGACAACATCTTCTCGAGATTTTTGTTGCATAGACTCATGAGCTTTGTGACGAGGAATTCCAAGCACCTTTTCATGTACGTAGACAGACCAAAGATTGCAGGTTGCTTCAGTGGTATGAGGTGGTAATTCCCATCCATACTGTTGTTGGTTATGACCGAGCTCATGTATCGGTCCCCATATGGGCTTGCTTTTCATATATTCCAGGTCTGCAATATCAGCAATGGATTCTAAACGTATCATGACAGGGTAACCAGCATGCATCCAACCTAAAAGGAAACAAAAAGGCAGTTGAGTGCAGTGAAAGGTCTGTTCAATAAAATTAGAGTGAAATAAAGGATCCTAAATATCCAATGGGAATTATACATCTGAAATTGCCTTGCATGGTAAAATAGCCATTTAAGGTTGGGAGAGACTCTATGTCTGTCAAGTCCACCCCATAAGCAAGAACCAAAAAGTATGCTATTCAAATATACTAATGTATAGGTATTTCCCACCCACCGTGCTACCAAAGGTACTCTCTGACTCCCCTGGGATGCAGAAATGTACCTGGGTCTACCTAGAAGACCTATACTGTCTTCATGTCCATTGTCTTGGCTGATAGGTTGTTCCACAGGTTTATCACCTTCTAGGTGAAGTAGTGCCTCCTAATGTTACCCCTAATTTTGTCACTTTTGAGCTTCTTGGCATGTCTCCACAGCCTACTGAAGCACACCATATCAAACATCTCTGTCTGTTTAACCTTGTCAATACCCTCCAGTATGCAGAAGACTGAAACCATGTCCTCCCAGCCTCCTTTTCTTG
The DNA here is from genome assembly GCA_016271365.2 of Neoceratodus forsteri. Taxonomy (NCBI): domain Eukaryota; kingdom Metazoa; phylum Chordata; order Ceratodontiformes; family Ceratodontidae; genus Neoceratodus; species Neoceratodus forsteri. Next base: position 114,079,521 of record CM028134.1, read on the forward strand.
AGGGTAAACATGCCAAGAGCCTGCAGTTTCTCCTTATAACTTTTATCCTCCATCCCTCTGGTCATTTTGGTAGCCATGTGTGGCACCCTCTCAGGTGTCCCAATGTCCTTTATGGACTGGGGAGCCCAGAGCCGCACACAGTATTCCAGCTGAGGCCTGACCATGGCCTTTTAAAGTGACAGGATTGCTTCCTCTGCTCTGCTCTCCTGGTCATCCCCAACCCCTGTTGCATTACCCCCAGCATTACACAGTGTGTAGATCCTACCTCTGTTTTCCCTCTGCAAGTGTACAGCAGCACCTTTCATTTGCTTACATTGAATCTAAAACTCCAGGGGCTCAATATTTGCCACAACTGCTCCTGATTTTGTATTGTCAGGTGCAGTTGTGACAGTTTTCTCAGTTCATGGCAGCTTGTGCCAAATATTTGGTGCAAGCCCTGTAAAAAGGGCCCCCTGAATACCACAAGTTAGACCAGAGAAAAGCTGGTCTAACTTGTGACATTTAGCACACGGGATTGAAAATCCTGATTGCTGGCTGGGTGAATGCCGCAAACCCTGTGCAACAAATGATTGGAGGACCAGGGACTATTTGGCAATCTTGAGGCTTTGAAAAGTGAGCCCCAGAGGAGTCCGAACAGTCACCCAACTAACTCCAGTCCCCCTGAAGTTGGTTCCCATCCTCAAGGGAGTCCACTGCCATGGTTAGATTTGTGTCACTAACAAACTGATGCAGTCTGCTGGGGACTCCAGCTGCCTGATCATGAATAAAAACATAGGAAAAACAGTGGCCTCACCACCGAGTACCTTTTCCAATCAGAGTAGTGCCCACCAACCACAACTGTCTGCTTCCTTCTCCCTGGTCAGTTAGCAATCCACATTGTTTATGCATGATGTATATTGCATTGATGTATTATGACCAGAAGCTTGTCATGTGCCACGGTATCAAAGGCATTGCTGAAGTATCAATAGGTTACATCTATGGCCCTGCCCCATACACCTTCCCACTTGCCCCCTCAGAGAACATGATTAGGTTGGTTGTCATGATCTGCCCCTTATTAAGCCATGCTGAGAGAAGATGACAACCTTGACCTCAGTCAAGTAATCCATTATGCTGTTTGGTACGATGGACTCCAGGGCCTTTCCATGTCAAAGTCCATTGAAGTCAACAGCTAGTATATTGAAAACACACAAGCCCATTGAAGTTCTGTCCAATACAACTTTAGAATGTTTTCAGGTAGCTGACCACATAGCACAGTGGTAGCTCTTCTACCTGCTACTCCAGTGACCTTTGTTAAGGAACAGACATGGACTGCTCAGGGCCAGCTTGGGGAAGCAGGTTGAGTACACCATGGATAGCTCTTCTCCTTCAGGGAGGGGGGATTATGTCCTCTGTTGTTCATCTGCCTCATGACAGAAGCTAGGTGGTAGCCCTGTGGAGGACACACTGGGGTAGGGGAGGTCACCGGCAGCCAATAGAATGACCATGCTTGTCACTGCATACCGCAAAGTCACCCTAAGTATTGTGTCCAGTTTTGGAGACCACATCTCTGGAAGGACATAGATAGAGTGGAGGCAGTCCAGAGGAGGGCAACTAATATCGTGCAGGGTCTGCATCAGAAACTCTTCGAGGACAGCCCTAAGGACCTAAATATGTACATCCTGGAAGACGGGGGGGGGGGGATATGACAGAAACCTTTAAATACCTCATGGGAGTAAATAAGGTACAGGAAGGAAGTATTTTTCAGAATAAGGTGCTCAAGGACAAGGGGGCATGATAAGTATCTGGAGGGCGGTGGATGCAGGAGAGATGCAAGAAAGTAGTTCTTCACAGAAAGAGTGGTAGATTCCTGGAACAGCCTTCCAGCAGAGGTGGTGGTGGCAAAAACAGTGGTGGGTTTCAAGAATGCCTGGGATGGGCATAAGGGAATCTTAGGGAAAGGGATGGGGGGGTGAATGGGCTGGAGATCAAGGAGAATGTGCAGTGATACTGTAAACAGGGAAAAATGAGCAGACTAGGTGCGCCAAGTGGTTCTTGTCTGCCGGCATATTCTCTGTTTCTATGTTTCTGTGTAATTCCTCATGGGGAGAAAGGGTTGAAAACCCATCACTGGCAGGATAACTTCCAGACCCCTGCAGGCCCCTCACTGCTGACTAGACACTTGCCATCACACTGGATACTGACCCTGTCAGGGAGGCTGCACTCCCTGTGGACCCTACCATGGGGGGCATGCCATGAAGAACAGGAGGCTAGGGTATGTACCTAGGGAAGGTGGATGATGAAGCTGGGGTACAGGCCAGGTGGGGGCAATTTGGCAGTAAGTGGACAAATAGAGGGTTGAAAAAAATTCTAAGGGTCTATAAATGATATAAATGCAAAACAATAACCCAAGATAGTACGTACATTTGTAAAAATGGAATATGTTAAAAATGAGTCCTGTTCAGTATCAATAACAAGTGCAGGATGATATTGTAAATAGACTAGTCCTAATTGTCATATCCTGGATAAAAATGAAAGTTTTCTATCTAATATGCATGCTACCCTCACTGGTCGTTAGGGGCACCTGGGAGGGTGAGAGTGCTCATTGGAAGGGTCTATGGCACAAGAAGTAGTGATGATGTAGTCTGCAGACATTACACTCACCATAGTAGTTGATTTCTTGGTGAAGATCAAACCAGGTAAGCCCAAAGGGGTGATTCGAGTACACCCCAGGCTCTTTGTGGCAATAAGGAAACAGTTTGCAGAGCCACGTGCAGTAATCTTTCATGACTCTGTCCAGATGGGTGTGGTGCCTGAGGACTGGAAGCCTGGATAGCAGTATGTGTCACAGACAACACCAAAGCCTTCTTTTAGTTGAAACAGAAAGGTGAAGAAGGGGGCTTGGTTTCTGAAAGCAGGAAAGTGGGGGTGGGAAGTGGGAAGCAGTGACCTGTGCCAGAGCCTGCGGTGATGCTGAGATGCCAAATAAATACAGAAACGTGACCAATGTATCGCCCATCTTCAAGATGGTGACACGTTGGGCCCCCTTCGCATCCGATGTTCATCACTTTCCTGTGGGTCTGGACAATGTAATAGGTTCACTAGATATGAATAATTACAAAATGAATGATTTATGATTTAATTATTCTTTTTTATGTTGGCGTGCTTGCGCAGCCAACATCGCGGGACAGTGCAGCTTTAGAGGCGCGGTCGCTGTTGGGCGAATGTAGGGCACGCACCGGTAGGTGCGTCCGCCCCATCAGCCTGCATGCCGGCGCCACACCATGCATAATATACGTGTTGAGTTATACCCATAGTGCTGTCCGCTGCAATACGAGCAAAGCCTGCTGTACGCAGTGGTACTCTTTCTTTGCCGCGGCTTCTGCCATTATATACATGGTGGGACACTGGCTGTAGAACTGCCAACCGGGGTGCCCAATCCCTGTCAGCTGCCCTGCCCCTGTGAATTTGCCGATGGGGCACCCCCATCGGCATAAAGCACCCCAATTGTTTAATGCCGAGGTGCCCAATCTCCCTCGCTCTTACCCCCCTTCTTTGTGTGCCAATGGGGGTGCCCAATCTCCGTCGGCATAAATTCTGCCCCCCCCATGTTTGTTTGTCGATGGGGTGCCCAATCCCCGTCGACAGACACCCCCAAACAGTTAGATGGCACGCTGGGAGCCCACCCCAGGCGTTAATCTGGAAAAAAAACAACTGTCCCACAATGTTTTTTTTTTCCTTTTGAACCTGTAAAAGGAAAACGGTCCCTCATAGTCTCCGTGCCCCTCCCCACCCGCACCCACCCACTGTGCACCCTGTCTCCCACACCCCCTCTTACCCCATATGTACCTCTGGAGTTTGGCGCGACAGTCATCGGTGGACCAGGAACACGTCTGCACTCTTCAAAGCCGACCGCGAACTGAGGAAATGCCGGTAAGCTGTATAATGGGATAGATAGGGTTTTTTCAACTTTAGCACATATCTCAGGCATTGTTGCGAATTTTGGCCCCAAATTTTCAACATGGGTTTTTGGGACCCCTTCTCATGAATTCTTGCACTGTCATGGCGTTATTCAGTCCCGAAAGGTGATTTCGCTGTCACTGCGCAGAATCACCTTTTGGGACCGTGTAAGGAAATTACAGTGCCACTGTTCATGAGGGGCTCTCAAAAACCCTATATTCACAAATTTGGTGGAGGCATCAAAACATGACTGTTTACAAGTGTGCATGCAAATCATAGCCTGCGCTGGTAAGTTGGCTTAATTCGTAATATTTTCACGCCAGATTCTCAACATTGGCATTTTACTGCACCTTCTTGTGAACTGTACAGCTGTCATTTTTCACAACCTGGCAGAATAGTGCGGTAGTGGTGCGAAATCAGTGTTCAGACACATTACAAAAATGACAATGAACTGTTCATGAGCAGAGATCCTAAAATGCCTGTGTTGACAATATGGTGATAATAAACCATAAAGTGACTGTTTTACGAGCGCGCGTAGCAACTGCACAACGCACGCTCGTACGTTAGCACATTCACACTATTTTCATGCCAGATTCTCAACATTGGCATTTTACCACACCTTCTTGTGAACTGTACAGCTGTAATTTTTCACATCCTGGCCAAAATGTGTTTTCGCACTTCCGGCGCAGAATAGCGCTTTTGCTGTGTGAAATCAGTGTTCGGGACACATTATGAAAATGACAGTAACACTGTTAATGAGCAGAGGTCCTGAAATGACTGTGTTGAAAATTTGGTGACAATACTCCATAAAATGACTGTTTTACGAGGTGCATAGCAACTGCGCAATGCACGCTCGTAACTTAGCGCATTTGCAATATTTTCCCACACGATTCTCAAATTTGGTATTTTACTACACCTTCTTGTGAACTGTACAGCTGTCATTTTTCACATCCTTGCCGAAATGTGTTTTCACACTTTCGGCGAAGAATAGCGCTTTCACTGTGCGAAATCAGTGTTCAGGACACATTACGAAAATGACAGTAACACTGTTCATGAGCAGAGGTCCTAAAATGCCTGTGTTGAAAATTTGATGACAATACTCCGTAAAATGACTCTGTTATGAGCATGCGTTGCGCAGTTTGCACGCAGGCTTGTACGTTCGCAAACTTCTAATATTCTCACTCCAGATTTTCTACAGTGCCATTGTTCTGCACCTCCTAATGAACAGTACAGCTGTCATTTTTCACATCCTGACCAAAATCTGTTTTCGCAGTTCCAGCGCAGAATAGCGTGGTTGCTTTGGAAAGTCCATGTTCGAGACACATGATGAAAATGACAGTGACACTGTTCATTAGCAGATGCCCTAAAATGCCTATGTTGGAAACGAAAGTCAATAAAATGAGTGTTTTATGAGCGTGCGTTGCACAGTTTGCATACACGCTCATGACTTTGTGAATTTGTAATACTTTCACTCCAGCTGTTCATCATTGCCATTTTTCCATACCTCCTTACGAACACTGCAGCCGCTGAAAGGTGTTTTCGCACATCTGGCACAGAATTGCACGGCCGCTTTGCGAAATCAGTTTTTGGGACAGTTTGAGGAAATGACGGTGACACTTTTCATGAGCAGAGGTTCTAAAATGCCTATGCTGAAAATTTGGTGCCGAACCTCCATACAATGATTGTGTTGCAAGTGTGCATTACACAGTTTCCACACACCCTTGTAACTTTGTCAGTCTGCAATATTTTCATGCCACATTTTCACCACTGGCATTTGTGCACATCCCCTTATCAACAGTCCAGCTGCCATTTTTCACAGCCTGTCCAAAACGTGTCTCCACAGCTGTGGCGCACAATGGCATGCTCGTTGTGCAAAATCACCTTTTGAGACACATTCACAAAATCACAGCACTATGCCTCTCTAGCTATGCCACTTCCACTGCCAATGCCAGCGCGACAACATTCGGCATTGACAAATGCTTGTTTCATTAGAAACAAGACATAATGAAATTTTGAACAGTAACAAACTGACATTAGGATTCTAGAAAGGATGATGATATGTTACCTCTTTATAAGTAAAGAAGCAAAACTAATTTGAGAGATTTTTATTGATTCTTACTAGTGTTCACTAACTGATTTTGTAAGGTATTATAGATAGAATTAAGTGCTCCCGACCAATCGGTGTTCACCTTTCCCCTGTGTGTGAGACACTTTTATTCTGTGAAGAGCATCTCATGTCCAGATGCAATGGAAACAGGCACATTCAGGGAATATTTTTTATATTATTGATCGCGCATGTTCACATTCGATCAATAATATATTAATATGTCCCCTGTTACCACTCATTCTTGTATCAGTGTGGTTTCACTTGCCTTCAGTTTGAACCAGAACATTCCTTGCTCCAGCCAAAGGCACATGAAACCACACTTACACAGCAATGAGTGGCTCTGGGGGACACAGTAAGATACAGAATATATTCTTCTGTAAGGCCCCTGTAGAGTGGTCATCCTCCCAGCTGACCTAGGGGTAGGGTGTGCCACTACCTTACAATGCCTCTGGGTTGCTATGAATGTTTCAGTGGCTCCTGGGTTTGTTTTCTCCTTCCGTAGTGTGTGTGTGTGTGTGTGTGTGTGTGTGTGTGTTGGGGGGCTGTTGTAGCCAGATAGTAGAAATGTGACTGGTTAGTACAACCCTCTAGGATGCTGTACCTGCCCACCTCCCCACTGTGGTCACCTCTCCTTCAGACTCAAAGGAATGTCAGACAGTTCCCCCAATCACCATGCAGTTACTCTGTTATGTGGACAATGACAAGAAGTAACTTCCAACAAAATACAGCTTTATTTAGGGATGCAACCCTAAAGGGGGAAATGATTAGATAGCAGAAACTAAGGCAAGCAGTTGTAACCTGGCTGGTCTTTGGGTGCCCAATGTAGGCCCGACCCAGAACTCCCTCTCTATATATACTGCTTTTAGGCTTCCTGAGCAGGAGTGGCTAAACAAAAGTTTTCCCAGGCTACCACTAAAAAGGCCCTTCTAGGCATAGCCCCACATTCAGCCCATCCACATACCACAATGCACAGTACACAGTGTAAGATGTTGCCCTCCTGTATTGGGGGCCACTACCCTCACCCACCTGGTGCTGATATTCTCCTTTAGTAACACTTTAGGGACTTTCCTCTAAGTTATTGGGTATCCAGTGCTGAATAGGTACAGGCCAGTTAATAGCTGCAGCTGATAGGCTGTTAGTGATGTAATTAAAATTTACATAGAGAACCTGCTCAGTGAGAACCCTAGTTTCCAAAGGCCATGAAACTGCAAAAATGGCAGATTAAACCTGAGAACGTTGTATGTTCCTGATCCAAAGGGCAAATGCAAAGAAACAATGCCCCAAAAACTAACTCACTTTCCTTGAAGCAGGAGCAAGCCCTGATCTTACTCATTACAACTCAAAGGGGAGATATGCAAAGCCAAAAAAAAGGACAATGTGGTTTTCCCAGTGGGTGGTGTCCTTTTGGAACAGCCTGCCAGAGGATGTGGTGGGAAGTAAGAATATCAACGAACTCAAAACCAAATTAGGTACTTACTGTTTTAATAGTAATGTGGGAGGATATATCCTTTGAGGAAAAGGACGAGCATTTAAAATGGGCATCATTGCCTCTCTAAGCTCGTAACATACCTATGACACCTCTGATATTCATGGTTTGGAGCAGGTGATCCTCCCTTATGTTGCAGGGGTTCTAGATCACAACTCCCCCGGGTTGCACTTGATCCGCCGGGCTGCCACTCTGAGTCTCTGTTCCCCAGCATCACTTGGTCTCTGTTGCCTTCTTGGTGGTCTAAACCTGGAGGTTTATCTGGTTTCTGATGATCAGACTACTACATGTCGGCTTTGACCCCCACATTATGGTCTCTGCACCTTCAGATCAGTAGTGCCTGGCACCTTGCTATGGTGCCCACTAGCAAACCCTGCAGCAACATTGCTGTAGCTTCTCGCTCTCTGTCTCTCCACTGTGCTGACACTTTGTTGTGCAGTGGTGGCTATTTTTCACTATTAGTCTCTACTATGCTAACACCTTGCTGCAAAGTGGCAGCTATTTTTCACTATTAGTCTCCACTATGCTGACACCTTGCTGCAAACTGGTAGCTATTTTTTGCTATTAGTCTCTCCACTATGCTGACACTTTTCTGTGCAGTGGTAGCTATTTTTCGCTATTAGTCTCTCCACTATGCTGACACTTTGCTGCGCACTGGTAGCTATCTTTCACTATTAATCTCTCCACTATGCTGACACTTTGCTGTGCACTGGTAGCTATTTTTCACTATTAGTCTCTCCACTATGCTGACACTTTGCTGCGCAGTGGTAGCTATCTTTCACTATAAGTCTCTCCACTATGCTGACACTTTGCTGCGCAGTGGTAGCTATCTTTCACTATAAGTCTCTCCACTATGTTGACACTTTGCTGCGCAGTGGTAGCTATCTTTCACTATAAGTCTCTCCACTATGCTGACACTTTGCTGCGCAGTGGTAGCTATCTTTCACTATTAGTCTCTCCACTATGCTGACACTTTGCTGCGCAGTGGTAGCTATCTTTCACTATAAGTCTCTCCACTATGCTGACACTTTGCTGCGCAGTGGTAGCTATCTTTCACTATTAGTCTCTCCACTATGCTGACACTTTGCTGCATACTGGTAGCTATCTTTCATTATTAGTCTCTCCACTATGCTGACACTTTGCTACAAAGTGGCAGCTATTTTTCACTATTGGTCTCTCCACTGTGCTGGCAGTGCGTAGGATTGACCTATGTGCTGGCTAGCATGTGGATGCCTCCTTTCCTCTCCCCAAGAAATTGACTTTACTCTACAGTTTATCCCACAAAATCACACAGTCTATCTCAGCTCAAATTGAGCTCTCCTGGACAGCAGTCCTTTCCGTACAGCTCTCCTACAGATCTGTTTTAGTGCCAGCACAGCCTCTTGCTCTTTTTCCAGAAAGACATTTCCCATTCATTTCCAGGGTTATCAATCAGACCAGGCAATCCTGGATGTCTGATCTTAGATATTTGATTGGCAGATGAAAGGGCACCTGTATTAATACCTCCTACCATAGCCCATGAACCTTGCGAGCTCACTGATAAAGGCCAGGTAACCCAACTGGCAGAAAGGCATGGTCAAGAGGCACAAACAAGGCAGTGGCCATGCTGATCAGGGGTACAGTCCCCAAATGTTCTTTTTACAAAGGGCAATTAATTGAGGCTTACTTGGGACCTCCTTGTGCAGTTCATACTGAAGTCCAGTCAAGTATGGGCATTGACTGGGGGATCCCCAATCTGTGTGAGTGCATTCGCTCTTTGCTTCCATTGGTGGTGGGTCACAGCCCTTTGAAGTGTAGCAGGTACCATGGCAGCAATGGCAGAAAGAATCCTGGCTCTTGCCTTTCCATCCTGGTTTCCCTTTACTGTGTTCCAGTCCTGGGGCCAGGGAACGTGAGGAGAAGTAGCAACAGTCCTAGTAGACTGTGGGGCTGAAGACAAGTCCCACACTTTTAGGGGGATTACATTCTTCACTTGGCTAAGGAATGGTTGCCTTTATCCATTAGTGACAAACAATACCACAGTCCCAACATACCATATTGACAATAGTTCATTGGGCTTATTCAACCTAGTGTGGAGTTTTTCTTGAGCAACTTTATTGATAGACTGAGGAATCTGAGTAAGTTGTAAACTGTCATAGGAATACTTTGGTCATTTGTACTCTCTGTTCCATTCAGAACTACTACCCTGTTGGGGTACTGTAAAGGCATGGAACTCTCAAGGGGGGTTTCACCCCTAGAGGTGTTGAGGGAACAATTCCCTTAGGCAAACGATACCTTAGGAAGGAGCCCCAGAAATGTACTGAGCAGCAAGTAGTGACCATGGAGTCTGAGTAAGAACAGATTGACAGCAACCAGTGATGAGTGGAAACAGACACAGACTGAGATGAGCAATGATTGACAGATAGCAGAGTGACGTGACTTCCAAAGGAGAGAATGGCAAAGAAGGAGGGCCACCATCCATCTCCATCCAACAGCAGAAATCTACTTAGGTAAACTAATAGAAATGTACTACATTATGGACTACCTAACTTTTATGACCTTTGACACGGAGGAGAGGAAAATCCACATGAGGAGGAAACCTCTGGGGATCCAAGGCCTTGGTCATCTTCCCTTCAGTCTTGAGATAATTTGGTGATGGCTCAGCTACTTCAATTTAGAGACCCAGTTTGGGGGAAATATTTTAGAGGAAGGGCTCTTGCTCTATCCCTCCAACGGGAACCCCATGAGGGGTCTGAGAGCAAACTCTGCAGCTAAGGGAGACTCCTGGCTAAGGAGGCCCTCATCCCAAGGCAGGAAGAGGATAGCAACAACCACTGAAAGGCACTGACTTGGCCTCCATGAGTGGGGCCTAGTGAGGAAGCCTAACCTTTGAAGAGTAAGGCATAGATGCTGGGCTCTTGAAGGGCTGGATATGGAGTTGCAAGATCTTCATGCTTGAGAAACAGAGAAAAGGAAGCAGGTGGAGACCAGGTAAACCTTAAGTGGCTGTAGGAGGAATAGCTTACGAAGGTGCTGCCGTCGCAGGTCTGAACAGCTAAAGGAGCCCCCTTGGACTTAAGAGCCTGACCCTCCAGCAGTTGAAGTCTTTAATGCTACATCAAGAGGTGCCTCTGAGCTGATATGCATAGCTAAGGCTTCCCCAAGGGTGTAGGACATTCTCATCCGAAGGGCAGAAAGAGCAAGACCCCACCCTCAAGATGCAGACTTCATAGGGGCAGAACGAGACCATCAGCTGCAGGGCAGGCCATGGAGCCATACTATGGTTGTGGTGGGCATGCATCTGAATGTAGAAGTAGTGGGAGGCCATGGTGAAGCCTGATAGCCATGAGCAATGGAGGAAACAAAATGTACGAAAAGCTGAACAGCTGCTGTTTATCTGAATGCAGGATTAGTTGGAGGCCATGGTGAAGCCTGACAGCCATGAGCACATGAAGAAACTGAAACATAGGTAAGGCTGAACAGCTGCTTGTTAAGCTGAATGCAGGAGTAATGGAGGCTGTGGCGAAGCCTGATGGCCAAGGCACTGGTTGAGACATCAATTGACAACTAGGACATTAAATGAGACAGAATGTTACAAGCTTTGACTGAATGAGGAATGCATGCCAACCAGGTCCATAAGGGTGGTTAGTGTAAGTTGCTGATGCATTGCAAGGCAGGCAGGTAGCCTGAGGCAGTATAAACAAATTAAAATGCAAGGGAAAGCAGGAGTATATGGGAACTGAAAACTAGGGAGCAGAGCTGCTGAGTGAACAACAAACAGAACACAGAAGGGAGTGACTGCCTAGCTAGGAGCCAGGTGTAAACAAACAGGGATTATAATTGAAACTGAGATTACTAAACAGCAAAATGGGAGCCTGAATAGCATAAAGCAAAAGCAAATGATGAAGGCAGGACACTGGGAAAACTAGAATGCCCCCTCCCCAAAAAAAACACAACTGAAAGAAACAGAAGAAACATAGAAACAGGAGCGCAGCAGGAATAGAAGACAGAGAGAGAGAAGTACAAACTGCAGCCAGGAAGGTAGAAAGCAAAATAGTGACCTAGAAAGACGGAGAAACACAAACCAAGCAGAAAGTCCAAAATCATAACGGGAAAGTGGGAAACAAACACTGGAGAAAAGGGGGGTTGGGAAGAGCCTCCAGCTGCAGAAAAGAAACAGTGCCTCTGAGTGAGGCTGGAAGTAGCTGTCTTAAATAGCTCAGGCAAGGGGCGTGGCTGGTTGCTCCCACCCACTGAACTGCAGGCATAGCCTTTCTTCTTTTTTTTAAACTTAATTTTATTTATTAAAGAGTTTAAATATATAACAATACAAAGAACAATTACAAAAAAGAACAAACTATATAACAATCAACAGGTGGGAAAAATACAGAAAAAGAAAGAAAAAGAAAAGGAGAACAAGCAGGAGCCTTCCCATGAATGCATACTAAGCAATACAAAAAGAAAACTCAATACAGCAGAAGGCTTAATAAAATTCCAACTTAATGAGTTAATCAATCAATCCAAAGACAGTATAAATCAACTTATGTAAGCATAACGACAGTAAGAACAAAAAGAGAATAGCCTTATCTTTGGAGGTAAAGGTTGCTTTTGCAAAACTGAACTTGGAGCTGGGAAGGACGCACAGTCTTGAACTAGGAACTAGGAAACTGGAGGATTGTTTATTTATTTAGTTTTTGATAACTTGATAAGTGCACTGATCCAGGGGATCGTTTTTGGGCACGACCCGGGCCACAGGTGGCACTACACATAAGTACAATCATAAAACAGTTATTCAAGCAGGTGTAGAAAGTAATATGCACAAATTACACAGCAGAAGTAACTAGATAATTTACAAATATTAGTGCAAAATGTACAAAACTTGCATAGGAATACATGACTGGGAATTACACTGGGTTAAGGCACAATCTGGTTCAAATTCTGAGGGAAGTGGGCCTTACTTTTAATTTTACACTGGTGATCTCTTTTTAGATTGCTAATTTACATACAGAGGGATTAAAATATGCTGATATTTTTTTTATGTTGATTGCACTCATGCACAAGAAACATATTGCAGCAGCTTTCTCTACAAGCAGGTTGTGGAGGCGTGCCACTATTGTGGCCAATGCCCCCACAGCCTGTAAAGGATTGTCCCGCTTCCCCCAAAGCCATGGCATGCTGCTGCTGACACTAGTTCAGCCAGCATGCCACCAACTTGTAAAAAATTAGCTGCTGCAATCAGGGGCCACCTCGTCATTGCAGCATAAGCCATTTGCTGCAATGAGGGAGCAACCCGTCATTGCGGGGCGGGACATTGAACCATTGATATTGTTTGAGAACATGGTGGTGGCTTGCCACCATGTTTACAAACAACATTAACCCCCCCGCCGAGGGGGTGCCCAATCCCCCTCAGCAGCATGTGGCCCCTTCCACTGTGTTTATTTGCTGAAGTGGGCCCCAATCCCCATCAGCTTCAGTACCCCACACTTATTATGTTGCCGATGGGGAGCCCACTCCCGTTGGCATTATGTAACCCCCCCGCTTTTGTTGTCTGCCGATGGGGTGCCCAATCCCGTCGACATAATGTAACAACCCCGGTGCCCTCCCTTTCTTGTGTGCTGTGAGGTGCCCAAATCCCGATGGCTACAGCTGCCCCTAAAAAAAAAACAAGACTCCATTGGCACACTGGAAGCCCACTAAAGTGTGCCACATGCCTGTGTAAAAGAAAAAATGGTCTCGCGGTGTCTTTTTTTTTTTTACCCTGTAAAGAAGGAAACGGTCCCTCGGCGGTCTCCCTGCCCCAATCCCACAACCTGCACCAACCCACTGCGAACCCTGCCTCCCCACACCCCCCTCACCCCATACTTACCTCCAGAGTCCGGCGCGATGATCTTCGGTAGACCAGGAACATGTCTGCATTCTTCAAAGCCGACCGCAAACTGAGGAAATGCCAGTAAGCTGTATAATGGAATAAATAGGGTTTTTTTCAACTTTGATGCATATCTCAGGCATTTTTTGGAATTTTGGCACCAAATTTTCAACATGGGGTTTTTGGGACCCCTCCTCATGAATTCTATCACTGTCATTGCATTAATCAGCCCCGAAAGGTGATTTCGCGGTCACTGCATAGAATCACCTTTTGGGACTGATTAACGAAACAACAGTGTCAGAGTTCATGAGGTGGCCTCTCAAAAAGCCTATGTTACAAATTTGGTGGAAAAAATCCAAAAAGTGACTGTTTTAAGAGCGTGTGTTGCACAGTTGCTACACACACTCGTAACTTTGCAAGTTTGCAATATTCAGATTTTCAACCTTGGCATTTTTTTCACACCTTGTTGTGAACAGTACAGCTGTCATTTTTCACACCCTGGCCGAAATGTGTTTTCGCACTTCCGTCTCAGAATAGCGCGGTTGCTGTAGAAAATCAGTGTTCAGGACAGATTATGAAAATGACAGTGACACTGTTCATGAGCAGAGGTCCTAAAATGCCTATGTTGAAAATTTGGTGACGATACTCCATGAAATGACTGTGTTACAAGCGTGCATTGCGCAGTTTGCACGCACGCTCGTAAGTCCACAAATTTATAATATTTTCACTCCAGATTTTCAACATTGCCATTGTTCTGCACCTCCTTATGAACAGTATAGCTGTCATTTTTCACATTCTGTCCGAAATGTGTTTTCGCAGTTACGGCACAGAATAGTGTGGTCGCTGTGGGAAATCCATGTTCAGGACACATTATGAAAATGACAGTGACTCTGTTCATTAGTAGAGGTCCTAAAATGCCTATGTTGAAAATTTGGTGACGAAAGTCCATAAAATGAGTGTGTTATGAATGTGCATTGGCAGTTTTCACGCAATCTCGTAACTTTGCAATATTTTCACTCCAGATTTTCAGCATTGCTATTTTGTCACACCTCCTTATGAACAGTGCAGCTGTCATTTTTCACATCTTGGCCGAAATGTGTTTTTGCTCTTCCGGCGCACAATAGCGCGGTCACTGTGGGAAATCAGTGTTCGGGACGTATTAAGAAAATCACACTGACACTGTTCATGAGCAGAGGTCCTAAAATGCCTATGTTGAAAATTTTATGATGAAACTCCATAAAATGACCATGTTACGAGCGTGTGTTGTGCAGGTTCCACACACCCTTCTAAGTTTGCAAATTAGTAATATTTTCATGCCAGATTTTCAACACTTGCATTTGTTCACACCTCCATATGAACAGTACAGCTGTCATTTTTCACATCCTGGCCAAAATATGTTTCCTCGCAGAATATCGCAGTCGCTGTCAGAAATCAATGTTTGGGACAGATTAGGATCGAGCGACTGGGGGGGGGGCATGACCGAGCTAAACTGAGCTCTGTTGCGACTGCTGCAGACTCCTTTGTGGGCAGGAAAAGGTGACAATGCAGGCAGGAGCCCAGTACAAAAGGGCAGCCTGCAGTGCCGGGAGACACAGAACGAGCGAGTGAGGGAAGGGGATGAGTGAGCTCAACCGCGCTCTGTTGGGACTGCTGCAGATTTGTTTGTGGGCAGGAAAAGGCAGCAATGCATGCAGGGGCCCAGTACAAAAGGGCAGCCTGCAGCGGCGGGAGAAACAAAACAAATGAGTGAGAGAGGGGGAGTGAGTGAGCAAGCTCAACGGAGCTGTATTGTGACTGCTGCAGATTTCTTTGTGGGCAGAAAAGGGTGGCAATGCAAGCAGGAGCCCAGTACAAAAGGGCAGCCTGCACCGCCAGCAGAAATGGAACAAGCAAGTGAGTCAGGGGGAGTGAGTGAGGCCAACGGAGCTCTGTCGGGGCTGCTGCAGATTTCTTTGTGGGCAAAATAAAATGCCAACAGAGGCAGACGCCCAGTACAAAATGGCAGCCGGCAGTGACAGGAGAAACAGAATGAGTGAGTGAGACAGGGGGAAGTAAGCAAACTCAATGGAGCTCTGTTGGGACAGCTGCAGATTTTTTTGTGGGCAGAAAAATATGTCAACAGAAGCAGTAGACCACTACAAAATGGCAGCCTGCAGCGCCAGGAGAAACAGAATGAGTGAGTGAGACAGGCAAAGTGAGTGACCTCACCAGAGCTCTGTCGGGACAGCTGCGGATTTCTTTGTGGGAAGAACAAGGTGCCAATGCAAGCAGAAGCCCAGTACAAAGGGTAGCTTGTAGCACCGGGAGAAACACAATGAGTGAGTGGGGGGGGGGGGAGTGAGCGAGCTCAATGGAGCTCTATCGTGACTGCTGTGGATTTCTTTGTGGGCAGAAAAAGGTGGCAACGCAGGTAGGAGCCCAGTACAAAACGCCAGTCTGTAGCACCAGCAGAAATGGAATGAGCGAGTGAGAGAGGGGGAGTGAGCTACCTCAATGGACCTGTGTCAGGACTGCTGCAGATTTCTTTGTGGACAGAAAAAAACACCAACAGAGGCAGGAGCCCAGTACAAAACGGCAGCCTGCAGCACCACCAGAAACAGAATGCGCGAGTGAGAGGGGGTGAGCCCACCTCAGCAGACTATCGGGACAGCTGCAGATTTCTTTGTGGGCAGCAAAATGTGCCAATGCAGGCAGAAACCCAGTACAAAATAGCAGCCTGCAGCACCAGGAGAAACAGAATGAGTGAGTGAGACAGGCGTAGAGAGCGACCTCAACGGAGCTCTTTCGAGACAGCTGCAGATTTCTTTGTGGGTAGAAAAAGGTGACAACGCAAGCAGAAGCCCAGTACAAAAGGGCAGCCAGCAGAGTCGGGAGAAACATAATGAGAGATTGAGAGAGGGGGAGTGATCGAGTTCAACAGACCTCTATAGTGACTGTGATGCATTGCTTTGTGGGCAGAAAAAGGTGACCATGCGGGCAGAAGCCCCGTACAAAAGGCCAGCCTGCAGCAGCAGCAGAAACGGAACACGCGAGAGAGGGGGAGTGAGCTAGCTCAATGGACCTGTGTCAGGACTGCTGCAGATTTCTTCATGGGCAGAAGAAGCCACCAACAGAGGTGGGAGCCCAGTACAAAAGGGCAACCTGCAGCACCAGCAGAAACAGAATTAGCGAGTGAGAGAATGGGAGTGACCCACCTCAACAGAGTTCTGTTGGGACAGCTGCAGATTTCTTTATGGACAGATAAACGTGCCAACGCAGGCAGGACCCCAGTGCAAAAGAGCAACCTGCTGCACTAGGAGAAGCAGAACAAGTGAGGGACAGAGAGCCAGTGAGCGAGCTCAATGGACCAACGCAATCAACATTCGGCATTGACAAATGCTTGTTTTCTGTGAATCTGGTGCCTTATTTGTAGCTTGATAGTATTTTGGTGACTTTTTGCAACAAACATTTAAGTTTTCTCTGGTGGGTTCTTTCATTCCTGCAGTCAGTCGAGATGTGTACTCATTTGACTCACTACTGGATTGTTTAAGTAGTCTGAACCTGAACTATGAAGTCATACTACTTGGAGACTACAATACTAACTGGCTCTCTCATGAAGCAAGCCATTTCAAGAATGCTTTATCTGCAGCCCACTTCCCCCAGCTAGTCGAGTCTCCAACAAGAATGAACTACAAAACCGGTGCACGTTCCCTGCTTGACTGGGTACTTTCAAACCGGCCAGAGCACATAACGGATACTACCGTTCTCCCAGATGGTATTAGTGACCACTCTCCAATCTTGTTCAGGTGGACCAACAACTGTCTCAAACCCCCTTCCAGAACAATAACCAACAGGATCCTCATTCATGGTCATCTCAAATTAATGAAATCAGATCTACGATGTTGTGATTAGACACCAGTTCACTCAACCAATGATATCGACCTTGCGCTTGAACAATTCACCCTCCTTTTCAACACTGCCTTTAATAAACACGAACCCTTTTAAAATGCAGACAGTCAAAGGCAAGAGTAACCCTTGGCTCTCACCTGACATTCTTACGCCACTGAATGCCAGGGACCATCTCTGACTTACAGCTCGAACCTCGGGTAAACAATCTGATATCCAGAACTACAAAAAGTTCAGAAATGTCTGTACCAGAACCATCTGTGAAGCAAGAAGCCTGTACTATAAAGATGTCCTCTCCTGGTCCTGGAAAGACGGCAAGCAGTTTTGGAATAACCTTAAGGAAATCATGGGTAAGGACTCTAAATCTGCTCCCTCCATGCTAAACATTGACGGTACTCCTACCCTGCACCCTAAAACTATCACAAATACCTTCAGTAATGTATTTACAGACCTCAGTAGTGTTCTCCCCCCTGACTTCTTCTGTCATTCTGCGCCAACTGGATGCCCGGGAAAGCAACTGCAGGCCCCTACTCACCCACCTTTCTACTTCAGACTCATCACTGTGTGTGACACTAGGAAATATCTCCAAAAGGTACTAGGTAAAGGGAGGTTCAGCGGTGATACCCTGGACTTAAAGTTTGTCTCCCTTACCCTGGATGAAATTCTTGCACCCCTAACCCACATATTTAATGTATCCCTCAGATACTCTAATTTCATGCATCTTTGGAAATCTGCTGTAGTGACACCGGTCCACCAGCGTGGGGACTGGGCCCTACATGGAAACTACAGGCCCATTTTTATCCTCCCCCCACTATCAAATGCCCTTGAGAAAATAGTCGCTGACCAACTGATTGAATACCTAGGCAAATATCAGTTACAATGCCCACAACAACATGGTTTTAGGGCTGCACATAGCACCTCCAATGTTCTGCTCAAATTCTCAGGCTTCATTCAAAAATCCTTTGACAAAGGCCATCTTGTAGGTACGGCATTCATTGATTTAACCAATGTCTTTGACACAGTTAATCATGTCCTCATGTCTGACCAACTAACCGACATAAGTCTCTCTCCAGAAGCTGTAGCTTGGTTTCGAAGCTACCTTCCACTGCTGTTCTCAGCAGGTTAAGATAGAGAATATCCTCTCCGACAGTCAATTCATCCACTCAGGAGTTCCACAAGGGTCCATCTTGGGTCCCCTATTGTTCAGTGCCTTCCTGAACAACCTCCCCTCCTCCTGCCAGGGGAAAATCCTCCTGTACACAGATGATGCTGTTCTCTTCGTAAGTGACACAGACCCCGTGGTTCTTGACAGCCAGCTTCAAAATAACTTTGCAATCATTGAAAGATGGCTTAGCAACCATAAGTTAATTTTGAATTACATGAAAATGAAAACTATGTTGTTTACTAACCTCCAAAGCAAGCATAGACACCACACTCTCTCATTCTTCAATAATGGGGGTGACTCTTTGGAGCTAACCCAACACTTTAAATACCTGGGGATCACAGTAGATAACACGCTGTCATTCGCAAAGCATATTGATAACATTGCCAAAACTGTTAAAATGCAGATTGGGCTAATGTATAGGCACAAAAAGAACCTGGCCCCTGAGGCCCTTAGCCTAGCCATGCAAAGCTCAGTTGTCTCATTGGTTGACTATGGGCTGGCTATCTATGGCTCAGCACTGAACACATCCCTTAAGCATATAAAAACTGCACTTAACAAGGCCTGCCAGCTCCTTACAGGCTCACAACGACTGACTCACACATGACCTGTATGTTCAGACTAACTGGTTACAGCACAATGGGAGGTCTGATCCCAAACCTGTCTGCTGGCAAAAAAAAAGCCCACTTAGGAATGCTGCCTCCTGGAGTTCAGAATGGACCACAGTGGGCTCAGGGAGGGTGAGGATGGTGGAACAGAGGCACACCCAGTCAGTTGTTCCACTCCACAATCCATACACCATTCTGGGGGAGCATAGCTCCCCTATGTATGCACCTGCAGAGGAGACTAAGGAGGCTGAGGACAACTGTCACAAGGGAGGCCCACAGGAAGGAGGCAGAGGACACCACAAGGAAAGGAAGCAGCTCCTGGTGGGGGACTCAATTATTAGGGGGATAGAACTGGGGGGAGCAGGGAAAACTGAAAGTAAGGTGCCTGCCTGGTGCCATGGCTTGGAGGGACAGGAAGCGCATCCTCAGGATCACAAGAACAGCTGCATGGGAGTATGAGCTGGACATCATTGTCCACCTAGGGACAAATGACTTGGCTCAACATGAGATTGGAGCAGTGCAGAAGGACTTTGTAGAATTGGGGAGGGGCCTAAGACAAGTAGCACACACAGTATCCTTCTCAGAGGTGCTGCCTGTCAATGGCATGAGTGAGGTGAGGATACTTTGCACCATGCAGTTTAATGAATGGTTGAAAAAATGGTGTAGAGCACAGGGGTTTGGCTTCATTGGGGACTGGGGTTCCACCTGGAGGGACACCAGCCTATACTGGCAGGATGGTCTGCATCTGTCCAGGAAGGAACAAGTTTTTGAGCAATCGGTTTAAATGCTTCATTGGCAAGCTTTAAACTAGTCAAGGGAGGCACTGATAAGCAGGAAAATCCCTCTCTCCTACAAAACAGGGTACTAAATGAGAAAAAGACCGAGGTAGAAAGGTCAGTGGGGGATGCTACAACAGAAGGTAAAGCCATCAAAAAATGGAGAGCAATGAGTACCAATGCCCGCAGTCTGAGTAACAAGCTTCCTGAATTAGTTGCCTTGATGGAGGAGGAACATCTGGATTTCGTGGCAGTCACAGAAACATGGTACACACAAAACCATGACTGGGACGTAAACACACCAGGATACACTATCTACAGGAGGGACAGGGAGGGTAAAAGAGGAGGAGGAGTAGCTCTTTACATAAGGGAAGGAATCAAAGCAACAGAACAAAAGGGAAAACAGGGAGGAGAGAAGCACTGTGGGTAAATTTGGAGACCGGCAATGGCACCACAATCCGCACAGGGGTTGTATACAGACCCCTTCTCAGGGGGAGGAAATGGACAAGGAAATGATAGAAAGTATACTTAGAATGGCAGAAAAAGGGGAGATATTGCTGATGGGTGATCTGAATATGCCAGATGTTAACTGGAGTGCAGTTGCAGCAGCCACTTCGAAGAGTGGGGTTATTCTAGATGCCCTACAGGGGGCATGCCTTAGACAATTAGTCTTGGAGCCCACTCGAGAGGGAGCAATCTTAGACCTGGTTCTCTCAAATGGAGATGAAGAGAGGATCACAGATGTAGAAGTGGGTAGCCATCTGGGAACTAGCGACCATCGAACAGTATGGTTCACAATAAACACAGCAATAGAGTCAAGCCATACAAAGGCAAAAGTACTGGACTTTAGGAGGGCTGACTTTGCCTAAAATAGGTGAGTGCCTAAGGATGCACTAGCAAATAGGCAGGAAAGAGGGTGGAAGAACAATGGGGAATAATAAAACTGCCATCACAGAGGTAACAAGCCTTTGTGTGAAGCAAATAAACAAAATGAACGATGTAAGAAACCACTATGGTTCTCAAAGGAAGTGGCAGTGAAGGTTCAAGAGAAAAAGAAAGCATTCAGGAAGTACAAGGAATCACAGAAGGAGCAGGACAGAGAACTGTATCAGTTAAAGCAAAAGAAAGCTGGGAAGGCAGTCAGAACAGCAAAGGCCCAAACCAAGGAAAAGATAGCCAACTCAGTTAAGAAGGGGATAAAACCTTTTTTAGGTACATCAGGGAACGAAGGAAGACCAAGGGAGGGATAGTGAGGCTTAATAAAGGTGAGGGAGGGTGGGCAGAGGGTGACTGTGAAAAGGCAGAGATACTAAACAAATATTTTTGCTCAGTATTTACAAAGGAAGAGGGGGAGGTACCTAAAACAAACAGTAGAAACACTCTGGATACAGAAGTTGATACCAGCCCATTTACAGAAGAAAGGGTTCTGAAAGAACTCTTAAAACTGAAGGTGGACAAAGCAATGGGGCCTGATGGGATTCATCCCAGAATTCTAAAAGAACTAAGGGTAGAACTAGTGACACCACTGACTACCCTCTTTAACAAATGATGGGAGGATGGGGTAGTACCCGAGGACTGGAGGAGGGCAGATGTGATTCCCCTTCACAAAAGTGGGAGCAAGGCAGAAGCAGGAAACTACAGACCTGTTAGTTTAACCTCAGTGGTTGGGAAAATGATGGAATCACCTCTGAAAGAAAGAATTGTCGAGTATCTGGAGGCCAGAGGGGCACAGAACCCAAGGCAGCATGGATTCACAGCAGGAAGGTCATGCCAGACAAATCTGATAGATTTCTTGACTGGGTGGCCAAAGTAGTAGATCAGGGAGGGGCTGTGGACATGGCCTACTTAGACTTTAAAGGCATTTGACACAGTCCCACACAAAAGATTAATATACAAGTTAGCCAGCCTGGGAGTGGGTCCCAAGATGACAGCCTGGGTAAAGAATTGGCTGGAGAATAGGACACAGAGAGTAAAAGTAAATGGAGTCCACTCTGAAGAAAGGGGGTTACTAGTGGGGTACCGCAGGGTTCAGTATTAGGAACGGTCCTCTTCAATGTCTTTATAAGTGACATTGCAGAGGGACTGGAAGGAAAAGTATGTCTCTTTGCAGATGACACAAAGATCTGCAACAGCTGATGCACAAGGTGGGTGGAAAGGATGAGAAGGGACTTGGCAAGGTTAGAGGAATGGTCAAATGTATGGCAGCTTAGATTCAATGCTAAGAAGTGCAATGCACAACTGGGAAACAAAACCCAGGGAAGAGTACACAATGGGGGTGAGATACTAACAACAACAAAATGGAAAGGTACCTGGGGGTAGTCATATCAGATGACCTAAAGGTGGGTAAGCAATGTGAGAGGGGCAGCAAGGAGGACTGGGGGATACTGGGATGCATAGGGAGAGGCATCACCAGTAGAAAACAGGAAGTTATTATCCCTCTGTACAGACAGCTGGTGAGACCCCATCTGGAGTACTGCGTGCAGTTCTGGAGACCCAATCTCCGCAAAGACATAGACAGGATGGAAGCTGTCCAGAGGAGGGCAATCAAATGGTGCAGGGTCTGCAACGGAAGACATATGAAGAGAGACTTAGGAGCTTAATATGTATAGCCCTCGAGGAAAGGAGGGAGAGGGGGACATGATAGAAACTTAAGTACCTCAAGGGAATCAACAAAGTCCAAGAGGGTAGCATCTTTCAAAAAAGATGTGTGCAAGAACAAGGGGCACAATTTGAAGATGGGGGCGGCTCAGAGGTAATTTAAGGAAGTATTTTTCACAGAGAGGTTGTGGATGCATGAAACAGCCTTCCGAGGAGGTTGTGGAGTCAAAACAGTGGTGAAATTCAAGCATGCATGGGACAGTCATAAGGCAATTCTAGGGGGTTGGGGTAGGAAGAAGTAGGCTGCTGGTTAACTAGGATCTGCAGCTTATCCATTAGGTAGGGAAATGGGCAGACTGGGTGGACCAAGCGGTCCTTATCTGCTGTCAAATTCTATGTTTCTATGTAATCTCCTCATCGACAGCTTCAACCCTTGTCTTACTAGAAGCTCAGCTTGCCAGTATTTCAAGGTTCCCCATTGTCAAACCACCCAAGGCCAATGATCTTTCACCTACTGGGCTCCTTTCTGGTTTAATTCTGTCCCTGAAGACATATCTTTTCTACCCACCCTGGGGTCTTTCAAGCAGTCTCTCAGAAATCATCTAGTCTCCAATACCATCTGTGACTGCTTCCACTAACCTAGACCTATCCACCATGGTAAACAATCCATCTTAACCCTACTCCTTGCTCAGCAAGGTTACCAATGGGCCCCTTATCCCCATCTGTCTTACACTTCCCTACACACTCCCGCCTCCCACCTTTCCCACTCTTCACCTCCCACTTCACCCCCTCCCCCATCTAACCAAGCCTGCTGGGCTAGCCTCTCCTCTCCCCTCACATTTAACTGCCATGGTCTGTCTCTTAATTTACCATATCTCAACTTTGGTCCTCCTCAACCTGACGAAGCCCCTGGGCTGAATCCTCCTACCTTCCTGTACTTGTATTTCTGTCCCTACTCCCTCCCTCCCTCCTTTGTTTGGCACTTAGCAACTTTTTATGTAATCTTTGCAATTGTACCGTTAGCCTTGCTTTGCACTTAGTATCAGTTATGCAAGCTTTGTTTTGTACCTCCCCTGCCACCACCTGTTAGCCTCATTTTGTGTTATGTCCTAACTGAAATGATTACTCTGTAATACCTTCCAGTTTTGTCATCCAGTCTGCACAATGTTCCTGTATGTCCTGACATTGGAACCCATTTAAAAGAGCTTGCAGCTCACAGGTGTTATCCGAGATACATAACTAAATAAATAAAGCCAGACACAGACTCAGAAGGTTCAAACTGGAGTGCTCTGATTGTCCTTACAGCACAGAACAGGTGGATTGCCCAAATCCTACACCCCCCCTGGCTAATCTAGCTTTATGGGGTTAGGCAGGAAGGTGCGACAACTTCCTGCTCAGACACAAAACAGGGTGGGGTGTGCCACAGAAGGCAGCCAGGCAATGCTGCATGAGTTAGCAGGATATCTTCTTGTGATTGCTATTGTAAAAAAAAAAATAAATAAATAAAAACACACACAAAAAACCTTGGGGTTCCTAGTACATAGTCCCTAGGAAAAGGGTCACTCTACCAAGGGGAAGTGAGGTTTCCTAATAGCGAAAAAAAAATTACCAACACAGTTTCAACAGGGAAGGAGAGACAAATGTGGGGAGTGGTGCAATGCACTGGCTGTGGGGCGGCAGTCTTCCGGGAGACATTCTGAAGGCTGCAATGCTGCCCTATTGGCAGATACCTCTCTGCTCTGAGGGAGGAGGTTGCTCATCTCCAGACCATCCTGGCAAGGAGCAGGAAAATCCTGTTCCACCCAGGACCTGGCAGGGGACTGGGAAATTTCCTCCCCCACCCAGGGACCA
Source organism: Neoceratodus forsteri (assembly GCA_016271365.2). Lineage (NCBI taxonomy): Eukaryota > Metazoa > Chordata > Ceratodontiformes > Ceratodontidae > Neoceratodus > Neoceratodus forsteri. The sequence goes on from CM028134.1 coordinate 114,103,775, forward strand.
CCAGGGCTGCTGCCACAGAGGTTGCCAAGAATAGAGTGGTTGGACTACTGTGGGCTCATGGAGGGTGAGGGTGGTGGAACAGAGATGCATCTCTCCAGTTGTACCTCTCCACAATTCGTATGCCTTTCTGATGGAGTGTTGTTCCTCTATGGAGGCACCCGCAGTGGAGACCAAGGAGGATGCTGGGAATCTCCACAAAGAAGACCCACAGGAGGGTGGCATAGGAACCCACAGGGGAAGGAAACAAGTCCTAGTGGGGGACTCAATCGTAAGGGGGGTAGAACTGGGGGAGGGAGGGGAGAGGGAGTTAAGTTGCCTGCCTGGTGCCATGGCATGGAGGGACAGGACATGAATCTTCAGGATCATGGGAGCAGCTGCACAGGAGAGGGAGCTGGATATCATTTTCAACCTAGGGACAAATGACCTAGCTGGGAATGGGATCAGAGCTGTGCAGAATGAGTTTGTGGTGTTTGGAAGGGACCTTAGACAAGTAGCATGCATGGTAACCTTCTCGGAGGTGTTGTCTGTCTATGGCATTGGTAAGGCTAGGGTACTCTGTACCCTGGGATTCAATGAATGGTTTAAAAACTGATGCAGAGCGCAGGGTTTTGACTTAACTGGGGACTGGGGGTCCACCTGAAGAAATTCAGGCCTGTGCTGGCATGATGGTCTGCATCTGTCTGGGAGGGGAACCAGGATCCTAGGTGATAGGTTTAAATGCTTAATTGGCAAGCTTTTCAACTAGCCAAGGGGGGAGGCACTGAAAAGGAGGAGGACAATTCTCATCCTCCCCCCACAAAACAGAGTAGATAGCGAGATTAACACCAAGGTAGAGAGGTCAATAGGGAGCAGGGTGGGTTAAACAGAGAAAAAGGCAAAGGCAGTAAGTACAGGTATAGGGCTAAAAGGGGTAAGATCATCAAAAAATGGAGGGCGATGAGTACCAATGCTCATAGACTGGGTAACAAGCTTCCTGAACTAGTGGCCTTAATGGAAGAGGGACACCTGGATATCATGGCAGTCACAGAAACCTGGTTCACAGAGAGCCATGATTGGGATGTCAACATTCTGGGGTACACAATCTGCAGGAGGGACAGGAAGGGTAAAAGATGAGGAGGAGGAGGAGGAGTAGCTCTCTACATAAGGGAAGGGTTCAAACCAATGGAACTAAAGGGTAAACAGGGAGGAGAGGAGGCACTGTGGGTCACCATGGAGACAGGAAATGGCACCGCAATCTGCACAGGGGTTGTATACAGGCCCTCATCTTAGGGGGAGGAAATGGACAAGGAAATGATAGGAGGCATCCTTAGAATGGCAGAAAAAGGGGAGATATTGTTGATAGGGGACCTGAATATGCCAGATGTTAACTGGAGCACATTTGTTGTAGGCACATCCAAGAGCAGAGTCATTCTCAATGCCCTACAGGGGGCATGCTTTAGGCAGCTAGTGCTGGAACCCACTCAAGAGGGATAAGTCTTAGACCTGGCACTCTCAAATGGGGATGGTGAGAGGATCTCAGATTTAGAAGTGGGTAACCATCTGGGAACAAGCAGTGTGGTTCACAATAACCAAAGCCATAGAGTCAAGCCATACAAAAGTAAGGATACTGGAGCTTTGGAGGGCTGACTTTGGCAGAATGGGAGAGTGCCTAAGGAATGCACTAGCAAAAGGACAGGAAAGAGGGATGGAGGAATAATGGGGAATAATCAAAACTGCCATCACAGAGGCAACAAGCGTTTGTGTGAAGCAAATATACAAAACAAAACTAAGGAAAAAAACACTATGGTTCTCAAGAGGTGGCGGGTAAGGTTAGAGAGAAAAAGACAGCATTCAGAAAGTATAAGGACTCACAGAAGGAGCAGAACAGAGAACTGTACCAGTTAAAGCAGAAGAAAGATGGTCAGGCAGTCAGAACAGCAAAGGCCCAAACCGAGGAAAAGATAGCCACTCAGTTAAGAAGGGGGATAAAACCTTTTATAGGTACATTAGTGAGTGAAAAAAGACCAAGGGAGGGATAGTGAGGCTGCATAAAAGGGGGCAGGGGTTGGGCAGAGGGTGACAGTGAAAAGGCAGAGATACTGAATGAATACTTTTGTTCAGTATTCACAAAAGAAGAGGAGGGGGCATACCTAAACTAAACAATAGAAGCACTCTGGATGGGGGGGTCGATACAGTCCATTCACAGAAGAAAGGATCCTGAAAAACTCCTAAAATTCAAGGTGAACAAGGCAATGGAGCCTGACAGGATTCACCCCAGAATTCTAAAAGAACTAAGAGGAGAACTAGTGGCACCACTGACTACCCTTTTTAACAAATCATGGGAAGAGGGTGTGGTACCTGAGGACTGAAAGAGGGTGGATGTGATTGCCCTTCACAAAAGTGGGAGCAAGGCAGAGACAGGAAGAAAAAATTACTCACCTTAGTAATGTTGTTTCTTCTAATGGAGCCTTGCTGTATTCTGACTATTTGCAGTGATCTCCAACCTTTGAACTGCCCTGGAGAGGAAAGAGTTAACTTTCCATGCAAGGCATGGAACGCTGAGCTCGAGCTCAGTTGAGCCTCTGTCTGCTGTTGTTTGAACCCCAACTGCCAGATCTTTACGAGCTATACTCACTGGGCGTCCTGTGTGTAAACTGTAAACTCACACTAGCCAACTGGCAACTAAATTTAATAAAAAGGGTTTTTTGGTTTCAAAGCAAAGACTCAAGTCAGGAAACCCAAAAACAAAACACAACACACACCCAAAAATTAAAGAGGGTGAGAAAAGGAGGCACCTCTAGGGTGCCAACACTGCTCCTGCCCACCCACATCCCAAAACCAGGTTCTGAGAGGGAGGGGGGAGGTCAGAATACAGCAAGACTCCATTAGAAGAAACAACATTACTAAGGTGAGTAATTTTTTCTTCAAACAACATGAAGTCTTGCTGTATTCTGTCTATTTACAGACTACCAAGCAGTACCTCCATGGAGGAGGGACAGAACCTACTCTGGGAACAGGCTCTGAAGTACTGCTGTGCCAAACCAAGCATCACTCCTAGCCTGGATATCCAGAGAGTAATGCTTGGTAAAAGTATGGACTGTTTTCCAGGTGGCTGCTTGACATATCTCTAAGACAGGAATATCCCTGGCAGCAGCCAGGGAAGCAGCTGTACCTCTAGTAGAGTGAGCCCTCAGGCCTGAGGGTGGAGTCCTACCTAATTTTTCATAGCAGAATTGTATACAAGAGACAATCCACCTGGCAATAGATCTTTTAGTGGCAAGTTTTCCCTTACCAACCTTACCATAAGTGAGGAACAATTGGAAGAAGTCAAACTTGTGACCCTTGGTGCACTCTATGTAGTAGCTAAGGGCCCTTTTCACATCCAGGTTGTGCAGCCTCCTCTCTCCAGGGGAGGAATGGTCAGTGAAGAAAACAGGAAGAGACATAGACTGATTAAGGTGGAAATCTGAGACCACCTTGGGCAAAAACATCCTATTAGTTCTTAGTACCACCTTATCTCTATGAAAAGAGATAAAATCAGGCTCCACTGACAGGGCCTGTAACGCACTGATGCGTCTGGCAGAAGTAATGGCTACCAAGAACACAGTTTTCCAAGTCAAGTACTTAAGCTCTGAGGACAAAGGCTCAAAAGGGGGTTGCATAAGCTGAGCAATGCAAACATTTAGGTCCCAAGCAGTAGCAGGGTCCCTGAAGGGAGGATTGGTGTGCAACAATCCCTTGAAGAATTTATAAAATACAGGATGAGCTGAAAAAGAAGAGGTCTTACCTACTGACAAAAAAGCAGAAACAGCTGCTAAATGTACTTTGAGTGTAGCTGGTCTGAGCCCCAAGCTATTGAGATGAACTATATAGTCCAGAACTGTAGGCAACCCAGCAGACTCTGGAGAAATATGCTTACCAGAGCACCAAATAGTGAATCTTTTCCATTTGGAATTGTAAGTCTTTCTGGTGGAAGGCTTTCGAGAAGCCTTTAGAATATCCAGAACACATTGAGAGAGATGCAGATCAGCAAACTCTAACTCTTCAAGAGCCAGGCATTGAGATTGAGAGATTTGAGATTCGGATACCAAACCCTTCCCTGAGTGGATGTCAACAGGTTGTAATTCCTGGGAAGAGACAGGGGAAGGTGGACTGCTAAGGACAGCAACAGTGGGTACCAGGGCTGTCTGGCCCAGTCTGGAGCAATCAGAATCACATTGCAGGGTTAAGACCTGATTTTGACTAGTACCTTGAACAGGAGAGGGAAGGGGGGAAGCATACAAAAACTTCCCTTCCCAATTGAGAACTAGAGCATCCAGGGGAACTGAGCCCAATACTGGGGGTCTGCAGCAAAAAAGGGTGAGTTGGTGATTGTCTGGGGCTGCAAAAAGATCTATCTGTGGAGTGCCCCATCTGGAGAAAATCACCTTCAGAACTAGGGGATCTAGGGACCATTCATGATGGCCCTGAGATATCCTGCTGAGAGCATCTGCCAGGACATTGTCCTTCCCTGGGAGGTGCACTGCTATCAGAGAGGTTTGCAGGGAATAGGCCAGAGACCACAACTTCATTGCTTCTGTGCACAAGGCTGTAGACCGAGTGCCCTCTTGCTTATTGATGTACCACATTGTGGTGGTATTGTCTGTTCTGATCTGGACTGCTTTGTTCTGAACAGACTTGGAAAAAACTTGCAGTGCCAGAAACACTGCTCTGAGTTCCAAGAGATTGATGTGAAGCAGAGATTCTTGAGGTGACCACAGCCCTTGGGTGGTCAGATCCCCCAAGTGGGCTCCCCAACCCAAGAGGGAGGCATCTGTGGTAAAGATTAGAGAATGAGATTGAGTGACAAAAGGAACTCCTTGCCTTAGATTGTCCTGATCCTGCCACCATTGCAAAGCCTGGATCAGGGTTCAAGTCACAGGGACTAGTTTGGTCAGAGAATCCTTTCTCTGGGACCAGAAGACTCTTAAGTGGAACTGAATGTCCCTCATCTGAAACCTTGCTCCCTGGACCACTGCCGTAGAAGCTGCCATGTGGCCCAGGAGCTGCAGAAAGTGCCTTGCTGGTCGAGAGACCTGAAGGGTGAATGAAGAGGCCGGTTTCATAAGGGTCCTTGCCCTGTCCAGGGGAAGGAAGGCTCTTGCCCTTATTGTATCCAGTTCTGCCCCTATAAAGGTGAGGAGCTGTACTGGCTCCAGAACTGACTTTGAGAGATTTAGAAGGAACCCTAAGGAAGTGAGCGATTGCTGAGTTATCTGGAGATGTGACTTGACTTGGATTGGAGACTGACCCACTATGAGCCAGTCGTCCAGGTATGGAAAGATGGAGATCTTTTTTCTCCTTAGGAAAGCAACCACTACTGCCAGGCATTTTGTGAACACCCTTGGGGCTGATGTTAGGCCAAAGGGCATTGCTCTGAATTGATAGTGGCCTGAGGGCAACTCGAACCTGAGGTACTTTCTGTGGGAGCACCTGATGGGAATGTGAAAATAGGCATCCTTGAGGTCAAGGGAGGCTAGCCAGTCCCGTGGCCTTAGAGAGGGCAGAATTATTCCCAGAGTCACCATTTTGAATTTTGGCTTTAAAAGGTGCTTGTTTAAATATCTTAGATCCAGGATGGGCCGCCATTCTCCTGTCTTTTTGGGGGTCAGAAAGTACCTGGAGTACAATCCTTTTCCCCTGTGTAAGGGTTGAACCCTTTCTATGGTTCTGAGAGCCTAGAGGGAAGAGACCTCTGCCTCTAGGGCAAGGGCCTCTGAAGGATTTGCAGGTGGAAAGGATCTGGTTCTCATCTTGGGGAATTTCTTGAAGCTGAGAACCAGGCCCTGGCTTACTACTTCCAGGATCCACTTGTCTGATGTTAAAGACTTCCAGTCCTGGACAAAGTAAGCCAGCATGCCCCCTACAGGTAGTGGAGAATCAGCCTGGGCAGACCCATCAGGGTGCCTGCTTGGCAGGGACTTTAGGCTGAGGAGTGGGAGCAGGCCTGCTCATACCCCGTCTGCCTGTCCCTCTAAAAAAACCCCTCTGACCAAAGGCAGAAGAGGAGGCCTGGGCTTGGTAAAAAGGCCTATGAAAAGGCCTGCCCCAGCCCCTGGAATGCTGCCTCAGGGGAGTGGCTTGTCTTTCTTTGGCCTGAGCACTCCTGTAGGTGGTCCTGTACTCGTCCATTTTCTTCATGTAGTTCTCTGTCTGCTCCCCAAACAGAGAATTACCAATGACAGGAAAATCCATGGCCTTAGTCTGGGTATCCTGTGACAGGCTAGTACATCTGAGTCAAGCCATCCTTCGAAGGGCGACAGATGTAGCCATGACTCTAGATGAAACATCATTGGAGTCCACAGCAGCATGAAATTGCACCTTGGATGCCTCAATCCCATCTGCAGCCACCTGCTCCAGCTCCTTGGCAAGCTGGTCAGGGACCTGTTTAGCTAGAGCCATCACAGTGTCCCACCTGGACTTCTGGTATCTAGCTGTGTAGGCCATATAATTAGCCTGCCTGAGTCCCAAAGATGCTGCCATGTACTGTTTCTTTGCCATGGCATCAATCCTCCTGGAGTCCTTATCTGGGGGTGTAGCCAAGGGTATATTTGCCTTTATCACAGGCAGCAGCTTGCACTACCCCAACATGGCTGCATTGCTTGGAAAGGAACTCCGTATTCGAGCCTGAAAGAGTATACCTTTTGTCCATTCTTCTGTCCACAGGAGGTATGGAATTAGGAGTTTTTAGAATTTTAATTGTCTATTTCCCAAAAGACTAATGGAGGGGAATAGACAATCTCATGGACTCTGGGATATCCATCATCTCAACATAATCAGGCTCCTCTTGATCCTCTACTGCTTCTTCCATAGGAAGCTGGAGGGTTTCAGCCACTTTTTTGTAAAACATAGAGTGGGAAGGGGACTCAGAAAGCCTAGGAGGAGAAATACCTGAAGGTCTGTCTGGGGAGATGTCCGGGTCAATGGGCACAACCAGACTTTCATAATCACCATCACTATCTTCATACTCTCCCTCCTCCTCCGGTTAATAAAATTCTTCTAAATTATAATCCGGAACCGGGGGAACCGACCGAACCGAGCCCCTAGCTGATGGTGCTAGTTCAGTCGGAACCGAAGTTAGCGATTGAACAATCCTTATTGCTTTGGTTATTTCATCAGCGGTCGGGGAAAGAACTTGTGGATCCGAACCGGCTGACTTATCCCTTCTTTTTCTTTTAACTGGAACCGACTCCTCAGAGTCGGTTCTCCTTTTGCCCGAAGAAGTCTTGCCCTGATCAGAGGACACCTTCTGGTTCGGTCGATCCAACTGGGCTGGCCATCCGGTCAGCGGACTTCTGCCTCCATTTCCTTAGTCTACCTACTCTCTATCCAGGGTAGCTTTTGGAAAACTTTTGCAAATCTGGCAGTCTGAATCGAGGTGGTCAAACCCCAGACAATGAACACAGGTGGTGTGGGGATCAGCCTTAGCAAAGGCTTCCCCACACACACTACAGTGTTGAAACCCAGTGGGCCCGGGTTTTTTTCTTGGGTTTCTCAGACATGGCCAGTCCTAACCAAACTTACCCTTTTTCAGCAATCTACCAGGCAAGACACCCCTGTCGGTTCCTGACCGTGTTACGGGGCTTGGAAAAAAACGTAATGAAATCTGTTTTTTTTAGAACCGATACGGACCGGTTACCGCACTCTAATAAATCAGAAAAAACCTTTTCACAAACCTGATCGGTTCAAACCAAACCTATCCGATGTTTACAAGTTCCACACAGAAAACTAATATAGAAACCTATCTAGTACTCACGGTACCACAGACAGAGACTTAACCGACAGGTTAGATTGTAGAAATTCGGTTGAAACTGAGAGAAAAAACGACACTTTAACCGACTTTTTTGAACCGAGCGAAGGAGAAATCTCCGCAGGGACTGTTCAGTGAGGCGGAGTAAAGAATCTGGCTGTTTGGGTTCAAACAACAGCAGACAGAGGCTCAACCGAGCTCGAGCTCAGCGTTCCATGCCTTGCATGGAAAGTTAACTCTTTCCTCTCCGGGGCAGTTCAAAGGTTGGAGATCAATGTAAATAGTCAGAATACAGCAAGGCTTCATGTTGTTTGAAACTATAGACTTGTTAGTTTGACCTCAGTGATAGGGAAAATGATGGAATTACTTCTGAAAGAAAGAATAGTTGAGTACCTAGAGGCCAGCAGGGCACAGGACCCAAGGCACCATGGATTCACAGTGGGAAGGTCATGTCAGACGAATCTAATAGATTTCTTTGACTGGGTGATCAAAGCAGTAGAGCAGGGAGTGGCTGTGGACATGGCCTACCTAGACTTTAGCAAGGCATTTGATACAGTCCAACACAAAAGATTAATAAACAAGCTAGCCAGCCTGGGAGTGGGTCCCAGGGTGGTAGCCGGTAGAAAATTGACTGGACAACAGGTCACAGGGGGTAATAGTAAATGGAGACCACTCTGAAGAAAGGGGGATTACTAGTGGGGTACCGCATGATTCAGTACTGGGGCCAGTCATGTAAGTGGCATTGCAAAAGGACTGGAAGGGGAAGTATGCCTCTTTGCAGATGACACAAAGATCTGGAACAGGGTTCATACACAAGGGGAGGTGGAAAGGATGAGAAGGGACTTGGCAAGGTTGGAGGAATGGTCAAAAGTATAGCAGCTTAGATTCAATGCAAAGAAGTGCAAAGTAATGCACCTGGGAAACAAAAACCCAGGGGAAGAGTACACAATGGGGGGTGGGGAAGGTACTAATAACAACAAAAATGGAAAGGGACCTGGGGGTAGTCATATCAGAAGACCTAAATGTAGGCAGACAATGCGAGAAGGCAGTAAGGAGGGCTGGGGGGATACTAGGATGCAGAGGGAGAGGCATCACCAGTAGAAAACAGGAAGTTGTCATCCCTCAATACAGACAGTTGGTGAGACCCCATCAGGAGTACTGTGTGCAGTTCTGGAGACCCCATCTCGCAAGGACATAGGATGGAGGCAGTCCAGTGGAGGGCAAGTAAAATGGTGCTGGATCTGCACTAGAAACCATACAAAGAGAGACTAAAGAAGCTTAATATGTATGCCCTCAAGGAAAGGAGGGAGAGGGGAAACATGATAGAAAATTTCAAGTACCTCAAGGGAATCAGCAAAGTCCAAGAGGGTAGCATCTTTCAGAAAAGAGATGTACAAGAATAAGGGAGCACAATCTGAAGATAGAGGGGGGACGAATCAGGGGCAACATGAGGAAGTATTTTTTCACAGAGAGGGTGGTGGACACATGGAACAGCCTCCCTGAAGAGGTCATGGGGTCAAAAACAATGGGGGAATTCAAGAATGCATGGGACAGACATAAGGAAATTATAGTGGGGGGGTAGGAGGAAGTAGGCTGTTGGTTAACTAGGATCTGCAGCTTATTCAATAGGTAGAGAAATGGGCAAACTGGGTGGGCCAAGCGGTCTTTATCTGCTGTCAAAGTCTATGTTTCTATGTTAAGAAGCTTCTCCCATTTATGACAAAAAGTAGGGAGGGAAGGCCACATCCAGCCACCATCTTCTCCATACGGAGCATCGTTAAAATCTTTTAGTGCCATTCACGATATGTCAATGGGTCCTTGTCCACCCAATGGTGCAAAATTATTAATTTCACCACAGCTGCTATGAGTGCAATATAATGTTTCTGCATCCCCATTAACTCCCCATTAACTGATCAAGACCTACTCTTAATAAACACATTTCTGGAGTAAAGGCTTCCTGCAGACCTAAAAGAGGGTCCATATGAGGCTGAATTTGCCTCCAGAAATTATAAACTTGCAGACAATCCAACAGCACATGTTTAAAAGTGCCTATATTAGAATTAAATCTTATGCATATGGGACTACAGTACCTAAGCAGCCAAATTTATGTAGTTTTTGGGGAGTAAGATAAACATTATGTAATATTTTATACTGAATAAGATGTAATTTGTCTATATTTGTATATTTAAAAATGTAGTCCCAAGGTGCCCACAAGAGAAAGAAAGTAGACTGATTTGGAAACTCTTTTTCCCAATAAGTACATTTAACTTGCATCTGCTTCCCCATAATACATTAAGTGTTTTGTAAACTAATGAAACAACATGGGGTTTAGAGACTAAATCAACTAGTTCAGTGTAAGAAGAACATTCTGATAGCTGCCATGGTTTAGGACCCAAACCCTCTTTCACTGAATATAATAATTGAAAAAATAGAAAAAATGTTAAGGGGGGGGCAAAGAGTTTATCAATCTAAATTGTTTGAAGGAGATTAACTGGTCATCTCTCAATAAGCAAGAGATACCTAAATTTGCTGTAGGGAGGAAGGATAGAGGAACAGTTTTGCTAGCACTCTTAGAATTAGGATTATAACGAATCAGTTGGAGGGGGTCTTTTTGTGGAATATATTTCAAAATGCTACATAGCTGAACATTAATTCGAACGGACCAAACTATAGTGCCAGATCTTAAAGGCTGAGACAACTCTTTCAAGCTAAGTGAGGACGTGCAGATGGATTAATGCCATCACATTGACATAAATAAATCACAATGTCATTGCAAAAGGAAAGCGTAAATTTGGCACTTTACCCATATGTGGCAATCTCCACACCAAGAATTTACTGGCCTGAGCAGCAAGGTAGTACCTGAAAAAAAATTAGGTAACTGCAATCCCCCATGAGCTTTTACTAACGTTAATTTAGCATAAGCAATCCAAAGCTTTTTATATTGCCATAAAAAAAAACAACTAAAAGACGAAGTAATCAGTTAAACCAGCTTTTGAGTAGAAATACTCCTAACACTGTAAGTGTATAAAGAATATGCGTTAAAACATTTGTTCTAATAATTGAAACCCTACACCATAGAGACAATGGAAGAGTTTGCCATTGAGCCAGATCAGTCGAAATAACACAAATCAATGGGATAAGGTTCCAACTAAAAGGAGATTAGGAGTCAGGGGCAATTTTAATACCTAAATATGTAAGCTCAGAGGGGTTCCAACACTTTTATAACTCTTCCAGTAGATCATGTTTAGATGTTTTAGGATTCAAAGGCATGATAACAGTTTTAGCTAAATTCAACTTATAGGCAGCCATTGAGCCAAAAGTGCCAAGAACTTGCAATACAGCAGGAATCGACGCAGCAGGATGAGTGCAGTGCAACAAAATGTCATCCGCGTACTGTATGTTGAAATTTTAAAGCAAAGAGGCCCAACTGAGATACCAGAAATGTGTTTACTTTAAAAAAACATGTCGAATAAGGGACTCAAGATACAAATTAAATAGATAGGAAGAAAGGGGGCAACCTTGACATGTACACCTATGAAGGGAAAAAAGCTTTAGATAGAACCCTATTATACCGAATATGAGATTTTGGAGCAGAATACAATAGTTTAACCCATTTAATAAAACTGGACGGAAGACCGAAGGCAGCCAGGGTATGAAACAAATATGTCCAGGAAACTACATCAAATACATATGAACATACGAAGAAGCCAGCAGAAGAAGGCCATTTGGTCTATCAAGTCTGCTAGTATTGCAGGAAATACCTTTCCTGATGTCAAGGGAGACCAGCACCGATGGAATGTCCGAGTTCCTGGATGCCGAAAACAAATGAAACAACTTCCTGAAATTGTTGGAAACTAAATAACCCTGCATGAATTCTGTTTGCTTCTGACCAGTTGAATGTTGCCATATCCCTGCCAATCTATAAGCTAGAATACTAGGAAGTATCTTAGCATCTACATTTAAAGAGCTGGTGTGTTGCTATGGAGTTTTCCTTGTCTTCCCGGCCTCATCAGCTTCATAGGAACTACATTGAATCTGCTATTTAATCTTGTTGCTTGTTTATTAAACCTACAATTTAATTTTTGACTTTTTATTATTCTTCCGTAGTGGCCACAATGTGCAATGCCATTCACCAGGAAAGCACGGGAAGTGGCGCTGTGGGGGAACGTCAGTGACCGTCTCTTATTGGCATGCAAACTTTTAAATGTTTCTTGAGGATGCAGAAAAGGTCAGAGCCAAAAGGCTGGCCTTCAGGAAATATAAGGGAACGCAGCGGGATGAAGATAGGGAGGCATACCAAACTGCCCTAAGGGAAGCAGGGAAGGCAGTAAGGCAGGCAAAGTCCCAAACTGAGGAAAAACTAGCACGAACAGTAAAAGAAGGTGACAATACTTTCTATAGATACATTAGTGAAAGGAGAAAGTCCAGAGGGGGTATTGCTAAGCTTAATGGAGAAAAGGGAGCATGTGAAGAGGAGGACCCTGTAAAGGCATCTATCCTAAATAGATACTTTTGCTCAGTATTTACTGAAGAGAAGGTAGGGCAGGGCCCACAGCTCAGCATCATGGACACAAGGGAAGGGAGGTGAGCACTACTCCCTTCACAAAAGAAAGGGTCCTACAAGAGCTTGCTAAGCTCAGGGTGGATAAGGCAATGGGACCTGATGGCATACATCCCAGGGTACTTAAGGAGCTAAAGGTGGAACTAGCAGAGCCATTAGCAGAACTGTTTAGTGAGTCTCTGAGCACAGGAGAGGTCCCAGAAGACTGGAGAAGGGCTCATGTGATCCCACTTCACAAGAGTGGTAGCAGGGAGGAGGCGGGGAACTACAGACCAGTCAGTCTTACCTCAGTAGTGGGCAAGATTATGGAGGCACTCCTTAAGGAAAGGATAGTGCAACACCTGGAATCCATAGGGGCACAGGATCCAAGACAGTATGGGTTTACAAAATGAAGGTCCTCTCAAACTAATCTCATAGTCATAATCTCTACTACTTCCTGTCTCCCACCCAAACTCACTCCCCCCCTTTTTTCCTGTCCCCTCTCACTTACTCTCCCGCTCACCACCTTTCCCTCCTCTCTAGCCTCCTTTTGGCGTCTAATGATCACCCTCTCCCTGGAAGTTTCCTTAACCTCGAAATTGTCTACTCGCTTGAACTTGTTATAGCTTGTTTTTCTATGAAACTTAAAAACGTTACTGCCTTAAACTGTTAATAGCAAATTTATGATGTAACTTTCCTGTCTGGTTTTACCTGTAATGTGTATCGTGCTTTGTTAAATGTTCTTTGTGATGTGGAACCTTTGTAAAAGAGCCCTGGCTCAAAGGTATTAATTCCTAGACTAATAAACTGAACTAAACTAAACTAAATAGATTTCTTTGACTGGGTAACCAGAGTGGTGGACCAAAGGGGAGCAGTTGATGTCGCCTATCTTGACTTCAGCAAAGCTTTTGACACTGTTCCACATAGAAGATTGATAAATAAGCTGGGTAGGCTCGGGGTGGGTCAGAAGTTGGTCAACTGGGTGGCAAACTGGTTGATGGGCAGAAAACAGAGTGGTGGTAAATGGTATACAGTCAGAAGAGATGCAAGTCACAAGTGGGTACCTCAGGGATCAGTCCTGAGCCAGTCCTCTTCAACATCTTCATTAGTGACCTTGCAGATGAACTAGAGGGTAAGGCTTGTCTGTTTGCAGATGACACCAAGATCTGCAACAGAGTAGATGATCCAGATGGGGTGGGCAGAATGAGAAGAGATCTGGATAAACTAGCAAAATGGTCAGAAGAGTGGCAACTGGGATTTAATGTAAAGAAGTGCAAGATCATGCACATAGGGAAGAGAAACCCTGAAGCCACCTATAGGCTGGGAGGGGAGTTGCTAGCAGTCACAAAGGAAGAAAGAGACTTGGGCATCATCATCACTGATGTCCTGAAATCATCCAAGCAGACCTCTAAAGCAGTAGGTAAGGCTAGGGGGTGTTAGGGTGTAGTAGTAAGGTATCACAAGTTGTAAGAGGGAGGTAATATTTCTTTACAAGACACTGGTTAGGCCCCATCTGAAACAAGTGGCGTATTGGAGGCCACACCTTCACAAGGACATTAACCAAATTGAGGCAGTCCAGAGAAGGGCAACCAAAATGGTGCAGGGACTGCATCAGAAGACATATGAGGACAGATTAACAGAGCTCAATGTATACCCTTGAGCAAAGGAGGGAGAGAGGTGATATGATAGAGGCATTCAAACACCTAAGGGCATTAACAAGGTGAAAGAGTCTAACATGTTTAAATATAAGAAAAATAGCAGGACAAGAGGACACAGCATGAGATTAGGGGGCGATTAAGGGGGAATGTGAGGAAATTATTTTTCACAGAAAGGGTGGTGGATGCATGGAATGGCTTACCACAAGAAGTGGTGGCTATGAATACAGTGCAGGGCTTCAAACAGGCATGGGATAGGCATAAGGGAGCAATACAACTGACTATGAATAGATAGGCCACTGACAGAGCAAAGGCCGATGGCACATTTATAAGGTAGAAAAAAGAAATGGGCAGACTGGATGGGCCTTGCGGTCCTTATCTGCCATCAACTTCTATGTTTCTGTGCTTTTACATTGTGAAGCATGCACTATTTCTCTCTCCACTGTCCACCCACCTTTGCTCACATTCAGTGCAAAAATATTTTTTTCGCAGTTGCTGTCTCCCTCCCACCACGTAACCTGCCGAATGGGCGATTAAATGCAGAATTCCCCAGTATATCCTCTGCTTGCACTTCTGTATGTGGGGAGATGTTACCTTGTTTTTTTTGTTTTAAAATGAAGATCACGTCAACTCTCTCTTTCTGTATTCCCAAGTACCCCATGCAATAACAGGTGAGAGAGAGAGAGAGAGAGAAGGAGCAAGAACAAGTGTGTTTTTTTATTTTTTGCACTCTGTCGTGGTCCATGCAGGCAAACAGGGAGAGATGTCGACAACACTGGGGAGAGGCATCTGGGGAGGATCTTTTCACACCAGTAGGTAGGAACACCATCTAACATTCTTAGTACAACCAGATATCCCCCTGAACCAAACTTCTGTAGCACCAAACACCTTATTCACTTTAGTTATACTATGCAGCCTTGGCATTTTGCATGATACTGCACCTAGACAGGACAGGAAAATGTAGACTGTACAAGGGTGTAGGCAGGCATATTCACTTTACACATTTGTGTACAGTTTTGTTGAGTGCCTGTCACAAACCATGCCTTTCTGTTAACATTTTAATTCTAATCAGTAGTATTTGGGTTAGTCTGGGCCACTGAGGAGTGTCTCTGTTTAAACTTCTGTTGTTTAGGAGTAGGAGACAGATAGTATAAGCTCTTTAGAGATTAGAGGAATCATCTGACAACAATCTGACTAGTTTGGAAGGGATACCATTTGGACAGGATGTGTACATTTTTTATGGGGGGGTGTAACTGTTGGGGATTGTGTACAAAATGGATTTTTCTGGCTACACACCTGAGACTGTACAAAGCAAACGTCTGCACTTGAATCAGTTGGACTCATGGAACCGGGTGCTGCTATTAGGAACTGCTGTTATTGAGTGCTCATCGCCTTTCACAAAACCATGACCGTCTGGTCTGTAGAGTTTAATCCTTTACTGAGTGTAGCAAAAAGCAGATGAAAAGAGTTTCTTTTGCATACATCTCTCTCCTGATACTTTCACATTTACAGCCTTTTTTCACTGTAAATATGCTACGCGTCATGCTGGTTGTGTATCCAATGAAACCTCTTTTAATCTACTTTTTTCTACACTCAGTAAAGGATTAAACACTATCTTCCAGGGTGTCTGTTATTTTTTGAAAGGTGGTTAGTTCTCCATTTGTCCTGAACGAACACGTTTTCTGTATCCGCTATGCAAACTTCTGATCAGCGGCTCTTTGGGGAACTGCTCACACCAGTGCAGCAAGTTACTGTTTTTTTTTTGGGGAATTAAGAACACTGAGTGTGTACCTAACAAATGTTAGGACTTTTGCCCACTTTAGGTGTGCCAAATCCACTGTTTTACACTGAGCTCTGAGAAACTGTTTGTGAGCCGACGGTAGAGCAGTGCAGCTTATCCCCACTGCATCAGGTGTGACAAGTTTGCTTGATTCTTCATGGATAAGGTTGCCACCATCAGGTCCGGTATCCATCTGGTCCCCTCTATAGGGGACTGTGGAGGTTGGTGGGAGGTTGTGAGCACCCGGTTTGTCTGGTCCGACTTTAGCCAGCCAGACATCATGGACATTGTGAGGATCATCCAGGACTTGCTGCCAACCAACTGTAGTTTGGACCCAGGCCCAATGCATCTCCTTGTGGGGTGCATTGAGGAAATTGGCCCAGTTCTGGTTGAGATAGTTGGGAGGTCATTGGATGGGGGGTCTTTCCTAATCCCCTTAAGGAGGTGGTTGTACGACCACTCCTGAAGAAACCCTCCCTTGACTCGGACTGTCTTGCCAACTACAGACCTGTCTCTAACCTTCCCTTTGTTGGGAAGGTTATTGAAAAGGTGGTTACGCTGCAGCCGGATGATCATTTATCCATCCAAAATGTCTATGACACTCTCCAGTCTGGATTTAGGAAGAGGCACAGCACCAAGATGGCCCTTGTCCAGGTGCTTAATGATCTCCTAACAGCAAGAGATAAGAGGACTCGTTCCATCTTGGTCCTTCCCGATCACTCGTGGCATTTGACACGGTGGACCATGGTGTGCTATGGGAGCACCTGCGGTTCTTCTCTGGACTGTCTGGTACTGTCCTCAGATGGTTTCAATCATTCCTCAAGGGTAGGCCACAGAAAGAGGTCTCAGAAATTTATTCCTCTTACCCTCTCTCTCTCTCTCTCCCTATCCTGCGGGGTACCACTGGGCAGTAGCAAATAATAACGGCTACTCAATAACAGTGACACAATAACGGCAAAGTTAGAATGGTGATTACAATTATGGTGACCATGAAATAAAGACAACTATGTGATTATGGCAACCCCCACTGAAAGGCAATAGTACTTGGCAATGTGCGCCTCAGAGCTGGTTATAAAGAAGTGGGGGGGAGGGTTCGGGGGCAGAGACTCCCATGTTAAAAGTGTACTATGAAATAGTTGTTTCTTAGTCGCCATAATTTTGCATCGCTGTTTATATCTGCACCATTCTGGAATTGCTGTTTTGACGTTTGCCGTGGTGTAGTCGCCGATATCACATGGAACCCAACAGGGCTCCATTTTGGTGCCCATGCTGTTGGGAGACATTATTAGGCAGTACGGTTTGAGTTTTCTCTGTTATGCAGACGATACTCAACTGTACATGTCCTTTGTGCCTGAACAGGGAGAGATTCTCTCGGTGTTCGACAACTGCCTATCTAAGATTCAGGATTGGATGAGTGCCAGTTGGTTGAAGTTGAATCCGGACAAGACCAAGGTGTTGGTTGTGGACCCGGATCATTGGCGGCGGGGTGTGTTGGTTGGACAACCCACGGGCCTTTGGCTCGGGGGTGTCCAGCTTACCACCTCAGTTCAGGTGCGGAACCTGGGTGTTATTTTTGATGGTGGTTTGACCCTGAAATCACATGTGTCAGCCGTTGTCAGGACCTCTTTTTTCCATCTGAGGAATATCGCCTGGGTGAAACACCTGATCCCTCCTGAGGATCTTCCAACATTGGTCCATGCCTTCATGACCACTCGCCTTGACTACTGGAATGCCCTGTACCTAAGGTTACTGGGGGCTTATATACACCACCTGCAGCTGGTGTAGAATGCGGCTGCCAGACATTTGACTGGTACTTCTAGGACCAGTCACAGTATGCCTGTTCTCTGTGGACTGCACTGGCTGCCAGTTCGGTGGCGTATCACCTTCAAGGTCAGTCTGCTGACCTATAAAGCCCTACACAACCAGGGACCCCACTACTTGCATGATCTACCACCCCTCCTAGACTCTCCGATCCACTGACAAGGGATTGCTAGAGATTCCCAGGGTGTGTTTACAAACATCTGGGGTCTATTCATTTGCATTTGTGACCCCTACCCTGTGGAATTCTCTACCTCATCAGATAAAAGAATGCCTGACTGTCCAAAGTTTTAAAGCCGAACTGAAGACATACCTCTTTGGTCTAGCCTTCTGCAATGAAGTATAATGTTGGTTTATTGTGGATAACTTATGGTTTTATATACTGTTTATAATCAATCAATCAATCTTTATTTAGCCAGGTGAAACTCCATTGAGCAAGCTCATTTTCAAGAAGGGCATGGTAGGTACAGAATAAATAATACAGTAGCACAATAGAACATATAGCACAAATGAGCACAGTAATACAATACATAGCAATAAAAACAAGGTACAGGGATAATAAATGAGGCCCGCTCGTAAGGTGAAGCCGCATCCCAGTAAACAGCACAGCAGGGAGGTGGAAGCAAGTCCGCACCAATGTGCCAAACGAATGATTTTAGACACTGATAGCTCTAGTAGAGCAGAGTTAATGCTAGTGACAGTGCAAGCTGGGGGCTCAGCAGCAAGTACAAAGCATGGATTAATCCAGAAACATGGCTTAGGTTACGATTTTATTGTTGATGTAATATTTTTGTATGTACAGGCACCTTGAACTATGGAAATGTGCATTTTTACAAATAAATCTTGTTTTGATTTGATTTGATATGAGCATAATAATACAAAAAAATTGAGAGGGGGATGGACCCTGGAGACTAGTTAGGGTTCATAGAGGTACAATGGACAGAAAAGCTTTGGGCAGATGGGATGGGCCACGTGGTCCTCTTCTACTGACAGTTTCTGTTTCTATCGAATCCCCTCTTAGTGAAATGATACATTTGTAACTCACAGTTGGGTGCTGTTTATTCTATTAAGTTCATTGATGTCATTATGGCAGAGTTATTGCTTTTATTTAACATAGGATTATTCAACAGCCTGCATCTTTGTGGTCCTTAGTACTAGGATCGTAAAACATGACAGAGACTGTGCCACATTTGGACTGGGTATACTATGTTAGACTGAAACTCGGTATCCCTACTCTTAAGATACTGAGTTTATGGTCCTGAAAGCAGAAATCCCACATGACTCGGCTGCCCGACAATACAATGTTGGGCATCCCGCGTCCACAAACACACATCAGTATGAGGGGCTTTGCCCCCCCATACCCCCATGACTAAAATAACAAACTCCAGGGGGTGTGGACCTCAGAGTAAAAATATATTAGTTATGGGGGCAAAATTCCTAAAGGTCCATAGCCTGGACCAGAACCTGAGCCTCCCAGGGTACACTGGCCGGTGGTTTAGCCCTCTACACCACCAGGGCAGTTCAGCCAGCTTCTAGATCTGATGCTGCTTTCTGCATCATCACCAGGGGTAAGGTAGCAACCTTTCACATCCGCTATCTTGCCCCCTCCCGTAACACCATCGGGCATGAAGCCACCGGGATTGACAGTGTCGGGATACTTTACCTGTCAGGCAATTCTGCCCAGGCAGGTGAGTGTCGGGATAATGAGCCGTGGGATCTTATAAGGGTACCTTTGGATTAAGATCCATAAAACTAGCCTTTTTTGGTAAATATCAGATAAGTCTTTTCTTTGCACTTTAGTAGCTTTGCCACCATTCAACAGATTTGCACACACGTTTGCATGCCTGGTTTAGGGGGCAAGGCCTTTTGATGTGCCAAGTTTTGCTCCAGTTGGATGTATGCATTCCAAGATTTGGATAGCAAAAAAAGTGAAATCAATTGTGTGTATATGTGTGTGTGTGGGGGGGTCCTGTTTTTTTTTTTTGTCATTGTCTAGCTCCTGTTGAGTTTGGAATTTTGCTCTGAAATTTTCAGGGTAGAATGGACTTGGAACAGAGTGGTGCATTTTGCTAGTATGGTAAAAAAATATTAAACCATTCCAGATTTATAAGGATTTGAAATTTCAGTTCTGAGCACACTTAGTACAGTCTTTGGGATAGCTGTTTCATATGAAAAAGAATTTGGCCCATATGAAAAAAGATTCCATTTCATATGGGGGGGGGAATTATTTTTTCATATGGCTGCCACTTGTTTCCATTAAAAAAAAAATTCAGACCCCATAAAAATTGTATAATTGAAACACACCAACACATGTATCTTGCTAATCAGGGTCCCATTAGGTAGATTCTGCAGTTACTTTTAGGAAAAATTACCCAGAAATGTGTTTTTAGCACATTTTAATATATTTTTTTTGTGAGATGAATTTCTTTCTTCATATGGCCAGACGGAACAAGATTGCCTTCATATAAAAAATAATCTGGACTTTGTTTCATACAAAAAAAGAATGTGAGAAAAAGACCTTTTTCATGAGATTGCGTTGTAGTCACAAAAAAAAAAAGATTCCTTTATGTGAAAAAAGAATTTGGACTAAGTTTTTTTCACAATGGCCCTTTAGCCTGCCTACTTCTTCCTGACTCCTGACTCCCCCCTATCCTATACTAACTATATACTGTTCACCCTGAAACTTGTCTGAAGCTGGCTTATGTCATCTCTCTCCATTTTTGGCTGTATAATAAATGCTTAGACATCTTTGTGTTTTTAAGACTGTAACCATTATTGACCTTTGAATGTATTTTACCCCATATCCTTTGACATGGAAAATTTGTAAATGAGCAGTTCCTGCTCAAAGGTATTTGTAATCATAGAGTTTAATAAAATAAAAAAAAATGGATGTATTCATGAAGGTGCCAAAGGGACCTGCGTGAACGAGGATACAATTCTATTATCTCTAAAGGTAAAGGAATTCATTTCATTTTTATTTTTGTACTGGAATGTTTGTGGGTCAAACCCATTTTCACAAACATCCAGTTTTTACATCAAGAAACAGGACACAACAAACTTTACAATACAATTGACAGTCAATAAATATACATTAAGTAAAACATTTGCAAATGGAATTCACTAACATATTATTTCTAAGAGCTGTCTTAAAGGTTAATAACCTCTTTTGACTAATAATACAACTGGGAAGACTATTATACAACCTAGCAGTAACATATTTTAATGAGTTTTGACCAAAAGCTGTGTGAAGAAAAGGAATCGAGAAACCCTCCCTACTTTGCAATCTTGCGTTACCAAATTTTATAACCCTAGGAAATAAACTAAGGATACTTTGCGGCATAATACCCAACTGGGCCCTATGTAAAAACATCAGCGACCTACAGTTTTCTTTGCAAAAAATTTTGCTTTTGCACCAGTTAGGGTTCAGATTAAACCAACAAAAGTAGCAAAATGTGGTGTTAGGTTTTCCAATTCCAACACCCCACCCCCACCATGCAAGCATCAAAAGGAAAAAAAAAACATTAAGGTTTTGCCTGTCCTGAGTCTTTGCAAATCAGGCCTTGGGTCTTCCTTGGGGTTATCACCCCATTCTCAAATAGTCAGCACATCTCAGCTTATTTGCTGCTTGCAAGGTGGGGGTGGGGTTTCCAACCTTAACACCACATTTCGCTACTTCTGTCGGTTTAATGTAAATCCTGACTGATGCATTAATGAATTCTTTTTGCAAAGAATATGTTTATATATACAATTCTAGCATTGCTTAGAAGTGTGCTTTCTTGAGTCCGATTAAAATACTGAAAACAACTTTTGGTACAAATGGAAGCATGTTTTCAAGTAACAAGAGTCTTGTTACTTGAAAACATGCTTCCATTTGTACCAAAAGTCTGATTAAAATATTGAAAATAGGCTTGAATGGAGCACATCTCCACGCTAGTCCTATAATCACATCACACAACAAGGAAGCGCAGGGACAGTGTTGGCGATCAGGAAGTGGAAGGGATCGAGCGGCTAGGCCCCTCGGGGGCAAAATACGATCCCATCCCTTCCTTTGGGGGCTCAATAAAAACAGTTACAGCTACTACGGAGGAACTCCCATTCAGGTAAGGGAACCTCCTGATGTGTTTGCAGGTGAATAAAGAAATCTGAAGACGGTGCTCTTTAACGCCCCCAGCACTGTTTACAGCCAGACTACAAGCCCCTGAAAATATTTTAACAAAAACATTTTTAAACCCTGTCTGGTACCTAGTTTTAAAATCATTTTTAAAAATGTTTTAGAACTAGTATCTTTTACTCACATGTCTGGATGGGATTAAAAAATGGTTTAAGCTGTAACGGTTTAACTAAAACAGTTTCAGCTGGAATGTAGACGGGCAAGCACAGATCTCTATGTTAAAATTAATATGAAATTGTTACAGAGAGAACAGGTTTACCACCTCTAGTGTGGGCACACTAAGGCAAGGCAAGTTTATTTATATGGTGCCCAATCCCAGGTGCTCTTAGCACCTCACAAAAGCAAAAACAGATTAATAAAATAGTGCAATTAAAACAATAAATAGTAAAATCAGATAATAAATAAACACATCATAGTGTTAAGAAAATGACAACATCATGCCCCAAAACAGATCCTAAACAAGTATGTCTTAAGCTTTAAAGATGGTCAGGGAAGTGGCACCTCATACCTAGAGATGTGCAAAGTCCATGAAATTCGCTCCATGAGGTAATTTGCAGATTTAGCAAAATTCGCAGTTGTGAGTTTCATGGATTACACCACATAACGTAAAACTTCACCTGCGAATTTCACACTTTGCCTGAGAAATTTGCACTTCACTGTAAAAAAACGTAGAATTTCGGCCAACATTTCATGTAAGTCGCTCGATTCGAAGTTCCGAAGTTTTTCCAGCACTTTGCGAATTCCGTGAAGTGTGAATTTTTGACATTCACGCTTATTTTGCAGGTGAAGTTTAACTTTGCAACATCTTTGCTTGGACCTCTGAGGGAAGGGCATTTCAGAGGTGTGGAGCAGAAACTCCAAATGCCTACCCCCCCAAAGATTCTAGATGAGACCTTGGAACAGAAAGAAGTCCCGCATGCACTGTTCGAAGGGAGCAGCCAGGAGTGTATGGCATCAGGAGGTCTTTCAGGTAGCCTGGACCCAGATCATGCAGGGCCTTGTAAGTTAACAAGCACACCTTGAAGTTGATGCACCACTGCACAGGCAGCCAGTGCAGAGCATGGAGAACTGGTATAATGTGTTAGAAGTGGCAGGAACCAGCAAGCAGCCAGGCTGCCACATTCTAGACTGGCTGCAAGTGTCACAACAACTTTGCGGATTATCTAAGGTAAAGAGCATTATAGTAATCCAGTCTTGATGAGACAAGGATGTGCATCAGTGTTGCTAGGTCAGCTGACCCAAGAAAGGCCATGATCCGGGAGATGTTCCAAAGGTGATAAAAGCCACCGTGGGCAACAGCCAACACCTGGTGTTCCAGTGTCAGCTTGGAGTGCACAATGAACCCCAGATTCCTCACCCTATCTAGAGCTGTGAGAGTAATGCCATCCAAAGACGGTAAAATAGTGTCACAGCTCCAAGCTGATGAACCAGACTGCCCCGGCTGCGCCAGCAGCACCTCTGTCTATGAAGGATTCAGTGTAAGCCAGCTGGCTGCCATTCAGTCTTGAAATTCCCTACATCACTCAATCAATTCTAAGACAGCTGCCCTGTTATCAGGTGCAAAAGACACATACAGCTGCGTATCTTCGGCATAGCAATGAAAACCCAAGTCATTGCATCTAATGATCTCCCCCAGTGGCAACATATCCACAGTGAAATGCATGAGGGCCACAACTGACCCCAGAGGCATGCCACAGCAGAGTGTGGCACTGCCTGAAATAAGAGCCAAGTGCCACCTGCTGCACTCTGCCAGATAAGTAAGACTCAAACCACCATACCACCATCCCTGAGAGTCCTACATAGAGAGTCAAATGAGCCTACAGCACCCCATGGTTCACTGTGTAAAAATCCAAAGAAAGGCCAGGCAGAACTAAGATGGAACTATAGTACATCCACTATCCCTAGCAAGGAGCAGAACATGGTGCACCTTGAGCAGAGCAGTTTCTGTACTATCAGCTGAAATCCAGATTGGAAAGGCTCATTGACGTCATGTCTCCTGGTGCTGCTCCAGCTGCACCACAACCACCTTCTCGAGCAACTTCCCCAAAACAGTGTAACACCCCCTCACCCTCTGCCAAGGGGCATGTATTAATTGCAGATGTATCAGGGGAAAATGGAAGGGGCCACAGCAATATGAAACAACTCTGACCTAGTGCACCCAAAATAAAGAGGAAATTATATGCCCTACCTGGCTTCAGCACACTGTGCACTCTAGATTTCTACCTCTGCAAACCGGTTCAGCCCCAAACCTCTTGCTACTGGATCCAGGACCTCCCAGCAATCTGCAGCTTTCTGCTCCCCATGAGCTCCCGAGTCCCACAATCCTGGTGCAGCCTGATGGTCACCTTCTGGAATTACAACTTATGGAACAGAATAACTATAAGGATCCTTTTATTTCATTAACCCCTCTTTTAAACTTAAATAAGAAAGATCACTACCAAGTTCCTTCCCAAACAGCTCTTTATTTTTTTCACCTGCACACCAAATGATTTTAGGGGTACAGGGGTTCCATCTTACTCCAAGAAAAATAAAGCAGCTCCATGGGGCTATCAAAACTTTTTACAGCTCACCCACGCTTGAACTCTCAAGCAGACAAGATGGTATACAGACAGTACAAGCAGGTTGATTTCATCTACTGGAAACTTGGATGTTTTGCCCAAGTGAATCCTTCACACCTGAAGAATCATCAGGCTCCTATCTCACTGGTGCTGGTAAGCTCAACTCCTTTTCTTTTTCGGGTTACCACTCCCCAGTTTTCCTGTCTGGCACTGGTCGGCTGCCCCATCTTCAGTGTGGAGAAGCGAGCTGCTTCCCCCACCTGGCCCCTGGACCTTGGCCAAGATATCCCAGGATTTTTCCTTTCCGACCCAGGCCCTGTAACCCTTCTCTTTGCCTTCCATTTGAGCCTGAACCCCACCGGTGTACCAAACAACTCCCACACTGGTGCTCTCACTCCTGCCATCCTCAATCTCCCACTCCCACTGGCTCTGAGGCCCCTAAACCCAGCCCAGCTCCAATGCTCAAGCTGCAACCCCCGAGCTGCCCTGCCATGGGAGAGACCTGAGTACTGCCACCACCCAGGCCCTCCGAGCAGCCCACATTCCTCCTCAGTCCCATGGCATCCATTTCCTCTATGGGGTCCCCCATAACCATTTAAGGATGCACCAACCTCCTTCCCCGCATCCCAGCCATCACATCCTGGACTTTAACTACGCTCCAAGGCCTGTCCTAAAGACCTGCGATCCACCCGGCCCTGAAATGTCGGTGCCCCAGGACCTATCCCTCCAAGCAGACCCTCTTTTTGTAGGTGAAAGACACTCCTGGCCCCCTCCACGCCCTGGGCTGCCCTGCTACTCCAGGTACAGGAGGGGACTCCTGCCATCAGCCCCTCCTATGTGGGAACCCTGCCACAGTCCCCAAAGCCCTGACCACTCCTGCATGGGATCACTCAAGCCTCCTGTCTACCCTGCCATTCTCCTACCACCTAGGCCTCCCCCATCCCAAAGACGCAGTTATACTGGCTTACCATCATCCCTGCAGAGCTCCCTTTCCTGCTCCTTGATGCCACATCATTGTAGAGGCCGTGTCTATCTACTGACTTTGGGGGGGGTCTCCCCACACGCCAACCCAAACCAATGAGCTCCCTCCTTGCCTGCCTCTCCTGCTCTTCCAGCCACCCCTTCAGCCTTGGGCCTACTGCTCAGGCTGGAAAAGAGACCAGAAAATCCTGTTTCCCCTCCTCATATACCCTTCCTAACCTGCCCTCTGCTGTTACCTTTAGGCATTCAGCAGGGATTAATCCCCAGAGCACTAATACATTCCTAAGCTTGGGGGAGGGTAGGAGGTGGAAGCGGGTACCTAGTGGAAGCGTAAGCCCCTCTGAAGAGAGGGGGCTTACAACAGAAAGATTTGACACAGGCCTGTAATTTGACAAGATATGAGGGTCCAAGGATGGTTTCTTAAGAAGGGGCCTCACCACAGTCCTTTGCAGGGCATTGGGAAAAATCTCCTCCTCAAGTGTACATAGAATTTGAAACATAGAAACATAGAATATGACGACAGATAAGGACCGCTTGGCCCACCCAGTCTGCCCTTTTCCCTACCTAATAGATAAGCTGCAGATCCTAGTTAACCAGCAGCCTACTTCTTTCTACCCCCACCCCCTAGAAACATAGAAACAGAATTTGATGGCAGATAAGGACTGCTTGGCCACCTAGTCTGTCCATTTCTCTACCTAATGGATAAGCTGCAGATCCTAGTTAACCAGCAGCCTACTTCTTCCTACCCCCACCCCCTAGAATTGCCTTATGACTGTCCCATGCATGCTTGAATTTCACCACTGTTTTTGACTCCACAACCTCCTCTGGAAGGCTGTTTCATGCATCCACAACCCTCTCTGTGAAAAAATTCTTCCTTAAATTACCTCTGAGCCGCCCCCCCATCTTCAAATTGTGCCCCCTTGTTCTTGCACACCTCTTTTTTGAAAGATGCTACCCTCTTGGACTTTGTTGATTCCTTGAGGTACTTAAAGTTTCTATCATGTCCCTCCTCTCCCTCCTTTCCTCGAGGCTATACATATTACGCTCCCTAAGTCTCTCTTCATATGTCTTCCAGTGCAGACCCTGCACCATTTTAGTTGCCCTTCTCTGGACAGCTTCCATCCTGTCTATGTCTTTGCAGAGATTGGGTCTCCAGAACTACATGCAGTACTCCAGATGGGGTCTCACCAGCTATTTGTACAGAGGGATAATAACTTCCTGTTTTCTACTGGTGATGCCTCTCCCTACACATCCCAGTATCCCCCCAGCCCTCCTTGCTGCCCTCTCACATTGCTTGCCCATCTTTAGGTCATCTGATATGACTACCCCAGGTCCCTCTCCATTTTTGTTGTTGTTAGTATCTCACCCCCATTGTGTACTCTTCCCTGGGTTTTGTTTCCAGGTGCATTACCTGCACTTCTTAGCATTGAATCTAAGCTGCCATACATTTGACCATTCCTCTAACCTTGCCAAGTCCCTTCTCATCCTTTCCACCCCACCTTGTGCATCAACTCTGTTGCAGATCTTTGTGTCATCTGCAAAGACAACTTTTCCTTCCAGTCCTCTGCAATGTAACCTTATAAAGACATTGAAGAGGACCGTCCTAATACTGAACCCTGCGTACTCCCACTAGTAACCCCCCCTTCTTTCCAGAGTGGACTCCATTTTACTATTACTTCTGTGTCCTATTCTCCAGCCACTCTTACCCAGGCTGTCATCTTGGGACCCACTCCCAGGCTGGCTAACTTGTATATTAATCTTTTGTGTGGGATTGTGTCAAATGCCTTGCTAAAGTCTAGGTAGGCCATGTCCACAGCCCCTCCCTGATCTACTACTTTGGTCACCCAGTCAAAGAAATTTATCAGATTTGTCTGGCATGACCTTCCCGCTGTGAATCCATGCTGCCTTGGGTCTTGTGCCCCTCTGGCCTCTAGATATGCGACAATTCTTTCCTTCAGAAGTGATTCCATCATTTTCCCTACCACTGAGGTTAAACTAACAGATCCGTAGTTTCCTGCTTCTGCCTTGCTCCCACTTTTGTGAAGGGGAATCACATCTGCCCTCCTCCAGTCCTCGGGTACCACCCCATCCTCCCATCATTTGTTAAAGAGGGTAGTCAGTGGTGTCACTAGTTCTACCCTTAGTTCTTTTAGAATTCTGGGATGAATCCCATCAGGCCCCATTGCTTTGTCCACCTTCAGTTTTAAGAGTTCTTTCAGAACCCTTTCTTCTGTAAATGGGCTGGTATCAACTTCTGTATCCAGAGTGTTTCTACTGTTTGTTTTAGGTACCTCCCTATTCCTTTGTAAATACTGAGCAAAATATTTGTTTAGTATCTCTGCCTTTTCACAGTCACCCTCTGCCCACCCTCTCTCCCTTTATTAAGCCTCACTATCCCTCCCTTGGTCTTCCTTCACTCCTGATGTACCTATAAAGGTTTTATCCCTTTCTTAACTGAGTTGGCTATCTTTCCTTGGTTTGGGCCTTTGCTGTTCTGACTGCCTTCCCAGCTTCCTTTTGTTTTAACTGATACAGTTCTCTGTCCTGCTCCTTCTGTGATTCCTTGTACTTCCTGAATGCTTTCTTTTCTCTTGAACCTTCACTGCCACTTCCTTTGAGAACCATAGTGGTTTCTTACATTGTTCGTTTTGTTTATTTGCTTCACACAAAGGCTTGTTACCTCTGTGATGGCAGTTTTATTATTCCCATTGTTCTTCCACCCTCCTTCTGTCCATTTGCCAGTGCATTCCTTGGCACTCACTCATTTTAGCAAAGTCAGCCTCCTAAAGTCCAGTACTTTTGCCTTTGTATGGCGACTCTATTGCTGTGTTTTTGTGAACCATACTGTTTGATGGTCGCTAGTTCCCAGATGGCTACCCACTTCTACGTCTGTGATCCTCTTTTCCTCTCCATTTGAGAGAACCAGGTCTAGATTGCTCCTCTCAGTGGGCTCCAATACTACTTGTCTAAGGCATGCCCCTGTAGCGCATCTAGAATAACCCCACTCTTGAGTGGCTGCTGCAACTGCACTCCAGTTAACATCTGGCATATTCAGATCACCCATCAGCAATATCTCCCCTTTTTCTGCCATTCTAAGTATACTTTCTATCATTTCCTTGTCCATTTCCATCCCCTGAGAAGGGGATCTGTATACAACCCCTGTGCGGATTGTGGTGCCATTGCCGGTCTCCAAATTTACCCGCAGTGCTTCTTCTCCTCCCTGTTTGCCCTTTTGTTCTGTTGCTTTGATTCCTTCCCTTATGTAAAGAGCTACTCCTCCTCCACTTTTACCCTCCCTGTCCTTCCTGTAGATAGTGTATCCTGGTATGTTTATGTCCCAGTCATGGTTTTGTGTGTACCATGTTTCTGTGACTGCCACAATATCCAGATGTTCCTCCTCCATCAAGGCCACTAATTCAGGAAGCTTGTTACTCAGACTACGGGCATTGGTACTCATTGCTCTCCATTTTTTGATGGATTTACCTTCTGTTGCAGCATCCCCCACTGACCTTTCTACCTCGGTCTTTTTCTCATTTAGTACCCTGTTTTGTAGGGAGAGCTGGGATTTTCCTACTGCTTATCAGTGCCTTCCCCCTTGACTAGTTTAAAAGCTTGCCAATGAAGCATTTAAACCGATTGCTCGAAAGACTTGTTCCCTTCCTGGACAGATGCAGGCCATCCTGCCAGTATAGGCTGGTGTCCCTCCAGGTGGAACCCCAGTCCCCAATGAAGCCAAACCCCTGTGCTCCACACCATCTTTTCAACCATTCATTAAACTGCATGGTGCAAAGTACTCGCCTTACTCATGCCATTGACAGGCAGCACCTCTGAGAAGGATACTGTGTTGTACTTGTCTTAGGCCCCTCCCCAATTCTACAAAGTCCTTCTGCACTGCTCTAATCTCATGATGAGCCAAGTCATTTGTCCCTAGGTGGACAATGGCGTCCAGCTCAGAACTCCTGTGCAGCTGTTCTCGTGATCCTGAGGATGCGCTTCCTGTCCCTCCAAGCCATGGCACCAGGCAGGCACCTTACTTCAGTTTTCCCTCCTCCCCCCAGTTCTATCCCCCTAATAATTGAGTCCCCCACCAGGAGCTGCTTCCTTTCCTTGTGGTGTCCTCTGCCTCCTTCCTGTGGGCCTCCCTTGTGACAGTTGTCCTCAGCCTCCTTAGTCTCCTCTGCAGGTGCATCCATAGGGGAGCTATGCTCCCCCAGAATGGTGTATGGATTGTGGAGTGGAACAACTGACTGGGTGTGCCTCTGTTCCACCATCCTCTCCCTCTCTGAGCCCACTGTGGTCCAACTGCTGTGCTTTCTTCACAAGCTCTGAGGTAGTGGTTGTGGCTCTGGTGCTCCCTGGATGGGGGAGGTTCCCTTCCTACCGTCCAGTGTGGACTGGGGGAAGGTTCCCTTACTACTGTCCAGTGTGACCTGAAGACGGGCAACTTCCTCCCTCAGGGCAGAGAGTAGTCTGCAAATAGGGCAGCATCTCAGCCTCCAGAAAGACTCCTGGAAGACTGCTGCCCCACATCTGACAATCCCCACAAAAACTGGAATGAGCATTCCCCAGCACTCCAAGAGAAGCCAGGTCAGCCTAGCATCCAATGTACAGTAGGTGGGGGTGCAGTTCAGAAACTATCTGGAGGACATCCTCTACCAACACTGGCTCAAACTCCTCCCACAAAGACAAAGTGCCCCTGCCAGAAAACCCGACACTGTCAACTGATGACAGAGGATATCCCAGCCCTGTAAAGGATATCTTATCCAGAAAGAACCGATTAAATTCATCACACTTTTCTGTGGAAAACACTCCACAGGATTAGGTACAGAGAGGATTTAATAATCTGTCCACAGTGTTGAAGAGCTGAGCTGGTTGCTTCTTTTCACAAGAATCACTTATGACAGGAACACTGACTTTTTCAGAGTGATTGACTGCTGATACTCATCATAATGAGACCGCAGCACCAGTTTATCTTCCTTAGAGTGGGATCTCTGCCAACAGAGCTACAACCTCTGCCCCTTAGTCTTCCACCTCCTCAGGTCACCATTGAACTATGGTGACCTGCGGCTGGAAATCAAGGGGTGTATATGGAGAGGTGCTAGGGAGTAGACAGCCACAGCAAGAGCCAACCCTCTACTGTTACCTCAACTCCCATTGCACAAGCCATCTCCATGCTTGAGATTTTCAGTGTTGCCAGGAGACTCTGAGGCTCTAGATTTCTAAAAGAGCAGTAAATGAAAATTATGTACCTAACGTAATTCTTGATCTTCCTGCAAATCTTCACCATTCATCACTGGTGGGATACCAGCCAGAGGCGCAGGACCCAGCGGGTGCATTTTTTTCTAAAGAGGGAGGAGCCGGCACTGGGGGTCACTGTCCTCAAGGCCAATGCACTGTGTGGTGCTTGAGGGTTGGCCAGTAACAGATGCTGACTCCCCCTTCACCTCAGTTCTGCACAAGCCAGAGATTGAGAAAAAAACAGAGACAGAGAAAAGAAAGAGAGTGGGGCAAGGGAGGCTGAGAGATAGTAAAAAGGAAAAGATATAAACAGAAAAATAAATAGTGCTGGCCGAGAGGACAGGAAAGGAACCTAGGGGTCTGAAACAGGTGGCCCCAACCTCTGGGCAGGCAAGGGATGGAGAGAGTGAGGAGGGACAGCAAGAAAAGGAAGAAAGAGAGAAAGATAGAGGGAAGGAGATGGGAGACCCCACAACACCCCAGCAGAGGTCCAAAGGACTCTCTGGGAGCTCAGGGGGAAGAAGGTCACTACTGTCCCATGCCACAGTTCCAACTGCTGAGAATTTGTTTTTCTCATCCATTCCACAGAGGAGAGCAGAGTACAAAAAAATCCTTCAGGTTGAAGCGATCTCGAGAGGGCCAACTGAACATTGGTACAGTGGGACAGAAAGGAGCCAGGGCGCCAGGCTTTAAGGGTCCCTCCCCCCCCAGCTTGCAGGAGATGGAGGGGGTGTAATGGGTCTCCCACTCCTTCCTTTAAGAATTCCAGGGTGGGGACTGGACCCACCCCGGGGCAGAGTTCCCCCGAATAAGACTCCTCCCAAGAGAGTCTAAGAATAGACCACACACCCTCCAAAGCAAACAGCAGGAGGGGAAGAGGGATCTGGAGGAGTCGCCACTTTCTGAGCCTACACTTATTTTTTTTAAAGTGGGGAGGGGGGCCTTCTCATGGAAAAATCCCCACTGGGTAGTCAGTGGGGAAGTAGTCACAGCTCCTGAAGGAGAAGGGAAGTGGAGGCCCCAAGGGCCCCTCCCAATTCCCCCTCAGTTCAAATGAGGATCCCAGCACCAAGAATAACACTGGAGAATCTGGACCCTCAAAAGGAAGTACCCAGATCCTCCAAAGGAGAGAGTATGTCCCAATCAGGATCTTGAGAAGAGGGTCCTGGGGAGCCCCTACCTAAGAGGGCAAGTGCCCCTGCTTGCCCTCTCCCAAAGGTGAGTCCCTGCCTCTTCAGCAGAAGAATTAGAGGGCCTGGAGGTACCAGCAGGACTCAACCTGCAACTGGTCTCAATTGTGGGGAAGCCAAGCAGGGAAGGACCCTGCACCATTTTAGTAGCCCTCCTCTAGACTGCCTCTATCCTGTCTATGTCCTTGCGGAGATTGGGTCTCCAGAACTGGACACAGTACTCCAGATGGGGTCTCACCAACTGTCTGTACAGAGGGATAACAACTTCCTGTTTTCTGCTGCTGATGCCTCTCCCTATACATCCCAGTATACCCCCAGCCCTCCCTACTGCCTTCTCACATTGCTTGCTAACCTTAAGGTCATCTGATATGATTACCCCCAGGTCTCTTTCCTTTTTTGTTGTTGTTACTACCTCTCCACCCATTGTGTATTCTTCCCCTGGGTTCTTGTTTCCCAGGTGCATTATTTTGCACTTCTTTGCATTGAATCCTAGCTGCCATACTTCTGACCATTCCTCCAACCTTGCCAAGTCCCTTTTCATCCTTTCCATGCCTCCTTGTGTATCAACCCTGTTGCAGATTTTTGTGTCATCTGCAAAAAGGCATACTTTTCCTTCCAGTCCCTCTGCCATGTCACTGATGAAGACATTAAAAAGGACTGGACCCAATACTGAACCCTCAGGTACCCCACTAGTAACCCCCCTTTCTTCAGAATGGACTCCATTTACAATTACCTTCTGTGTCCTGTTGTCCAGCCAATGTTTTACCCAGGCTACCACCCTGGGACCCACTCCCAGGCTGGTTAATTTGACTATTAATCTTTTGTGTGGGACTGTGTCAAATGCCTTGCTAAAGTCTAGGTAGGCCATGTCCACAGCCCCTCCCTGGTCTACTACTTTGGTCACCCAGTCAAAGAAATCTATTAGATTCATCTGACATGACCTTCCCGCTGTGAACCCATGCTGCCTTGGGTCCTGTGCTCCACTGGCCTCTAGGTACTCGACTGTTCTTTCCTTCAGAAGTGACTGCATCACTTTCCCTACCACAGAGGTCAGACTGACAGGTCTGTAGTTTCCTGCCTCTGTCTTGGACCCACTTTTGTGAAGGGGAATCACATCCGCCTTCCTCCAGTCCTCGGGTACCACACCATCCTCCCATGATTTATTAAAAAGAGTAGCCAGTGGTTTCACTAGTTCCTCCGTAATTCTTTTAGAATTCTGGGGTGAATTCCATCAGGACCCATTGCTTTGTTCACCTTCAGTTTTAGGAGTTCTTGCAGAACCCTTTCTTCTGTGAAAGGACTGGGATCAACCCCATCAAGAAGTGCTTCTGTTAATTGGATTAAGCACTTCCCCTCCTCTTTGTGAATACTGAGCAGAAATATTCGTTCAGTATTCCTGCTTTTTCACTGTCCCCCTCTGCCCACCCACTGTTCATTCTATTCAGCCTCACTATCCCTCCCTTTGTCTTTCTCGCTGATGTACCTATAAAAGGTTTTATCCCGCTTCTTAACTGAGTTGGCTATCTTTTCCTCAGTTTGGGCCTTTGCTATTCTGACTTCCCTCCCTGCTTCCTTCTGCCTTAACTGGTACAGCTCTCTGTCCTGCTCCTTCTGTGTTTTCTTATACTTCCGAATGCTATATTTTTCTTCCTGACTTTCACAACCACCTCTTTTGAGAACCATAGTGCTTTTCTTTCATTTTGATTTGTTCATTTGCTTCACACAAGGCTTGTTGCCTCTGTGATGGCAGTTTTGATAATTCCCCATTGTTGCTCCACACCTCCTTCTAGCCTGTTTGCTAGTGCTTTTCTGAGGCACTCTCCCATCTTGCCAAAGTCAGCCCTCCTAAAGTCCAGTGCCCTCACTTTTGTATGGCTTGACTCTGTAGCTGAGTTTAACGTGAACCACACTGTTTGATGGTCACTTGTCCCCAGATGGCAACCCACTTCTAGATCTGAGATCCTCTCACTGCCCCCGTTTGAGAGTACGAGGTCTAAGATTGCTCCCTCACGAGTGGGTTCCGAAACTAGCTGTCTAATGCCTGCCACCTGTAGGGCATCAAGAATGGCCCTGCTCTTGGATGTGGCTGCAGCAAATGTGCTCCAGTTAACATCTGGCATGTTCGAGGTCTCCCATCAACAGTATCTCCCTTTCTCTGCCATTCTAAGAATGCCTTCTATCATATCCTTGTCCATTCCTCCCCCTGACATGGGGGTCTGTACCTAACCCTGTACGGATTGTGGTGCCCTTTCCAGTCTCCAAGGTGACCCACAGTGCCTCCTCTCCTCCCTGTTTACTCTTTTGTTCAGTTGCTTTTATCCCTTCCTTTACATAGAGAGCTACTCCTCCTCTTCTCCACTGCCTGTCTCTCCTGTAGGTTATGTATCCTGGTATGTTAACATCCCAGTCATGGTTCTCTGTGTACCATGTTTCTGTGACTGCTCACGATATCCAGGCATCCCTCTTCCATTAAGGCCATCAGCTCAGGAGCTTGTTGCCCAGACTACGGGCATTGGTACTCATTACCCTCCATTTCCTGATGGTCTTACTCCTTTGCCCCATCCCTGTCCTTCTTGCCTTTGTCACTTTCTTCATTTACCCTGCCCTTCTCCCTATCGACACCTCTATGTTGATGTTTGCCACACTTACTACCGTGATTATTTAGGGGGCGCTAGGATTTTTCTTCTCCTTTCAGTGCCTCCCCTTGGCTAGTTTAAAAGCTTGCCAATGAAGCATTTAAACCTATCACCTAGGATCCTGGTTCCCCTCCCAGACAGATACAGCCCATCATGCCAGTATAGGCTTGCATCACTCCAGGTGGACCCCCAGTCCCCAATGAAGCCAAATCCCTGAGCTTCACACCAGTTTTTCAACCACTGATTGAATCCCATGGTGCAGAACACCCTAGCCTCTCCTATGCCATAGATGGGTAGCACCTCCGAGAAGGTTACCGTGCGTGCTACTTGACTAAGGCCCCTCCCCAATTCCACAAACTCTTCCTACACTTCTCTAATCCCTTTCTTAGCCAGGTCATTTGTCCCTAGGTGGACAATGACATCCAGCTCCCTTCCCTGTGCAGCTGCTCCGGCAATCCTGAGGATTCACTTCCTGTCCCTGCAAGCCATGGCACAGGCAGGCCCTCACCTCCCTCTCCCTTCCTCCCCAGCTCTACCTTCTAACAATGGAGTCCCCACCAGGAGTTGTTTCCTTCCCTGCAGGGTCCCCTGCCACCCTCCTGTGGGTCTCCTTTGTGGAGGTTCCCAGCATCCTCCTTGGTCTCCACTGTGGGTGCCTCCATAGAGGAACCACACTTTGCCAGAATGGCATAGAAATTGTGGAGAGGTACAATGGGAGGGATGTGCCTCTGTTCCACCACCCTCACCCTCCCTGAGCCCACTGTGGTCCAACCGCTCCTCTTTCTTGGCAACCTCTGAGGCAACGGCAGTGGCACTGGTGGTCCCTGGATGGAAGAGGAGGTCCCACAAATCCTGGCCAACTCAGCCTGGAGATAAGCAACCTCCTCCCTCAGCCCAGAGAGGTGCCTGCAGATGGGACAACAACACATCCTCCAGAACATCTCCCGGAAGACTGCTGCTCCACAGCCACTGCACTGCACCACTCCAATCATGTCTTATTTCTGGCCCCTTAACTGTTTGCAATCCTTACTCTTTCCTCTGTTTTTCTCTCTCTCCTTACTTTTCTGCCTGTGTGCCCTTTAAGCTCCTGATTGTCCTGTTCTGAGAAAAGAATATCCTATATTTACCAGTAGACCACTTACTTGCTCAGAGGCAGACCTCCAGCAGCTAGAGGGGCGGAGAGCTACTCTTGCCCTTCTAGGATGGTGGGTCCTTGGTGGTTCTGTGATCACTCACTTCCTGCAACTAAACAGGAAGTTCCTGTTGTCAGTCAAATTCTGTGCCTATAAACATAGAACTAGCTTAGCGTGGGGGGGGGGTGGAGGGGAGGGAAGGAGGGCAATATAGTCCCAGCAGAGAAGTTCAGTCACACAGCAGTCCTTTCTCCTGGTGTCTTCTGCCAAGCTGTAAAGGGATATGATAGATAGACTTATGGCGAACTATATGGACCTGCGTCTACTAAGCTCTGTATGTCCATATGTTCCATATGTTCCAATAGATGCCTCACACACTGGGTCCCAAGTCATCCCCAGTCAGATCTTTCAGAAACATGCCAGATCTGCTGAGGAATCTGCGATGATAGCCTCCATCACCACAGTTTTATTTCTTAGAGATCTGGAGTTGAAACAGACTGTCCTAAGGGTAGGAGCTGAGTTAGCTGGCCTATTAGATACCCACTGACTGAAAATCTCAGTAGCCAGTGGAATAGGAGTCAGGCATGGGGGAACCCTTGCCAAATAAAGCCTACTCTTGGGCACCTCCTAAATCCCACATAAATCAAAACTGGCAAATGGCATGGGTACAACTACACCGTTATCAAGAATGTTGACGGTATAATGTAGATGCACTGAAATGGTTAAATTAAACTGGTTTTAAGAATGGTTTTCAAATAACAGTTCTGTAGTGTGGACATGGACATAGACATATTACAAATTATGAACTACCGATCGTAAATGGAGGAAGCTGATTGGCCGAGAGGGTTTTGAAGCCGTGATGATATCGGGCTACATCATCACGGCTTCAGAAAACCTCCAGCCACCAGCCTCCTCACTGCCAAGGAACTCCTCCGACTGCAATGTTCCCCATCACTCCCACTTCGTTACACAAAACCCAAGGACAACACCTGCTGTGGTCTTCAGCGAGTCAGACCTCGACACAGACACCTTAACCAAAAAAGAAACAAAGCCACATCAAATCCTCACAGAAATTACCTAAGTACATAAAAAAAAAAAAAACTACCGCTGATAACAGCCCACAGAAAACTACCCGCTTTGTCCACACAAGTGACATAGCACTACCATAAGGATCGAAATCGGCTAGCGACTGTCAATGACCACACGACCCCAAAACTGCCACACAGTGTTTTTTTTCCTCAGGACTATTGGAAGCATTTTAGCACTTTACCCTTTCACCTGTTAACTTACTCTCCTCTTCAAAAAAAAACAACTGCACGTGACTTACTGTTTCTCCGGACTGATTGCCACTGGCAAACCGGAAGTAGCAGCCTGCGTTTTTCCCATTCCGATTGCATTTCAAAAGATTAGATTTAAAAAAAAAAAGACGAATTCTACACATGCTTCACCCGGTCCCACACCAGGCAGCACAACCGAGTCAAGTCCCAGACCAGCAGAACCCAATCAAACACAGTACATTTGGGAGTACTCCTAGCAGAACCACACACAGTTAACAGCTGCACCTCCTTACAACAGCGCCACCTGCTGTCCTGAGCCCTCAGGAACTATTTTCTTAAAACATACACCTCCAACACCCCCAAAACTGCACTTTCAAAGGTATTAAAAGATTTTTTTTATTTATTACCAATAAAACTTTTTGGGCAGTTCATAATAGCAATAATGCACTCCAGGGTGTGGTATATTGTGGGATATCGTCACTTCTCGGGTGCGTTGGGCGCTTTCGGCCCTGCGACCTCGTGCCCAACCACCGAGGGCGTGACGATATCCCACCCTGTCGTCTGATATTAGCAGTCTATGAAGACTTCAATAGATACATAGACAGTGTCGGCAGATGGGGCCTATGGCCCACCCAGTCTGCCCATTTAAGTTTGTAAGTTCAGTTTATGTTTTCCAGAAGTCTGTTGCCACCCCTGACCTCCAGAATTCCTTTATGTCTATCCCATGCATTCTTAAATCCCGTGATTGTTTCAGCCCCCACCACTTCCTCTGGCAGGGTGTTCCACTTGTCCACCACCCGTTCTGTGAAGAAATTCTTCCTCACGTTTCTTCTGAATCGTCCTCCCTCAACTTCATCCCATGCCCTCTAGTCCTGGAACATCTTTTCAGCTTAAAATAGTGCATTCCTGCACCCTGTTCCTCCTGTAAGATACTTGTATGTCTCTATCATATCCTCTCTCCCTCCTCTCCTCCAGGAGTACATGTTCAGTGCCTTCATCCTGTCCTCATAGGACTTGTGATGCAATCCATGCACCATCTTTGTTGCCCTCCTCTGAACCTTCTCTACGCTGTCTATGTCCTTACGTGAGGTAAGGTCTCCAGAACTGCACAGTGTACTCAGGTGCGGCCTCACTAGTATCTTGTATGAGCGGAATTATGACCTCCCTTTTCCTGCTGGTGATGCCCCTGCCTATGCATCCCAGCATCCTATTTCTTTACCTGCTGCCTTGTCACACTGTTTCCCTGCCTCGGGGTTATCAGAGATGATAACTCCAAGATCCCTTTCCTGCTTGGTGCATGCTATATCCTCACCCCCAACTGATATATTGTGCCAGGGTTTTGTGCCCCATATGCATTATCTTGCACTTCT
The DNA here is from genome assembly GCA_016271365.2 of Neoceratodus forsteri. Taxonomy (NCBI): domain Eukaryota; kingdom Metazoa; phylum Chordata; order Ceratodontiformes; family Ceratodontidae; genus Neoceratodus; species Neoceratodus forsteri. The sequence goes on from CM028134.1 coordinate 114,141,890, forward strand.
TGCATTGAATTTCAACTGCCAAACCCTGACCATTCTTCAAGTTTCTGCAGGTCCCTTCTCATTCTGTCTACACCCTCTGGTGTGTCTACTCTGTTACAGAGCTTTGTGTCATCAGTGAACAGTGAAATTCTGCCTTCTGGGTCCTGCGCAATGTCACTGATGAAGATATTGAATAGTACCGGTCCCAGCACTGATCCCTGTGGTACCCCACTGGTCACTCTTCCCTCTGTGGAGTGACAGCCATTTACCACCACCCTCTGTGTCCTGCTGCCCAGCCAGTTACCTACCCACTGCACTACTGTCCTGCCCACACCCATATTCCCCAGTTTGTGCAATAGTCTTCTATGTGGCATAGTGTCAAAGGCCTTGCTGAAGTCCAGATAGGCCATGTCCACTGCCCTCCCCTGATCCACCTCCCTAGTCACCCAGTCAAAAAATTCAATGAGGTTGGTCTGACATGACCTTCCCTGGTGAAACCATGCTGCCTTGGGTCCTGTAGTCCATTGACAACCAGATGTTCCACCAATCTCTCCTTCAGTAGTGCTTCCATGATCTTCCCCACTACCGGGGTGAGGCTGACTGGTCTGTAGTTCCCCTTCCTCTTTGTTCCACTTTTGTATAAGGGGACTACATCTGCTATCCTCCAGTCTTTGGGTACCTCTCCTGTTTCCAGTGATCAGCTAAACAGGATAGCCAGAGGTTCAGCCACCACCTCTCTTAGTTCTTTAAGGACCCTGGGGTGCACCCCATCTGGCCCCATTGCTTTATCAACTCTTATTACTTCCAGTTCCTTCAGGACCCTTTCTCGTGTAAAGGGAGTTGTGTCCATTTCTGCACCATTCTCACCCCTTGTACTCCATTCAGACCCATTACCCTCCTCTTCCTCAGTAAAGACTGAGCAGAAATACCTGTTCAATATGTCAGCTTTACTGTTGTCATCCTCCACACAGCCCCCATCCTCCCCCTTCAGTCTCACTATCCCTCCCTTTGCCTTTCTTTTCCTTATGTACCTGTAAAGGTTTTGTCCCTCTACCCACTGATTTTGCAATGTGTTCTTCTGTCTGAGCTTTGGCTTCCCTTACTGACCTCCCTGCCTCCCTTTGCTTCTCCTGGTACTTCTCCCTATCCCCTTCTGCCTATGTCTTTTTGTATTGCCTGAATGCAATCTTTTTGGCTTCTTTTTGTTAAAAATGAAACTTCAGTTTAAAATCTTTTTTTACCATAATAATTATTGAAGTTTGAAAATAACAGAGATACATTTTCTCATAGGTATTCCAACAACATATAACAGTAGGAGATACATAAATAAGTAACACAATACTTTAAACCTCATTTTGTGTTCACTTGCGCTTGCAAAGGGCGTCTTCAGGACATCTGACATTTAAGTAGTATGTTACTGCGGCGGGTATAGCTGAAACTGCAATGGGCTTGGCAGTGTACACCAATGATCAGGCACTCTGGTCCACGACACAAGTTCAAGCTTTGCTAACGTGGCGTGTTCTCTAATTAAAAGAATGAACCACTCCAATGGGGCCTTCATTTCTTTCTGTAGGCTATAACTCTGGCCATGTGCATTCACGGTTCACACTAATGCACATGACTAGAATACGACGCTACCTTTTCTCTCTCTCTCTCGCCCATCCCGGCTCCTCTGACCCCCAAAGGCTTCAACATTAGCTGCAGAGCAGCTTTCTCTCCCAGCCCTCGCTCCACTGCCCCCCCTTTCAACATTAGCCACGGTGCAGCTTTCTCTCCCAGCCCTCGCTCTTCTGCCCCCCCACTTCAACTTTAGTCATGTTGTGGCTTTCTCTTACAGCTGACATTGGGGTGCCTAATCCCATGTAGGCAATACAACTCCCCCGTGCCACCAATGAGGGACACTGGGGAGCCCACACCCAGTGTCCCCATATCTGTACCCCCCCAATAGTCTGGGACACTGGGGAGCCCACTCCCAGTGTCCCCAAAAATCATTTTCAAATGTACCTGCTGTAAAAAAGAAAACATTCCCCCAACATCTTTTTTTTTAACCTGAAAAAAAGAAAATGGTCCCTTGTCATCTCCTCCTTCCCCCTCCCCATCCCGACCCTCCCTCTGTGAACCCACCTCCCTGCACCCCCCTTACCACATACTACCTCTAAGGTTGGCGGCTGCAATCTTCTCTGGACCAGGACATGTCTGCACTCTCCAGAGCCAAAATGGGAACTGAGGAATCAAGGTAAGCGACGTATAATGACTGTCAATGGGGTTTTCAATTTATAGTGCTATCTCAGTCATTTTTAGGAATTTTGACCCCAAATTTTCAACATGGGGTTCTCGGGAACCCACCTCACGAACACTGGCACTGTCATTTTGTTACTCAGTCCAGAAAGGTGATTTTGTGGTCATTCGCAGAGAATCACCTTTTGGGGACCGATTAACGAAATGATAATTGCCAGATAAAGTAAGGTGAGGTTCAAAGCCCATGTTGAAATTTGTGAAAAATACCCAAATGACTGCATTATGAGCGCAGCATTGCACAGTTTCTACGTGATGCTTGTAACTTTGCCAATATTTAATATTTTCACTCCAGATTTTCAACATTGCCATTTTCACGCCTTATGAACAGTATAGCTGTCATTTTCATATCCTGCCTGAAATGTGTTTTCACACCTATGGCGCAGAATGGTGCAGTCATTGTGCAAAATCAACTTTTGGCATGGATTAATGAAATCACAGTGCCACTGTTCATAAATTGAAATCAAAAGCCATGTTGAAAATGTGTATAAAAGTCAAAAAATGGCGGTGGTAGGCGTGTATTGGTATTGTTTCTACATATATAACTTTGCCAATTGTTAATATTTTCACTCCAAATTTTCAACATACAGATTTTATTTTACCACCTCATGAACAGTATAGCTGTTATTTTTTCACATCCCGACCAAAATGTGTTTTGCACTTCTGGTGCAGGATTGCGCAGTCACCGTGCGAAATCACCTTTCAGGACTGATTAAGGAAGTGACAGTGCCAGTACTCATGAAGTGGGATACCAAAAAGCCCATGTTGAAAATTTGGTGGAAAAATTCCTAAAAATGGCCATGTTTCACAGGTTCATTGAAAGTTTCCTACACATGCGCGTAACTTTGGTAATTTCCAATAGTTTCACTCCAAATTTTCAATATAGCCATTTTTCCACACCGCCTCATGAATGGTATAGCTGTCATTTTTCACATCCTGCCTGAAATGTGTTTTCACACCTGTGGCGCGGAATGGCACAGTCGCTGTGCGAAATCACATTTCAGGATTGAGTAACCAAATGATAGTGCCACTGTTCATGAGGTGGGGTCCCAAAAAGCCCACGTTGAAAATCTGGAGTGAAAATACTGACAAACACTCAGAGCATTAGGGTTTCCAACTGTAACACCTCACCCTCCGCCACCCTGCAGAGACTGACAGGTGTCGGGGGTGTGCCTTGGGGTCTTTGGCCTTAATGCTCACACCATACAACTCCCAACCCCACCCTGCAGACAGTGACAGGTGTCGGGTTGTACCTTGAGATCTTCGGTCCTAACGTTCAAGCCATACTCCTATACTGCACTCATCTCAGCTAATTTCCTTATGGAATGGGGTGAGCATTAGGGCAGAAGACCCCAAGGCACACCATGATGCCTGTCAGTGTCTGCAGGGTGGGGATGGGGGTGGAAAGGCATGAGCATTATGGCCAGCAACCCAAAGGCACACCCCCAACGCCTTTCACTATCTGCAGGGTGGGGGTGGGGCATTAGGGTTGGAAACCCTAATGCTTCATTAAGAAAGTAAATCAAGGAGTGGTGGGAGATGTCACCTCCCATGATTTCAGCAATGCCTTTGACACCATCCAACACAGAAGGCTGATTAACAAGTTGGGTTGTCTGGCCATGAGGCACAAGGTGATAAACTGTGTTAGAAACTGGCTGACAGACAGGAGGCAGAGGGTGGCGGTAATGGGATCCAATCGGGGGGGGGTGACCAGTGGGGGTACCTCAGGGATCAGTCCTGAGACCAGTCCTGTTCAATGTCTTCATTATAGACATTGCAGAAGGGCTAGAAGGAAAGGTCTGCCTGTTTGCAGATGACACCAGCATCTGTAACAGAGTGAATACTCCAGAAGAGGTGGAGAAAATGAGCAGAGACATGGAGAGGCTTGAAAAATGGTCTGAGGGTGGCAACTGAGGTTCAATGCAAAGAAGCTCATAATAATGCACTTGGGAAGAGGGAACCCTGGGGAGAGCTACAGGATTGGGGGGGGGGGGTGCTGACAATCACCAAGGAAGAAAGGAACCTAGGAGTTATCAGTTCTGATGACCTAAAGGTGACAAAACAGAGCACAAGTGTTGCAAGGAGGGCCAGTGGCATGCTGGCGTGCATAGGCAGAGGTATCACTAAAAGAAGGTGTGTGGTGGAATACTTTGTATAATGCACTAGTGAGGCCTCACCTACAGTACTGTGTGCAATTCTGGATTAGACTGCAACTCTGCAAGGACACTGACAGGGTGGAGGCAGTCCACAGAAGGGCAACCAAGATGGTATATGGCTTGCAGCACAGAATACATCAGGAGAGATTGAAGAACCTCAGTATGTACTCACTGAAGGGAAAGAGGGAGCGGGGAGACATGATAGACACGTTCAAGTACCTCAAGGGCATAAACAAGGTGCAGGGGCAGATATCTTCCAGTGTAGCAGGAGTACAAGAATGAGGGGGCATGATATGAAATTGGACTGGGGCAGATTAAAAGGAAATGTGAGAACAGCTTTCTTCACAGAGAGGGTGGTGGTCACATAGACTAGTGTGCCATAAGAGGTGGCGGGAGCAAGCAAGGCAGATGGTGGTGATAAATGGGATCAAATCCGAGGAGAGGGGAGTGACCAGCAAGGTATCTCTGGGATCAGTCCTGGGACCAGTCCTGTTCACCTCCTTCCAGCATTTATGGTGCAGCTTCCACCAAGCAGCACCCACTGCTATCATTGCTGCCTCCTCGCTCTTCTGAAGCCAGTACCAGTACCAGTACCAAATACCACTGCAAATTCCTACAAGTGAACAATCGGTATTGACAAATACTTGTTTCCTTGTGGCTTTTGCTTAAAACCTGTTTATACATACAATTATCACAAGTAATATTAAATTTCAAAGAGAATGCAATTTGAGAGACAAAGAAAAGAGTGTATGTTCCAATAGGTGTAATTCTGCTGTAACTTAAATCCTCTAAACACAAATTACTATACTAATTCAAGAAAGGGTGACCAAATACTATTAAACATTTTTACTTTATCCTGTAGAGGACAGTGATAGTTTAAAATCAAAATACTTTACACCTTTTTGAAAATTAGAGAAGCATCTTGTGTAGGAAGTGTACTATGCCAACTTAACTTAGAACTTCTAAATTTTAGAACCATTTGCATGCCAGGTCCTCTTAAATGTATAATACATCATTAACATGATTTCAGCCAATCAGTACACAGAGCCACTGTTCCTCTCATCCTGTATGTAGTGTGCTCTCATGCGGGACTGTTAGGTGCAAGGTCTTTACTTCAGCACCAAGGATAAGACTACCTCATAAAACAAAATTAGCTAATGAATTTTTGTAAACCACTTGTGCTAAACTCAAGTGATTTATAATAAGATAATAGGGCCTCTGAGGGGTGTCTCTTTTGGTATAAAAGGCTCCTCTCATGAGGTTTTGAAAGACAGACAAACCCAGCTTTACTTTGCAGTTCTCTTGCCCAAACCTCACCCTTTGGAGGACTTATTGCCTTATATAAAAGAGTCTAGAATATTTGAAAGAGTGTCCAGAATGTTTAGAAACAAGCAGTCTTGATTGGCTACAAATGATGTCATGATTTATAATGAAAGTTAGAAAAGTGGTGAATAATTTGAAATGTTCACATTTAAGACATTGTTTGCTCCATGATTCTTTGCAAAACTGCTGCAGTTTGGGAGCTTAATGTTTTTTTGCAATAAAGGTAATTTCTCAAATGCATGAATTTTGAAGGAGAATGGTGACGCTTACCAGCAGAGATCTGCACATCTGCCACAATCCTCTCTGCTCTGGCAAATGGCACGCGTACAGCAGCCAGTTCTCCGATACCGTTCATTATTCTGTCCCAGAATGATAGTAGAGATCCAGGGTCATCTATATGGCGAACACGCTCAGCGGGAACTGTCAGTATGATGCTATCAGTAGCAAGTTCTGCCCACGGAGCTGGGTAGTTACGGATGCTTTTCTGCCACTCTGATGTGCTGGTCTCCCCTATAATAATATGGCAAATCATTAAATGAAGTCCTGTTTTTGTCTGTTACCATCTGAGTGTAAATGTCTCATCATTCTACATATGGTAAAATCCAGTACTATATATTCATAGGAACGCTTGTAGTGTCTGCTATGGTTATATTTTCCCATGTCAGCTTAAGTATGAAAACTGCAAAATGAAACTTAGCCATTCTGACATTCTACAGTTGCTCATTGAGATACTTGTATAGCCATAAGGGGTGCTCGGAACATTCCTATTAATATATTAGAAATCATTTTTGCCTTTTTGTATTGCCAATTCTCTTCCCCAGCCAGCAGCTGACCAACACTAAATGCAGATGGAAGTTTTATTTCTCTCTTTGTGGGCCCCAATGTGGACAGCAGTGACTGATGCCATGCAGCAGAGAAAAAAAGAGAAGTGCTTTTTTTTTTTAATTAAGAGTCTGTGCGCAGTAACTTCATTTCACCAGAGTCAGGGGTTGCAAAGCTCACCCACTCACCACATTTTATAAAAATAAATGCTAAGAAAACCATGTTTTAGGGGTTTTTAGGTGCTGCAAGGGGCATCACAGGGGTTGCAAAGAACTCACAGGGTTCCTATCCACAAGCCCTGGTTAATTCAATGCCCCTGGCTGTGCAATCCAGAACACTGAGGCACCGCACATGAGATCTTCTTATGGAAAACAGAGTGCTTCACATGCAGTGCTTGTCAATCAGTACGAACATTCTTGTGCAGGTAAACTATTTACAAAATGTAAATAGTGACTGTCATATAACATTATCACAAATGGCTTTACTCGGTACACATAGACAAAGTAAAATTAGAAAATGTTGATTAATGTTGATAAAGAAAAATACTGAAATAACAGGAAAATCATCATAGTTAAAGAAAATTATAAAACTTGGAACAGAAAGCCAGCATCAAGATTATCTGGGAAATGCGTGAATACCATATTGTATCCACATATATCATGTGCGTGCTCTACCATTGCCTGAGCCACCTGGAATCTTTTTTATGCTTAACTTAAAACAAGCATTTGTCAATGCCGAATGTTGTCTCACTGGCATTGGCATTGGTAGTGCAGGAGTTAGAGATGCATAATAGGAATGGCAGTGAAGTATGGAACTGACGCCAACCCCACCCCCACCCTGTAGAGACTGGCAGGCGCCGGGGTGTGCCTTTGGGGCATCAGCTCTAATGCTCATGCCATTTTACCTCACCCTACCCTGTAGACACTGACAAGTGTTGTGGTGTGCTTTGGGGTCTTTGGGCCTTATACTTACCCCATTCCATAAGGACATACACTGAGACAGGTGCAGTATAGGAGAATGGGCCTCACCCTACCCTGTAGACACTGACAAGTGTTGTGGTGTGCTTTGGGGTCTTTGGGCCTTATACATACCCCATTCTATAAGGAAATATGCTGAGACGGGTTCAGTATAGGAGAATGGGGTGAACATTAGGGCCGAACACTCCAAGGCACACCTCGATGCCTGTCACTGGCTGCAGGGTGGGGGTGGGGTGGAATGGCGTGAGCATTACAGCCAATGATCCCAAGTCACACACCTGACGCCTGGCCGTCTCTACAGGTTGGGGTGTTATAGTTGGAAACCCTAATGTTGTAGGAGTTTGTTGGTATTTTCACTACAAATTTTCAACATAGGCTTTTTGTGACCCCACCTCATGAAAAATGGCACAATCAGTTTGTTAGCTGAAAGGTGCTTTTGCACAGTGGCTATGCTCTGCCACTCATGAGTCATGGTCCTGCCCCTTCACACTTGAAGATAAATTGCATATTTTGAGTCAGCCTAATGTATATCCTATAGCAAAACAATAGTTGATACTTAACAATCCATAACACTGATGTGCAATATAACATTATGTAATAAATAATATTGGCAGTAAAATAACAAGATCAGGTAAGATGACATATAGGGCAGCATAAAAGAGGAAATCAGAGGCAAAGTGAAAGCTCCAAGAAGCAGACATGGGGGTAGACTGGGGGCAACTGTGAGCTATTGGCAGACGGATAATTTAGAAGGAGGGGGAGCAGACATCAATATGAAGCAGTTTCTGAGCTTGACTCTAGGGACCAACATGAGGCTGAGGACTGAAGGAGAGGAGAGAGGGAGAGCCAGAGGGTAGGAAATCTAGGAGTAAGGAAGGAGCTAGGGTATAGGTTGTAAGGACATAGGTTTGGTGTGTGTGTGGGGGGGGTGAGGTGAGAGGAGAGACAGACAGACAGTCAGCAAAAGTGTTGGACTGGAACCAGAAGATCAGTAGGGCAGAATGAAATAGAGTGATTCTGCAGAGGTGGCCATCCCAGAGAGGAGTAAAGATCACAGTGGTGTGCAAAGTTTAACAGCTCAGGATGTGAAACGAGGGGTTCAGACCAGCCATTATGGACTATGGGGCTGCACTTTAGGCAAAGTCAACATAATAAAGATGGGGAGGATAATTTGGGGGGGGCAATTTCCTGTCTGGCAGCAGCTGGGAGACAATTCTAGTTACAGTGGGGATTGGGGAACACCAAGCTTAGGGAGGAGTCATGAGGAAATGGAGTTGGTGTAGACCTAGATGTCGAGAGACTTGTCTAACTAGGCCTTGAGGTGCTAAAAAGATGTTACATGATCCAAAGGGGAACCATCATAGGTCTTAAACAACGTGAGGTAAAAGTTGCCAACACTGGTTTAGATCCAAAGATATGGCCACTGTTTTCTTACTGTTCATGGGCAGTTGTTTGAGTAGAACCCCCCCAGTTTTCCTACTGTTCATGGACAGTTGATTGAGCAGAACCCTCCAGTTTTCCTACTGTTCATGGACAGTTGACTGAGCAGAATCCCCCCAGTTTTCCTAATGTTCATGGACAGTTGATTGAGCAGAACCTCCCAGTTTTCCTAATGTTCATAGACAGTTGTTTGAGCAGAAACCCCCCCCCCCGAATGGCATCCAGGTCTGACTGCAGAATAGATTCAATGGAGGAGGTATTGGTGACACTGCAACCGAGCTGTATCATCCACAAACATCTGAATGTGGGAGAAGTTATAAACTGAGGGGAGGCCATTTAGAAATAAAGAGAATATAATGTGTGCATCTGACACTTGTATGGGTGTCATGCTAGTTTACAGGAAATCAATCTGGCTAGATGATTAATGAACTGGCAAGAAATTTGTATAATTCTTAATCCTTAACCATTGGATATAGAAGGCACCTCTCATCTGTGATGGATTGCTCGTGAATTACACCTCTCAAAACCTTAACAGCTCTTTTGTAGTGCTTTGCAACAGTCTTGGTATGGTCTAGGACTTGGTCGAGGGTAATGTTGAAGTCTCCCACTATAATCGTAGGACAGGGTAGGGAGTTAAAAGCAGAGATCTTTTCATTAAGGGCTGAGAAGAACTGTGGTTCATTTCCATTGGGGGCATAAACATTTACTAGAATGAGGGATCCTTCAGGGATGCTAACTTTTGTCGTCACCCATCTTTCCTCACCATCTGAACTTGAGGTGATTGATTGCCACATAAGCATCTTCCATGGGTTAGAATACAGACTCCTCGTTTTACAGATTTGAAAGAACTACAGACTTCTATATCCACCCATTCTCTTCTGAGTTTATTTATTTATTTTTGGTAACTGGCTAAGTGCACTAGACATTTTCAGGCATGACGCGGGAGAGTGCAAAGAAAATACAGTTACAGTCAGAAAATGGAACGGAGTTCAGCCGGTAGTTTGTTCCACCACAAAGGGGCAGCTGCAGACCAAGCTCTGCTACCCATGTTGGTGGATACCCTAGGAACAGCTGGGGGGTACCATTAGAACGGAGGTTGCAGAGGAGCGTTCTGATTTTCAGAAGGACAGTTGGGGGGGGATTCTGGAGTGGTGCGGATGACATTGTCTACCATGCAGCAGAGGGCTAGGTCAAAGCGACCTTGTAGCGGTAGCCATCCAAGGGTATTATAGAGGGTACAGTGGTGGGTGGAGAACGGGGCCAATAAAGCAAAGCGACAGGCGCTGTTGTAGGCAGTGGAGAGTTTAGCCATGGCAGTAGCTAAGGTCCTGGCATAAATAGGGGAGCAGTAGTCAAGAATTGGGAGAAGATTACCCTGGACGATGGCTAGTCTGGCTTCAGGGGTAAGGTATTGCCTGAATCTATAGGCGGCACCTAACCTTTGATGGAACCTTCTGACAAGGGAATTTGCATGCTCATTGAAAGTGAGGGAGAGGTCAACCAGTACTCCTAAGTATTTGTAGGTGTTGACATCCTCCTGGGCTGGGCCATCTGGGGTGAGAATGCGTAAGGGGGCATGGTTTTTAGTTTGGGCCAGAAAGGGCTAAGATCCAAACAGCATGGATTTAGTTTTTTTGACATTTACTAAGAGGAGGTTTTTTGAGAACCAGCTGTGGGCCGCAGCATAGTTGTGCGAGAGAACTGAGGAGATTGTGGCTGTAGATTTGTCACTGTGGAAGAGGAGAAGGTCATCGGCATACAAGAGAGAGTGACAGTTGAGGCAGTAGAAGGGAAGTGCATTAACAAATAAGGAGAAAAGGAGGGGACCCAGAATTGAGCCTTGAGGGACCCCCTCAGAGACAGGCAGGTTGGGGGAGCAGGTTTGACCAATACACATGAATTGTGAGCGATCGGTAAGGTAGTTAGTGAACCAGCTTGTGACATTCTGAGAACAACCAAGGAGGCTAAGCTAGTTGTAAAAAAGTATTGACAGTACTGTATTCCTGTGGTCCTGTCCTTTTCTGTTAACGTGTAACATGTAAGACACCGCATCGCTGCTACGACTCACCGGGGGACTTTTTGTAAATACCTGCTCCTCACTGCCTGTGCTGGGTGCTGATCTTCCGTGGTGGGACTTTGTTTCGGAACTTCCAGGGGTTGCGGTTCGGCAGTCTGCAGTACTGTATGGTCAAAATTTCTGCCTTTGGAGACTCATCGCTGTTCCCGACCAGAGACTGGGGAGATTTCTGGTGCCAATTTCAAACCAAGCACTGGCGTCTGATTGGCTCCCCAGTCACAGACCTGCCCAACTTAAAACTGCCCTCTGGAGCTGGCAACACAGTTCTCTACAGCGTGGACTTGGGGAAGTGGTGTGGGAGCCCTTTCACTAACAGCCCCCCACCAAAGACCAGATGCCACATTACTGCTATGACTCACCGGGGGAATTTTTGTAAATACCTGCTCCTCGCTGCCTGTGCTGGGCGCTGATCTTCCATGGTGGGACTTTGATTAGGAACTTCCAGGGGTTGCAGTTCGGCAGGCTGCAGTACTGTACAGGCAAAATTTTCTCCCATCCACCCAACCCGTTCCCTCCTCCCATTAAATGCTCCACAGCCCCTCCCACTAGCCCGGGGCCACCTCTTCTCTACCTGTCACCACAGCAGGTCAAGTGCTGCATCTCCCAGAGCCCACTGGGTCTCGCTCTAGGATCACTCCCCAGACTGGCTCTGTGGGGGTTCAAATCAGTGCGTTGCCTCCTATCCTGAATCCAGGTTCACAAACTGACCTGTAGCCAGAACTGTTTCTTCTTTCCTTGTTCTTACCGTTCCCATTACTGGACTGTACTTACTGATGTTTCTTAGGGCATGTACTTTTTCCTATCGCTGGATTGTATTTTACAGCTGAAATTCTTGTACTTTTATGTACTTACAGTCTTATGTATGCATTATATATATATCTATACCTTGCTGCAGGGTTTTAAATAATTGATTAGCACTTTTTTTTCTTGGGACAATACTAACTGTTCAGAAAGCATTTATATAGATTTTCTAGAAGTGTTATGTTTGTTAAACACAGTGAGGTAGATGCTATGCATTTTCACAATGTTTTAGAACTTTTATGAGCAAAACGCTAATCGATTTTTAGAGTTAAATAAAACCCTGTTGCTGTCTCACTGGTGTTGATTAGGGCCAGCAGAATATACTTGCTTCCGCAGGCTAGTTACAGCGTCTCTACGTACTTGTTCTGGTACTGCATATTTGCTTGAGTTGCTTAATTCCTACCCCTCATCTGGTTTGACCAGCAACTGCTACCCCTGGGAAATTACACTACAGCTTTCTGCTCCCTGTGCCATGGCAATCTGGGCCTAGCTTCTTTCAAGGCTGTCTCTTAATTGGTGGAACTCAGCTGTGCTGGACCCCCCCCCCGTGGCTTTTAGGATGTCACCCCGGGGGTGCTTGGTCCTCCCTGGCCTAGCTGGGGGCGCAGCTCGAACTCCTGAGCCTCAGGCTGCCTTGCCCTCCTTCAAGCCCTCCCCTACCTGGCAATCTACCAAAGGCATAAAGCTGGCTCACCTGAACGTGCATAGTCTACTACCAAACCTAGCAGAGCTAACTGCCTGGGTGGCTCACTACAACCCTGACTTTCTGGGGGTCACTGAAACCTGGCTGAAGCCGCACACCCCAGACTGTGTATGTGCCCTCCCAGTGTACCACCTTATTAGGCTGGACAGAGAAGGGAAAAAGCAGGAGGGGCAGGGTGCTCCTCTACTACAAGGGGCATCTAAACATGTCTATCATTAGGCACACCCCCTGCACTTCCCCTACCTGTGAGTTCTTTCACGCCCTCCTCCTTCTAGGCAATACAAAAAAGATCCACGTGGTATGTGGCAATAACCCTCCAAAGGGATGAACGCTTGGACTCTCCTTGTTACTCGACTGCCTTAATGACAAAGTGGGCTCAAATGAGCTACTGGTCCTGGGTGACCTCAACTTAAACTGGTTGGGGGGCAACGCCAAGCTGTATGAGCCTCTGCTATTGGGTCTTGCCCTCACCCAACTCATCACCAAACCCACGAGGCCCTCCCCACTCAGGGGGAAAGGATCCCTCATTGACTGGGTACCGAGTAACAGGTCTGATACAATAGTCTCCTCGGGTCTCCTCCCTGATGCCTTCTCCGATCACTTCCCCACCTATTGTACATGGGGCAGCTCACCCCCCAAAATCCCTAGCAAGGTGATCCAGATGCAGGACTACTCAAGTTTTTGCACTGAAGCCTACCTTGCTGACCTCCAGCAAACCGACTGGTCCCGGGTCACTGCCACGAGTGATCCCACGGAGGCCCTCGACATCTTCCTCGTTGTCTTCACACCCCTGCAAAACAAACATGCACCCCTAATGAAAAGGAGGGTAAGGGGTGCGGTTACCAAGAGGCTCCATGGTGGCCTATTCTCCCTCATGAAACAAAGGGATAAATGCTGGGTGAGATTTAAATCCACCCACTCCATTACCAACTTCCTTGAATATAGACAGCTGAGGAACTCCTGCAAGAGAGCCATCTGCTCCGCTCTGCTGAGAGTGAATTCTGCCAGTCCGCCCTGATAGCCTCAGCCAGCTACTCCAGGACCTTCTGGCAAAACATTAAAAACTCAGCTGGGGGGTCTGCCCGTGCTCAGGCCTCCAACCTGCTGATTGGGGGGGTCAGTTGTAATAACCCCCTCACTATTGCCAACGCTTTTTAACAGCCAGTTCTCTGACCCGGATGCTCCCTCCTCCCAACCCCTCGGCCTGGTGACCCTGGGTCCCCCCCATGATGGGGCACCCAGACAACCCTCCCTCTACCTAAAGGCTGTCTCCACCACGGAGACTCAGAGGCTCCTTGCTTAGTCTCTCCCCTCACACTAGAGCTGGCCACGACAGCCTTGAGCCGAAACTCCTCTGCCTTGGAGCCTCCCCCCAAGCCTGGCCTATCTCTCACATGTTCAACACTTCATTAATCTCGGGAACCATCCCAGAGGTATGGAAGGTGGCTAGGGTCATCCCTGTACTCAAGCATAGTGACCCAAAGGATCCCAATAACTACCGACCTATTGCGATCCCGTCGGTGATCTGCAAGCTACTTGAGAAAGTAGTTGCCTCCCAGCTCACTCACTACCTTCAGAGTTATGAGCTTCTCTCCCAAGCACAACACGGCTTCAGAAAAGGGCACAGCACATCTATAGCCCTTGCGGTGGTCACCTCCGAGATCAGGTCTGCTACCGACCATTGTAAGTTGAAAGGAGCCATCTTTATCGATCTCTCAAAAGCCTTTGACCGGGTTGATCACTCGCTCCTGCGCTCTACCCTCTGATCTGTTGGTTTCTCCCCTCCTGCCCATGCCTGGTTCTCCAACTACCTCACCGGAAGGCAGCAATATACTATCTTTAGCAACCCATGGGCACTCTCCCCTGTACGTGGATGATCTTGTCATCCTGGTCAGTTCACAGGACATCAAAGACATTAACTCTCAGTTAAACCACAACTTTAACCACATTCAAACCTGGCTTGAGGACCACAGGCTAACCCTTAATCTCACCAAGACCCAGGCCATGCTCTTTGGCTCCTCGGCCAAGATAAAATCATGCCAGCTTCTCTCAACATCTTGGGAGCTGATGGTTCCTTCCTGAATGTTGTGGATGCAGTCAAGTACCTGGGTGTCACCCTTGACCCACAACTGGACCTCTCACTCCATATTCAGAATGCCTGTAAAGCCACAAACTGCAAGCTGGTCATGGCTTACAGAGCTAAAGGCTGTCTCCCCCCCTGCCGCACGTCTCACCATTGCTAGAGGGATCCTCCTACCCACGCTCAGTTATGGCCTGGTATCCTTTGCCCATGTTCCAAAATCCAGTCTCTCCAAATGGGACACTGCGTACAACAATGTATGCCATTTTGCCCTCGCCGCCCCTTGCCTCACACACCATTGTGAGCTATACTCCCGACTGGAGTGGCTTCCGCCAGAGTACCACTGCACCTTTGTCCTTGGCAACTTCATTGACAATATTGTCAGAAATGCCACTCCCCCCATACTCGCCTCTTTCCTCAAACCTGCTAACCCTACCTACCAACTAAGATCCAGTGACTCTCTGGCCCTCCTGGTCCCTAAAACTCACACTCAAACAGGAGATCAGGCCTTTGCTGCCTATGCACCCAAACTATGGAACTCCCTTCCTGCAGACACTCACTCCACTACCTCCCAGCCCCGTTTCAAAGCCTCCTTATGGGGCTTCCTAAAATCGGCCTCTTCCTGCCTCTGTGCCTGAGCTGCCAAACTGGTCCCGACAGTCTGAGCATGATGACCCTGGCCTCAACTAGCACTTCTTCCACCAGGCAAGCTCGAGGCCTACTGACCCACCTGTTGAATATGGAGCTGGCATACTGATGCCTCCTGTCCTACCTTCTGTACATGGTATGCCCCAGTCCTAGATGACTCTGACTTGTGTGCCTGCAAACCAGAATCCCTCCACCCACAACCTGTTGCCCATCCTCTGTAGCTTGCCTCTCAATTACCTGGCTCTGTAGAGTGGTACTTGTGACTTGTCCTGTATGCATTTGCTGCCCAGGCCGGTACCACACTGTCATTTACCTCTTGATGAAATGCATGAGCCTGAAAGCTCTTCCTTGTATCTAGCTAGCTTGATGTTTGTTGTTATATACCTTTGTTTTTACTCCCATGCCTGTACTTATTGCGATTCTACCCCTCGCTCCAATGTCACTATGTCTCTTGCTTCTGTATGAAACCTGTCTGCCCGCTGATCACAATGTACCTCTTAATGTAACCATTGTTTCAATGCTTTGTGTGCACCCTGTCTATCTGTTTACTCTGATTTGTACTCTTGTAATCCTCCTGGGTTGCACCTGAAAATTGGCACGTGCTGTCTAGTGTGTTTACCTGGTTAACAAAAGCAGATAAATAAACATGAAGGAACCACATGGGAGGAACATTGGGTCAAGAGGGTGGTGCAGGAGCAAACTGAACTGGAGACCAGGCACTGTAGGGAGGCCCACAGGAAGGAGGGAAAAGATGGCAGACAGCAAGGCAGTGGGGGCAGGAAATATGTTTGCGGTCCTGGCAACATTGGTGGAGGAGGTGGGGGGGAGGATCACCAGGAAGGAGAAGGAAAGGGGGAGGATGGGGAAGGCACAAGGGATGGAGGTAGGTTGGAGGAAGCCAAGGGTAAGGGGGAGGGGCACAGGGGAAGGGCAATTGAAAAGAGCAGTGATGAGGAGAGGGAACAGGGCTGGGAGGAGGTTATGAATGGTGGAGGGTGGTGGGTCCAGTGAGGATGGGGGTGGTTGGAGGATAGAAACAGCAGGGAGGGAGAGGAGGGACAGGTCAGGGGTGGGGGACAGGGAGACATGGAGGGAGGGCAGAGCTACAAGGTGGAGGACTCCAGAGATAGGTACCTTGGTAGCAGGGTGGGGGTGGGAATGAGGAATGACAAGGGGGGAATACTAGTGCTGGGGGATTCTATACTAAAAGGGATAAGATGGAGCAGTAAGGGGGAAGGCACAGTCTAATATGGGTGGAATCTACACCTGGGTTGACGGCGGGCAGGGCAGTCAATTCTGAAGTGCGGAAGGAGAGGCAGGAAGAAATAGCATCTTGTGGTACACATGGGTACCAAAGATCTGATGGGGGAGATGGTGGAGGTTGTGAGGGATAGGTTCGAGGAACTGGGAAGGGTGTGTGAGGAGCTGGGAGAATCGGTGGCCTTCTCAGAGGTGCTCCCAGTGCCGTGCATGAGTATGGTGAGAAAAGGGAGGATTAAAGAGTCCAACACATGGCTGGGAGAATGGTGTCAATCCAGGGGGTACAGGTTAGTGGGGGGCTGGGGAGGAACCTGGGATAACAGTGATCTATATGCAGAAGACAGGCTACATTTGAGCGTGGAGGGGTAGTGAACATTAAAGTAGGGGATAGAGGGGTACATATCAACAAAGATTAGTTTAAATTAGGTTGAGGGGTGGCAAGTGGACAGCTGGTAGGCAGGGAACCCAGAAAGGGGAGCCCAATGAGCTTACTCCTCCAAGATAACAGGAAAGAGTCAGGGTAGAGGCACAGAGGGGTGGGGGAACCCAGGGTAAGACAAGGAAGGAAACGGGGTGGAGGTTGGTCATGTTGAATGCAAAGAGCCTAGATAATAAGTCAGCTGAGTTGCAGGCTCTCTTGGCAGTGAGGGGTGGTGGACATTGTGGCCATCACAGAAACGTGGACTACCCAGTACCAGGACTCTACTACTGGGACCATCAATTTAGGGTAAAAAAAATAATTAGTGTGTTTCTCTGAGTTGGCTTAAGTGAATTGTTATCTGTGTAGTTATCTAGGTGTTTGTCTCAGGTGGTTGAAGGGGAATGTTATCTGTGCAGTTTAACTAAGTGTAGAAAGATCTGTTAAGTAGGGTGAGTGGCTGAGCTGGAAGGAAGCCAGGTTAAAGCCAGATTTAAACACTGCCCTAGATAGCTTCTGCCAGGGAACACCAGGAGGAAGAAGCTGCTGTTGCAACTGGATTTC
The DNA here is from genome assembly GCA_016271365.2 of Neoceratodus forsteri. Classification (NCBI taxonomy): domain Eukaryota; kingdom Metazoa; phylum Chordata; order Ceratodontiformes; family Ceratodontidae; genus Neoceratodus; species Neoceratodus forsteri. The sequence goes on from CM028134.1 coordinate 114,159,433, forward strand.
TCTACTTGGACTATATTGCCCTCCTTCCCTCCCCTCCACTCCCCCACCCTAAGCCAGTTCATATAGGCACAGGATTTGACTGACAACAGGAATTTCCTGTTTGGGAGCAGGAAGTGAGTGATCACAGAGCCACCAAAGACTCACCATCCTAGAAGGAAAAGAGTGGCTCTCTGCCCCTCCCTAGCTGCTGGAGGTCTGCCTCTGAGCAAGTAAGGAGACTACTGAGAAATATAGGATCTTCTTGTCTCAGAACAGGAAGATCAGGAGCTTGAAGGGTACAGAGGCAGCAAGTAAGTAGGGAGAAAAAAACAAATAAACAGAGAAAAGAGTAAGTGTAACCCCCTTGTTCCCAGGGGTTACTTGAATCCCACTTAGAACCAGTGGCAGGCAGGGAAAGACAGTTTGTGAAATGCCAGTTAAATGGGGTTCACACTGTCTCTGTTCTCAGTTTCAGCTGAGCTGGATTTATGATGTCACCATAGAATTCTCACAGCAGCATAAGCCCCAATGGAATGCTAGCTGCAGAGGGGGTTAGCAGTAGAACATTGGGGAATTCAAGTCAGTCTTGAGAGAGCAGTCTGTGTGGAGACTCAGGAGAGAGAGGAATGCTGCAATGTGCAGCTCCTCAGAGCCAAGCTCTGATATAGAGTTACCAGAGAATGAAGTTGTTCTCACCCTACAGAGGAACACAGAAGAGACCAGAGGGAAGTGGTAGAGACTGTTCATTGAGTTGTTCCAGTGCTCCATCCCCAGAGGGATGGTGGAATTCCAGGAATTCATGGGCAATCCCGCATGCCAGCCTGGACAGGGAGAAGCTGCCTGAGAATCGATTTGTTGTGAGTACCTGAGACATTTGTGGGAAGAAGCCCCTGGGGCACTTGCATACCTTTGGTGAGTTCTACTCTGATATAGAGATAATGTTCACTGTGACAGAGTTTAGAATAAAAGTGTCTGTCTACTGTGGTGTCAAAATAAGACATGCCAAGTACAGAACTTTTAGTTTGTGTATGGCTTAGAAGCATCTGCAACAGTGGGGGTCTAGGGTAAAGACATTGCCACTTACAGAACTTTTAAAGTCAAGACACCTCCAGAATGAAATGTAGAATGTTAAATATGCTAAATATTTTGAGAGAGCATCTACAACCAGTAGTTCGAAGAAAGGTGTTGTAACCAAATGAATGGCCGAGTATAGATTTGGGAGCAAGAGGTGGGAGACCCCCCATCAGGAGTAACCACGTATACCTCTCTAGGATCAGTTTGGGCACTATGGTGTTCTCTCAGGCACTTGGCCAGTGTCTGAAGAAAGCACCCAGACATGGGGTTGTGGATTTTTCCCTTAGAGGTAGAAAGTGCTCCTGGGTGGTTTAGGGAGCCACCATCAACCTCCATGCCATAAGGAAAAGTGTCCTAGTACTGGCAGAGGTGCCATGTCAAGGAATAGAACAGAAGTGTACCAGTTTGGGCCGTGCGTGCCCAGATCCGTTCAGAACCTGAGGGTTAGTAGTGAAGAAGTGTGCTCTGGACCTCTGTAATCTGCATTACCAGCGAGTGTAGCCCTGTGGGGGTCCATCTTTGCTTTGTTATTCTCTGTGTTATGTGAATAAAAGCCACACTCTAGAATCCCATTCCTGGTTTGGACATTTCAGTTATTGCTTCCAGTGTCCGGATTAACTTGGGTGCCCCTGACCAGAGATACAAACCTAGCACAATGCTGAGCAAACATTTTCTCCCAGGGACCCAGGTTGTTGGCCATGCTAAATGGTCCCCCCAGGTGTAAGCCAGGTAGTTGCCACACTTGGTTAGCCTGTCTGAAGGATGCCAGACTCAGTAGTAGAAGTAATGGTATTGGTTAAAGGCACTCTTTATTCCAAAGAAATATTACTAGGGAGCATTTATGGTCCTAATAAGGAAGATCCTCTTTTTTATATGCAACTGTTAAACACTATGCTCTCATTATTACCTGCGTCCATAATTTTGGGGGGTGATCTTAACTTGGTGTTGGACTCAGGTAAAGACCGTACTAGTAATACTTCTGGAAGACCTTCCCCTGCCCAACATGCTGTACAAGACCTAATGGACCGTTTGGGGCTTTGTGATGTATGGAGAGTATTACATCCAGAAGCTAGGGAATATACCTTCATATCCCCGGTTCATGGATCCTCATCTCGCATTGATTACTTATTGCTGGCACAACAAATCCTGCCTGGGGTAATATTCTCTGCTATTCAACCGGGTCCCCCTTCAGATCATTCAATGGTGCAGGTTAGGTTGTCCTTCCCTTTTATTCCCAAACGTCACACTCGTTGGAAGTTGAATGATCAATTACTCAAGGATTCCAAAACAGCTGAGTGCATTATGGAGCATATCACACAATATTTTGAAATAAATTCTACACAGGATATTAAACCTGATATTGTGTGGTGTGCCTTTAAAGCTTATCTACGTGGTTTCTTAATTGGTTTAGCATCCAGCAGGAAAAAAAACCAGGCGTTAAAACAGAAGACTCTGTTATCCCAGATTAGACTATTAGAAGCGGATATATATCCGCAATCAACAGATGAGGTAAAACAGAAATTAGCAAAATTGAAGGACGCTTACATTGGCATTCTCAATGAGAAGGTGGAGTTTGCAATTTTATGTGCAAAAGCCTCATATGTAGATCATGGAAAAAAAGCAGGGAAGCTATTGGCATAGCGAATTAAAGAACAGGAATCAGCCCATTTTATTCCCCCAATCCGTTCTAGTTTGGATGGATCCTTAAAATCCTCATCGCAGGAAATAATCTTGGAATTTAGCAGGTATTACAAGCAATTATATAGTGTTATGGAAAATCCTCCCTCTAAATCATCTCTCCTTCTTTACTTAAAAGAGGCTCAATTGCCTGCGCTCTCTGAAACCCAGAAAATGAACTTAGTGGCGCCGATCTCATCACTAGAAATAGAGGAAGTAATTCAGGGGTTACCTTCGAATAAAACCCCGGGACCTGATGGGTTTTCGTCTAATTTTTATAAACACTTTAAGGAACTGATTATCCCACATCTACTCTCGCTATATCAGTTCATATTATCCTGTGCGCAATCAGATCCTACATTATTTGAGGCTCTCATAGTTCTTTTACCAAAACCCGGTAAGAATTTGGAATTAGTGGATAGTTATAGACCCATTTCGCCACTAAATCAGGATGTTAAGATACTAACTAAGATTTTGGCGGATAGGCTTAGTTTAATACTTCCAAATTTGATAGGCCCACAACAGGTAGGATTTATGAGGGGAAGATCCTTCATAGATCACTTGCGCACCCTTTCTCTTTTTTTTTTAACTTTCAATTTTTATTGCTTTTCAGAAAAATACATGGTATGTTATAGGACATATAAGGATATTTACATAAATGAATAAATAAAGGGAAATAAAAGGGCAATAGTACCCAAATCTAAAACAAAATTTATTACATTGTGCATAAGTATCGTGTAAGAAGAAGATTATTCCATTTGTTTTATAAAAGGAAGCTGATATCTGGAAATTAATCCAAATGTAATACAATCAGGTATGAAAAAATCTCTGGCCAAAAGGAGGATAAGAAAGGAGCCTTCCCCTCAGCATCAGGGCACAAAGTCAGCACATATTGACATAATGTACAAAACCCATTTTCTCCACAGAATTTCAAAAGCCTCTAATGACTTATTAACCAAGGCTGTGAGCCTCTCCATCCTATAGATCCCAATCATTAAATTTTGCCACTGCTCCATCGTTGGAGCTGAAGGGGAGAACCAGTTCCTGGTAATGATCTTCCTAGCTGCCAGAAGGGTCAAATTCAGCATCTTTCTACTGGCAGCATCTAATATCATTGGAGAGGTAGAGCAAAATAGAAAGAATTGCGGGTTCATGTTTAATTCTGGGGAAATAATTTGATGGAGGGCTTCAATAAGCTGCATAAAAAAAGGTTGTAAAACCTTACAAGACCAAAAAATGTGCCCCAATGTAGCAGGGGAGGCCCCACACTGTCTCCAACAGGCCACACTATAATATTTTATATATTTTTGTGTTATCAGTGGTGCTCTAAAATATCTAACAACACATTTCCATGAAAAATCCTTCCATGCCCCAGAACTAACACCTTTCTGTAGGGCCCGTAAGGAGCCAATCCAGGCAGAATCTGGTATATGTACCTCTAGATCCTTCTCCCATGCAATCCTGATTTTATCTAATGATTTATTCTGCATTTTGCGAAGCGCCCCATATAGGGTAGAAATTAAATGAGAAGGAGCAGGTGCTCCGTCTAGTGTCGCAATTAAAATAGACAATAAATCTGTCGAGGGGAGATTATCCCATTGTAATTTCCCTAGTGTAGTTATAAAGTTCCTAGACTGAAAGTATCTAAACCTCTCATTATAGGTAATATTATATTTTTGCGTCAACTCTGTGAGAGAAAGGATTTTGCCCTTGGGCGCAAAATGGTATACTAGGTGTAAACCCTTCTTGAACCAGTTAATAAAGCCTTTATCCATTTTACCAGGAAGGAAAGCCTCAAGGTAGGGAAAAGAAAACAAAGCAGGTCTACAGGGCTTGAAACCCGTGTCTGATATAATGGTTTGCCAGCATCTAGGTGTCATCCGAGTATAAGGGTTAGCTATAGTCTCTATTTTATACATAGAGGGGTAGGATAATAGAATGTTATGAATATCTTTAAGTTCCGGTTCCTCTAACTCCACGGATTTCCAGCGAGACATGTACGTGTTATCCAGCCACTAGAGGGGGAGCCTAAATTGACATGCCTGATAATACAGCTTAAAATCCGGCAAGGAAAGGCCTCCCATAGATCTGGGTATCTGTAGTAATGCTAGACTAATTCGGGGTTTTCGATTAGCCCAAATAAATGCCAAAACCTTCCTCTGCAGGGATCTGAAAAAGGAGTCCAGAATAGGGACTGGCAGCGTTTGGGCCAAATATAAGAAGCGGGGCAATGTCACCATCCTGACTGCCTCTATTCTTTGGCTCAAGGACAGAGGCAAGATCCACCATCTCTCCATGTCCAGCACCATCCTGGACAAAAGGGGGGGATAGTTAAGCCCAAAGAGATCACAACCCGGGGTTCCAATACAAACTCCCAGATATTCAATACTGCTCAAATGCCATTTAAAGCTATATGTCTGTCTCAGCTTCATATTAGGAGTAAAATTACACGCTAAGACTTCAGTTTTGTTCTCATTAATTTTGTAACCTGAAATTGCACCGAAACTTCTCAGGAGGTCCCATAAGTAGGGGAGAGCACTCTCAGGATTCACGAGGTACACTAAAAGGTTGTCTGCGTATAGAGCTAATTTGTGCTCGTCTGTGTGTACCCGTAATCCCGTTACCTCTTCCCTCTGTCTCAGAGCCTGCGCCAGAGGTTCTAAATATATTGCAAACAAAAGGGGAGAAAGAGGGCAGCCCTGTCTGGTGCCTCGTGAGAGGGATATGGGGCAGGAAAATGAGCCATTCAGTTTAATGTAAGCCCTGGGCTGATAATACATGGCTTTTATTAGATTGATAACTAGCTGGGGTATCCCAATCCTACCCAGCACTTCCCACAAGAAGGGCCATTCGACATGGTCAAACGCCTTCTCTGCATCAAGGGAGAGAAGGAGAAAGCTGCACCCAGTGACCCTAACCCTCTGCAGGAGGTGCAAAGTTCTTTTGACATTATCCTGTGTCTGTCTACCTGGCACAAAGCCCGTCTGGTCCAGATCTATTATCTCTGGGAGAAATACTTGAAATCTTTTAGCCATTATACATGCAAATACCTTATAGTCAATGTTGAGGACTGAAATAGGTCTGTAAGAGGAACAGAAGGTCCTGTCCTTGCCGGGCTTCAGAATGCTAGAAATATACCCATATCACCATGAGTCCGGGATGGGCTCCCCCCTCTGGATAGCCCTGCAGGCCTCCAGTAGAGTAGGGACCAGGTCCATTAGGAAAGCTTTATAAAACTCTCCCGTATAGCCATCGGGACCAGGGCTTTTATTAGTTTTGAGGGTTGACAATGCCAGCTCTAACTCTGCTCTGGAGATCGGATTTTTTAAAGATTGTCTCTGAGTTGCGGATAATTTGGGAAACTTAAGGGTTTCCATAAAGGCCTGATAGGCCTGGGGATTTTCGGGGTGTTCAGAGTCATAGAGGTTAGTGTAATGCCTCTGAAAGGCTTGTTCAATCTCTAAGGGGAGGGTAACTAATTTCTTTGAAGCTGGATCTCTTATTTGGCCAATGTTAGATCTGGCCTTATGCTGTCTAAGCCTGTGCGCCAGTAGGCGAGTGGCTCTGGGACCCCCTTCATAATATTTTTGTTTAAGAAGTTGTAAAGCTTGCTCAGTTTGCATGTCCAAGATACCTTGGATTTGCTGTTTAATAGTTTGTATGAGAGGGAACACTCCCGAATCCCCCGCTGCATGTTGGGACTGGAGCACCTGTAATTGGCCCTGCAGCTTATCCAAATTCTGACCTTGCTGCTTCTTCTGGTAAGCAGCATATTTAATTATTTCTCACCTTAAAACTACTTTAAGAGTGTCCCATAGGACTCTCCTTTTGGTGTCCTGAGTATTATTATCCTCTAGTATTTGTTTTATTCTACGCTGCATAGTGTCCCTGAAATTTTTACTATTTAGTAAGAAATTATTAAATCTCCAGAGAGAGTTTTTCCTCTTGGTAACCCAAATCAGGTTCAAAGTTATTATCGAGTGGTCTGATAATGTAGTAGGGGATTGGATGCAGCTTTGCACTTTATACAGGTGTTCCTTGGAGAGATGTATGTAATCAATGCGGGTGTACACCCTATGTGGCGCCGAATAGTGCGTGTACTCCCTCTTATTGGGATTTTGATTGAGCCACACATCAACCCAATGTGCCTCAGCAAGGAAAGCCCGCATAGTACGGTGCGCAGGAGATTTCTTAAATGGCCTCTTAGAGGAGGTATCCAGAGAGGAAATGGACATATTGTGATCTCCTCCCATCACCAAAACCCCCCTACTTCTCTCCAGAACCCTCTGCAGCAGCAGTTTTCTGGTCGCAGCCCCATCCCCAGGGGGGATATATATAGAGGCGAAGTGAGTTCCTGCTCCTGAAGCCGCCTGACTGCGATGGCTAAAGCGGCCCTCAGGGTCAGAGTAAGAATCTATTAATTGGAAGGGAACACCCTTAGGAATTAGTACAGCAGCTCCCCTCCTTTTCCCCTACCATAAACAGAGGCCACAACTGTGGCAAACCCAAATTTAGTTAATTTTTGATGTTCTTGTTTGCTTAAATGTGTTTCTTGCAATAGTATAAAGGAGGGCTTCAGCTTTTTAAGAGAGGAAATCACTCTGTATCTCTTGATAGGGTTGTTTAATCCATTGACATTATGTGAGCATATTCTAATTCTGGTAGCCTCACCCATTATCAGTAGGAAAAAACACTAACTCTCCTTGTATACCGGGTGGGACCAGTATAGCTGTACCTCACTTGAGGATCCAGAGCATGGATCTTCTTGTATAGGATAAACTAAATAAAGTAGTTCGCTTCCCATGTAAAGTAATTTCACAAAGAACTTGCAACTTGTGCACATTGGAAGAAAGCAAATAACAATAAAAAGTGTTAACCAACCATGAAACTAAACTATTTACATTAGCACTTCCAAGAGTGGAGGGCATATATATTACCCCTCTAGGAAAAGGGGGCCACATCCTATGCATGCGGACGAGACCCCTGGGAGGTATTGTGACCTTTAAAAAGGGCGGACCCCCACAACCCCTGTATAGCACAGGGTTAAGTAATTGGGACGTAAAGCCAGGAGTAATAATGAACAGGGCCAACAGCAGTCGAAAAATCTGCACATAAACCCTGAATAGGCAACCACGAGGCCATTGCATGGGATTATATCTATTCTCCCACACAACCCCCAGAAATAAAAAGTTTAAACTCCAACTGTCAGCGCTCGGCTTGCAACATATTCCAGACTATTCTGAGTAACCCAATGAAAATAGAAGAGACCTGAAATAAAATTGTCCTGTATTAAGGAAGTTCCATACAGTCTGTAAACAGAACGACCAATCCTTGGCTAATGTCCCTGGTAGTTAAACTATAAAGTTCACTCAGAACCTTAAACAACAGCCAGTAAATACCAGTCGGCTTCAGGTGTCTATGCCTTGCTGTTCCGCTTCTAGGTTCACATCTCGGGAGGGTCTGGGTCCAATGTACTGTCTGAGGTGTCTTAGAGATCGAAATCTTCCTGTTTTCTCTGCATCCCTGCGCGTATCAATGCTGTCATGCCATGCAGATCGAGGGGGACGATTTTGTTGTTGCACCGGACCAGTAGGGTGGAAACTCCAACCTCTCTTTTTCAGTTCCGGGAGGATGTCTTCCGGGGATGAGTATATTGCTGTTCCATTTTCCCAAAGCACCCGAAGCCTGTGAGCACCCTTTCTCATGTTCTCTCTGTGTCTAGGGATGCCTCCTTTCCAGTAGCACTGGTATCCCTGGATGCAGAAAAAGCCTTCGATAGAGTTAATTGGAATTTTTTGATTCAAACTTTGAACGCCTTTGGCTTTCCACAACAATTTTTGGAATGGATCAAAGCGCTCTATCAAAATCCTACTGCCAAAATTTCGGGGAATGGTGTTATTTCAGATTCTTTTTCCTTACATTCTGGTACTAGGCAGGGCTGCCCTCTTTCCCCCCTACTTTTAAATCTTTACTTAGAGCCATTAATCCGCAAACTGTCTTTAAGTCTGCAGGTACAAGGTATTACAATCCTAGATACTGATATTAAAGTTTCTGCCTATGCCGATTATTTACTCTGCAGCTCTCATATCCAGAGGCCTCTATTCCTGTCATGTTAAATCTCATAGAGGGATACAGTAAGCTCTCTAATTACAAGCTTAATATTGGTAAGTGTATTGTATTCCCTTTGAATCACAGAGTTTTTAAGCATAGTATTACTGCCTTGTGCCTGTCATGGGCAAAAGAATCCTTACGCTATCTTGGTATTGAATTAACCAGAACTACACAGCTTTCCATCAAGAAGAACCTGGACTCATTGTTATCGATAGTTTCGCAGGATTTGGAACGATGGACAGCTCTTCCTATTTCTTTGTGGGGAAGAATAAATTTAGTTAAAATGAACGTACTCCCCAGATTGCTTTACCCTCTTCATTTATTGAATATTTATCTACCTGGATCATGGTTTAAAAAAGTGCAAACCCTAATAATGAAATTTATCTGGGCCAAAAAGCAACCAAGATTAGCATATCACAAGCTAACGGCTTCTAAACTTAAAGGGGGATTAAGACTACCTCATTTCAATTTATATTATTGGGCAAGCCAAGCTTCCAAATATCTTCAGTGGTTGGTTCCAAATTCACCGCTTGCTTTTTCTCCATGGTTTAAAATTGAATTGGAAATGATCCGTTCATGTAATATGGATCCCTCCACTTTGTTATTCTTAAAGGTATCAGATTTGCCAAAAAAGTTAAAAGGAACTACCATAGAAATGTCCATCAGAATTCATTCACAGTTATGTGGTTTTTTAAAGTACAAACAATACGCAGATCTCTCGCAATCGATTTGGAATTCTCCGGCCTTTAGAATAGATAGTAAATTACTATCACCTACATGGTTACCACAATTGGGGGGGGGGGGATCTGTCCTTGTTTGTGAAAGATGATGGAACATGGTTATCTTTAGAAGAGCTTGTATTGAAATTTAGGTTACGGTCAAAGGACCACTTCAGAATTCTTCAATTAAGACATCTTTTGATTAAAAAATTCAAAAGGACAGTTCCCATATTATCAAAGTATTCCTTCCACTACGATCTATGTCCCCTAATTACTTCCATAAAGGTAATTTCCAAAGTATACACTTTTTTATATGATTGGCATTTTACGGAGGCTTTTGGACCTTCAAGTTACTGGTCTGAACTTTCCCCACAATGGAATATAGATTGGCTGGTCGTATGGAGTAATTGTCACCGCTTTGTAGCTCAAGATAGGTTATGGTTGATGCAATTTAATATATTGCATAATTTTTATTATTCCCCGCAAAAATTGGCGGCTTGGGGAGTAATAACCTCCAATCTATGTACCAGGTGCTCACAGAGTGAAGGTACTCTGTTACACATTTTCTGGGAATGTCCCGAGATAGCTCCTCTTTGGAGAATGATACAAGACAGAGTAGATCCATTGTTGGGACTGTCTGATTTATTCTTTCCTGAGATATGCCTTCTTGGGGACTATTCTCAGATAACTGTGAATACCCATAAATATCACATAGCTATGATTTCTATGTCTGTGAAAAAGATGGTCCTTAAATATTGGAAAGATGCTCAGTCATGCCTCTATTCTGAAAGGTTTAATGAGTTTTTAGCAAATCTTAGAACAGAAAAGATTATTTCTAGTTTAAATAATAATAATGTGAAATACCAAAAGATATGGGCTCCTTTACATATGCTATATTCTACCTAACATGTAAGATGTGTCTTAAATATAGAATCTTGTACCATTGTATACCGGGACTGTGGGGGAGGAATGGGGTGGCAGGGTGGGAGGAGGGATGGGATCATGTATGTTGATTCGTATTTGTTCACAAGTTTTCTTGTATAATCATGATTCTGTCCATTGTAAAATGTAAAAGTCCATAAACTTTATATTGAAAAAAAAAAGTAATGGGTCCACTGTTTCTACAAAAGATAATTTGTAGTCACTACCCCCACCCCTTTCGGTGGCGCCTAGATGTGAGAGGAGCAGCCCTGCTGACAGAGAAAAAAGGGGGAACGGTGGGGGGAGGTTACAGTAAGTATTCCAAGCAACAGTGTAGGGGCCAGAAATAAGACAAGATGGGAGTGGTGCAGTGCAGTAGCTGTGGAGCAGCAGTCTTCCGGGAGACGTTCTGGAGGATGTGGTGTTGTCCCATCTGCAGACACCTCACTGAGCTGAAGGATGAGGTTGTTCATCTCCAGGCTGAGTTGGTCAGGATTTGTGGGACCTCCTCTCCCATCCAAGTACTACCAGGGACACTACTGTTGCCTCAGAGGTTGCCAAGAAAGAGGAGTGGTTGGACCACAGTGGGCTCAGGGAGAGTGAGGGTGGTGGAACAGAGGCACATCCCTCCTGTTGTACCTCTCCACAACTCATATGCTGTTCTGGAAAAGTGTGGTTCCTCTATGGAGGTACCCACAGTGGAGACCAAGGAGGATGCTGGAAACCTCCACAAAGGAGACCCACAGGAGGGTGGCATGGGACCCCACAGGGAAAGGAAACAACTCCTGGTGGGGGACTTCATTGTTAGGAAGGTAGAACTGGGGGAGGAAGGGGAGAGGGAGGTAAGGTGCCTGCCTGGCACCATGGCTTGGAGGGACTGGGAGCGAATCCTCAGGTTCGCCAGAGCAACTGCACAGGGGAGGGAGCTGGATGTCATTATCCACCTAGGGACAAATGACCTGGCTGAGAAAGGTATCAGAGCAGTGCATTAACAGTTTGTGGAGTTGGGGAGGGGCCTTAGACAAGTCGCACACACTGTAACCTTCTTGGAGGTGCTGCCTGTCTATGGCGTAGATGAGGCTAGGGTGCTCCACACCATGGGATTCAATCAGTGGTTGAAAAACTGGTGCAGAGCTCAGGGATTTGGCTTGATTGGGGACTGGGGGTCCACCTGGAGTGATGCAGGCCTATACTGGCGTGATGGTCTGCATCTGTCCAGGAGGAGAACCAGGATCCTAGGTGATAGGTTTAAATGCTTTATTGGCAAGCATTTAAACTAGCCACGGGGGAGGCACTGGAAAGAAGCAGGGAAATCCTATCCCCCCCCAAAACAAAATAAGGGTAGAAAGTGAGGTAAACATCAAGATAGAGATGTCGATGGGGAGAAGGGCAGGGGTAAATGGAGAAAGCGACAAAGGCAATAAGGACAGGGATGGGGCAAAAAGGGGTGAGGCCATCAGGAAATGGAGGGTAATGAGTACCAATGCCTGCAGTCTGGGCAACAAGCTCCTGGAACTGGTGGCCTTGATGGAAGAGTGATGCCTGGATATTGTAGCAGTCACAGAAACATGGTACACAGAGAACCATGACTGGGATGTTTACATACCAGGGTACACAACCTACAGGAGAGACAGGGAGGGGAGAAGAGGGGGAGGGGTAGCTCTCTATGTAAGGTAAGGGATAAAAGCAACTGAACAAAAGAGTAAACAGGGAGGAGAGGAGGCACTGTGAGTCACCTTAGAGACTGAAAATGGCACCAAAATCTGCACAGGGGTTGTATACAGACCCCCATGTCGGGTAGGGAATGGACAAGGATATGATAGAAGGCATCCTTAGAATGGCAGAGAAAGGGGTGATACTATTGATGGGAGACCTGAATATGCCAGATGTTAACTGGAGCACCTTTGCTGCAGCCACATCCAAGAGGTGGCATGCCTCAGATGGCTAGTTTTGGAACCCACTCATGATGGAGCAATCTTAGACCTTGTACTCTCAAATGGGGACAGTGACAGGATTTCAGATCTAGAAGTGGGTAGCCATCTGGGAACAAGTGACCACCAAACAGTGTGGTTCATGATAAACTCGGCAACAGAGTCAAGTCATACAAAAGTGAGGGTACTGGACTTCAGGAAGGCTGACTTTGGCAAGATGGGAGAGTGCCTTAGAAAAGCACTAGAAAACAGACTAGAAGGAGGGGTGGAGCAACAATGGGAAAACATCAAAACTGTCATCACAGAGGCAACAAGCTTTGTGTGAAGCAAATAAACAAATCAAAATGAAAGAAAAAGCCACTATGGTTCTCAAAAGAGGTGGCGGGGAAGGTCAGGGAGAAAAAGGCAGCACTCAGAAAGTATAAGGAAACATAGAAGGAGCAGGACAGAGAGCTGTACCAGTTAAGACAGAAGGAAGCAGGGAGGGAAGTCAGAATAGCAAAGGCCCAAACTGAGGAAACGATAGCCAACTCAGTTAAGAAGGGGGATAAAACCTTTTATAGGTACATCAGGGAGCATAGAAAGACAAAGGGAGGGATAGTGAGACTGAATAGAATGGACAGTGTGTGGGAAGAAAGGGACAGTGAAAAAGCAGGGATACTGAATGAATACTTCTGCTCAGTATTCACAAAAGAGGAGGAGGGGAGGTGCCTAATCCAATTAACAGAAGCACTCTGGATAGGGGCTCGATCCCAGTCCTTTCACAGAAGAAAGGGTTCTGAAAGAACTCCTAAAACTGAAGGTAGACAAAGCAATGGGGCCTGATGGAATTCACCCCAGAATTCTAAAAAGAATTAAGGGAGAACTAGTGAAACCACTGACTACCCTTTTAACAAATCGTGGGAGGATGGTGGTACTCAGACTGGAGGAAGGCAGATGTGATTCCCTTCACAAAAGTGGGACCAAGACAGAGGCAGGAAACTACAGATCTGTCAGTTTGACCTCTGTGGTAGGGAAAGTGATAGAATCACTTTTGAAGGAAAGAATTGCTGAGTACTTAGAGGCCAGTGGGGCATAGGACCCAAGGCAGCATGGGTTCACAGCGGGAAGGTCATGTCAGATGAATCTAATTGATTTATTTGACTGGGTGACCAAAGTAGTAGACCAGGGAGGGGATGTGGACATGGCCTACCTAGAGTTTACAAGGCATTTGACACAGTCCCACACAAAAGATTAATAGTCAAATTAACCAGCCTGGGAGTGGGTCCCAGGTGATAACCTGGGTAAAACATTGGCTGGACAGTAGGACACAGAAGGAAATTGTAAATGAAGTCCAGTCTGAAGAAAGAGAGGTTACTAGTGGGGTACCGCAGGGTTCAGTACTGGGTCCAGTCCTTTTTAATGTCTTTATAAGTGACATTGCAGAGGGACTGGAAGGAAAAGTATGCCTCTTTGCAGATGACACAAAGATCTGCAACAGGGTTGATATACAAGGAGGTGTGGAGAGGATGAGAAGGGACTGGGCAAGATTGGAGGAATGGTCAAAAGTATGGTAGCTTGGATTCAATGCAAAAAAATGCAAAATAATGCACCTGGGAAACAAAAACCCAGGAGAAGATTACACAATGGGGGGAGGTAGTAACAACAACAAAAATGGAAAGGGACCTGGGGGTAATCATATCAGATGACCTTAAGGTTAGCAAACAATGTGAGAAGGCAGTAGGGAGGGCTGGGGAATACTAGAATGTATAGGGAGAGACATCACCAGCAGAAAACAGGAAGTTGTTATCCTCTGTACAGACAGTTGGTGAGACCCCATCTGGAGTACTGCATCCAGTTCTGGAGACCCCATCTCCTCAAGGACATAGACAGGATAGAGGCAGTCCAGAGGAGGGCAACTAAAATGGTGCAGGGTCTGCAAGAGAAGCCATATGAGGAGAGATTGAAGGAGCTTAATATGTATACCCTTGAGGAAAGGAGGGAGAGGAGGGACTTGATATAAACTTTTAAGTACCTCAGTGGAATCAACAAAGTCCAAGTGGGTAGCATCTTTCAGAAAAAGAGATGTGCAAGAACAAGGGGACACAAATTGAAGATGGGGGGGCGGTTCAGGGGCAATATGAAAGTATTTTTTTCACAGAGAGGGTGGCTGACGTATGGAACAGCCTTCCTGAGGAGGTTGTGGGGTCTAAAACTGAGAAAATTCAAGAATGCATGGGACAGACATAAGGCATTTTTTGTGGGGGTAGGAAGAAATAGGCCGTTGATTAACTAGGTTTTGCAGCATATCCTGTAGGTAGGGTAATGGGCAGACTAGGTGGGTCAAGTGGTCCTTATCTGCTGTCAAAGTCTATGTTTCTATGATGATCCCAGGGTACAGAATATTCAGGAAGAATAGGGCTAAAGGGAAAGGAGGGGGTGTGGCAACCTACGTACCAGAAGGGATAAAGTGTATAATGGAGGAGGGGGAGGAAGGCAGAACAGAGGCCCTATGGATGCAGTTTCAGGACTCAAGAGGTAGGGCACCGAGGATTGGGGTAGTATACAGATGCCCAGCGCAAGGGGAGGACCTGGACAGAGAGCTAGCTGAGCAAATCAGAAGGGTCTGTAGGAAGGGGAACACAGTGGTGGTGTGGGACTTCAACCTACCTGGGGTGGACTGGAGCACTCCAGCCACCATGAGCACTAGGGAGCAGGTCACACTAGAGGCATTTCAGGACAGCTTCCCGGTACAATTGGTACATGAGCTGACTAGATTGGAGAGGACTCTGGACCTGGTACTTTCAAATGGAGAGGCTATAAGGGATCTGGGAGTGGAGGACTCTCTGGCTGGGAGTTACCACAACTCAGTGTAGTTCATGCTCAATATGAGTAGGACAGTGGGTACGGGGACCAGGGTGATTGATTTTAAAGGGGCAGACTTTAATAGGATGGGAGAAATTTTGGGTAAGTATCTGGTAAGCATTCGTCAAGACATGAATGCTAGTCAAAAGTGGGATATTATTAAAAGAGGGCTGAAGGAGGCCACTACAACATGTACAAAGACACGGAGCAAGAATGGAAGGGCAAAGAAGCCCAGTTGGTTGACTGGGGAGGTTATGGAGGGGGTAAGGACCAAGAGAAAGGAATTTCAGAAACTGAAGAAAATCAGGGTGGGGTTAATAAGGATGAGTATACAAAGAAGTCCAGGGAGGTTACCAAGCTGGTCAGAGCAGCCAAGGCCTCGAGAACTGAGACTGGCACAGGGTATTAAGGAAGGAGAGAATGACTTCTTCAGATACATTATAGAAAGAAGGAAGAACAAAGACAAGATTGTGAGGATTAGGAAGGACAGAGGGTGGGTGGAGAAAGGGGGGACAGACAGAAGCATTAAATGAATACTTGTGTTTACGAAGGAGAAAGGGGGTAGTGGAGCGGAGAGGGTGACTGACATAGGGAATGCAGAAGACAAGGTTATGGAAGGATTGAGGGCACTAAGGGTGGACAAGGCACCAGGACCAGATGGCATTCACCCTAGGGTATTCAGAGAGCTAGTGGAGATCCTGGCAGGACCACTGACTGACCTCTCCAATACCAACCTGGACACAGGATGTGTACCACAAGACTGGAGGATGGCCCATGTGGTGCCCATTCACAAAAGTGGCTCCAGGGACAAGCTAGGCAACAATAAATCAGTGAGCCTCACATCGATTGTGGGGAAGCTCATGAAGGCAATTCTAAAAGAAGAGAGGCTGGTGACCTTCTTGGAGGACAAATGGTCATCAACATGGGTTTGTTTTGGGCAGATCCTGCCAGACAAATCTAATTGAGTATTGCAACTGGGCGACCAGGGGACTGAACAGGGGCCATGCGGTGGATGTCCTATATTTGGACTTCAGCAAGGCCTTTGATTCCATGCCATGTTGGAGGCTGGGTGTGAAGCTGGAATACATAGGGGTGGGAACAAAGATGGTCAGAGGGATTGTCAACTGGCTGAATGGAAGACAGCAGAGGGTGGTGGTGGTGGGGGTGAGCTCTCATCACCAAGGGAAGTGATGAGCGGGGTGCCACAGGGATCAGTACTGGGACCAGTGCTGTTTGAGATAGTCATAGCTGATATCTCACATGGGGTCCGGCGTAGGATCAGTCTGTTTGCTGATGATACAAAGATGGGAAAAGTGGTAGAGGACATCGAAGAGTGGAAGGGGCTGCAGGAGGACCTGACCAAACTACAGGATAAGTCAGAAACATGGCAGCTGGGGTTCAATACCAAGACATGCAAGGTACTGCACTTCGGAGCAAGAAATCAGGGAAGGAGCTATTAGCTGGGAGGGGTGCAGCTGGAAAATATAGAGGAGGAAAAGGATCTGAGGGTGGTTATAATGGGCAGCATGAACAACTCAGCTCAGTGCAGGAAGGTGGCAGCAAAGGCCAATAGGATGCTACGGGTGTATAGCAAGGGGAATCTCCTCCAGGAATAGGGAGGTGATTCTTCCCCTGTACAGGTTCCTGGTCAGGCCTCATCTAGAGTACTGCATGCAGTAATGGCGCCCACTCCTGAAGAAGGATATTAAATTGTTGGAAGGGGTGCAACATAGGGTGACAAGGATGATCCAGGGATTGGAGGGAAAGTCCTACGAGGATAGACTGGGCGAGCTGAACATGTACTCCCTGGAGGAGAGAAGGGCTGGGGGGACATGATTAAAACCTTTAAATATATGAAGGGGATAAATAAGGTTAATACAGAAGGGATTTTACAGTTTAGAAGTGGGAGGGATATGAGAGGGCATCAGCTGAGGTTGAAGGGGGGAAGATTCAGGAAGGAAATCAGGAGACATTTTTTCACAGAAAGGGTGATGGACAGGTGGAATACTCTGCCCAGGGGGTAGTTTCCTGTAGAACAGTGGTTAGCTTTAACTCATTCAGGCCTGGATATGCCTGTAGGTGGCATCTGAAAGCATAGCCACTCAGGCCAATAACGACTGTAGATGTACTCAGCTGGCTTTCACTCAGGCCTGGAAACATCTGAGGAAGTCAGCAGTTTTTAACTAAATATTAAACAAACTGAATTGCTTAGAATTGATTGCATACATAGCACCATTAGAAAAGTAATGTTGTGCTGAACAACTTTGCTGCTGATACTTTGTGTCTATGATGTATACTTTAGGAGTTATTCGCATTTGTTTATGGCATGGTGTGCATGGCTGACATTTGTCTCAAGCCTCACCTAAGCACCTTGAGTAAATCTGAAAAAAAAACCCACAGTTGTTTGGTATTTCAGCTAGTATAAAATAAAAACAGAATTGATTACAATTGATTGCATAGCACCACTGGAAAGGTAATTTTGTACTGAACAACTTTGCCACTCGTACTTTGTGTGTAGACCTTACGGTTCAAGAGGTATTTGCATTTGTTTGTGGCATGCTGATTATGACTTTATTTTGCTTAGAAAGGCCCAGGATGCAGTGTTAAGAGTATACAGGACACAAGTGGTGGAACTCTCAAAGAGCTCTTGTGGTGTGAATGAGTCAAGAGGGGTTGGGACAGGGTAAGGGGGGTGTTACGATGAAGAGGGGGAGGAGGGTGGGGGCAGCTGCAAGTTGAGTGGTTAGCTGCACGTTCAGGCAGACTCGATAGACCGTATAGGGCTGCTTCTACTGGCATTTTCGTATGTTCGTAACATGAAGGGATCATGTGCGCAAGAAATCACCTTCATCCCTTCCAAATTTTGGGCATATTGGTGACTTATACTTAACTTTTGGGGTGTCATATAGGTCCGGTAACTGAAATTTAACTGTACCTGTCTAAGGTGATTACTTCTGACACAATTTTTAAAATGAACAGCAGCATTTTTCAATACAGGCTCAGACAGGTCCATGTCCAGGTCAGCACCCCATTAAGCAATAATATCAAGCATAAGGAGGGGGCAACTCTTCAGGAGCAGACTGTACAATGCTGTAAGAAGCCTACACTTTAGAAAGGTGTGGTATGTAATAACTCTTTTATGGGAGCAAGTAGTTCCATTGCCTGGATTCCTGGCATAGCCATTTGCAGCCAGTGTCTTACTCTAAGAAGCACAAGGATGAATGTGGAATTTGGACTGGAGGTCTATAAAGAGTGTAATGTTCCCCCTCATAAAGTGCTCCCACTGTGGTTGCTCCCACAGGCCCATCGAAGGATGGTGGATAAAAACATCATAATCTATCTTGGGCTTACAAACTTTTATCAAGTTAGCTATAAGGGACACCACTCAGAAGTATTTAATATGTTTGTGTGTCTCTACCCATACTTTTAGTAAGGTAGCAGTGTAGGGGTTATCGAGATGAGGGGTGGGATGTTCCTGTAATACCAGAGACAGGAGACTTCTATACAGGTTAGTGCCCACTTCTTCCTCTTCCAAGGCAAGCCATGGCAGCTCATGTATAGTAGTGGCGGTAGGGAGACAGGCAAGGTGTGCTGCCCAGTAATAAAATCTGAAGTTTGGTAGTGCGCCTTCATCCAGGGCTATTGGATGCTGCAGGCTAGCAGGCTTAATCCGTGCCGGCTTGTTATTCCATATAAATCTATGAAGCAGATAATTATCTGATTTAAAGAACACAGTAGGGCCTTTCACTGGCAATGTCTGGAATAGATGCAGGCACTTAGGCAGTGTACACAATTTTATGCCGTTTATTCTGTCCAGCAGGGATAGTGGTAGCTTTTGCCATCTGGTGCACTCCGACTTCAGGGACTGCAATAGGGGTTTATAGTTGTTCTAATGTATAGCAGCTGTGGAACTGGAAAGATAGACCCCAAGATATTTAATATTATTGATTACCATCAAGCCAAGGAGGTTGTTAGCAAGATATAGAAATGCTCTATTAAGTTTGCCTACTGGGAGCAGCTCTCTCATGCCCCAATTGATTTAGTCACGATGGGTGTTGCTGCTTTCAAAAAGAAGGTGTATACCGATCCTGGGAAAGGTGAGCTTCCTGAGTAATGTATACAAAGCCTGATAATATGAGCTGAAGGCTTCCCCTATAACTCCTCTTTCAGTTATGAGAGTGGCACCATCTGTTTTAATTTGTGTGATATTTCCAGACCATTCCTGAGTTTTTAACTGCTACTAGCTTGCCTCCTTTATCACCGTCAAAATATTGACCCGCCTGCATAAGCAGTATGGCTCTTTCTAATCTCTGGTGGATTATGCTGTTAAATTCGCATTTTAATCTTTGCAGCCATTGATACAGGGCCCCTGTTGGGTTTGTCATGTCGTCCCTTTCCATTTGTTGTATTTTGGCCTCCAGTAATTCCATGTCTATAGCCTTGGCTTTGCGCTGGTGGCTCACCTGTGATATTGTGGGGCCTCTTACCACCGCATTCAAGGCCTGCCATTGTGTGGCATGGGAAATGTCACCCTCCTGCTATGTGAAAATATTCAGCTGCACCTTCTCTAATCGCTACAATACAGTCAGGCTGCCTTCGGAGTAATGGGTCAAGTTGCCACACCAGTGGGAGTAGTGGGGGTCCCCCCAAGGGAACATAATAGGTGAACCTGATCATGGGCAGTAATCAGGAGGGATTCACACGCCATATGCTCCACTGCACCCAGTAGGGCTGTAGACACAAGGAGACTGTCAAGTCGAGCATAAGACAAGTGTGCTTGGAAGAAGAATCTATATACTCTTCCTGAAGGGTTCTCATGTCTCCAACTATCTGAAGTCCATGGATACTCATGGGGTCAGTCAGGGCTTTGGTGCAGATGAACTGAGTGACTGGAGTGGGAGTGGATCTATCCATCATTGTATCTGTTATGCAGTTAAAAATCCACTCCCAGAACCCATGGACAAGTAAACTCGGCCATTTTGAGTGCTAGTTCTTGAAAGGAGGAAGGGTCATCTATATTTCGGCCATATACCAAACACATAAGGGGCTTCCATCATGCATTTTGGTATGAACCAAGGTGTAGCAGCCACCCCAGTCTATCTTACTCTTACTTCCCCAGGGAATCTGGGATGTAGACAGACTGCTGTACCCCGGATTTTGAATTAAAACAGGAACCATACCCAGTGGCACTGAAGGTTGAGGCACTGGACGCCACACCTCATGCTATACTGGTGATCCAGGTTCAGGAATGAGCCTGGGTCATTGGGGGTTGGCCGGGTGAGGGGGGAGCAGGATTGAGCAACCGATCGGCAGCTCTCCTCTCCTGGGGAGGTTCCCCGTTGCTTCTCGTAGTCCCACTGCTTCCAGGTGGAGGCTTGAGGAATGGCCTGAGGACAGTGCAGGTGGGCGTGCAGCATGCAATGGGGAGGGTGCCCTGGAACCGCGGTGTGCACATGCCTCCACACACGCATGCATGGCATGGGGGGTCAGAGAAATGGAGCTGGCAGGCTCAGTGAAGCACCTGACCCTGATCCCGGTGATGGAATCAGGAGCTGGGGTGGATGCGAGCCCTCCGAGGGAGGGCCTGAGCCTACCTGCCTGCCTGCTAGCTCCTGAGGACATAAAAACTTGGACAAAAAAAAAAAAAACAGGAACTGTGCCATCCCCCCCCCCCGCTGGCTGCAGTCCTAACCATCTCCCTCACTCATGTGTGTCTCTTGCAGTAACAATATATCCCTCTTGAGTTTTTGGACACTGTTCAGACTTCAGAATGTTTCTGAGGCCATTGACATTCCAAGACACAAGCTGTAGTTTGTCTGCCATACTCATAGTTGTTTAAAAAAGTAACATTGTCATCCAACAGAGCGAACCCACTGGATGAGGAGACTCTCTGCACTGTGATATGTCTATGATATGTCAATAATACGAGTACAGGTTTTCTCTGATTTAACAATTCTCACAACGCCCCCTGCCTTCGTCAAACCTCAGCAACATATCTCCCATAAAAGTACCACCCTCACACACCAGAAACAACCCCAACTGTTTCCCCTCCCCCCTTAATCCCTGTTGAACATTTGAAGAAGCCAGCAGAAGAAGGCCATTTGGTCTATCAAGTCTGCTCGTATTGCAGGGTCCACAGCTTGAGCTAATGTTCCTGCCCTCCCAACTCCTACCATCCTCACTACCCATGATCCTCACCTTCTCCCTATGCCTATCCCAGCCTCTCTTGAAGCTGCCCACTATCTTCAATGAGATGACCACTTCCCGCAGCGCATTCCAAGTGTCCACCACCCTCTCTGTGAAGAAGTGCTTCCTGACCTCCCTCCTAAACCTCCCACCCTCCAGCTTAAGACTTTGCCCTACCCATGTTATAGTTGCCACTCTCCTTATCAACCTTATTTATCCCTTTCAAGTACTTGAACGTCCCAATCATGTCCCCTGTCTCTCTCTCCCCTGTCTTCCATGGAGTACACGTTCAGTACCCTCAACCTCTCCTCACATGCCTTACCCTGCTGACCCACTATTATCTTTGCAGTCCTCCTCTGAACCTTCTCCAGCAGGTTAATGTCCTTTTTGAGGTGTGGGTATCAGCACTGAATCCCATACTCTAGATGCGGCCTTACCAGTGACTTGTACAAGGGCAGTATAACCTCCTCTCTCCTACTACTGATTCCCCTAGCTATGCATCCCAGCATCTTGTTTGCCATTGCTGCTGCTTTCTTGCACTGCATGGGGAATTCTGGCACTAAATTTGGAGCGACTTACCACCAAGTAATAAGCCTGATGGTTGTCCAGCCCCCAAACCTGCCCCCGGATGACCTGGGTCCACTACCAGCACTTCAGTCTTATCTGGATTCAGTCTCAGCCAGCTGGAACTCATCCAAAATCTGATCTCAGCAAGGCAATTATTTTGCAGGGAGAGTGCATCATCCTGTCCAGGCAGAAATGACATATAGAGCTGAGTACCATCTGCATAGCAGTGAAAACCCAGACTGTATCACCTGATGATATCTCCCAATGGCAGCATATACACTGCAAACAACATGGAGGCTAGAATGCAACCTTGTGGTACCCCACAAGGCAGGGAGTGAGTGCCAGAGGAATAAATTCCACTGGCAACTCTCTGAGACCTGTCCGTGAGGTAAGAATGGAACCATTTAAGGACTGTACCAGACAGCCCACAAAAGAACCACATGTTATGTGGGGGGGGGGGCACACAGAGGCTACAGCAGGGTACTTGCCCAAGTAGCCTGCACCAGCCTTGCCTATCACTCTGCTCCTTTGTGAATGGTGTGGAGTGTGGGCACACTCCTGACCCTCCTCAGACCATCCATGCATGTAGCTGCACAAACCATTGGTGGATCAAGTACAGAAGGGGCACATGTCTCTTCCTTTAATGCCAGTAGGACCCCCAGAGCACTGCATCCTTACTTAGGACTGCCTATGTGCTGCAGATATGTGGCACATAGGCAATCCACCCATTAATGCATAGACCGCAATGTGCATAAATAACACAATAAAGAGAGCCTTGCAACAAAGAGCGTATAGCAATTTTGAGTTTTAAAGCAGTATTTGTGTGGCTCTCAGGACCAGGTAAGAAATGTTTTGAAAGGGGCCTGTCCCCTTTAACTGCGAGAGGTACATGGAGGTTTTAATTGCAGGAGGTGCACAAGTGCACCGACATGGCTCTGAGAGTGTGGGTAAAAGAAATCAGGTGTCTCAACATATAAAAGTTCAGTTCAGTGATGTTTAATCAACTCTTGCCTTGTGGAGTCATAATGGAAAGTTTTGCTGGAGAAGGCACAGCGGTCGCGGTGGCATATGTCTGGAGTCGGAGCATCTCCAAGGAGTATTTAATGGCAAGGGTTCAGGATGAAGCTTCATTTGTTGTTGAGGTAGAAGACCTGTTTGTTTCTTCAGTGTGGAAAAGTGTTGTCACTGAGGTTTTGGCAGAGGAGTGCCTGGTTTGGAGAGCATTGTCTTCCTCTTTCTGCCACTATCTCCCCCCCCGATGCATCCCAGCATCCAGTTTGCTTTTCCCACAGCAGCATTAAACTGTACCGATGCCTTTAAAATAGTACAGTCAAAATTTGCAAAAACATATGTTGTGCAGAGTGTTTTACATAGAAACAAAAACATAGAAGTTGACGGCAGATAAGGACTGCCAGGCCCATCTAGTTTGCCCATTATTTCTACCTGATTAATATTGCCATACATCTCTATTCTGAACATTGGCCTATTTTATTTTTACTCATCTGTATTATTCCCTTGTGCCTATGCCATGCTATTCTGAAGCCTTGCACTGTACTCCTGTTCACTGCCTCCTTGGGTAGGCTGTTCCATGCATCTACTACCCTTTCAGTGAAAAATAACTTTCTCATATTACCCCTCAGTCTGCCTCCCTCCAATCTCATGTCATGTCCCCTTGTCCTGCTATTTTTATGTTGCTTGCGCACATGCACAAGAAACATGTTGCAGCAGCTTGCAGCAGAAGTAGGTTGTGGAGGTGCGGCACTGCTGTGGCCAATGCCCCCACTGCCTTTGGAGGCTTGGCCCGCATTCCCCAATGGGGTGGCACGCTGCTGTTGACACTAGTTCAGCCAGCATGCCACCATCCTGAAACATTTTAGCCACTGCAATCAGGGGCCGCCTCATTATTGCAGCATCATCCGCAGCAATGAGGGGCGACCTCTCATTACAGGGCTTGTGACAGGCGCCCAATCCGTCGGCTTCAGTCCCTCCTTGCCAGCAGGGAAGCCCACCCCTGTCAGCATAAGTTCCCCCGCTTCGTTTCTGTGCTGAGGGATGCCCAATCCCCTCAGCGCTTGTATCCCCCTCGGTATGTGCCGACAGAGGTGCCCAATCCCATTGACTACAGATTCCCCAAAACACTCAAGTGGCATGCTGGGAGCCCACCCCAGCATGCTAAATGCCCCTGAAAAGAAAACCATCCCGCAATGTTTTTTTTAAACCTGTTAAAAGAAAATGGTCCTTGCGGTCTCCTTGCCCCTCCCCAACCTGCACCCACCCTCTGCGGCCCTGCCTCCACACCCCCCAACCCCATACTTACCTCTGGAACCAGGAGAATCTTCAGTGGACCGGAACATGTCTGCACTCTTCAAAGCCTAACGCGAACTGAGGAAATGCCGGTAAGCTGCATAATGGCAATAATAGGATTTTTTCAACTTTGGTGCATATCTCAGGCATTTTGGGGAATTTTGGCACCAAATTTTTCAACATGGAGTTATTGGGACCCCTCCTCATGAATTCAGCCACTGTCATGGCATTATTCAGTCCTGAAAGGTGATTTCGCGGCCATTGCGCTGGCCTTCCTTGTAGAGCAGAAGGCAGCTAACTAAAATAAGCTATATTTTCTTATTAATTTAACACTTATATCTCAGCAGGAGTCAGTGTCTGTTGAGATTAAGCAGACAGATACTTTATTAGAAGTAGAAGGGGTCTTATTTAGGATTGAAAAAAGAAATAAAATAAAGAAAGTCAGTGTGTGTTCTGTGCTGGTAAGGGTACTGTATCAACTTACTTTGCTAAACCAGTAGGAGGGGAGAGAGAGCTTAATTGGGGGTGTGACTTAGATACTATAAAAGCAGGTGACTCAAATTACAACTTCCTGCTGCTAGCCTTTTTTCTTACTAATTGCCCTCCATCCCACACCTCCACCCACCCTAAGCCAGTTCTACTTTTATAGCCACTGGATTTGACTGTCAACAGGAACTTTCTGTTTGGCAGTAGGAAGGGAAGGATCATAGAGAAAGAGTTTTGTCAACCCTAAAGGAAAAAAGTAGCTCACTCCCCCCCCCCAGCTGCTGTTGATCTGACACTGAGTAAGGAAGAAGGAGGCTACTAAAGAATATAGGAAGTTGCTGTCCCAGATCAGGAAGGGTGAGAGTTGTAAGGAGAGGAGAGAGAGTAAGCATACAGAGAAACAGGAGAGGGGACACAAAATAAGACATGCTAGGAGTGGTGCAGTGCAATGGCTGTGGGGCGGCAGTGTTCTGGAAGACATTCTGGAGGCTGCGATGCTGCCCTATTTGCAGGCACCTCCCTGGTCTGAGGGAGGAGGTTGCCCATCTCCAGGCTGACCTGGCTAGGATTCATGAAATCTCCTCTCCCACTCAGGGACCACCAGGGCCAATGCCACTACCTC
Organism: Neoceratodus forsteri; assembly: GCA_016271365.2. NCBI lineage: Eukaryota > Metazoa > Chordata > Ceratodontiformes > Ceratodontidae > Neoceratodus > Neoceratodus forsteri. Next base: position 114,184,854 of record CM028134.1, read on the forward strand.
AGAGGTTGCCAAGAAAGAGGAGAGGCTGGACCAGGGTGGGCTCAGGGAGGGAGAGGATGGTGGAACAGAGTTGCATCCCTCCAGCTTTACCTCTCCACAATCCATTCGCTCTTCTGGTGGATAGTGGTTCCTCTATGGAGGCACCTGCAGTGGAGACCAAGGAGGATGCTGGAACCTTCACAAAGGAGACCCACAGGAGGGTGGCATGGGACCCTACAGGGAAGAAAACAACTCCTGGTGGGGGACTCAATCATTAGGGGGTATAAATGGGGGAAGAAGGGGAGAGGGAGATAAGATGCCTGCCTGGCGCCAATGCTTGGAGGAACAGGAAGCGAATCCTTAGGATCATGAGAGCAGCTGCATGAGGGAGGGAGCTGGATGTCATTGTCCACCTAGGAACAAATGACCTAGCTAGGAATGGGATCAGAGCAGTGCAGGAGGAGTTTGTAGAGTTGGGGAGGGGCCTTAGACAAGTAGTGCATACGGTAACCTTCTCGGAGGTGCTGCCTGTCTATGGCAAGGGTGATGCTAGGGTACTCCTCACCAGGGAATTCAATGAATGGTTGAAAAACTGGTGTGGTGCTCAGGGTTTTGGCTTCATTGGGGACTGGGGAGCCATCTGGAGGGATGCAGACCTATACTGGTGTGATGGTCTGCATCTGTCCAGGGGGAGAACCAGGATCCTAGGTGAGAGGTTTAAATGCTTCATTGGCAAGCATTTAAACTAGCCAAGGGGGGGCACTGAAAAAGAGAAGGGAAATCCCAGCCACCCCCCACAAAACACGGTAATTAGTGAGGTAAACACCAAGGTAGAGAAGTCATTAGGGAGCAGGACAGAGGTAAATGTAAAAAAAGATAAAGGCAGTAAGGACAGGAATGGGGCTAAAAGGGGTAAGGCCATCAAAAAGTGGAGGGTGATGAGTACCAATGCCTGTAGTCTGTGTAACAAGCTCCATGAACTGGTGGCCTTGATGGAAGAGGGTTGCCTGGATATTGTGGCAGTCACAGAAACATGGTACACAGAGAACCATGACTGGGATGTCAACATACCAGGATACACAATCTACAGGAGGGACAGAGAGGATAAAAGAGGAGGAGGAGGAGGAGGAGGAGTAGCTCTCTATGTAAAGGAAGGGATCAAAGAAACAGAACTAAAGGGTAAACAGGGATCAGATGAAACACTCTGGGTCACCCTGGAGACAGGAAATGGCACCACAATCCACAGGGGTTGTGTACAGACCCCTATCTCAGGGGAGGGAATGGACAAGAAAATAATAGAAGGCTTTCTTAGAATAGCAGAAAAAGGGGAGATATTGTTGATGGGGCACCTGAATATGCCAGATGTTAATTGGAGCACCTTTGCTGCAGGTACATCCAAGAGCAGGGTCATTCTTGATGCCCTACAGGGGGCATGCCTCAGACAGCTAGTATTGGAACCCACTCGGGAGGGAGCAGTCTTAGACCTGGTACTGTCAAATGGGGACGGAGAAAGAATCTCAGATTTAGAAGTGGGTAGCCATCTGGGAACAAGCGAACATCAAACAGTGTGGTTCACGATAAATACAGCCATACAATCAAGCCATACAAAAGCAAGAGTATTGGACTTTAGGAGGGCTGACTTTGAGAAAATGAGAGAGTGCCTCAGAAAAGCACTAGCAAACAGGCAAGAAGGAGGGGTGGAGGAACAATGGGGAGTAATCAAAACAGCCATCACAGAGGCAACAAGCCTTTGTGTAAAGCAAATCAACAAAACACAACGAAGGAAAAAAATGCTATGGTTCTCAAAAGAGGTGGCAGGGAAGGTTAAGCAGAAAAGGATAGCATTCGGGAAATATAAGGAAACACAGAAGGAGCAGGACAGAGAATTTTATCAGTTAAAGCAGAAAGAGGCAGGGAAGGCAGTCAGAATAGCAAAGGCCCAACTCGAGGAAAGGATAGCCAACTCTGTTAAGAAGGGGGATAAGGCCTTTTATAGGTACATTAGGGAGCGAAGAAAGACCAAAGAAGGGATACTGAAGCTTAATAAAGGGGAAGAAATATGGGTAGAGGGTGACAGTGAAAAAGCAGGGATACTGAATGAATATTTCTGCTCAGTATTCACAAAGGAAGAGGAGGAGGAGGTACCTAAACCAAACAAGAGAAACACTCTGAAGACAGGGGTCGATACCAGTCCATTTACAGAAGAAAGGGTTCTGAAAGAACTAATAAAATTGAAGGTGGACAGAGCAATGGGGCCTGATGGGATTCACCCACGAATTCTAAAAGAACTAAGGGTAGAACTAGTGACACCGTTGACTACTCTCTTTAACAAATCATGGGAGGATGGCGTGATACCTGAGGACTGGAGGAGGGCGGATATGATTCCTCTTCACAAAAATGGGAGCAGGACAGGGCAGAAAACTACAGACCAGTTAGTTTGACCTCAGTGGTAGGGAAAATGATGGAATCACTTCTGAAGGAAAGAATTGTTGAGTACCTAGAGGCCAGTGGGGCACAGGACCCAAGGCAGCATGGATTCACGATGGGAAGGTCGTGTCAGACGAATCTAATAGATTTATTTGACTGGGTGACCAAAGTAGTAGACCAGGGAGGGGCTGTGGACATGGCCTACCTAGATTTTAGCAAGGCATTTGATACAGTCCCACACAAAAGATTAATACACAAGTTAGCCAGCCTTGCAATGAATCCCAAGGTGGTAGCCTGGATAAAAAATTGGCTAGACAACAGGACGCAAAGGGTAGTAGTAAATGGAGTCCACAGTGAAGAAAGGAGGGTTACTAGTGGGGTACCGCAGGGTTCAGTACTGGGACCGGTCCTTTTTAATGTCTTTATAAGTGACATTGCAGAGGAACTGGAAAGAAAAGCATGTCTCTTTGCAGACGACACAAAGATCTGCAACAGGTTTGATACACCAGATGGAGTGGAAAGGGTGAGAAGGGACTTGGCAAGGTTGAAGGAATGGTCAAATGTATGGCAGCTCAAATTCAATGCAAAGAAGTGCAAGGTAATGCACCTGGGAAACAAAAACCCAGGGGAAGAGTACACAATGGGTGGTGAGATACTGACAACAGTAAAAATGAAAGGGACCTGGGGGTAATTATATCAGATGACCTAAAGGTGGGCAAGCAATGTGAGAAGGCAGTAAGGAAGGCTGGGGGATACTGGGATGCATAGGGAGAGGCATCAATAGTAGAAAACAGGAAGTTGTTATCCCTCTGTACAGACAGTTGGTGAGACCCCATCTGGAGTACTGTGTGCAGTTCTGGAGACCCCATCCCTGCAAAGACATAGACAGTGGAGGCTGTCCAGAGGAGGGCAACCAAAATGGTGCAGGGTCTGCATCAGAAGACATACAAAGAAAGACCAAAGGAGCTTAATATGTATACCCTTGAGGAAAGGAGGGAGAGAGGGGACATGAAAGAAACATTCAAGTACCTCAAGGGAATCAACAAAGTCCAAGAGGGTGGCATCTTTCAGAAAAAGAGATGTGCAAGAACAAGGGGCACAATTTGAAGATAGAGGGGATGGCTCAGAGGTAATGAGAGGAAGTATTTTTTCTCAGAGAGGGTTTTGGATGCATGGAACAGCCTCCCTGAGGAGGTTGTGGAGTCAAGAACAGTGGGGGAATTCAAGAATGTATGGGACAGACATAAGGCAGTTCTAGTGGGGGTAGGAGGAAGTAAGCTGTTGGTTAACTAGGATCTGCAGCTTATCTGTTAGGTAGGAAAATGGGCAGACTAGGTGGGCCAAGTGGTCCATTTCTGCCATCAAATTCTATGTTTCTATGTTTCTATCACCTTTCAGGACTGATTAATGAAACGACAATGCCAGTGTTCATGAGGTGGACTCTCAAGAAGCCTATGTTGCAAATTTGGTGGAAAAAATTTAAAAAATGACTGTTCTACAAGCGTGCATTGTGCAGTTGTTACACACACTCGTAACTTCGCGAATTTGCAATATTTTCACTCCAGATTTTCAACATTTGCATTTCTCCACACCTCCTTATGAACAGTACAGCTGTCATTTTTCACATCCTGGCCGAAATGTGTTTTCGCACTTTCGGCACAGAATAGTGTGGTCGCTGTGGGAAGTCAATGTTCGTGACACATTGAGAAAAGAACAGTGACACTGTTCATGAGCAGAGCTTCTAAAATGCCTATGTTGAAAATGTGATGAAAATCCATAAAATGACTGTGCTGCATTGCGCAGTTTCCACGCACCCTTGTAACTTCACAAATTAGTAATATTTTCATGCCAGATTTTCAACACTGGTATTTTTTCACACCTCCTTATGAACAGTGCAGCTTTCATTTTTCACATCCTGGCCGAAATAAGTTTTCGCGCTTCCAGCACAGAATAGCGCAGTCGCTTTGGGAAAACAGTGTGCGACAGATTAAGATCGAGTGAGAGAGTGGGAGTGACAGAGCTTAACTGAGCTCTGTTGGGACAGCTGTGGATTTCGTTGTGGGCAGAGAAAGGCGTCAACGCAGGCAGGAGCCCAGTGCAAAAGGGCAGCCTGCACCGCCTCTCTATCCATGGGATATACCACTCTGTAATAGTACAATGCAAGGAACCCTAGAGGAGGTTTCCCCCCACGAGTGCCACGGGAATGAATACATCAGCTAAAGGTAGGTTAGGAAGAAGCCCATGGGTAAGACAGATGAGCCACTGGAGGAGGAGGGGTGGATGGTGGGCAATGAAAAATGAATCCTGGCGAGGTCCAGGATGTGTGACCTTTTAAGCCCGATGGGGGAGTAACGTTGCTCTGCCCATTGAACCTCGGCTTACAGTCCTCCCATTAACAATTGGCAATTAGCACCTACTATAACATGCCTGCTCTGCCAGTTTCAAACAGATTCTGTCTTTGTGTATTGCAGTCATGGTGGGGAAGAGAAATGCAATGTCGTTGGGCCAGAAAAACGAGGTGCTAACACGAATAGCTCAGCTTCCAAAGATTAGCCAGAATGACCTGGCTAGGCATCTAAGCCTTCCAAAATCCACTGTTGCTGACCTCCTCAGACAACAGGATCAGCTGTTTGACGAATGGCACAAAAATTCAAATCCCGAGCAAAAACGGAAGAGAGAAGGGAAAGATGGTGAACTGGAGAAGGCTCTTCTGCGCTCATTCAGTAATGCCCATGGATGGGAAGCACTTATAAGTGGACCATTGCTTGCCCAAAAGGCAAAACAGTTAGCCGTGGCTCTGGGGAGTGATGACTTTAACCCTTCAGAGGGGTGGCTCCAGCACTGGAAATCACGAAATAACATAGGCTTCTGCCGTGCTCACGGTGAGAAGCTTAACTCAGACTCCAGCAGTGCAGAGCAGTGGCTAAAGAATGTTTTGTCAGGGCTTCTTGAGGGGGTATGAGGCTAAAAACATTTTTAATTGCGATGAGACTGGGTTATTTTATTGATGTGTAGGTCTCAGAATTCCCACCTTCAAGAGTGACCCAGTGCTTGGACAGGAAAAATAAAAAGAGAGACTGTCTGTCACGCTATGCTGTAATATAGATACGTAAACAGTGCCGGCAGACAAGGGCCTATGGCCCACCCAGTCTGCCCATTTGAGCTTAATGACTCAGAAAAGTTGGAGCCCTTAGTTGTGGGGAAAAGTAAAAACGCAAGGTGCTTCCGTGGGGTGCATCACCTTCCAGTCATTTACAAGGCTAATCAATCCTCCTGGATAACTGGAGACATCTTCTCTGAGTGACTGTTGGCATGGGACAGGAGGCTTGCGTGGTCGAAAGATTGTTCTCACTTTGGATAATTTTTCTGTACTCCCACAAGTTGCTGGCTTGTGAAACACAATTTCTGCTTTTTTCCTGCAAACACAACATGCCTGCTTCAACCTTTGGACATGGGGATCATTTACAGCACTAAGCAGCACTACGTCAGGTCCATGAGAGAACATGTCATTGCAGAAATAGTCTCAAACCCAGACATTAGTGCTGCAGACTGTATGAAAAAAATCAATGTCCTCGATGCCATAAGCTTGCTAAAACTTTCCTGGGAGCTAGTCACCCAGCAAACAATAAAGAACTGTGTCCATAAGGCTGACTTTACAACTGTAGCAGAGGGCACTACACCAGAACAACAATTAAATGAAACTCTACCTGAAGTGACAGCTCCTGATGGATTAACACAGGAGGAATTTCACAACCTTTGCCAGCTTGGTGAGAATGACAGCCCTCCAGAACCAGAGGATGATACTGCAACAGTGATTGGTTCAATGGAGAGTCATGTCACTGAGGAAGACCCAGAAGACATGGAAGAGGAGCAAGCTGAGGTCACGGTTATGCCATCGGACGTTCACACCGCTATTTTGACATTGTGTCGGGCGATGGAGCAACACGAGACACTCTTTTACCTGACTGGGATCTACTGCAGAAGGTGGAAACTGTTTGGAGACCTTACTGCCAACAGAGAACTGTGCAAACACAGATCACAGAATATTTCAACCTCAAGTAGGAACAACACCATGTAGCGCCAATATGCACAGTAACATTTTAACATTTTTAACATTTTGATTTAAGCTATCAATTGCTAATCTGAAGTTAAGCTAATTTAATTGTGTGTTAATTTATCATTAAAGTTTACCTACTTAACACAGAATCTGGTTCAGAAAGTTAAAACAAGTGCGGCATGAGATGTTGCTAAGAATGTGTAGTGCATCCATACAAAAAAGGAACCTTGCAATACGGTATAGCATCCATTGACTATAACGGGCATATTCGTCTTTGACAAATATATCCGTTATAAGCGGTGTAGTATCACTGTACTAGCAATTTCAAAGGTGTCAGTGTTGTGGAGAATCCAGGTGATGCTTTAGTTGGTGTGTCCCTCAGCCGCCAACCAGTGAGCACGCTGCTGATGACAGCAGTTTCAGAGAGTGCCACCAACTTGAAAGAAATCCGCCGCTGCAATAAGAGACAGGCTCACCATTGCAGTGACAGATCTGACACACCTCCATTACTTGCCATTTCTGGTGAAACATTTCAGTAAACTTGGTGGTGGATCTTGCTGTCTGCCTTTCACAAACTCTAGAAACCTGACTTCGGGGATGCTCAATCCCCCTGTTGGCATGCCCCCTACCCAGTTCAATTTGCTTGCCAACGAGGCGCTATACTGCCTCCTTATTTCCTTCTGGAATGGGGTGAATATAAAGGTTGAAGCCTCCAATGCATACCTGACCCATTGCTCTCTGCAGGGTGGGGTGAGGTGGAATGGCGTCAGCGTTATGGCTGAACCAAAGCCACACTCTTAGCGCCTTTCAGGCTCTCCGGGGGAGAGGGTTGTTGGCATTACTTCAATGCTTCACTGCCATTCCTATTTTGCATTTCTACCTCCTGTGCTACTAATTCCAATGCTAGCAGGCCAACATGCAGCATTGACAAATGTTTGTTTTGATATGGAATGCGCTTGTATTCTTCTGTCTGACATATTTGTAGTCCGATGAATGTTTTTCTTTTCTCCCTCATGGCCCCTGTTGCTCCTTTTGAAAAAAAAAAACATTTGCTTCTTGCTACATTACCCACTCTACCATATTTATTTATTTATTTGTTTGTTTCAGAAGTTTTACCAGGACAGTCATACTGAGCTGGTATCAGCTCATTTCCAGATGTGTCTGGGGGGGAGAGTAGTGAACAGAACTGATACAACATACAAAGTACAAAAATAAAACTATAATATGGAAATACACATAACATAATACATTACAGGAAACTCTTCAAGAATGAAATTGCCATACAGGAGGTGACAAACCAGTGCATTAGGCTAAGAAACAAGGGTAAGAGACGGAACAAACCACTATGGATCTCGAAAGGGGGTGGCAGAGAAAACGAGGACCAAAAAGGTGGCTTTCAGAAAATACAAGGAGACACAGAAGGAAAGGGATAGGTTGGATACCTAGATAAACAGAGGGAAGCAGGGAAAGCAGTTAGGAGCCCAAAGGCTAAAACTGAGGAAAGATTAGCGCAGACAATAAAGAAAGGGGACAAGACAGTCTATAGATACATTAGTGAAAGAAGGAAGGCCAGGGCTGAGAGTGTAAGGCTCATAGGGGAGGAAGGGGTGCGTGTAGAGGAAGACCTATGAAAAGCATTAATACTGAATAAATACTTCTGTTCAGTAATCACTGAAGAGGAGGAGGGACAGGGACCACAGCTGGGCATCAGAAACAACAACAGAAGTGAGATGAACACCAGTCCATTTACAGAAGGAAGAGTCCAAGAAGAACTCACAAAACTGAGGATGGACAAAGGAATGTGACCAGATGGTTTACATCATAGCACATTAAAGGAACTAAGGATGGTGCTAGTGGCACTGCTAGCAACCCTGTTTAGTGAGCCGCTCAATATGGGAGTGGTTCCAGAGGACTGGAAGAGGGCACATGTAGTCCCTCTTCACAAGACTGGTAGCAGGGAGGAAGCAGGAAACTATAGGCCGGTCAGCCTCACCTCAGTAGTGGGCAAGATTATGGAGGCACTGCTTAAGGAAAGGATTGTGGAACACTTGGAATCCAGAGGAGCACAGGATCTGAGGCAGCATGGATTCACAGCAGGAAGGTCATGTCAAACAAATCTTATAGGCTTTTTTGACTGGGTGACGAAGGAGGTGGATGGGGGGGGGGAGTGGTGGATATTGCCTACTTCGATTTCAGATAGGCCTTCAACACCGTTACATACAGAAGACTGGTTAACAAGCTAAGTAGCCTGAGGGTGGGCCACAAAGTGGAGAACTGGGTTAGAAATTGGTTAGGGGACAGAAAAAATAGGGTGGTGGTTAATGGGATCCAATCTGAGAAAATGGGGGTAACCATCGGGGTGCCCCAGGGATCAGTCCTGGGGCCAGTCCTTTTTAATGTCTACATTAGTGACATTGCTGAAGGGCTGAAGGGGAAAAGTTTGCCTATTTGCAGATGACACCAAGATCTGCAACAGGGTAGACATTCCAGGGGGAGGGGGTTGAGAAAATGAGGAGGGAGCTAGAAAAGCTGGAAAATTGGTCCAAAGTAGGGCAATTAAAATTTAATGCAAAGAAGTACAAAATCATGCACCTGGGGTGCTGAAACCCTGTGGAGAGTTACAGGATGAGGGGGGAGTTACTGACTGTTACCTGGGAAGAAAGGGATTTAGGGATAAAAACCATCTCAGATGACCTAAAGGTGTCCAAACAGTGTACCAAGGCTGTGGGGAGGGCCAGTAGCATGTTGAGGTACATAGGAAGGGGTATCACTAGCAGAAGAAGGGAGGTGGTAATACCACTGTTCAAAATGCTGGTGAAGCCTCATCTGGTGTATGGTGTACAGTTCTGGAGGCCGCATCTTCGTAAGGACATGACAGAGTGAAGGCAGTTCAGAGAAGGGCAACAAAGATGATGCAGGGCTTGCACCAGGAGACATACAAGGAGAGATAAAAAAAGACATCAATATGTATACACTGGAAGAGAGGTGGGAACAGGGAGATATGATAGAAACCTTCAAGTATCTTAAGGGCATAAACAAGTGCAAGTGGGCAACATCTTTCAGTGTAGGAGGTGTACAAGGACGAGGGGGCATGATATAAGATTGGAGGGAGGCTGGATAAAGGGGAATGTGAGAACGTTTTTCTTCACAGAAAGGGTGTTAGATGCATGGAATAGCCTACCCTAGGAAGTAATGGGAGCTAGCACAGTGGGGGAATTCAAACATGCAGGGGATGGGTACTAGGGGACCCTAGAGATGGGTAGGAAATGCTAAAGCCAGTGACCAAGCAGGGTCAGTGACCACTGACGCAGGCAGGAAATACGGGCAGACTGGGTGGGCCTAGTGGGCCTTATCTGCCATCAAATACTATGTTACTATGTTTCTATGTAAATTGCCATACAACAAACTGCAGAACAAGCAACAGTATGTTTAAACAGTGAGCAACAAAACGGTAGTATGAGGAGTGGGGGAGTAGTGCCTGATGACTGGAGAGGGAGCTGCACTAGTGTCACTGTAGAATAGAAAGCAGCTTTGTGCATTACCCAGTCACTTCTTGTACTCCCTTTTTAATTAAATCCCATTTACTGGCTGCATCTTTCCCTCCATTTCCTTCATTCTGTCAAATTTTACCCTTCTGAAGACCAGGACCTTGTTTTTGGAATATACCATATCAGCTTTTAGCTTGACCTCAACCAGCATGGTTCTGTGATTACTAGAACCCAGTGGTTCCCTAAACCAGACCTCCACCATGCTGTCCCAGTTTGTCATGACTAGGTCCAGTATGGCCCCTTCCCTGGTGGCCTCCATGACCCATGGCCCTTTGTCTCAGAAATGCCTCCTGTATCTTCTTTACCAGGGCTGGGCTGCCTGTGCTCACTGTTATTGGAATGTTCCAGTCTACATCCAGCAATCTGTAACCCCCAACATCAGTGCCTCTCCCAGTCCTGCCATCCTGTAGGTCCCTTCTCCTAGATATTTGTTTCTTCTTTCTGAGCTGAAAGCCTGCACCACTCTGACCCTAATCACCCTCCCTCTTCCCAAAATTACCCATACCCATGCTGTTTCAGTCCCCTGATCTGGCGTTCTTCCTGTATTTCTGAGGCTAAGCTGAACTTCTTAACATATAATACCACACCACCTCCCACTTTCCCTGTTCCCTCTGAACACTGTTTACCTTGGTATGCTCAGTTCTCACATGTGGTGTGTGTCCCTCTTCTCTGCCACATTCACTATGTCCAATGGCGCCTCGGCCACTATTATCTGGAGGTCACAGGTCTTATTACCAATGTTTCTGCCATTAGCACATATCACACGCCATACCTGCTGCTTCCCCTCTGATGTTTGGTCTCCCTAAGATGTGTTCTTGATAATTGCCAGTTCCATTAATCCATACTGCTGCTGTGTTCCACTGCCCTTCCACTGTCTCCTTCTACCTTACCCTTGACTGCACCCACTTGTGACTCATTTTTATGTTGGCGCGCATGTGCAGCCAACATCTTGCAGCAGTGGAGATATGGGGGCATGGTCGCTGTTGGGCGAATGCAGGGCATGCACCAGTAGGTGCGTCCTTCATTCCCCAATCAGCCTGCATGCCAACGCCACACCATGCATACTAAGCTGGCCAGCACATCTAAGGAAAGGTCCGCTGCAATCAGAGCAAAGCTCATCATACGTAGCGGACCCTTCCTATGTGTTCGCCAGCTAGAAGCATGGCGTCACAGTGGCCGCTACACTGCCGACAGCGCCGACTTCAGGGTGCCCAATCCCCGGTCGGCTTGCCCTGCCCAGTGAATGATAATGTGACGATGGGGAGCTCACTCCTGATAGCGGGGAATGTGCCCCCCTCGTTGTTTGCCAGCAGGTGCCCAATCCTGTCGGCATCCGCCCCCCTTCCCGTTGTACTGCCTGTCGGCATTATATCCCCCCTTCTTCTGTGCTGACAGGGGTGCCCAATCCCCATCAGCTACTGTACCCCCAAACAAAAGAAATGACCTGTGAAAAGAAAACCATCCGTGTTTTTTTTTTTCTCCCTCGTACCTGTAAACTGAAAACGGTCCTCGTAGTCTCCTACCCACCACCCACACCCACCCACTATGCACCCGCCTCCCACGCCCCCATACTACCTCCGAGTCTGGCGCGATGATCTTCGCTGGACCGGGAACACGTCTGCACTCTTCAAAGCCAACCGCGAACTGAGGAAATGCCGGTAAGCTGTATAATGGACTAAATAGGGTTTTTTCAACTTTGCTCCATATCTTGGGCATTTTTTGGAATTTCTGCACCAAATTTTCAACATGGGGTTTTTGGGACCCCTCCTCATGAATTCTGTCGCAGTTTTGATGTTAATTGGTCCCAAAAGGTGATTTCGCAGTCACTGCGCGTAATCACCTTTTGGGACCGATTAACACAAGGACAGTGGCAGTGTTCATGAGGTGGGCTCTCAAAAAGCCTATGTTGCAAATTGGTGGAAAACATCCAAAAAATGGCTGTTTTAAGTGCGCATTGCGCAGTTGCTACGCAAGCTCATAACTTTGCGAATCCGCAATATTTTCATGCCAGATTTTCAACATTGTCATTTTTCTACACCTCCTTGTGAACAGTATAGCTGTCATTTTTCACATCCTGGTCAAAATGTGTTTCTGCACTTCCAGCGCACAATACCGTGGTCACTGTGGGAAATCAGTGTTTGGGCCAGATTGCAAAAATGACTGTGACACTGTTCATGAGCAGAGGTCCTACAATGCCGATGTTGAAAATTCAGTGACGATACTCCATAAAATGATTGTTATGAGTGTACGTTCCGCAGTTTGCACGCACACTCGTAACGTTGTGCATTTGTAATATTTTCACTCTGGATTTTCACCATTGGCATTTTTCCACTCCTCTTGATGAACAGTAAAGCTGTCATTTTATATATCCTGCCCGAAATGTGTTTTTGCACGTCCGGTGAAGAATAGCGCGGTCGCTGTGCAAAATCACTTTTTGAGACAGCTTGAGGACACGACAGTGACACTGTACATGAGTAAAGGTGCTAAAATGCCTACATTGAAAAATTGGTGCCAAAACTCCATAAAATGCCTGTGTTACAAGTTTTCCCATGCACCCTTGTAACTTCGCATATTTGCAATACTTACATGCCAGATTTTTACCACTGCCATTTTTTTACACCTCCTTATAACAGTACAGCTGTAATTTTTCACATCCTGCCAAACATGTGTTTCCACAATGCACTACCAAAGGCAATGCCAGCGCGACAACATTCAGCATTGACAAATGCCTTGTCTTATTTGTCATACTGTATCTCCCCTCACCCAGCTAGCTCCAACTGCCTGCATTAGTGTTGGGGGGGGGAGCCCTCCTGGCCCCCCTTTGGTTGTGTGGATGTGCCTATCCTCAACTGTGCTGCTTCCCCAGTTCACCTAGTTTAAAGTCTTCTGTAGGTATTATGTAAATCTAAGCTGCAGCACCCTGGTGTCCTCCCTTTTAGGGTGCGGGCCATCCCTTCTGACCTCCATACCCATCAAGTGTGACCCAGTCTCTAGGAATTGAAAATCCTCAACCCTATTTGAGCCTTTTAGTCATGCATTAAACTGCTCTGTTTTGAGCTGTTCCCTGCTGCTGAAGCATTGCTGTGGTAGGACCTCCGAGAAGGTCACCACACCTGCCCTGTCCTTGAGAGTCTGACGTAAGGTATAGAAGCACTTCTTCACCTCCTCTGCACCTCTACTGGAAAGATTGTTTGTGCTTATATACACTAACATATCAGTCCTTCCCCCATCCTTCACAATTAATTCCAGTACTTCTTTTGGATGGTATCTGCCATTGCCCTGGGAAATGGAGACCTTCCTTTCAACTTCCAGTGTTACAGCACACCATCCCACTTGTGCTGCCAACAATTTAGTCCCTAGTACCATGGCCTTTTTCCTTCTGCCTTTGGGGTTTCTACTCTTCCTTGGCTCATACATAATGGTCAGCACCCCTCTCCATGAGTATTAATCCACCAGGCTGCAGTTTCATTAGAGCTTCTCGGTGTATAGCAACAGGCAGTTATCTGCAAACTAATGTCATGCACTACATTCTTCATCCCCCGAGAATCTAAGGTTGAAGGAGAAAAACCAAAGGACACCAGCGTGCATTTCTTTTACTCATGTGATCTCAGCTTACTAGTAGTAACTATATTTTAGCATCCCTTTTTATCTAACTCTTCAACTCAACTATGTTACAGCTGAGTCATTATTTATCAATCCAGGCCCAGATATTCAAAAGGGTTGCGCATGGCGCAACAGTGTTGTGCCATGCACAACCCACTGATGTGCCCCAGTGCAATATTCAAATGGGAAAAGTGCATGGCACAAGTCCCGATGTGCCGGAGTGCATCAGTAATGTATGCAGGTGCAGGTAGGGGGGCGTGACCATGCATACCCTGCACAGCCCAATATTCAGCCTGGGATGTGCAGAGCCATGCATGCACAACTCCTACCTGCACCAGCACAAAACTGATCCCCCCAAAAAAGGAACAACGGATGGCCACCCACAGGTGAGCCGCCGCATTGCAGGGTGCAACACGGCAGCTGCCACCTGTGGGTGGCCACCCGAGCTCCGGCTGCACCTCCGTGGTGGCACCCCCCATGCCCGATCGCGGGCTAAGTAAATAAATAATATCCCCAATATCCCTGGTGGTCCAGTGGACCTGCCCGCCCGATCACGGGCTAAGTAAAAATGATTTATTTAATATCCCTGGTGGTCCAGTGGACCGCTGCCTGCCCAATCGCGGGCTAAATAAAAAAGTTTTATCCAATATCCCTGGTTGTCCAGTGGACCTGTCTGCCTGCCTGCCCAATCATGGGCTAAGTAAAAATGATTTATCCAATATCCCTGGTGGTCCAGTGGACCCGTCTGCCTGATCGTGGGCTAAGTAAAAATGTTTTATCCAATATCCCTGGTGGTCCAGTGGACTGCTGCCTGCCCGATCGTGGGCTAAGTAGAAAGAAATGACCAACCACCAGGGATGTTAGGTTTCTTCTCTTTTTCATTCAGCCCGCGATAGGGCAGATGGGTCCACTGGATCACCAGGGATTGGGGTTTGGTTATTTCTTTCTACTTAGCACGCGATCAGGTGGGCAGCGGTCCACTGGACCACCAGAGATATTGGATAAATCATTTTTACTTAGCCTGCAATCAGGCGGGCAGTGGTCCACTGGACCACAAGGGATTTATGTTTGTTCTTTTTTTATTGCAGCCTGCGATCGGGCTGTGGGGCACATTGCCGCGCTGCAGGGGACGTCGGTCCCTTACAGCTGCTGCCTGGCAGGGCGCCAGGCGCAAGTAGTCAGGGATCGGTGCACCTGCATGCAAATGGCACCATAATGACATGCAAATGGCCCCATGTGCGCCTTGCATGCATTATGGCCCCATTTGCATGTCAACTTTTAAATATCATGGTTGCTGCACCTTGCGCAATGGAATTTGCTCTAGCGCATCCCCATGCTCCACTCTGGCCACTGGCGCTGGCGCAGTGCCACTGTGCCATGTACACTACGGGTGGCCAGAGTGCGATATTCAACGCTGCTGAGCCATGGTGCAGCTCCATTGAATATCGCCCAGTCCACGCCCCTGCGCAGCCAAGTTCCGCTGTGCTGAGGCTTGCGCCACAACCTGGCACAGTTTGAATATCTGGGCCCCAGTCTATTAGGAGGCTTCTGGTTTCTAACTGGACACTGTGAATTTGGTGTTTAGGAAATGTGATACAAGAATCTGTAGGCTGGGTAGTATATTTTGAGCTGAGTCTGGAGTTTCACCAGATGGTGGCTCTTCCTCTGGATGCTCTGCAGGTTTATGATTACTCCATGGAGTACAATAAAATAATGCCATACACTACAGACAGTTCATCCACAGTGCAGCACCCTCTTAGTACTGCACTGCCCTATCAACTTAGGATACGAGCCGAAGTCCTAGTATGGGAATTAATCCCACAATCTTGCACGTCAGGGCCAGGAATGCTACTAGTACTAAGTTTAATCAGTTTAAAAGAAATCTTTGCAGTCTGCCTTTGCAGTCCAATGCAATTGTAACCATTAAACGGTTTTATTTGGTTTCTCACTGTACTTAACCTGTGGCTTTTTATACAGGCATCTGTATCGATTTGTTTTTTAAACTTATGTAATTTTTCTGCCTTAAATGCTAAATGCTTGGAGCCTGACTCAACGGCATTTCCGTTGGAACTGCTTATTGTACGTGTAATGGTTTTATGACTATGTGTTTGATGTGGGACCTTTGTAAATGAGCACCTGTGCTCAAAGGTTATCTCCGAAGTTTACAATAAATAACTGAATAACTACAGAAATAAAGTAATCAAGCCATGCTGATTTTGCAGTGTAGGTGATGTGATACCTTTTATTGGACTAACAAAGAACGTTTCAGTACACAAGTTTTCTGGTTTATACATGGCCCTTCTTCAGGTGATAGCAGGTTTTGCAAGTATATCTTTTATAACTTAAGTTCTGCTTCTGAAAGCTATTAACGTAGTCACAAAAGAGAGGAGTTGTATACTTTGATGACAGGATGGCTACTAGAGAGAGAAGCATACAATGTAATGCAACTGAATTGTAGTCAAAGTGGACTCCAGTTGAAAAGAAAGAAGACAATTTATGTGTGTGTTTGTTGGAGGTGGGGGGGGACACTACAGGAGAATATAACTGTTTGCACAAAACAAAATCTATATGCTGCACAAGCATTCTGCATATATACAGTATCTATATATACAATGCATACAGATATGAGCAACTGTTAGACTGGATCAGGTAATAAATGTTATACATTACATACTTTGTCTATCTGAAAGTTCAAAGACCAATACAGCTACAGTATAAAATTGCTTTCTGAGTTTGCAGAAAAATATTGAGTACAAAAATAGATAGGAAAATGAAAAGGTGAGTCAATTCTGCATAACTATTTGGCTATCCAGTCCTAAAGCAGAAGAGTAATATGTCTTACCAGCTTTGAAATAGGGAGCTCTTACTGCCCCTTCTACGGTTATTTCCACTGTGCCGAGGTGACTTTCTTTGGGTAGTACGATGTAAAGGAGGCCACCCCACAGACTGGAAACTGACATCCTCTCTTTGGTGACAGGGAGTCTCCTCATGACTATAGGAGCTCGCTTCAGCTCTTCATGATCACTTAGATCATCAGAATGGCAACCAATCTGTACCTAGAATTCAACAAGGCCACCATCAGCTATCAAAAGCAACTCTGCTCTGGTATGTCAGTACAATATAGAGAATAATGCATGGGCAGCCATACACAACGAGGCTGTGTCTCCATCAAAGGGTTGTGATGACATCACATGGCCCTCAAGAGCAAAGCTGAAGAGGTCCATCATGTCATCGCAACCCTGAGATGGAAACACAAGCTAAGCTGGGGGTGGTTGCCCTTGTTTTATTTTTATTAGCATTTTTTTTGTATGTCAAAAGTGAAAATTTCTGTTTATTATATAGTAATAAGCAAGTCCCATTCACTTCCCTTCTATCTACCTTTCAACATTCAGTCAGTAACTATACTGAAGATAAACTATTATGCTGATGGGGGAGAGGGACTTTACGAAACCTAACCATATTTCGCATTTTTTGTGATTTTTGAACTGTGCACAACTGTCATAACCTTGAACTGTGCACAATAACTTATTATGACCTTTGAACTGTGTACAACAACTTTTGCCCATATGCAACAAGAATTTTGAGTATATGGAAATCCATACTCTACAACACTTAACCAGATACTATATGAGATGTTTTATGGAAGACTCAATGAAATATGCAAAATCGCCTTGACAGCATATTAGTAAGCGGCTCTGCTTGTATAACCCCCCTGCAAATGGGGGTTCCTGTAAAAGTCTGCCTGGGCTTACCTTAGCCAGGACACTGTCTCTGTTCTGGTTTCCCGGGCATCTCCCAATTCCTGCCAGCAATATTTTGGTGTCCCCAGGTCCTTTTCTGCCTTTCTGGTGCCACTGGATCCAGCCCAAGTCCAAATCCAGCCCCTCAGGGCTCAAACAAGCCCACCGCAATCTCCTGCTATGTGATCTGCCCCTAGGGCAGCGGGAATTGCGTAAGCATGTCCGGCACCTTTTATCTTTGACCGCGCTATTTTGCAGTCATTTCAGAGAGTGTTCCATTGGTCCTGGGATCCCTCTCACCTAATTGGGACCCGGTGACCATAGACAGGCCACTAAGGGTCTGCTCCCTCCAAAATTAAAGGAGTTGTGTAAGTGTGTTTGGTCAGGGGCTCATTAGCATATTCACGAGCTGAGCCCCTGATCCTGTTGAATATTCATTAATGTCTGTCTGCCCCTAGGGCCGCATGTATCTCGGCTATGGCCAAAAAGGAAAAAAAAAGAAGAAAGTATTCTATTTTAATATAATAAATGCTGCTGCATGTGGGAAATGTAATGTGCGGGGAGTGTTTAAATATATAAATGCTTTACCCTGGCTGAACCAGAACTCTATTGGGACTCACAGTGTCAGCCTGTCTGCTGCTGCAAGGCATCCTTTAACACTGGCAGCAGTGACAGGAAATCGAGTTGAGGCAAATTCTTTCTCTGTGCAGAGACAGCAAGACCTCAACCTGGGCTTAAGAACTATGGGGCATTGTGGCAAATATCCTTTCATCCCTGGCTGCACCATAACTTTTATTTAGGATTGTGCAGTTCTGCTAAAGAGACAGTGGGTTAAGCAGCCACAGTCGTTGGGAAAGTTAGGAAAACAAAGCCAGGACTTGTGGGACATTCACAGAAGCTCATGGGTAAATGCCAAGTGCTCATGGGGACTTACAGGGACCTACTTCTAGGCGCCAAAACACCAGACGAACAGTGCATCAAGTAAGCTTCATGCATTATTCATTTCTGTGATTGACAGTTCCTCCAGCCAATCAGAGGCCAATCATCCCATCATCACAGCCAATCAGGAGCCTTGAGAAAGCACTATAAGAGACAGCGTAAGCCAGCATTTTGCCAGATCGAAGGAGAGTGAGAGCAGATTCCAGCCTGCAGGGAGCCCCCCACAGGGGTGGGGGTTCAGGCCCCTGCCATGCTTCTGGGCCTGGGCAGTCCCTCTATGCCTCTCCACCCTGGAGGGGTTTGTTTTTGTTTTCAGTTAAGTTGAAGTAAAGTAATTTAGTTAAGTTTGTACCTGCTAGCCTGGAGGTTGCCAGAGACGTCCTCCAGGTGCTAGCCCCCCCCCACGTCAGGGAAAGATGTGGACTGAAGACCAGATGATATCATGCAGTGATGAAAGTGCTAACCCAAACCTCAATCATGAGAGGACTGAAGATGCCAGGATGCCTTCTATAGCGGAGACCAACTGTTGAGGGCCTGCGTGAGTACCCTTGTATCCCCAGTGCAAGGGAGATGTTCTTCAAGTAAAGCTATGGGCCTGCTGGCCCTTGTAATTGTTTACGCCAGATAATCGAAATAAGTAGCCTTGGGGCTGACATGCCCTTTATCATCTGAATTGTGAGAGACAGTAAAAGTAATAGTCATGGGCCGCTTTGCCCGAAGAGACTGTGACCACTAGTAGCTGTCTTGTTTGCACCTTACCTGCTGCCCAGATGGCCCAGTGCAAGTGTATGGAGCTTTCTGTAGTGAAATCATATGAGTGTGCTGATGAGTATCTGTACTCTTGGCTCCACGATGCCGAGTCAACAACTAACTCGTTGACTGGCATCGCAGCGCCAGGCTCCTTGTTGACTGCGAGTTACAGCTGGCAGGGAGCCATGGACAATAGGGTCTGTGTTTTTCTTCAGGGGTCTCTGCACCCCCCCCCATCACTATAGATACCAACTCTGAGTTGGAGTTGGTTCAGGGAGGGGATGCAAGATGGGGGAAAGTGTTGCTGGGTCCCAGGTGCAACCTCTACAGCGACATGGCACTGTTGTTGGCAGCGACTTATGCCGCTGTAGGGATTTTGCAGTGGGAAGTCTACACCTGTACTCTCTATTGGTCAATATTGCCCTGTTGGAGCTGCCACTCAAGGTCACATTGTCACTTGAGAGGACATGAGGCCCTAGAGTTTGTTATTTCTGAATTATTCACCTGGAAATGTCATAGTTCCTCCTTTTCTGATTACGTCTAATGGTGAAGATGCTTTGGAGAAAGTATTGGTATATAAATGTACTGGAAGAGACTACATTTAAAATAGATATGCTTGAGAAAAGTATTGGCATATAAATGTACCAGATGTGACTTTGTCTAAAGAAATGAGATGCTTGAAAAAAGTATTGGTATGTGAATGTATTGGATGTGACCACAGTTTTCATTGTGCTGAATGTTCAGGATTTGTGAATCCAAGTGTAACCCCCCTACCAACGGCCGTCTAGGAGCTGTCTAAGTTGGAAGGGGATATCATGGCTAAAATCAAGTTGGACCCCATTAAGACAATGGTACATAAACTGATGGGTTGGGGTGAAGCTGAAGAGTTGGACTCTCAGAGGATTGTGTTACTGCTAGATGTACCTTTAGGGGACAATGAACGCTGACCTTATTTCCGTAGTGGAGCGGGTTAAGTGTTTGGGTAAGGTAGAAGTGAGAGGGCATATGGCTGACCTACTTGATCAGACTTTGCAGGTGCTACTGTTATGTAGTGTAGCCATTGATCCCAAGAGGGTACCCCCAGTGATTTACCCGGAAGGTGCCCAACAGGGGTGGACGGTCATTCACATCTGGAGTGGGTCAGTTACCCCTGTGGGGTCTCCTCAGACTAATAGCTTCAAAGATAAACTGCTTAAATTGTTGGCCGTGGAGGGGAGGACTACCCAAGAGATACTGCAGGCTTTGGATCTTTCCAATAATCCCACCCCCAGGTTTCCCCCGGTACCTCCCCTGAGCCCCCCATGAGTTCTATTTTGGCCCCACCACCCTTAGTGGTTCCTTCTATACAGCTAGATTTGTACCGTAGACTAAAACATTTTTCTGGCACAGTGCCCGTGCCTTCAGGGGAGGATGTTTTGGAGGCATGGATGGACTATGCCACCCCTTTAGTTCAGGAGTGGCAGTGCTCTGAGGGGAAGAAATGAAGGAGGCTGATGGAGAGCCTGCGAGGTCCGGCTTTAGAAGCCATTTGTTTTTTGCGGACTACTAGCCCGGAAGTTACTGCAGCAGAGTATCTTTCTGCTTTAGAGGGAGTGTTTGGAAGCACAGAAACCGGGGAAGACTTATTATGGAAATTCAAGTCTGCTAAGCAGTGTAGGAATGAAAAGCTCTCTGCCTTTGTTACTAGGGTGGAACGGGCTTTACAGAAAGCCTATCGAAAGGGGGGGATCACTGCCCCAGCCTTGAACCAAGTCAGGTTGGAACATGTTTTAAAATTGGCTAGATTTTCCAGGGTGATGCTGTTAAAACTTAAGTTACATGATCGGCGAGCTGCCTCGCCTGAATACTGTCACTTGATGAGGGAGAGTAGAGAAGTAGGGACTGATGAGGAGGGGTGGGAACCCTATGTGGGGGCTGTGAATCTGTGCCAAACCCTTGAGTCTAATGAACCCGATGAGACCCACCCTTTGGGTGGGCCTGATGAATCCCCAGAGTTGCAAGGAGGGGTGGGGGTGCATGCCATTTCCTCTGATCCCCAAGTAAAAAGTGAGTTGAGGGCCAAGATCAGGAATGTACGAGAACTGGTGAGGGACTTGAAGAAAACCACTACCCACCCTGTTAGGTTTGGAGAACCAGAGTTACCTAGAAATAAACGCCCTAGCCCGGGGGAGTCCCCTCGCCCTCCGTATGGCTCTCAGCAGATAAAGTATTCCCCTCCCAATAGAGACCCCCGGGACCCCAAGTTCTGTTACCATAGTGGGGAGGATGGACACTTTCAGACTGAGTGCCAGTTGCTGGAGAATTTAAGGAAGGTCAACAGCAGGCTGATCACCTGGCATTGCGGGGCCTACGTCCGATCCCCTAGGAAGGGCTTTGTGACCCAGGCCCATGCCCAAGCAACTGTCAACGCTGTGCCCCCCGAATGGTCTGATGTGGTAGGGCCCTCGATGGATGCCCCAGTGTGAGTGAATGGGATTCCCTCCCGAGCTGTATTGGATAGTGGCTCTCAGGTGACCATTATGTTCCAGGACTGGTGTCAGACACACCTACCTGAGGTGCCACTACAACCCTTGGATGGTCTACATGTATGGGGACTGAGTGACAAGGCTTATCTGTATTTGGGGTGTATCCGGATCTGGTTGTCATTTCCTACTTCTGTGGATGGGGTGGATGAACAGGTGGAAACCTTGGCCTTAGTCTGCCCCCCCACTGGACTGTATGATGGGGTACCCTTGTTGATTGGGACCAATGCCCACATGTTTGGTCGACTAGCACAGTTGTGTTCTGAAAAGCAAGTGTCCAGGACTGGGTGAGCTCTTAGGATACCTGCTTTGATCCAGAAGGCCTACGAGACTCAGAGAAAGGCTAGTCAGGAGGAGCCTGAAGGCCCGGTGGGTGTTGTCTGGGGGAAGGATCCAGAGCCTTTGCTACTAGCCCCAAATGTCCAGTATGTTTTGCGAGGGGAGGTCCGGCTTAAAAAGGATGTCAAGAATAAACTATTTATGCTGGATGCACCTGGGGAAGGAAAGTTGCCGGGGGGACTGCTGGTTAAACCCAGTATCTTGCCTGCTAGAGCCCATGCTTATGCCAGGAGAGTGATGGTTCAAGTTCATAATGTGTCTGACAAAGAGATTTGAGTACATAGAGGCTGCACCCTGGTTAGTGTGCATTGTGCAGACACTGCAGTGCTCCTCAATAGCAAGGGTCTGGGGAAGGATGACAGAGTCACGTCCGACCTGTTTGATTTCGGTGACTCCCCGTTACCTGCTGAATGGAAAGTAAGGGTCAGTGAAAAGTTTGCCCAAAGAGACCAGGATTTTCCCTAAAAGAATGGGATGTGGGATGTGTGCAAGGGGCTGAACACCACATTTGACTACATGAGAAAGGCCTTTTCGCGAGAGGTCTCAGCACCTGGCCCCTGCTGACACAGATGATGTGAGACGGCATCTGCAAGAGATGCTTACTGCTGGTGTGATACAAGAAACCAGGAGCCCTTATGCTTCCCCCATTGTAGTAGTGAGGAAAAAGAATGGGGCCGTTCGGATGTGTGTAGACTACCGTACCCTGAACCAGCGGACCATCCCTGACCAGTATACCATGCCACGCATAGAGGACGCTCTGGACTGTCTAAATGGCAGTAACTGGTGTTTTGTGTTAGATCTCCGCAGTGGGTACTATCAGATCCCAATGGCTCCAGAGGATCGAGAGAGAAGACTGCGTTCATTTGCCCCCTAGGCTTCTATGAGTTTATCCAGATGCCTCAAGGGATTTCCGATGCCCCAGCTACCTTTCAGTGCCTGATGGAACGTGCTGTAGAGGACATGAACCTGCTCGAGTGTTTGGTTTACTTAGATGATGTCATAGTGTTTGGCAGCTCGTTGGAAGAACATGAAAGTTGATTGTTCAAGTTCCTGGACCGGGCTGGAGGATTTCGGTCTTAAGTTATCTATAGACAAATGCCAATTCTTTCAAACCTCTGTGAAATATGTAGGCCACATAGTGTCCACTGAAGGCATAGAGACTGACCCCAGCAAAGTAGAGGCTTTAACCACTTGGCCCCAACCCAGAAATTTGAAGAAGCTACAGTGGTTCCTGGGGTTCTGTGGGTACTACCGACGATTTATTAGAGACTACTCTCAGGTGATCCAAGCCCTGCTTAATCTCACTCAAGGGTACCCCTGACCCATAAGAAATATAAGAAGGCTGCACAATCTGGGACTGAAAAGACTTATTTCTGCCCCAATGACGTGTTTGGTACTCGCTGGACTGCTGACTGCGAGGAAGCTTTCTATGACATTATATATCAACTTACTCATGCCCCAGTGCTGGTCTACGCTGATCCAGCTAAACCCTATGTTCTTCATACTGATGCCAGCCTGCAAGGATTGGGGGCCGTATTGTACCAAGAGCACTCGAACGGTCTGAGACCTGTAGCTTTTGCCAGCCGCAGTTTGACTCCTTCTGAAAAGAATTATCTAGTGCACAAACTAGAGTTACTGACTCTAAAGTGGGCTATTGCTGATCAATTCCATGACTGTTTGTATGGGACTAAGATACTGGTGAAAACTGATAATAATCCTTTGACGTATGTTCAGACATCAGCCAAGCTAGATGCCACTGGTCACAGGTGGCTCTCTGCATTATCCACCTACACCTACGCTGTTGAATACAGAGCAGGCCTCAACCATATAGATGCTGATGCTCTGTCCCAGAGGCCTGTGTCCTGAGCTGATTGGGTCAGGTTGTCTAAACCTGACATTAGAGCCCTTTGCCAAATATTCGACAAGGAGGAACAGGTGACTCCTGATACTGTGGACTGCATGGTGGATTGCTTGGGTCCATCTGAGAACTGTGTGCCTGCTGCTTACTGCCACTTTTCTGCATTAGACACTAGCATGCTGCCTCAGTTCGATAATGATAGTCTCCAGCTGGCTTATCTCGAGATCCTATGATACAACCTGTTTTAGAGGCACTACAAGCCGGGGGAGATGTGTCCCAACTGCAGTCCGCTGATTTGAGAACTGCCCTGTTATACAAAGAAGGCTCAAAGTTAAAGCTGAACAATAAACTGTTATATCGGGAGACCGTAGACAAAGATGGGTGGTGAATAGACAAACAACAACTGGTGTTGGCCACCGCTTGTAGAGAACTGGTGCTGAGGTCCCTGCATGACCACATGGGGCATCTTGGCATAGACTGAACTCTTGACCTGGTGCGGACCCGATTCTACTGGCCCAAAATGAGTGCAGACATAGAGCAGTATGTTAAGATCTGTGGCCGCTGTTTGCAAAGAAAAGCCCTACCTCAGAGAGCTGCCCCCATGGTCAACATCACTACCAGTGCCCCTATGGAGTTGGTCTGATTTTCTGAGCTTAGAACCTGATCTGAAAAATATCAGCAACATATTGGTGGTCACTGATCATTTCACTCGATATGCCCAGGCTTTCCCCACCAAGGATCAGAAGGCAACCACGGTGGCTAAAGTGTTTGTGGAAAATTTCTTTGTTCATTATGGGGCCCCCCAGTGAATCTATTCCGATCGAGGGAGAGATTTTGAGAGCTATCTGATTAGGGTGATGCTATCCTTGTGGGGAGTGCGAAAGTCCAGAACCACCCCTTACCAGCCCCAGGGGGAACCCCACCCTGAACGTTTCAACTGCACCTTGCTGGATATGCTAGGCACTCTCCACCCAAAAGACAAGCCTAGATGGAGCCAACAAGTTAGCACCCTGGTACATGCCTATAACTGCACCAAAAGTGATGCTACTGGATTCACCCCCTACTGTCTTATGTTTGGGAGGGAAGCTCGACTGCCGGTAGATGTGTGTTTTGGTGTCTCTCCTGATGGGGTTCGAGCTGATGATTATTTACAGTATGTGCAAAAGTTGAAGGCCCAGCTAAATCATGCGTACCAACAGGCTCAAACCATGGCTGCCTAAAGGAACCTGGCCAAAAAAGAGAGGTATGACAAAAAAGTGAAGGCACAGGAACTCCAGGAGGGGGATAGGGTATTGCTAAGAAATCTGGGACTGCATGGCAAACACAAGATTGATGATCGATGGCACCATCTCCCTCACATTGTAGTGGGCAAACTAGATGATCTGCCTGTGTACAAAGTAAGGCCTAAAAACAATTCAAAAGATGTAAAAACTTTACACCAAAATCACCTACTGCCAATTGGACAGATTTTGATAGAGACTGCGCCTCCTAATGCCCCTCACTCTGGGCCTATAACTACAGCTGCTGCCAAAAAGAAATTCCAAGGGGTTGACTCCTCAGAACTTAAACCCCAGGAGCCTTCCCCTCTCCCCTCTGCTGAACTTGATCCCCTGTCTGTGGCTGAAGACAGTGAACATGATGTGGAGTATTACCCCTCTTATGAACTGAGTCAACTTTTTAAGGGCAACCCCCTAGCTCACTCTGGGGATGAAGCTGGGTTTTATGGACTGTCTGAGCCTCAGCTTTGTCACTGGAGCCCATACTCCCCGAGGATGAAGTGAGTGGCCCCAAAGCTGGAGAAGTGGGCTCTATGAGTCTGGCTGAGTTATCTGGGCTGGCTGAACTGTCTGACTTTTCAGAAGAGGAAAGTGATGTGGGGGAACCTGTTTGGGCTCCGCCTGAGCAAGAAGAATACTTTGAGTGCTCTGTTAGCATACCAGTAGTGCCAGAAGTGCCCTTGACTGAACTAAGTAGTGTGGGTCCTGATATAGAGGGTCATGTCCCTGAAAGTACTATGGGCACGGGGTTCTTTTCTCATGTGGAGGTTCCCTCTACTAACCTCAATGAGGCGGAAATGGAGACAGGGCCCATAGCAGATTTTACTGAGACCCCTAGACGCACTGGCTGAGAAGTACGGCCTGTAATAAGGTTAAGTTATGAGTCTCTGGGTCAGCTTCTGGACCTGCCATTAAATGTAGTCCATAAGGGGGTCTATGTATCTCCAAGTTCATTGTCCAAGTTAGTTTTGGGGGACGATGCACAACTGTTAGTATTACCCTCTGAGTATAGTGCTACTGCCCCAGTTAGCCCTCAGGTAGAGGATAGGGAAGGGCCCCCCCTTTTATCCCAGTGTCATAGCCAGGAAGTAATGACCTGATGTATAAAAGAAAGGGGTTGTAATATGTGTACTATTGAATAGGAAAAAAGTAAATTATGTGATGTGTGCAATCAAAAGTTTAATGTGCTGTTAATTTAAACAGTTTTGCCTTAAAGTGATTTAAGAGTAACTGCTTGACGTGGAAGCCAAGTTCTTTCCAGGCCAGGAAGGGTGTAACCCCCCCTACCAATGGGGGTTTCTAATAGCCGTCTAGGAGCTGTCTAAGCATCCCTCTGGTGGTCGGCGTTCTGCGCTTAAAGCCGTTTAAATGGCCCTGTGAGTGTTTGTAGAGCCTCCCCGTACTGTCTCTTTAAGAGCTGTCTGCTTGCAGACATGGTCACTGTTTATGGGGAGGGGGTGTGTGTTCTCCTGCTCAAGTCCCACTCGAGCCACTGACTAATTGCTCCAGTTTCAGCCATCGCCGAAAGGGCAGAGTGAGCACTTCCTGGAGAGTGTAATTGTTTGCCCCATGCCTTTAGATGTGTTTGCGGAAATGTAATCTGTTTAACCTACCTTTCCTGCAGCTGGACTTTGTCTGCTGTGTTCCCCCATTTTGGACCAGGACTGTCTGAAGGGTCCAGTAGAGTTAGGGGGTTTCTAAAATGGAGTAGCTGGTGACCAACCAGGATCAGGACTCTCAATGGAGCCGGCTGACCAATGGGGATACAGCTGGAGGTTCTGTGAAGTGAAGATCTGGACCATGGCACCTTTTTTGCACCAATGAGGGGCGAACTCACTGGTTGGTTTCAGCAGCCTACCAATGAGAGCGGGTGGTGCCAAACAGAGAGGCTTGTCCCATACTGTCCAGGGTCAGAGGCATTGTGGCTGTGAGCAGGTAAGGAGCTCAGGGCCTCCTGTGCCATTTGAGCAGTCGTGCGGGAAGCGCATGTAAGGCCAACGTCGGGCGTTGGTAAAAGCCAGTGAACTCGGACTAAATTCACTGGGAAGTGGTCAGAGGAGGCCGTGCAGGAGCATGGCTACCTACCAGGCTCACCCTGTAGAAAACTGGAGAATCTGCTTGAATCGCACTCGGTCTGTCAGGAACAGTGAAGCTGCGTCGGTTGGGCCCAGTGTATGGCGGGCAGGTATCGAGAAGAACAGCAGCAGCCTGGTATGGTACCCCTCTGCAGTGCATATAAATGTGTGGAGAAGTGCTCGAAGTACAGGCTTGGTCCTGCAAGTGGTGTGAGAGTGTGCTTCTTTCTGGAGTCGTGAGTACTAAATCAGGGTAGCTCCCTGTCAAATGTTCCTAGTAAGGGCAAGACTGTCTGGTTACTTTGCTGGCTACACTGACTGAGCCTGATGGCTCTATTTAGTCTTCGTAGGAATTAAATGCTCGCTTGTGTCAGGGCCCCAACCAGCTGCATCGAGGAACTAGCCTTTAGGGCTTGGGTATCCATAGACAGTAACTTATAGGTTAGGCCTGTGCACATTGCACTAGGTAGATACTCACATATTGTGGTGGTAAGCTGATCAACTTGGTTCCCCCTGGTCCTTGTTAGCTCCCCTTAAATAAATCAGATTGCTTGTTTTGCAAAGGTGCACTGGCTAGTTTGTGTATTAATGGTGAATTATTGCCCAGTAAATATTGTGTAACTGCACCTTAATTTTCAGGGGGTTCCCGGAGTGAGCTGAGCAGTTCGGGCCCGGGCGGGTAAGTGTATATGGTAAGGACACTGTAATTGAACGGTGTGGGCCACTAGTGGGAACAAAGGGGGGCTGCAGCAACCCAGAGGGCTGTTACCAAGTCAACCTTGACTGTTCTAACCCCGACCTCTGGGTGGAGGCACCCACCAGCGGATCTAGGCCCCTCACCCTGTTACAGTCGGAGCAGGCAGGGGTAGTAGCCCTTGGGATAGTGCCCTCTGGGGGTTACACAAGATCTAGCCAAGGTAACTTGGATCAGTTGCCCTTTCTGAAATGTTCAGTTTGCAACAAGCAGGGCAATCCCTGCACATCTGCAACAAGCAGGGCAATCCATGCATCCTTTAGAATATTCAAGTCATTGTTGTAAGTACTTCCCAAGTTTGCCCCTCCCTTCTAAGCTGGCCAACTCAACCAGCTGCAACATCCACCAGGCCTGCAACATCCAGGACTTTAGTATCTGGGTACCCAGTGTATAGTATGAGATTGTGGGGTTTCATCTGTATCTGGGACAGGTACCAGTGGTAAAATAATTATTGTGTAACATCTGATTTAGTCAGCAGCTTAGATAGCCAGGGCTCTCGGTATCATGTTGGTCAACTGACTTGTGATTGCCTTTTCTGTAATCTAGTAGCCACCCAGCTGGAGGGTTCTCCAGCAAACCAAACCAAAACCTTGTACATTTGTAACTAGCAATCAGCATAACCTCTATTCCTCCTGTTTCCCCATCCTAACTCCTATGGCCCCCAAGTAAATCTGTTGTTATTGTTTATGAAAATCATTGTGTGTGGGCATATTATTAGAGAGAGTCACTAGTTACAAAATTGTTGAAATGTTGGGAAATGTCTATTGGGTCATGTCTGGGGGTGGTAAATGGTATTTGTGGGTGGTATAACATCTCAGGAGGTTATACTGTGTAACAGCTAGTGCATGTAAAAGTATACTCTGAGTGGAGGCACTGTGCAAATGTTTAGACTTGTTATAAGTTAAAAAACCCAAACCCCTCAGCCTAGCCTTGGGTAGTAAGCAGGGGTGTAACACTAGGAGTAGCACCACCTAGGGGTTACACTTGCAATGTTGATGGCCATGGTTTGCACCCCTGGGCTGTTACATCACAAAGAAGGAAGAGGATGATGCATGCATCCCATCTTCCTCCTCTTCTTCAGGAGAGCAAGCAGAAGGTTATGCTTCCTGCTCGCTCTGCTGCCTCATGAAGGCCCAGGGTGGCAGAAGCAGAAAGGTAGACCACATTTGGAGACTGGAAAATCTAGACAAAAAGGACCAAAGGTCATTGTGTAGGACTTCTGCCCTCTAGAAAACTGCAGCATTTAATAGCATAAGAAAAGGTCAGAGACATTGTATAACAGAAAGTGGTAACAGTACATTTTATGGACTTGGGCACTATGGAAAGGAAACCTACCAATGGCAGTAAACTCTGGTAACCCTGCTCCCTGTGACTGTTTGTTGTCCAATGAATTTAACAGTGTGCTGGGCAGAGCTGGGCATGTGTTGTAGCTAAGTGCCAGCCATTTTGACTCCCTCTCCGGGGGGGGGGGGGACTGGAAAACTACAAAAAAGGTGCTTTGCAGATGTCATCCCTAAAAAAAAAAACTTTTACTCAGTTGGGTACCCCATAGTGATCTCTTCCTCTGTCTTGCCGGTGGATTTGTGAAATCCTCCCTTCAGGAGTTATAAGGAAAGTCCTTGCCAGAGGAGGCAACAACTGGGAGACTAGGCATCAAGAGGCTAAATGATGTCTGCCATCTAGGTTAGCGATCTGATCCTCTAGTAGGAGAGTCATGGAGAGCTTGCAGACTGCAGACCCACAATTGGATCCCTAAGGAAGAAGAGTTACACAAACATGCCGTCACCAGTTATTCCAGCTGTTTAGCTCCTCCAGCTATACAGTGATAAAGTTCACTCAGTATGGTATTTGTTATGATCTCTCTTACCTGCCAGCCAGTGCCAAGAACAGTGGAAGGAAATTTGATGGTGGCGGTTTCTCCTGGAGAAATGTAGAGGCCTGTGCTTCTCCACTCAATAAGATCTGTGGGGCAAGAAAATTGCACTAGATAAATCTAGGACAGGTAGACCTAGAAAATGTCATCAGAAAATAAGATTAATGTGAATAATAAATAAATAAGTCAATTTTTTTCGGCTGTTACTGTCCCCTTTTGTCATCACTCTGTTTCCCTCCTCATTTTGGCCCTACTCCATTTTGAGTAAGGGTGACCATGGTAGCAGCAAACTTCCATATGCGGGTGCATCCCTTGTCTTTCAGTGGTTATCAATGGCAGGAAAGAGCATACCTATTAATATTTCATCACCCAAATGTGGAATGTGTCTAAGAAACTGGAGGTGTATTTGGGGAAGACAGAAGGTAAAATACAGGGCACCTCATCAGATCATAGAGCATGCTGCTCTTAGCATTGTGAAAACTTGTGATTTTAGCTTCATAATAATCTCAGTGTAGACTGTAGGACTGCATGCTCTCCATTAGAGACTGGGGCAGTTTGGAGTGATAAAATGAGAAATGACCTGTAATGTGGGATAGTTATGAGGCATGGATAACAGATGTCCCCCTTCCTCCTAGAAGTTAAATGTTCATCTCAGTGATGTTCTTAGTCCCTAGTGGCACAAAGACCAGATAAATAGTGGAATCAGATCTCTGAGGTGGTAGTACAGAGGGCTGCCACCACATTGCTAGATATCTCACTTATGTGAATTTAAAACTTGTTTTTTTTACTGTTTCAATAACTCTGCAGCACTTTATTGAAAATGATTGTCCAGGGGTCTAATAGTGCAGCAGTAGGGCTATCGCTCACTTCCGAGGACCCATGTTTGGGAACGGACTCAGGTTGCTGAAGGGCTGGCCAGGGGATGGAGGATCAAGCACCTCAGGGTTAGCTTTTCTCTCTCAGGAACGAGGGATACAGATGTACATCTGCTGCCTGGTAGAGGTAAGGAGGCAGCACAGAGGAATGACAGCAAGGGGAGGTACAGCCATGAGATTCCAGTGTGCATGCATACCACCACATGCATAAGCATCACTGAACCCCGACATCCTTGGGGAGAAAAAAAATAGAACTTAAGGAAAAAGCCCTGGCCTGCCATTGTGTTGGCACCCCCACAATCCCATGCATGGGAGGGCACCCACCAACTTCTGTGGTCTTGAGTAAGTGGTGGATAACTGGTATGTCCATGAGAACATCGGTGACCGGTCTGGGGATGCCATTGCAAGGCATAAGACAAGCAGGTTTGCATAGCAATTTGATATCCAAAAATAATATTTGCTAATTAAGTGCAACCTCTAGGTTACCAGAATACCAAAAGTTACTAATCAACTGGTTTGCCATATTGAGTAAAAATTTCCAAATTGTAGTAACATTGTCCTGCATTTGTGGTCAGAAGTATATAATTGCATTCTTGCAGCATGACACATTTCCACACAAGTGCACTGCTCTGGACTGTATCTTACAGCTAAAAATAACTGGACTAGGGGTTGCCATTGGATGAGCCGGGGAGCGAGGAAAAAAAAAGTTTAATTAAAAAAAGAAATTATGATCCATGAAAGGCACACTAAGTTCAAGATCATTTCCAGTGGTGACCTGGGGGAAGGGTTACATGGAAGAGAAGAAAAAAATACTGTAGTAATGATGTTTCTTCTACTGGGTGCATTTGTGAGTCATAAATCTTTTAGCATCTCAGCCCTGAGGGGTTGCCCCGAAGACATAATTTTGGAATATTAAAGTTCAAACTCTGTTCTGTAGTTCTGCTTTTCCTGATATTTCAATGGTGGATTTATTGCCAAGGAGCCTGAAAGAGCAGTAACTACAGTACCTAAGCTATCTATGATATTTTATTTATTTATTTATTTAGCTTTTGTTGACCGGGTAAGTGCACTAGACAAATCCTGCCT
This sequence comes from Neoceratodus forsteri, assembly GCA_016271365.2. Lineage (NCBI taxonomy): Eukaryota > Metazoa > Chordata > Ceratodontiformes > Ceratodontidae > Neoceratodus > Neoceratodus forsteri. The sequence continues at coordinate 114,216,556 of CM028134.1, forward strand.
ATTTTCAGGCACGACCCGGGGGAGGGGGATACAGATGAATGCCAACTGACCTTGAACCAGGCTAAGCTGTTGGTGGTATTTTTAGTGAATGAGGGAAATTTGGCCAGGACACCGGGGAAATTCCCCTACTCTTTTCGATAAGTGCCATGAGATATTTAACATCCACCTGAACTACCACCAATCCAGGCAGATGGGATCTCGGTTTAACGTCTCATCCGAAAGACGGATATATTAAGAAATGCAAATGTAATAAAAAGTAATCAACCACCAAATGAAAACCTGCACAGACTGTGGAGTGTGAATAATAATGAGGTTACTAAAGTTCCAAATGTTCAAGCAAACTTTAAACCGTTTTGACACAAAGAGCTCAATTTTCAAAGGTTGACGTGGGGCTTGTGTCAACCCTGTGTTAGCTCTGTTCTTTGGTGCAGCTGTGCTAAACTCCTTTGATGCAACTGCACCCAATGTTAATACACTGGTCAAAGTTGTGGCAGTTTTCACACCTTACAGCAGCTTGCACCAAATACTTGGTGCAAGTCCCGTAAAAAGGGTCTCCCAAATGGCACAAGTTAGACCAGGGAAAACCTGGCCTGACTTGTAGCATTTGACCCTCGGGGTTGAAAAGCCCAACGGGCAGGCAGGAGAACGCTGCAAGCACCGTGCACCAAATGATCAACACAGCAGGTGCTTGCAGCATTGTCCGGGCTCTGAAAATTGAGCTCACAGTGTGTGTATATTTATATGTATATGTACATGTATATGTATGTCTGTATATGTATATATATATATATAAGATGGAAGAATCATTTTCAATCTGAAATTGAATGGGGAAAAAGGGAGGGATTACATAACTGACAAATACTATCCTGTAGAAGAAACATTACTACAATGAGTATTTTTTTCTCCAAGCAACAAGGGTGTATTTGTAATGTTATGCAACTTGCACAATCCAAGAAGTACCTTAGGTGGCAGGGTCTTTGATCTATTTAGTGAAAAGGTTCTTAAGTACAGAATTAGGCAAGCTGGCATCCCTTCTAGTTTGGATATCTGGGGTGGGATATTCAAAGCGGTTGTGCAAGGTGCAAGTGAGATGCACCAGTGCAACAGCGGATATGTGCCAAAGAGCGATATTCAGTGGGCGACAATGCGCTGCGCAAATCGCAGTGTGCCAATGCGCAACCATAATGAATGCAAGCGCAAGCGCAGGGGGCGTAGCCATGAATAAACAGCGCAGTGCGATATTCAACAGCAGGCCAATGGCGCATATGCGGAGCAAAGTTGAGCCTATCAAAGGATGGAGCAAGCAGGGGATGGTGGCTTGCACCCATGGGAGCAGGGGTGAGAGAGGGAGAGACAGAGTGAGGGACAGAGACAGTGTGAGACAGTGACAAGGTGAGGGCCATTGGCCAGGCAGGACAGCAGCAGGGGTGCAGGACAGTCACAGAGGCAGGAGGTGCAATGGGCAGTGGGACAGAGTGTGTGACCCAGACTGAGCCCATGGCAGGCCAGACCATGCGTGTGGGTCCCCAACTCAGATGTGCACCTAGTGCAGGGGCCCAAGCAGCAGCATAAAGCCGGGGAAGCCCAGGGAGACAGCTGCAGAAGGGGGGGGTTGGACAGGCTGGGCCATGGCCAGTGCAATATTCCAGATGGAGGAGGTAATGAGGTATGTGAGGAGGAAGGTGGCTGAGTGGCATGGCTGTGGAAGGGCCTGTCGACGGTATGCCCGGAACAGGTGGTACCTTGCCCGCACCACCTTCGAACAGTACAGCGACACTGAGATCGTGGGCTGGTACCGTCTGAACCGGACAATTCTGAGGCAGCTCTGTGAGCTGTGTAGTGACGAGATGCAGGTACCCACGAGACGGGGCCATGCCCTGTCAGTGGAGACCAAGGTCACGGCCGTGATGTGCCTGCTCACCACGGGCACCTTCCACAGACCAACAGGGGACAGCACAGGCATAACTCAGTTGGCCGCGACATGGCTCCTCACACAGTTCCTCAATGCACTGCTGCCACATGCTGCAGAATTCATCCACTTCCCCAGCACACAGGCGGAGCATACAGTAAACATGTAGGAGTTCCACAGGGTTGCACGTATGCCTGGTGTGCTAGGGGCCATTGACTGCAGCCACGTAGGCATCTTGCACACCACCGGGGCCGGAGAGGGTGGCCTACATCAACAGGAAGGGCTACCCCAGTGTCAACTGCCAGGCGGTGTGCGATGCCAAGTGGCGCATAATCAATGTCTGTGCCACACACCCTGGGGGAGCACATGATGCCTTCATCAGGCACCAGTCTGCACTGTGCTGCAGGTTTGAGAGTGGGGACATCCCCAACGGCCACCTAGTAGGTGAGTATGCAGCAGGAAAGGGCAGCCCTGCGTAACAGGACAGGACATGGGGGTGATGCAATGCATGGGGTGTAAAGGGTTCAGCTGTGTGGGGGGGGCAGCCACACTGACCAATGTGCTAACCCAACATGTTCCTCCACAGGTGATGGAGGATATCCACTCAGGTCCTGGCTGCTCACCCCGTACAGGCGCCTGTCGACTCCAGCGCAGGAGAGATACAATGAGGCACACACCAGCACATGAAACATCATCGAGCATGTGTTTGGACTGCTGAAGACACTATTCCATTGCCTGCACAAGTCTGGCAGTGCCCTACAGTACAGCCCCTCAAAGGCCTGTGGCCTATTCCTGGCCTGCTGTGTGCTACACAACATGGCCACTGACCGTGGGATAGCTGTCGAGGTCGAAGAGGGGAACAGCAGTGTGGACAATGTGGACGCCGGGGCCAACGGTGGTGGGCAGCCCCTCCCGGACAATGGGAGTCCCGGCTGCGCAGGATAGCCCAGCGGCACAGGGACACCATTGCAGAGGAGCACTATGGTACATACAGGTAGGTGAACAGGTCCACACACAGGTCACAGGGACCAGGGCACGGTAAACAGGCATGGCTGGCAGGGCCCCACAACAGACATGGCTGGAGGGGGGTGACGACGGACAAGGGACAGGTCACCATGAAAGCACCCCTGACAGAACAGTGGACCCCACCCATACAGCCCCACACACCCACACCAATACAGGCACAGTCACACGGGCACACACACACATGCTCACCCTGAGGCCACCAGTGGGCATGTGTCAGACACTGAAGACCAGTGCACTGTGGCGGCTGGTGCTGTGATGGCATCATCATGCACATGCCACGGTGGCCAGCGGCCAGGAGGGTGTGCACAAGGCGGGCATGACGTGCGGCCACAGATGTCATGGCTCAGGTACATACATGCACATACCACACCTCCGTTCATACAGGGCTGTGGCAGGCAGCGGACAGGGAGGGCAGTGGATCATGTACGCCACGCAGGTGCATGGCTGCCATGGACACATGGACGGCTCTGCCTAGACTGCCCAGCAGACGCAGGCTGTGCGGCGGCCACAGGGGGTGTCACAGATGTACCCTCAGGTGTGTTGCTGTGAGAATGTGACCGGGCCCTTGCAGGCATCTGCAGGCCCCCAAACAGGCCCGCTCCAGGCGTGCCTGGGATGCCCACAGCTGATCCCAATGACAACAATGCTGGGGTCACACGACGTCGGGACCGAGGGGCTTAGAATGCACTCCGAGGTGACTGCCGCAGACGGCCCTGCACCAGGGTGGCCAGTGGTGCCAGGCTGGCTGTGACAGCAGCAGTGAGCTGATCCAGGCCTGCGGTCATGTCCTTTCACATGTGTGTTGCCTCAGCCAGGAGCTGCTGAAAGTCCCGGTCATGCCTCCCTGCAGACTGGCGCAGCTCAGTGCGGAGTGCATGCACCCCTGCCATGACCTGCATCTGTTGCTCCACGGATGCCCTGAGCAGACGGCTGTGCTCGTCAAGCAGGTCAGCACGCTGGGGGGCTTGGGCATCATGCCACCCCATAGGGGTTGTGCGGCCCCGCAGCACAGCCCCCCACTCAGGTGGGGGCTGCACAGTGGGGCCCTCATGGGTCTGTCCTGTCTGCGGTGCACTGGCAGCAGAAACTGGACCTGGTCCACCCTCAGCCCTGTCCTACTGCCGCCGCTGTCCCTCTGGCCGCTGTGCACACGACGACACTGGGGAGGCTGCACCCCACCACCAGATGGGCCTTACTGCACTGCAGGTATGGTGGCCACCACAACACCGGGCATTGCGGCTGGCAGGTCTGCCAGTGCCACCTGTGCACCACTGTTGCTGCAGTGTCCTGTGCTTGGTAGGGGTGCCTCCCCTGTACAGCATCACCACTGTCCTGGGTAGCGGCCATGTCATCATCGGACGTGGCCCCCCCATCACTGTCTCAGCATACTGGATGCCATAGCTGGCATCCTGCTGAAACACTGTCTGGGCTTCATCTGAGCCCACACCACAGGCATGTGTGCGGACATTGTGGTGGCTCCGGCAGGGGTCCGGGCCACGGATCCTGGTGGAGGCAGATGGGTGCTCCTCCAGGTCCCTGACATCACCCAGGGTAGGCATCAATGCCCCTGCATCTGCACGTAGGCACCCTGAATCTGTAAGGGAACATATACACGTCAGTGCCGCCATCACGCACCCCCGCTCCAATGCACCCCCTTACCTACATCCCCTTGCACCACTGTACTTACCATGCAGCGAAGGGCTACCCCCCCATCTGGAATCCACTGCTGGGAAAATCCTCAATGGCACTGTGCCGCATTGTCGCTGCCACAAGCTCCTCCCGCGGTGTCAGCTGCGGCACCTCAGGCTGTTCACCGCCCGTGGCGGCACGTGTGGCCAGGATGGCTGCCATTTTCTCCTTGATCTGCCTGTGGTCCATGCCCACCTTCTTCTTTAATTCCTGCACCGACATCTGATGGACACCCTGCAGCTTCATGGCCCTGGCTACACACGTCCATGCTTCCGCCCTGGCTTGCTGGGTGCCTGAAGAGCCACTCAGGAGGGGCTCCTGGTCAAGGTAGGCATCATATGCCTTCTCTAGCTCCTCGGCCACCCCCTGCCACACCTCAGTGCGCGGCTGGTCCAGGGCCTAGTAGGGAGACGGTGTGAGACAGACACCAGCACCAGGCAGCTAGACATGGGCCCCCCCCAGCACAGTAAACCCCATGACCCCATGCAGCGGGGTTTCATATAGGGCATCGCACTCCGCCCTTGTGAAATTGGGCCTGCGCGTCTGTGCAGGCCCTTGCTCCTCAACTTCCTCTTGCTCCAACATGCTGTTCCTGTTGGTGGGGACATGCGGTCAGTGCTGGTTGCCACACATGTGGGCCCCCCCAGAACTCAACATGCCCAGTGCCTGGCATCCTACCTGTGAAGGTAGCAATATCGGTCTGGTGCCTGTGCCTCCACATGGTGCCTTTATAGCTCATCACATGCAAATGAGGGAATGCGCAACTGTAATGGGTTGCAAATGCCTCTGATGCACCACTGATATGCTGATCAGCTCATCTGCATATGCCTGCTGAATATCGAGGAATTGTGCATTGTGCAGCGGGGTTGCTCATGCACATGTCATGGCGCATCTGTGTGACGTGCACAGTCCACATGGTACAGCGCATGTGTGCACTGATGTCACAAGAGGGTAGCATCTTCCAGAAAAAGAGATGTGCAAGAACAAGGGGGCACAATTTGAAGATAGAGGGGGGGTGGCTCAGGGGTAATGTGAGGAAGTATTTTTTCACTGAGAGGGTTGTGGATGCATGGAACAGCCTCCCTGAGGAGATCGTGGAGTCAAGAACAGTGGTGGACTTCAAGAATGCATGGGACAGGCATAAGGCAGTCCTAGGGGCGGGTAAGAGGAAGTAAGCTGTTGGTTAACTAGGATCTGCAGCTTATCTGTTAGGTAGGAAAATGGTCAGACTAGGTGGGCCAAGCGGTCCTTATCTGCCGTCAAATTCTATGTTTCTATGTTTATGTCGGTGGCGCTTCCTACGCATGATGCACTACAGGTGGCACAGTGCTCAGCTGCTATTGGGCATGTGGTGCATATGCACCATACACCCAGTCGCGCACATGTGCCATTGGCACATGGCCCATGGGACACACTGGAACCTATAGCACACCATGCTATCCATGCCCTGTCATGCTGCCGTGCACAGTGTGTGTGTCACCCTTTGACCCCCACGTGTGCCACTTGACCCCCTGGTGACTGCGGCATGTTTCAGCATTGCCTAATGCGTATCACACATACCCTTCACATGTGTATCTTGAGCGCTCCCCGGCTCCATTATGCTGCTGCGGTTCCCGATAGAGCCATGCCACACAGGAGCACACTGAGAGTGCCAAACTGGACACAGGTGGCGCTTGAGAACTTGGTGGCTGTGGTGGAGCCACATATTGGTGCCCTCTATGGGCAGGTATCCCTGGACAAGCCACGCACTGAGGTGTGGCGGGGGGGCCAAGGAGCTAGAGGAGGCAACAGGGTTGCACCATAGCAGGGAGCAGTGCTGCCACAGGTACGGTGACCTATGGAGGATGGATCCTGACCAGCTCAGGTCACTGCAGGCACGCGTCCGGAGGGGTGCTGTGCCACAGCCAGGTGAGTACATTTATCCCCGTCCATGCCATGTCAGTGTTATGTGGGTTGCCAGTGGGTGTCATACTGTGCCGCTGTGGGTGGGGCAGTGGCTGGGAATGCCACCAGACATGGCAGCACACAGCTGGTGTGCTGTGCCTCAGCACTGCCACTGCGCGGGGTCATGGGGTTTACTGTGCTGTGGGGGCCCATGTCTTGCTGCCTGGTGCCGATATCTGTCTCACACTGTCTCCCTACTAGGCCCTGAAGATCAGCGAAGAGCCCAGATGGTGGGTGCCACTGCCGGACAGCAGCATCCCAGTGGTGGTGTGCAGTGGAGGGTTGCCAGTCAGTCAGGTGGTATAGGTGGTCAGGTGCCCCAGCCGCAGCTTGCAGGTGGGCACCTTGGTGGTGTATTTTGTTGTGTGGGGTAGGGGTGGGCCACATCCCCCCCCGTGCACATGGCCATTACATTCCGTACCTCGCTGGCGTGGTCCATTGCACCATGCTGTGCCCAGGGCATGTGTGTGTGGCTGCTACGGGTGGGCTGTGGGTGCATCTGGGTCCCAGCCAGGCCACTGTCAGCCCCACACAATGGCCATTCACTTGGCTGTCATGGCTGTGGCATGCTCTGCCTGGTTGGTGGTGGTGTGCAGTGCTGTGCATGGCTGTGCATGGTTGTTATGGCGGCTTGTGTGGGCACGCACACTGTGGTTGGCTGTGTGCCCCTTGCAGGGCACATGTCAATGTTGTCCGCTGCTCATGGTGGGTGGGCTTCGGTTGTGTGGATGTGCACTCATCCATGTCCCCTCCTTTGTCCTAGGAGCCCAACCGGTGGATGCCCATACAAGGCTGCTGGAGTGGATCCTGTGGGTCGCCACGTCCACCCTTGTGGTGGCACGCATAATTTGCCAGGCCATGTTCAGGTCACAGAGGAGGAGGCAGCAGAGGTGCCAATAGTCGTGGACCTTTCAAGGGTCCTGTTGGCCTGCTTCACCCTCCCTTCCACTGACACCCCTCCCATTCCTCCATTGTTCCAAGCCTACCATGTCCCCTGTCTTCCCACCCCCTTCCGCAGCCTACATTCCTGAATGTATCCTCCCTATTCCCTGCCCCCATCCCTGTTCAACTGTACATAGTTTTGATTTGTTGCTTGTTGTTTAAATACAGTTATATTTTGGTAGCCATCCGTGTCCGTGTCTGCTTTGCCGATGGCATTGGTGCCATTCTGCAGTGGTGTGCATGGTGGCTGTGTGGTATGTTTGCGGTTGCCTGGGGTTTGTGTCAGGTGGTCTGCGCACAGTGGCCTGTGTGTGTGTGCCCTGTGGCATGCATATGTTCTCTGCTGGGCTGTGTGGCTGGTGTGGTGTGTGCTGTTGGCTTGTGTGTTGTCTGCTTTGGTCCCGGTGCCATGTCCCATGCTGTCCTGTGGGTGTTGCCCATGGCTGCCTGACAGTGGCCATGGGTGTCATGCCACCTCCATACGCTGCAGTGGGATGTGTGGTCAGGGCATGTGGCCATGCGCCTGCCTTGCCAACCTCCAGTCATCCCATGCACCATGATGGTAGTGTGTCATGCTCTTGTGGCCTGCTTCACACTGTGCCAGGTACCCTGTGCCATGGCCCATGTGCCTCTGTCCGTTGCCCTGCCCATGCTATGCTCCTGCACCTCCTTCCTTGCTCCACTGTGCAACTCTAGTTGCATGATGGCGCCTGCTGCCTTGCTTCCTGGTGCAGTCCTAGTTGTGCTATGGTGCATCCCTGCGATATTCAGGCATCTTGCGCTGTCACTTGCCTTGGTGCTCAGCCTTTGAATATCATGTTGGTTGTGCACCTGAGCAGTGTACCTGTGCTGTGCCACTTTTGCACCTGCTTCTGGCACATTTCTGAATATCCCACCCCCGGACAATAATGAGAAGTGAAGGCATGTACTGCAGACCATGTGACTGCATTCCACAGCTTTAACAAAGTTATAGCACATATTTTTGCCACTGTGGTAGATGTAGATGTAACTGTAGAGGAGTGTGGCCTTCTCCATTTTGATAACTCTCTGCCAGCTTTAGTGTAGCTAAAGTCAATACAAGAGACAATCTAATGAGAAATTGTTCTTTATCAAAGCTGGCTCACCTTTACCTATCCTACCATAAGTGGCAAATAATGGTCTGTTGTCAGTGCTGAACTATTCAGTTCTTTGCAGGTAAAAACATAAGCACTCTTTACATGCAGACTATGAAGTTTTCTCTTCACCTACAGTACATAGGAGTGTTATTGTGGAGATAATACAGGCCAGTTTATAGACTGATTAATATGAAAAGTGGAAACCACCTTTGGCAGAAATGTCCAATTTGTCCTAAGCACCACTTTATCCTTCTGAAGGAACATAATCAGGATATCTACACAGTGTGTGTAACTCACTGACCTCCTCGTGGAGGCTCAGCAACCTCTAAAGACATTAGGTCAAGAGGAGATGTAGAACAATTTGGGCACAGACTGGATGGACCCTAGGTCATTTTCTGTCACCAGTTTCTGTTTCTATATTTCTAATAGCCATTGGAAACCCAATTTGCAAATCAGGAACTTAAGCGCTGAACATAAAACATAGGCAATGAAGGCAGAAAAAGATCAATGGTCCATCCAGTCTGCTCGTAATTTCCTATCAAACCCCAGGGCCTATTGTCCATACAGGGTACAAGCCCTCACTATCCACCGCTGTGTTCTCCTCCCTACTACTACTGCCCTGAGTAACCACTATACCCTTCACTCTGTCCCAGCAGTTCTTGAAATCATTTATGGTTTAGGTACCCACCACTCGGCTGCCAGACTATTCCACAATTCCACCACCCTTTCTGTAAAATAACACTTTCTCATATCCCTCTTGAACCACCCTCTCATCAGTTTCCACTTGTGTTCCTGTCTCCTTGAACTATTACTCATGCTACATATTTTCTCACAGATCACCTTTTATATTTTCTTCAGGAACTTGAAAGTCTATATCATATCACCCCTCCCTCATCTGGTCTCTAGCGACTACATGTTCAGTGCCCTAAACTGATCTATCTTAGTAAGATCATCCTGCTGGCCCTGAATTATCCTGCTCACCCTTCATTGCACTGTCTCTAGCCTGTCCTTACCTTTCCTAAGGTGAGGATTCAGGAGCTAGGCACAGTATTCCAGTTGCAGCCTCACCAACCATCTAGCAAGAGGTAGTAATACCTCTTTTCTTCTACAGTCAGTACCCCTTTCGATAAATCCCAGCATCCTATTTGTCTTATTATATATGCCTGGTTGCACTGGCTTCATTGTTTAAGGGAGTCAGTAATGATGACTCCTAGATCCATTTTCTCAACCATAGTGCTCAGCTTTACCCCTCCCATCCAGTACTCTGTCCTGGGGTTCTTGATCCCTTAGCGCATCACCTTGCACCTTTTGAGCACTAAATTTCAATTGCAAAACCTTAGACAATCTCGCTAGTCTTTGCAGGTCATTCTGTGTCTCTCTAATTACCTTAGAAACTTACACAGAAACATAGACTTTGATGGCAGAATAGGACTGCTTGGCCCATTCAGTCTGCCCATTTTTTCCTACCTACAGTATCACTGCAGACCATAATTGATCTCTGGCTCCTTCTCACTCCCCGCCTTCCTTTCTATTAAGTTACCTGTAACATCCTCCCCCAAATGGGGGCTTACCTGCTCCCACTTCTGGAGCATTTCCCGGTGCCTGCTGTTCCCCGTATTTGTCACCAGTTTTCACCGCCACAGCCCCAGTCCAATATGTGCCCCCCAGGTTCCTCAGTTTTGTTCTCTTGTGCTGTTTCAGCCCTCTGTGGCTCATGGAGCAGGATTGTGAGCCACCAGCATTTGGGCAGGCTGGCAGGCTCCCTTTGCATGCAAAGAAATGTGCTAGATTTGGACTACAACTGCAGTCAATGGGTGGCTCCTCCGGTGATCCCAGCCCCTAAATAGGCTGGGATAGGGGACCAGTGACAATTAAATAAATAGTGCCGCATGCGCTGAAGGTCCTGGCCCAGTGTCATGAATATTAATGAGAAAGGGACATTATTATTTATGAGTGGGTCCATTTGGAGATGGGGGGCTGCAAGTTTAGGCGGCGGCTGCCAATGTAAATTGTAAATAATAGTGCGTTAAAGGCAGAAGCTGCAAGGACACTGAAGGGGTTAGTGTTGAGGGGAAAATGATTTAAATAATTATCCTGATTGCACCAGACAGCGAATATTGGGAGTCTGACTAGCCACCTGTCTTCTGCCTAGGGACACTGTGTTTCGGCAGAAGCAATAGGCCAAAGACTGAAGCAAACTGTTTAATAAGTGCAGCGTTTGAGAGAGCACAGTTGTGGCTACAAAGCTGTGGGGCAAAGAAGTAAATTAAGTAATGGACCTGGCTGCACCAGAACTTTAATATTGGGGCTGTGTTAAACTACAAGGGGACTGTGTGTTCTAGCAGCCATGTTTATGCAGCAACAGCCAATTGGAAAGTCAGTTTTTTTGGCCAGGACTTATGGGACTTTTGCCAGAGATTTATGGGACATTGCAACAGGTTTCTGGGGGGAAATGCAAGGACCTAATTCAGGTGCCAAAACAGGAAGCATTTTGTGCATTGAGTGTCTGAGACTAATGAATATTCATTCTATGGACTGACAAGCAGTTTCAGCCAGTCGTAGTGGGACACACAAGTAGCCTCAGCCAGTCGGGAGCCCTAGAAGGACTCCATAAAAGGCGTGTTTTGCAGACTGAGCAGGAGTTTGAGCAGAAGCCCCCACAGGGGTGGGGGCTCAGGCCCCCAGCTAAGTAAAATGGGCCTACTAATTCAACAAAAGCCCTGCCACAGGGGAGGGGGCTCTTTTTTCACCTACCAGAGGGACAAGTGGCTACAAGCAGCAACAGTTGCTAGCCTGGGGGTTGCCAGAAATTGTCCTCCAGGGCTGGCAGGCACCTTTCCACATTTTGAAGAAATGTGGGTGAACCTGAACCTTCAGCTGTGAGAGAGCTGCATGCATGTTCTGCCTCAGCAGTGAGAGTGCTGATGAATCCTGACACCCTCAGGGAAAGAAAGACATTTTGCAACTGATCTGAGTGAGTAAACTTCTACTTACAAGTGCGAGTTAATGAAAATCTGGTTGGGGCAGAGAAGCCCAGAGGCCCTGAAGTGCCTATCATCTGTCTGCTCCCTGCATTTCATCAAAGCACAGAAAAGGGTGGACTAGTGAGCAAGTGACCAGAGAAGGGTCCAGTGATTTGTAAAATGCTGTTGTGTGACTGTATACCGTGCTACAGGACTGTAGAGAGATTTCCCTAGCCATGTGGAGCTTTTCCTAACAGTGCCTGTAATGCCAAATATGTCTAGATATCTAACTGGGAGCTGCAATGCCAGCATAACCAAGAGAGACTTTGCTATTGAGTACTATGCTCTGGGAGGTGTCTGATAAGTGAATTTGATAACAATTAAAAAGGTTAAAGAGGTTGGGAGTCATGCCTCAGGCTCCGTCTGTGATGCAAGAGGAAAAGACATTATGTCTATAAGAGTCTGTGCAATCTTTGGGTCTGCCCTAGCCCTAGGGAAAATCACCCATGCTTAAAAGACTGTGTCCTCTGGTCCATTTTGGGAGCCATAACCTGGGCTCTGGTCATTCTACTGTGCTGGAAAGATTGTAGGTGCTTGTCCCTAAAGTCTCTGGGAGTGCACCTTTAGTGTTAAGACTCAAAGCAGACTTGTAACAGGTCCTTGTCTGCCATGATGGGCATATGACTACCCAATTGTGACTACTCAAAGCAACTACTAAATGTATAAATGTGCTGTATGCATAAATGTGCTGAATGCACTGTAGCTTCTTCAGATCGGTTTGGGACACAGCCTGGTAGTGTGCCACCTAGGGCCGCTGCCACATGCGTTTCCCCAGAGGGGTACAGCCTAGATGTGGGGTTTGAAATGTGCCGGCCCCGGTTCCAGCCTGGTTTTTCAGAGAGTGATTTCAGCCCAGAGAGGGACACTGCCAACAGATGGTAAAGCTGTGAGTTGCCATCTCAAAAACTGTAGAAACCATACAGTCAGTATAGGGGTCTGGCTGTTAGCTTTTCCTGCATCCTAACCTCCAGAGACAGAGCCTGCCTAATTCAGCCATGTACAGCTTGAACATAACTTGCCAATGAAGATGTCTAATTGTGAGTACATAGGGACCCATCCCTGTAATGGAGGGACTTGTAAATAATTAAAGTTGCCAAGTTTAGTAGTCACAGTCTAAGTTCTTTAAATCAAGCAAAGGTTTCAAAGCCTGTCCTTCTGCAGTTAGGATGTGATTTAAAAGTAAAAGATAGATGTTAATCTGCATATTTCCTTTTAAGGGCCCCAACTAGCCGGCCAATTACAGCTGTACCAAACAACAGGCCTGCACCTTTAAGAACTGTAGTGCTGGGTACCCAGGTTGAATGTGTGGGATTGCGGGGTCCTAAGGCATTTCTGGTACTGGTACCAGTGTGGGTTTAAATAACTGTGTTATCCTTTTCTAGTGCAGCTAGCTTAGACAGCATCAGGGATATGAATGCCTCAGAGGTCGGTGGGTGGCCACTGTGGTTGAAGCCTAAAGGTAAAGATGCCAAATGATTATTGTGATGTCATGCCAAATGAATCCAAATACCAATGCCAATCTAATCAAATGTAAATAGCTTGACCTCTGTCCCTTTTCCCTGCTCCTATCCCTTCCCCTTGTAAATAAATTGTTGTTATTTTGGCATATACCTGTCTCGTGAGCATGTTATAAGTAGTGAGTCATTAATTACAAAATGTCTGAAATGTGGGGAATAGCTTATTGGGTCATGCTTTAGGTGGCATTGAGATAATGTGGGTGGGTACAGCATCCCATAGGGTTCTACCAGGTTTTATCTAGCCCATGTAAGTATACTTTGTGTGGAGGCACTCCGCAAAATTTTATTATCTTGGTAAAGAACCAGTTTAAAGTTAAAGTAAGGACCCAGGCCCCTCAACCTTGGTTAGGCCTACATGGCCGGGGTAGTGTAGCCCTTCAGATACCTGGCACCAGGGTTACATACCCTTATGCCTATCCCATGCATCCTTGAAACCCCCCCCCCCACACTGTCTTTGCCCCCACCACCTCCACTGGAATGCTGTTCCAGGAATCCACCACTCTTTTTGTGATAAAGTGTCTCTGTCTCTGTCTCTGTCTCTCTCTCTTTCTCTCTCTCTCTCTCTCTCCCCCCCAAATCTTCCCCTACAGCTTCATAGCATGTCTCCTTGTTCTTGAGCTTCTTTTTTTCGAAAAAATGCTTCCCTCCTGTACCTTATTTACTCCATGTGGTCTCTATCATATACCCCCCTCTGTCTTTTGTTCCAGGGTGTATATATTGAGTTTCTTTAGTCTCTCCTTTAGGGCTTCTAATTAGACCCTGCACCATTTTAGTTGCCCTCCTCTGGACTGCCTTCACCGTATGTCCTTCTGGAGATGTGGTCTCCAGAACTGGAAACAGTACTCAAGGTGGGGTCTTACCAGTGATCTATACAGGGGCGACACCACCTTTCTAGTGGTGCTAACTCTCCCTATGTACCCTAACATACCACTAGCCCTCCCAACTGCCTTGTTGTGCTGCCTGGCCTTCAGGTCATCTGATATGCTTACCCCTAGGTCTCTTTCCTGCTTGGTTGTCATCAATACCACTCCACCCATTTTGTACTCCTCTGGGTTTCTGTGCCCTAAGTGCATTTTACATCACTCCTTGAGTTTTCTCTGATCTTTGCTCATCCTTTTCATCCTCCTGGAGTGCCCACTCTGTTGCAGACTTTGGTGTCATATGAAATGAGGTAGACCTTTCCTTCCAGCTCCTCTGCTATGTCACCCACCCTTCTTCGGAGTGAACTCAGTTTACCACCACCCACTATCGCCTGTTCCCTAACCAAATTTCTTACCCAGTTTACCACCTTTGGTTTCACTTCTAGCTACTCAGCTTGCTTATTAGTCTCTTATGTGGAACAGTGTTGAAAACCTTACTGAAATCTGTGTGGGCCACATCCACTGCTCCACCCTGATCTAATTCTGTGGTCACCCAATCAAAGAAATTTATCAGATTCACTTGACATGACCTCACCCATGAATCCCTGCTGACTTATGTCTTGTAGCCCATTGGATTCAAAAATATTCCATAATCCTTTCCTTCAGCAGTGTTTCCATTAACTTTCCCGCAACCGATGTCAGGCTGACTAACCTATAATATATATATAATTTATATATTATACATACACACTATATATATATATATATATATATATATATATATATATACACAGTATATATAAAATAATATATATAATTGTTAGCTTCTTCCCTGCTACCACTTTTTTGAAGTAGAACTACATATGCCTCTTCTAGTCCTCTAGACCCATTCCTGTTTCCAGTGATCTGTTAACTAGGACTGTCAGAGGTACAGTCAGTACCTCAGTGGGCTCCTTAAGCACCCATGGATGCACCCCGTCTGGCTCCACTGCTTTGTCCACTTTCAGATTTGCGAGTTTCTTCAGGACTCTTTCCTTCAAAAAGGGACTAGTGTCCACCTGCCCCCTTCTAGGCTTTTGTTACTTTTTTGTAATCCCTTCCCTTCCCCTTCCTCTATGAATACTGAGCAGAAGTGCCTTTTCCTGGTCCCCCACTGCACAGTACCCCCTTCCCTTTTTATGTTGGCTCACGCTTGCGTGACAGCCAACATCTTGCAGTAGTAGCAGATTTGGAGGTGTTGTCACTGTTGGGCGAATGCAGGGCACACATCAGTAGGTGCGTCCCTCATTCCCCAATAAGCCAGCTGCAGGCGCTGATGTCATGCATCCCTAATGTGGCCAACAGATCTAGAAAAGGTCCGCTGCAATGAGAGCGAGTTTCATGCCGGACCACAACACTCCCGATGTGCACGCAACATGGCAGCAGTGACTGCTGCCGCCTGTCACAATGCCAATGGGGGAGCCCACTCCCTGTCGGCATAATGACCCCCCCATTTAAAATGTATGCCGAGGGGGTGCCCAATCTCCCTCGGCATCATGCGCCCCTCCCCAACAGTCTTTCTTTGCCAACAGGGTCCAAATCCCCATCGGCTTTAATCTCCCTTCCCCTTTTATTTTGCCGATGGGGAGCACACTCCCTGTCAGCATAAAATCACCCCCCCACTTTTGTTGTGGGCCGACGGGGGTTCCCAGTCCCCCATCAGCTACAGCATCCCCCCCAAAAAAACCCACTTAGGAGGCATGCTGGGAGCCCACCCCAGCGTGACAAATCCCCATAAAAAGAAAAACTGTCCCCAGATGCCTTTTTTTTTTAAACCTGTATAAAATAAAATGGTCCCTCGCGGTCTCCCTTCCCCCTTCCCTCAACCCATGCCACCCTCTGCACACCCTGCCTCCCCATACACCCCACTCACCCCATACTTACCTCCAGAGTCTGGCACAATGATCTTCGGTGGACCGGGAACACGTCTGCACTCTTCAAAGCCGACCGCGAACTGAAGACTTGCTGGTAGGCTGTATAATGGCATAAATAGGGTTTTTTCAACTTTGGTGCATATCTCAGCCATTTTTGGGAGTTTGGGCACCAAATTTTGAACATGGGGTTATTGGGGCTCCTCCACATGAATTCGGGCACTGTCATGGCGTTATTCAGTCCCAAAAGGTGATTTTGCAGTGACTGCGCAGAATCACCTTTCAGGACTGATTAATGAAATGATAGTCCCAGTGTTCATGAGGGGGGCTCTTAAGAAGTCTATATTGCAAATTTGGTGAAAAAAATCCAAAAAATGTCTGTTTTACAAGCGTGCGTTGTGCAGTTTCCACGCACGCTGGTAACTTCATGAATTTGTAATATTTTCACTCCAGATTTTCAAAATTGGAATTTTTCCACACCTCCTTATGAACAGTACAGCTGTCATTTTACATATCCTGGCCGAAATGTGTTTTTGCACATCCGGGCGCAGAATATAGCCGTCGCTGTGTGAAATCAGTTTTAGAACAGTTTGAGGAAATGATGGTGACACTGTTCATAAGCAGAAGTCCTAAAATGCCTATGTTGAAAATTTGGTGATGAAATTCCATAAAATGACTGTGTTACAAGTGTGCATTGCACAGTTTCCATGCACCCTTGTAACTTTGCAAATTTGCAATATTTTCATGCCAGATTTTCAACACCTCCTTATGAACAGTACAGCTGTCATTTGTCACATCCTGCCCTAAATGTGTTTTCGCACCTGTGGCACACAATGGCATGGTCACTGTGCGAAATCAACATTTCAGACAAATTAACAGTACCATTGTTTATGAGGGGAGGTCCCAAAATGCCTATGTTAAAAATGTGGTTAAAAAAATCCCAAAAATGATTGGGTTACAAATGTGTGTTGCACAGTTTCTATGCATGCTCATGACTTCACCAATTTTTCATATTTTCAATCCAGATTTTCAATGTTGCCATTTTTTTACATCTCCTCATGAACAATACAGTTGTAATTTTCCACATACTGCCCAAAATGTGTTTTCATCCCTGTGTCGCCAAATGGCATAGCCGCTGTGCAAAACCAACTTTCAGCTAACAAATTGATAATTC
The DNA here is from genome assembly GCA_016271365.2 of Neoceratodus forsteri. Taxonomy (NCBI): domain Eukaryota; kingdom Metazoa; phylum Chordata; order Ceratodontiformes; family Ceratodontidae; genus Neoceratodus; species Neoceratodus forsteri. The sequence goes on from CM028134.1 coordinate 114,233,665, forward strand.
CACATTTCATGAGGTGGGCTCACAAAAAGCCCATGTTGAAAATTTGAAGTGAAAATAAAAAACACACACCTATGGTGTTAGAGTTTCCAACTGTAGCACCCCACCCTGTAGAGACTGACAGATGTCAGGGGTGTGACTTGGGATCATCGGCTGTAATGTTCATGCCATTCTACCCCCACCCCCATCCTGCAGCCAGTGACAGGCATCATGGTGTGCCTTGCAGTGTTTGGCCACAAAGTTCACCCCATTCTCCTATACTGCACCCACCTCAGCGTATTTCCTTATGGAATGGGGTAAGTATAACCCCCAAAGACCCCAAAGCACACCACAACACTTGTCAGTGTCTACAGGGTAGGGTGAGGTAAAATGGTATGAGCGTTATAGCTGATGACCCAAAGGCAAACCCCCATGCCTGTCGGTCTCTACAGGGTGGGGGTGGGGTTGGCGTCACTTTAATACTTCACTGCCATTCCAGTATGTGTCTCTAACTCCGGCACTACCAGCGCCAATGCCAGCAAGACAACATTCAGCATTGACAAATGCTTGTTAACCTTACAATACCTCCCCTTGATCTTCCTCATTTCACTTACAACATACCTAAACAAACATTTGTCAATGGTGAATGTTGATTGCATTGGTTTGTTGAGCTTGCTCAGTGGCCCTCTGTCACTGGCTCAGTCTGTTTGTCCCGGTGCTGCAGGCTGCTCTTTTGTAATGGGCTGCTGCCTGCATTGGCACCTTGTTCTGCTGAGGAAGAAATACGCAGCTGTCCTGACAGAGCTCCATTGAGGTGGCTCACTCCCCCCTCTCTGACTCGCTCATTCTGTTTCTTCTGGCACTGCAGGCTGCCCTTTTGTACTGGGCTCCTGCCTTCATTGGCGGCTTTTTCTAGCCAGAAAGAAATCTGAAGCAGTCCCAACACAGCTCCACTGAGCTTGCTCACTCCCCCTCTGTCACTCTCGCATTCCATTTCTGCCGGCGCTGCAAGCTGACCATTTGTACTGGGCTCCTGCCTGCATTGTCGCATTTTCTGCCCACAAAGAAATCTGTAGCAGTCACAGTAGAGCTCTGTTGAGCTCGCTCACTACCGCTCTGTCACTCGCTCATTCTGTTTCTCTTGGCGCCGCAAACTGCGCTTTTGTATGGGGCTCCTGGCTGTGTTGGCACCTTTGTCTGTCCACAAAGAACTCCACAGCTGTCCTGACAGAGCTCCATTGAGGTCGTGCAGTCTCCCTCTCTCATCGCTCATTCTGTTTGTCCTGACGCTGCAAGCTGCCCTTTTGTACAGGGCTTCTGCCTGCATTGACACCTTTTTCTGCCCACAAAGAAATCCCAGCAGTCCTGATAGAGCTCTGTTGAACTCACTACGTCCCCTTGTCTCACTCGCTCATACTGTTTCTCCCACTGCTGTAGGCTGGCCTTTTGTACTGGGCCCCTGCCTGTATCGACACCTTTTTCTGCCCACAAAGAAATCTGCAGCAGTCCTGACAGCGCTTCGGTGAGTTTGCTCACTCCCACTCCCTCACTCGCTCTCTCATTCTGTTTCTCCCAGTGCTGCAGGCTGCCCTTTTGTACTGGGCTGTTGTGTTGAGGCCTTTGTCTGCCCAAAAACAAATCCACAGCAGTCCTGACAGAGCTCAGTTGAGCTCGGTCACTCATCCCTCTCACTCAGTCGATCTTAATCTGTCTCAAACACTGATTTCCCAGAGTGACCATGCTATCGTCTGGCAGGAGTACAAAAACACACTGTAGCCAGGATGTGAAAAATGACAGCTGTAGTGTTCATAAGGAGTTGTGAAAAAATGGCACTGTTGAAAATGTGGCGTAACAGTATTACAAATTTGCAAAGTTACAAGGGTGTGTGGAAACAATTCAACGCACGCTTGCAACACAGTCACATTATGGAGTTTCATCACCAAATTTTCAACATAGGGATTTTAGGGCCTCTGCTCATGAACAGTGCCACTGTCAATTTCTTAATCTGTCCCGAACACTGACCTCTCACAGTAACCATGTTATTCTGCACTGGAACTGTGAAAACACATTTCGGTCAGGATGTGAAAAATGACAGCTGTACTGCTTATAAGGAGGTGTGAAAAAATGGCACTGTTGAAAATCTGGTGTGACAGTATTACATATCTGCGAAGTTACAAGGGTGCGTGGAAAGTGCGCAACGCACACTTGTAACACAGTCAATTGATGGCTATCATCACCAAATTTTCAACATAGGCATTTTAGGACCTCTGCTCATGAGCAGTATCACTGTCATTTTCTTAATCTGTCCCGGACAGTGATTTCCCACAACAACCGCTCTATTCTGCACCTGAAGTGCGAAACACATTTTGGCCAGGATGGGAAAAATGACAGCTGCACTGTTCATAAGTAGGTGTGGGAAAATGGCAATGTTGAAAATCTGGAGTGAAAAAATTCGCAAAGATACGAGAGTGCATGCCAACTGTACAAGCTGTCATTTTCTTAATCTGTCCTGAATACTGATTTCCCACAGTGACTGCGCCATTCTGCGCCGGAAGTGTGAAAACACATTTCGGCCAGGACATGAACAATGACAGCTGTACTGCTCACAAGGAGGTGTGACAAAATGCCAATGTTGAAAATCTGGTGTGAAAATATTGTAAATGCGCGAAGTTACGAGCGTACGTAGCAACTGTGCAATGCACGCTCGTTAAAAAGTCATTTTTTGGATTTTTTCCACCAAATTTGCAACATAGGCTTTTTGAGAGCTCACCTCATGAACACTGGCACTGTCGTTTTGTTACTCAGCCCTGAAGGGTGATTCTGCGCAGTGACCGCTAAACCACCTTTCGGGGCCGATTAATGGCATGACAGTTCAAGAATTCATGAAGAGGGGTCCCAAAAACCACATGTTGAAAATTTGGTGAAAAAATTTCCAGAAATGTCCGAGATGTGCACTAAAGTTGAAAAACCCCTATTTATTACATTATACAGCTTACCGGCATTTCCTCAGTTCGCAGTCAGCTTTGAAGAATGCAGATGTGTTCCCGGTCCAGCGAAGATCGTCGCGCCGTGCTCCAGAGGTAAGTATGGGGTGAGGGGGGTGTGGGGAGGCAGGGTGCGCAGTGGGTGGGTGCGGGTTGTGGGGGGGGCAGGGAGACTACGAGGACCGTTTCCTTTTTACAGGTTGTAACAAAATAAGACATCGGGGACCGCTTTCTGATTTAACAGGTGCTTTGGCACGCTGGTGTGGGCTCCCAGCGTGCCACCTGTGTGGGTGGGTTAGCTGATGGGGGATTGGGCACTTCCTACCGGCAAACAAGGCAAGGGGAGGGAGCTGCAGGAGCCGAGGGATTGGGCACCCCTCGACCACAGCAATGGAAGGGGGTATCATTGTGCCAATGGGGATTGGGCACCCCATTGGCAGGAACAAAATGGGGGTTGGGGATAATCATTATGCCGACGGGATTGGGCACCCCATCAGCAGGAACAAAAGGGGTGGGGATAATCATTATACCGATGGGGACTGTGCACCCTGTTGGCAGGAACAAGCGGGGATAATCATTATGCTGATGGGGTTTGGGCACCCCTCGGCAGGAACAACGAGGGGTTACAGAATGCCAACAGGGAGTGGGTTCCCCCGTCGGTAAGTAAACATGGTGGAGGGAGGGGGTATATTGTTTGTGAACATGGCGGCAACCCACCACCATGCTCACAAACAATATCAGGGATCCCACATCCCACTCTGCAATGACGGGTCGCTCCCTCAATGCAGTGGATGGCTGATGCTGCAATGACGAGGCGGCCCCTGATTGCAGCGGCTGATTTTTTCGAAAGTTGTGGCACGCTGGCTGAACCAGTGTCAGCAGCAGCGTGCCATGGCATTGGGGGATGGGGGACAAGCCTTTGCAGGCTGTGGGGGCATTGGGCACAACGGTGCCACACCTCCACAACCTGCTTGTGGAGAAAGCTGACGCAACATGTTTCTTGTGGTGCAATCAACATAAAAATGTCTTGTCCCATTACCATCTGGGATGTTCTCTCCTCAGTGTGTGCCTTAATGCTCCTTACTGCTTTCCCTGCTTCTTTCTGTTTCCCCTGATATACCTCCCTATCCTCCTTCTCCCTCTGTGACTCCTTGTACCTTCTGAATGTAACCCTTTTAATCTTTACCTTCTCCACTACTTGGTTTTGATGACTTGCTTGATGCAGAGGTTTGTTGCCTTCACTATGTTCCCTTTCAGCTTTGCCCGCTGTTCCTCCACCCCCACAGGTTATCCCCCCTGCTAGGTCATCCCCTAGGCTGTCACCCATATTTATCAAATCTACCATCCAGAAGGCCAGGACCCTTGCCCATATGTGGTTTGATTTTTGCAGCTGTCCTTATATTGAACCACACTATGGTGATCAGTGCCCCCCCCCGTCACTGTCTACCCTCCTACAGACTACAGAGATTAGTGTTATCTGCAAAGAGACACAACTTTCCTTTTCCAATGTCACTGCTGGACATATTGAAAAGGACAAGATCCAGGATGGATCTCTGTGGCATCCCACTTATGACTTCCCCCCTCTTCTGATCTGACACCATTAATCATAACCCTCTGCTGCCTCTCCCTCAACCAATTTCTTACCCATCTTACTGTGTCTCTTGCGTACCCAAATCCTCCATCTTCTTCAGCAGTCTTTTGTGAGGCACTGAGTCAAACACCTTGCTGAAGTTGAAGTATAGTAAATTCACGACATGGCCCATATCTAATACCCTTGTGTCACTCAAAGAAAACTATCAGAATGGTCTGACATGACCTTCCTGCCATAATTCTATGCTGTTTACTATCCTGGAGACCATTGCTCTCCAGGTAGTCCACTATGTCCTCTTTGATTGGTTAAGTTTACCCATGACAGAAGTTAGGCTGACACGTCTCTAGTTTCTCACTTGCTTCTTGACCCACCTTATGGGAGCATAACTGTGTTTGCCACCCTCCAGTTCTTTTGGAAGTGCCTCTGCCTGTTATGAGCTATTGAGTTGCCCTATCATAGGTTCAGTCAGTTCTGTTGCCAGTTCCTCGAATACCCTCAGATGCCTCCCATCAGACCCTAGGGCCTTATCTATCTTTATGGCTGCTAGCTCTTTCCAGGACCTTTCACTGGTAAATAATGGTTGCCTCATGTCTGGTACATCCTTTATGACAGCCTTGATGCCACTGTCTGGCAGGATCCTGTTGTCTTCCCTTGTGAAGATAGGGCAGCAGTAATCATTAAGGATGGCTGCCTTTGCACCTCTTCTTCTATTACCCTACCTCCCTCAGATAACCTAACAATTCCCCTTCCTTTCTGTCTTTTCTCTCTAGTATATCTAGAGAACTGCTTTTCCCCACCCTAGACCCCATCCATAACACGCAGCTCAGTGTCTTCTCTTTCCTCCCTAACTGACCTCTTTGCTTCCTTGGTTCTCAATTGGTATATTCCCCATTCTTCCTCCCCCTACATTTTCTGTAGCCAGTGAACACCTTGTTTAGACAAGCACTGCTTCCCTGACCCATTCTAATCAACATATTTGTCTCTTGTATCTGTTTCTTTTGATTGTTGCTCTCATGCATAACTTGGATGCCACAAGATTGTTGCCCCATCTCTCTTCCACACCTCTGATGCTGTCTATCCTGACTAAATTGTCCTGGACCAACTCCCTTATCCTGAAGTCCGCCCTTCTGAAATCAAGGATCTCAGCCCTTGACTGGGACTTTCCAGTCCTAAGGGCCAGCTATAACCAAATAGTGCTATGGATGCTGAATCCTAGTGGCACCCTTCTTCACACAACTCCTACCACCTTGGGGTTGGTGAGCACCACATCAAGAATGACAGCCTGCCTGGTGGGTTCCTTATGCTGCTGCACTAGCAGACAGTACTGGAATCTCTCCAGCAGGGCCTAACTTCTGGCGCTCCTGGCAGCTTTAACATTCCAATCAGTATTCAGCAGGTTCAGATCATGCACCACCACTACCTCCCTCTTTGCCATTCCCCTCACTAGTTCTTCATCAATCTCCTTATCCCTTTCTTCCCCTTGTCCTGGTGGTCTATACATCACCCCAACCACAGTTTCTTTCCTGAGGCCACTATGAGCTGCACCCACAGTGACTCTGTCTCCCCATTACTTCCCTAATGTATCACATCCTCTATGCCTTCTTTGACATATACTGTAGAACTATATCCCTTTTATATTTTCCTTTATCCTGCTAAAATATTGTGTAACCAGAGACTGTCAGGTTCCAGTCATTAGTTTCTGAGGTCCAAGTTTCTATGTTGGCTAAGAGATCCACCTCAGTGTCTGCCATCATTGCCTGGATCTTGCTGATTTTATTACCCAGACTCCCGGTGCTAAGACAGACACTCTTCCATCTAACTCCTGATCCCCTTTTGCTTTTTATTTGTCTTTCTCTCTTATTCTTCCATAGTCTCCTTAATTCCTTATTTTTCATGTTGGTTGTAAGCTTTGTGAACTTTCCTTTCTTGGTCCCTTCCCCTAGCCCAGTTTGAATCTCAACCTTATTTCTGTCAACTGTGCTGCTACAAGCCCCTAGATAACAGGTAGTGCTAACTATGACGGGAATCGCCGTCTGCCAGTTATGTGTATATAATTTGATATAAATATATGTTTTAGAATTCTGCTTGTGAAACATGGAAGTCAGCACAGGGCATCATGGGACACTGGATTAAAAAACATGTTCTGGCCTTGCTTGCTGTCACAGCTAGCTTGTAAAAGCTGACTTCCTGGGACTATAACAAAACCAAGGTCATAAACCAACCACTGCTTTGAACCCAGGCAGCTTGTTGTAAAATATTGCCTTTTACGGCATATCAAGAGGGAAGCAGTTTCTGATAGATACCTGTTAAAATTCACCCAGCTATGAGAGGTGTTTTTATGATGTTTTGTTGGTAGATCAAAGGGGAATGCTGTCATAAACTATGCTTTGATGAAGAACAGATTGTCTTAGGAAACTTTAGCCTAAACCATCTGATAACTGAAAGACTGAGGTAGCAATTAGTTATTCAGTGCAAGTTGCTTTATTTATAACTGTGCATTTATTTTCTGACTGTACTCTTAATGTATATATGTCTGTTTTGTGTACTGCATTTAGTTACTGTTTTTAATTTTAGTAAACTTTGTTTTTCTTTAAAACCTGCCAAGACATGTTCTTATTTTGAGTGCGAATGGTGGAACAGTATTGGTAATTCAGACATAACTGTTAAAGTGCTTAGTGTGTCACCATATGCAGCCACGTTAACAAGGATATGTGTAAAGATCAAGCAAGGTAAGAAAATACCCGAGTCTCAATTGAGTCGGCAGGGGGTTGTGAACCAGCAGTTGTATGCCCACTGGGTCAAGCATTGCGCTGTTTTCTCTGAAGAGAGTGTGATATTTGGACCAGTTACCTGGGTGTGCTGGCTAAAAAGGGTTCATAATTGACACCAGGACTCAAGACTGGTACTTTGCTTGGAACCAAAACAAACAAGAAGGTGTCCCTGTTTGTCCCCTGTTCAAGAATCACACTTAAAGGTTAGGCACTGTGGGAGCAGAGGGCCTGATCCCAGGAGTGGGTTTGTGATATTAACTAGATTCCCTTTCCTCTCTCCTGTCCTCCTACTTTCCCTAGCCTTCATCTCCCCCACAGTCAATGCAACTGTCCAATGAAGATGTCAAACTTCTGCCCTGCCAGACTGGCCCCCTCTCATGTTAGTTGAAGACTGTCATCCTTGAAGAGTCTCCCATCCCAGACATTCCTCATACAGTGTTACCCCATCTCCTGACATTATCCCTTTAACCACCCATTAAACTCCTCAATCTCATCCCTCCTTATTCTATTTCTCCCCCCCAACTCCACACACGGAGGACATCAGAAAAGGTCAGGGAGGTTGTGTGCGCCTTCAATCTGTCCTCCAGTCTGTAAAAGTTACGCTTTAATGTGTCTACAGGTTGGTTCACCAGATTGTTGGCACCCAAGTGTGCCAGCATCCTCAGCTCAACCCTTCCTTTCCATCCTCCTCCCCCCTGTCCTGCCTATATCCCAGATAGCCTCTGTACCAGGAATGCACTTGATCATCCCCCTCCCATCAAACCCACCTACCGCTCTCTCTGCCTCCCGAACACTGAGTGCCCAATTACTAAAACTCTCCTGGCTGTCTTCCTCCTGTTTGTGCATCTGGGTATGATGAAATCCTCCTGCCTATTACTCCTGACTGACTCAGAGCCCCCCCCCAGAGAGACAAGTACCTAAGTCTCCTCAAGGGGTGCAAAGCGAGTTGCCATCTGGATGGTGTGGGGCTTGTAAACCTCCTTGTAACTAACCCTGCCTCTGATCCCCCTCCACCTCACACCAATTTCCCCCTCCCGGACCAGTGGGCCTCTAGGGAGGAGGGGTGTGGGGCGTCGGCTCCAGCTGAGCTGGTGACACAGCAGAGATATTGCTTATCTTGCATCTACCACATGAGCATGGAGCTCTGCAAAGATCCTGCAGATGGGGCAGTGCTCCCTCCTCCAGAGCATAACTTTGGAGAAGAGCACCCCACAGTCACCACAACTAAGCTCCCTGCTGTATCTCATCTCCATACTGAACCCATGATAACTCTAGACCACTGATAGCAACCTGTGTTTCCTTAACTGCCTATTGCTTTTTGACTAGACTATTCACTTCCTGTTTTGCTTTGCTACATACTGTAGCTGTCCTTCCTAGATTATTGGAAAATAAACAAACATTTGTCAATGCCAAATGTTTGCTTGCTGGCATTGGCAGTGGTAGTGTAGAAGTTACAGAGCTGCGTAATAGGAATGGCAGTGAAGTATTGAACTGAAGCCAACCCCACCACCACACTGCAGAGAGTGACAGGCATTGGGGTGTGCGTTTGGGTCATCAGGCATAACAGCCACGCCATTTCACCACACCCCACTCTGCAGAGACTGACAAGTGTCACGTGTTCCTTGGGGTCTTTGGCCCTTATGCGCACCCCATTTCATTAGGAAATATGGTGAGATGGGTGCGATATAGGAGAATGGGGTGAAGTTTGGGGCCGAAGAGTCCAAGGCATACCTCGATGCCTCTCAGTGACTGCAGGGTGTGGAATGGTATGAGCATCACAGGCAAGAATCCCAAGTCACACCCCTGATTCCTGTCATTCTCTATAGGGTTGGGTGATTTAGTTGAAAAGCCTAATACCTCAGGCATTCGTTGGTATTTTAACTCCAAATTTTCAACATGTTTGTGTTGTGATCCCACCTCATGAACAGGGGGAATATCAGTTTGGTAGCTGAAAGCTGCTTATGCACAGTGACTACGGCATTTAGCACCACAAGTGCAAAAATATTCCGAACAGGATGTAAAAAATGACAGCTGTACTCTTTCATGGGGAGGTGTAAAAATGGCAATGTTGCAAATGTGTAGTAAAAATATTTTAAAACATGGTGAAGTCACAGTACATAGAAACTGTGCAACGCCTTCCGTTATATAATTAGGTTGAGGATTTGTTATAGCAGATTGTCAGCTCAGGCATTTTGGTACCTCCATCATGAACAGTGTCACTGTGATTTTCGTTTATCTGTGCCGAACAATGATTTCCCACAGCGACCACGCATCTCTGCACTGAAAGTGTGAAAACACACTTCGGCCATGCTGTGAAAAATGGCAGCTGTACTGTTCATAAGGAAGTGTTGAAAAATGCCACTAGTGAAAATCTGGACTGAAAATATTACAATGTCATGAACTAACAAGGATGCGTGGAAACTGCACAATGCTCACTCGTAACACAGTCATTTTATGGACTGTTCATGATCGGAGGCACCAAAATGCCTGAGCTGACAATCTGCTATAACAAATTCCCAACCTAATTATATAATGGGTGGTGACCTATGAATTTATCAGAAAGTCATCCAATACAAGTGATATATGCTAGTGTGTTATTCATAGTTAAACAGGTATCTGCCTCCGACCTCCTCCTACTGCTGGCCCCAGCGTTTTGGTCTACACCTTCATCAGGGGGTGCAGCCTGAACAGTGGATGAGCAGCTATTAACCTGGCAGAAAAAAATGACATCATAATTACATCACTACACAAAAAATTGCAAGGAAATGCCCAAAGTGTGAAAGCTTATATCAAAAATAGTAAGAACTGATCTTAATATTTACAATTTATAATTTTCAATCACAGATTCAAAATAATTATTTAAACAGAATTTTTTGTAGCTTTCAACCAGCACTAAAAATGAACTGCAGAAACAGAATCACTGTTCTCCACAAATTTCTTACAGAGATAAACCTTTAAACAAATATAATACTCATTTCATTGATGAATTAGGGTCACATTGTTTAACTTTCTAAGAAACAATAGCAAAAACAAAATTCATCAGGTACATTTCCATTATCCTAACTCTGGGGCACTGACACTACTTAATCAATGAAATGAATATAACATTTGTTTAAAGATTTACTTCCATAAGAAATTTGTGGAGAACAACTGTTCTATTTCTGCAACTGATTTTTAGTGCTGGTTGAAAGCTACAAAGTTCTTTTGAAATAATTATTTAGAAGCTGATATCATTTCTTACTGTTTTTGATATAATATTCCACGTTGTGTGACATTTCTTGCACTTTTTTTGTAATAGTGATGCAATTATGACATCATTCTAGTCTGCCAAATAAATAGCTGTTTGGCCACTGTTCAGGCCCTGGTCACTGCTCAGGCCGCGCCCCCTGATGAAGGTGTAGACTGAAGCGCTGAGGTGAGCAGTAGGAGCAGGTCAGAGGCAGATGCCTGTTTAACTACAAATAACACTAGAACTAGCATATAGCACTTGTTTTGGATGACTTTCTACGAAATTTGTGAGTCATCAAGCCTTGAGTAAGCAAAGTGTTATTTCTGACCCTTTCTACTGGGTGCGAGTCTGTTCTTTTTTGTTTTTACATTGGTACACTGATTTGCAACTCAGAAGTACACCACATTCTGTTTCACAAGAGTGGATGTCACAGGATTTAGACATCCAAGATTACCACGTTGTACCCCTATTCCATGCAAATAGTTTGAGTAAGGAAGCTACCTACCACAAGTTTATTGTCTCTCAGTACTACAACCCTGGCACAGACCCTGTAATCCTACCCTGTATAGGTGTTTTGCCAGGGTTTCTAATTTGTTTCAGAAGATACAACACCATGATCTTTCAGCATCTGTTACACTACAGTGTCATTGACTGAAGGTAACTTACCCAACTGCTGAGGATCAGTTTATACTTTGGTGTATCCCAAATAGGGAAATGTTGGATTCCCTTTTTTTTTTTTCAGGACTTCGGGCTAAAGCACCCGAGGCCCTCAGCCCTCAGGTGCACAGTCTCCTGCAGCCTGTGGACTATCTGCACACATCCTTCAGATGCCACAGAGACAGATGTCCCAGCCATGCTTTGTACCACTCATGTGATGGGACATGCTAATAGAAAGAGCTAACTAAAGTGAAGTCAAAATACAGACTGCTTCACTTCTGCCTAAGCCATACACCCCCCCCAATTAACAGCTATCCTCCCAGCTAACTGCAGGGATGATTTTCACCTGTGAAAAACCTCTACGATAGGCACAGCTTTTGTTTTGTATATTTAAAAGCAAAGATGGCTGCTAAATGCACTTCTAGGGATGAGTGCCTTTATGTGCGATAGATAGTACAGGTCACAGATTTGTCATCAGTGTGTGCAGTTATATGATGAGAACCACTTCCAAAACTGAGTCTTTTCCATTTTGAGACATATGTCTTTAGTTGTTGGTGTACTAGCCACTTTCAAATCTTCCAGAACTCATTTTGATAGGTTTAGGCTAGAGTAGGTTATCTCCGCTGGATCCACGTTCTGTGATTCAGAGATCTGAGTGAGTTATCCTGCCATGGGATGGGATGAAGTAAACATGGCTGGTCTCAGTGGCAGATCTACTGGAATTCTTAATGAAACTGGTAGCATCAGAGAGTACCATGACTGTCTGGCTGGTCTGTTGCTATCAGAGTTATAACTGCACTCTCCTTTCACAATTTCTGCAGCTGTCTGAATAAGTGGGAAAAGAGAAAATGCATACAGAAACTTGTGTTTTCATGCTAACACTAATGCATCATTTAGAACCATCACCACTGAGAAGGGTCTGCAACTGCTTTGGGATAGTTTCCTGTTTTCTTATGATGAAAATGAATGCCTGGGACTCCCTATCTGTGAAGCGCTGAATTCAGTCACCCTGATTCAGAGTCAATGTATATGGTGTCCTGCCTTTAAAAAGGGCGTAGTGCATGCAAAAACAAAGAAAAGTATGTGCTGTTTTTAATTGTCTACTAATAAATCTTGTGAATTATTCTATGGCCCAGCGGTGGTTTTCTTTTAGTTCAGCTATACCATTTTCAAGCCCACCTCCTTGACATATGTTCCTTACACTGTGGTTCTGTCCCTTGTTTTTCCTGCTGCCATCTCTCCTCCCTGCATATAGTTCCCAGTTTTGCCATGATGAGGCACACAAATGTATACCTGGCACACCCCATCTCTGAACCACGTCACAATGGTTTAGACCCAGAGGTTGTATAGTGTATGTTGTTAAACAAATCTGCTAGTACTTTCAGACTGTAAGCAGAATTTCAGATCTTCACTGCCCCGTGCAGATTTTTGATGACTTGATGCCCCCTACTTATTTTATTCAATACTGTGGAACTGGTCAAGATGCAATCAAAGGTATTGCATTACTGCATGTCAAAAAATATTAACTGCCATTGAAATGGACTTGTGTGCTGCAGTAACTCCATGGCACTATGCTGCAGTACTCCATTGCATGCTGGCCAGCTGCACTGTACATGGTTGTTGTATTGCCTGCCTTTATCAGAATTGTAATCTGGTAACAGGGAGGAAAGGACCTAATGGAAGGAAGAACTGCCCTGAGTTCCAGCAGATTCAAGTATTCTGCCCAGAGTGGATCAATTTACATTTATTGTGCTCCTTCTCAGATGCCCTCCCAATCCTTGCAGGAATGCATCTGTGGTAAGAAATTGTGTAGGCGGGAACTGAAGGCAGGGAATTCCCTCTCTCCAGTTGCCTACCTATGTGCATCATTCCAGTGCCTGCATCACACTTTTCGATACTGGTGCTTTTTGCTGCAGTAATGCAGTTAGGGTGCCAGTACTCTCTGAGGCTGCACTTGACATCCATCATCTGTAGCCTGGCCTATTGTGCCACAGCTGTGGTGGAGGCAATGTAACTCAGACGTTTTAAGAATTCCTGTGCTATTATTGCAAGACCTGCCTGGGATGTTTCTGTATACTAAACTAGAGTTTATAGCTTTTATAGATTTCTAGGATCTGCCTGGGTTCCAGCTGTGGCTTTCTTAAGTGTAACAGGAAGCCCAGCATTTACAGAATACTCCCTACTGCTTAAATTGAGCATATAACCTTCTTCTTGTTTTTTTCTCATGCACAGTCATCTGGGTAAGGAAACACCACTATTAACATGTGTTTTGTGGACACCCTGATTGCTGTTAAACCAGAGGGCATTGCCCTGACCTGAAATTTGGTGTGACATACCCTGAAACAGCTATTTTGTGTAGCAGGGTATTATTGGGATGTAAAAGTATCAATCCTTTAGGTCCAGTGATCCCAACCGGTCTCCCAGTTGTGTGTAGTGTCACTGTTTGCAGTGTCACTATTTCAAAAGTTTGCATTGTTTTGAAAAGTTGCCGCAATTGTGCAGTGTCCGCCAAGAAGGGCATGTCTTTGCCTGGCACCGGTTCCTCTATTTGCTTTTCAGGCAGAGGAACTTCCAGATGCTTTTTTATGCTTTCTTTTCACAACTGTTGTGCTTGGCTGATGTTCAGAAAGTTTTAATTTTCTTGCCTTCAGAACCATCTGTGCTTGGACGCCAGTGCGCTTTACTTACTGTAGATGTCTTTGTAGCCTTTTTTGTTTCCTCGGGTACCAGAGGCAGTTGCTCTTTACCAGTGGATTGCTTTGCAGCTTTTGAAGTCTTCTTAGGTGCCAGGGACCACTGCTGATAAGAGGAGGCATTTGAAGTGTACTTTCTACTTGCAGTGGCCCCTTTCTCTGTATTTATTTTACTAACCTGTTTTGCAAGTCACCACTCCCCTGAAGATGTGGAAGCTGATGCAGACTGAAGCTACTAATTAACTGTCCTTTTTATGCTGATTGCGCACATGCACAAGAAACAAGTTGCGGCAGCTTGCTCCAGAAGCAGGTTGTGGAGGTGTGGCACTGTTGTGGCCAATGCCCCCCACTGCCTTTTATGGCTTGGCCCCTATTCTCCAATGCCGTGGCACGCTGCTGCTGACACTAGCTCAGCCAGCGTGCCAAAACCTTGAAAAGTTTCAGCCGCTGCAATCAGGGACTGCCTCGTCATTGCAGCATCATCCACTGCAATGAGGGAGTGACCTGTCATTGCAGGGCGATCCCTTGCATTTCCCCGATCCAGTTTACCAACAGGGAGCCCAGTCCCTGTCGGTTTCTGTTACTGTGTGCCAAGGGGGTGCCCAATCCCCCTCAGCATCATGTCCCCCTTCTCTGTTTGCCAATGGGGGTGCCAAATCCCCGTTGGCATGTTCCCCCCCATTTCTTGTGTGCCAAGGGGGTTGCCCAGTCCCCCTTGGCTCATGAGACCCCTCTAAGTATGTGTCGACAGGGGGTTCCAATCCCCGTCAGCTCCAGTGCCCCCACCCCGAAACACACAGGTGGCATGCTGGGAGCCCACCCCAGTATGACAGAAGTACCTGATAAAAAGAAAAACCACCTTGCGATGTCTATTTGTTTTGTATGTAAACCCTGAAAAGAAGAAAACGGTCCCTCGCTGTCTGCGCCCCTTCCCCAACCTGTGCCCACCCACTGTGTACCCCACCTCCCATCACCCTCCCCTCACCCCATACTTACCTCCGGAGCCCAGTGAAAAGATCTTCGGTGAACCAGGAACAAGTCTGCACTCTTCAAAGCCAACCGCTAACTGAGGAAATGCTGTATAATGGCATAAATAGGGTTTTTTCAACTTTGGTGCATATCTCAGGCATTTTTTGGAATGTTAGCACCGACTTTTCAACATGGGGTTTTTGGGACCCCTCCTCATGAATTCAGCCACTGTCATGGCGTTATTCGGCTCTGAAAGGTGATTTCGCAGTCACTGCACGGAATCACCTTTCAGGACCGATTAACGAAATGACAGTACCAGTGTTCAAGAGGTGGGCTCTCAAAAAGCCTATGTTGCAAATTTCAGAAAAATCCAAAATATTACTGTTTTATGAGCTAAGCCAGCGTTCCTATGTACGCTCGTGAATTTGCAAACTTGGTAATATTTTCATGCCAGATTTTCAACATTGGCATTTTTTCACACCTCCTTATGAACAGTACAGCTGTCATTTTTCACATCCTGGCCGAAATGTGTTTTTGCGCGTCAGGCACAGTATAGCGCTGGCGTTTTGGGAAATCAGTGTTTGGGACAGATTAGGATTGAGCGAGTGAGAGGGGGGAGTGACCGAGCTCAACTGAGCTCTGTCGGGACTACTGCAGATTTCTTTGTGGCAGAAAAAGGCTGGAGCTCAGTACAAAAGGGCAGCGCTGAGAGAAGCAGAATGAGCAAGTGAGGGAGGGGGAGTGCGTGAGCTCAACAGAGCTCTGTTGGGACTGCTGCAGATTTCTTTGTGGGCAGAAAAAGGCATCAATGCAGGCAGGGGCCTAGTACAAAAGGGCAGCCTGCAGAGGTGGGAGAAACAGAACAAGCGAGTGAGAGAGGGTGAGTGAGTGAGGTCAACGGAGCTCTATCAGAACTGCTGTGGATTTCTTTGTGGGCAGAGAAAGGTGCAACACAGGCAGTAGCCCAGTACAAAAGGGCAGCCTGCAGCACTGGGTGAAACAGAATGAGCAAGTGAGAGAGGGGGAGTGAACAAGCTGAACAGAGCTGTGTCAGGACTGCGGCAGATTTCTTTGTGGGCAGAAAAAGGTGCAACACGGACAGAAGCCCAGTATAAAAAGGCAGCCTGCAGCGCAGGGAGAAATGGAATGAATGAGAGTGAGAGAGGGGGAGTGAACAATCTCAACAGAGCTCTGTCGGGACTGCTGCAGATTTCTTTGTGGGCAGAAAAAGGTGCCAATGGAGGCAGGAGCCCGGTATAAAAGAACAGCCTGCAACACCAGGAGAAACAGAATGAGTGAATGAGAGAGGGGGAGTGAGCAACCTCAACGAAGCTCTGTTGGGACAGCTGTGAACTTCTTTGTGGGCAGAAAAAGGTGCAACACAGGCAGGAGCCCAGTACAAAAGGGCAGCCTGCAGCGCCAGGAGAAACAGAACGAGCAAGTGAGAGAGGGGGAGTGAGCAAGCTGAATAGAGCTGTGTCAGGACTGCGGCAGAGTTCTTTGTGGGCAGAAAAAGGTGCGACACAGGCAGGAGCCCAGTACAAAAGGGCAGCCTGCAGTGTCTTGAGAAACAGAATGAGCGAGTGAGAGAGGGGGAGTGAGTGACCTCAACTGAGCTGTGTCGGGACTGCTGCAGATTTCTCTGTGGGCAGAAAAAGGTACCAATGCAAGCAGGAGCCCAGTACAAAAGGGCTGCCTGCAGCATCGGGAGAAATAGAATGAATGAGTGAGAGGGGGGAGTGAGCGAGCTAAATGGAGCTCTGCTTGGACTTTACAGTTGCCCACCCTCCCACCCAGGTGCTCTGTGGTCCTATATTACAGCACAGTCTCTGGAGTCGAGACAAAGTAATGACTGGATACTTTAGGATTGCTGTAATAATACATATTTATTTATTCTGTTTATTTCTCTAACTGAGCTGAGTAATACTTGGAGTGCAATAGGATTTCTAATTGGGCTAAGTGAAACTATATGAGAGCCGAGAATAAAAAGTATGGTAGCTGAGGGGTGAAAAATGGACAAGGAGGCTTTAGGATTGCTACACTAATACAGTATCTAATGGATGAGATTTGAGACTGAATTACCCTGGTCGGCAATTAGTCAGTAGGGGGACTAGTGTGGGTGGGGCAGGAATTTAAGTAAATAGGGGCCTAACAGTTGTAGTAGGTTACAGAACCTGGTAGTAAGAGCCCATAACATAAGATGGGGGCCAAAATGGGGCAGGTGCCACATGTCAATAGGGTGGGTATCTTTGGAAGGGTGGAGGGGTGTTCAGGGTGTGGATGTGCCATGATTCTGGACTGGCCTTGGAGGAGGAGGGGGGGAGTATGGTCTGTAGATGAATAGCTAGTTTGAGGGAGGAACTGTGAAAGTTAGGGAGGAGTGTAAGTGGCAGGGCAGATGAGTATGGTAGGCATCCTGAGGGGAGGGGATAGGGGATGGCAAAGGGGGATGGAGGAAAAATAACTAGGGACTGAAACTGACCCCAGTAACAGAGGCACTAGCAGAAAAGAAAGGAGAAGGGAGGAGGTGCCCGAGATGAGGGCAGGGGGTCTCCTGTTGGGGGAGGAAGAAACTATGAGGAGTACCAAGGTAGAACCAAGGGAGTGAGCAGATGGCTGCAGGTAGAGAGGGACCAGGGATGGCACAGAGGGGAACACGTGGGTGGGAGGATGATAGGGGGAAGAGATGTGTGACTGGTATCGACTATGAATACATTTGAACCTTTGTTATGGGACAGAGAAGGGGAGCAGGAACATACTGAAAGGGGGAGGACAAATGGGGCATGAGAGGGATGGCAACAGGTAGGGGAAAAGATAGTGAGGACAAAAGGGTAGAATGGGGCTAGTAAGGAAGGAGGGGGTGGTGACTGAAGGAGAAAAGGCTACGGGAAGGGCGATGGATGGGAGGGGCATCACTATCCGGGTAGAAGGAACGCGGGCTCTAAATAGACAACAGTGGGGATAGTAGAGAGGTTGGAAATCAGCAGGGGAGGAGGGGAGGTTAACATGGGAAGCCCAGTAGGAAGTAGTCAGGCTGGGAAGGGGTTCAAGAGGGATGGGAGGAATAAGGCAGAGAAAAGGGGTGAGGCAGAAGTAGGGGGTACAGATACAGAAGTCACAGAGGGTGCAGTTGGCAGGGGTAAGGGACAGGGAAGAATGAATACTAGGGTGGTGGAAGGGGCACTAGAAGGGAAAGGTGGTAAGGGTGGGAGGGTACTCGTCCTGTGAGATTCTATACTGAAATAGGTGAGATGGGATGGAAAGGGGGAAAGGCACAGACATATTTGGGTTGAAGCTGTCCCCAGGTTTACTGCAGGAGGGGCAGGACAGGCACAGCTCAAGCGTGCACCAAGGGAGAGGAAGAAACCTCATTTACTGTTGCATGTGAGTACAAACCACTTGGTAGGGGACACTGTGGAAGTAGTGTGGGGGAGGTTTGAGTACTTGGGCAGGCAGTATGGGGGTGGGGAAGTCAGTGGCATTCTTGGAGGTACTGCTGGTACCATGTGCAAGCATGGAGAGGAAGGGTAGGCTTGAGGAGTTTGAGTGGCTGAGGGATTGGTGCCAAAAGAAACATTATGGGTTAGTGACTAACTGGGGTAGGGTCGGGGGGAATAGGGACTTGTACACAGGGGAGAGGGTACACTGGAGCAGGAAGAGGGGGGCGTATTAAAGGCAGCATTGCCAGGAGAAGTGGTGGAAGCTAAAATGGTAGGGGGCATGAAGCATGCGTGGGATAAACATAGGGGTATATTAGAAAAAGGGGAAGGAGGGAGTCAACGGAGATCAATAGGGCTATGGAAGTGGAGTAGGTTCAAGTTCATTGCAGAAAAAATCTATTAAGCAAGCTCATTCACAAGTAGGAGGAAGTAAGCTGTTGATTAACTAGAATCTGCAGCTTATCCATCAGGTAGGGAAATGGGCAGACTAGGTGGGCCAAGCAGTCCTTATCTGCCTTCAAATTCTATGTTTCTATGTTTCTCAGCCACTATATTGGCAAGAAGGCTGCAGCTGTGGCCACTGATGACTGTTCAGGTGTGGGGATGGGGGGACTAAAGGGGACAGACATAAGGAGATAACATCATAATAAAAATTGTTAGACCTTCACCAGCTTTCCAAAATGCTTACCAGTAAAAGAACACTCTATGAAGTTTTTCAAATGGCAACACAAGCTGGTGAGCACTCTGTCTGCCATCTGACACCAGGCATCAGCCAGCATAAAATTGCCCAAAGAAGGCAGTGTGGTCATGTGGTTACTGAAATACTGGAGATTACAGATTTAGAAGAACAAAATAATATCACACAGAAGCTGGCACATATGCCTATAGCAGCTGTCTCCTGCTTCTCAGTACTTATATTTATACCCTTGAGGTACTTGGAATGTTTCTATCATATCCTCTCTTTCCCTTCTCTCTTCCACTGAGTACATATTGAGGTCCCTTAATTTCTCCTCACAAGTCTTGTGTTGCAAGCTCTGTACCATCTCATTCGCTCTTCTCTAAACCATCTCCAGCCTGTTAATATCCTTATGAAGGTACGACCTCCAGAACTGTACACAGTACTCCATGTGAAACATGACCATGTTTTTTTATAATGGCATCAGTACCTCCCTTCTTCTGCTGGTGATACCCTGCCTATGCACCCCAGCATGTCACTGGCCCTTCCAGCTGCCTTACCACTTTGACATTTTCAGGTCATCTGAAATAAGATCCCCCAGATCCCTTTCCTTCTTTGTGACTATCAACAACTACCTCCCACCCATCCTGTACCTTCCCCAGGGTTTCTGTCTCCCAGGTGCATAATTTTGCACTTTTTTGAATTAAACTTCAGCTGCCAGTCTTCAGACCATTTCTCAACCTTCCCCATGTCACTCCTCATTTTATCCACCCCATCTGGGGTATCCACTGTGTTACATTTCTTGGTGTAATCTGCAAACAGGCAGACCTTTCCCTTCAGCCCTTGTGCAATGTCACTAATGGAGACATTGAACAGGACTGGCCCCACGACCAGTCTCTGTGGCACCCCACTAGTCACCCCCACTCCCCAGACTGCACCCCATTTACCACCACGCTCTGCCTCCTGTCTCTTACCCAGTTTCTAACCCACTTTACCACCCTTTTCCCCCATGCCCAGCCTACTCAGCTAGTTTATCAGCCTCCTATGTGGGATAGTGTCAAAGGCTTTGCCTACATCAAGGTAAGCATTGTCCGCTGCCCTACCCTGATTTCCTTCCTTTGTCACCCAGTCAAAGAGATCAACCAGATTTGTCTGACATGACCTCCCCGCTGTGAATCCATGTTGCCTACTGCCCTGGTCTCCGATGGCTTCTAGATGCCCCACTATCCTTTCTTTAACCAATGTGTCCATGATCTTCCCCACTACTGAGGTGAGGCTGACAAGCCTGTAGTTCCCCGCCTGCTCCCTACTGCTGGATTTCTATAGAGGGCCCACTTGTGCCCTCCTCCAATTCTCTGGTACCACCCCTCTGTTAAATGACTCACTGAACATGGCTGCCAGAGGTACAGCTATTTCCCTTCAAAGTTCTTTTAATATCCTTGTGTGTATGCCATCTGGTCCCCTCGCTTTGTCCACCGTTAATTTACTCACCTTCTGCAGGATTCTTCTACCTGTGAATGGACTACTGTCCACCTCTTCATGCCTTTGCAACTGCTGTGGCCCTTGCCCCTTCCCCTCTTCTGTGAATACTGAACAGAAAGACATAGTGGATGTCTTGGGGGGGGGGCACATGACAGTTCTTAGACATGGTACTTTCATTTCCAAATACTTAAACAGCACATATAAGCAATCAACATTCGGCATTGACAAATGCTTGTTTTATTTGGTCTTAGGCAGAATTTGGCAGAGTTCACAACATTTCAAAATTGTTATTTGGACCCAAATAATCAAAGCAAAGGCTGTGACCATCTACTTTAGCCAGTCAGTGCTCATATGATATACACAGTTTACACCCTGTATCCCTGTTTTATTTTTAGGCTTTCCTCTTATGCCAGTTAAGCAAGGGGCAAAATAAAATATATTTGTTGCAAGTTGTATGACTAACAAATACACACTCTGTGCTAGAAAAAATAAATTACAATAGCAGTCAATACAAATGGTGGCGCCTCCCTGTACAAACAAAATGCAATACAGTGTGGTTCAGAAATGCAAGGTACAGTAACAGCATTTAAAACAAGCACTGTCCAATTGCAATCATGTTTACTTGCTTATATTTGCCTTGTCGTTGCTGGGCATAGATAGCATAGCTGTTGAAACAAATTAAAAACACTGTGGGACTTGAATATATCACTGGATGGTTTTCTTTTTTCAGGTTGTATCAAATAAAAAAAGAAGAAAAAAAACCCATCATGGATGTTTTTTTTTTCAGTGACCTGACACTGAAGATTTGGCACCCCACTGCCGGCGTGTTGTTTTGTGACACAGTGTGTGGGCATCCCAGTGTTGCAGACCGTGGCAGGGATGTGTGTTGTTTTTGGCACCCAGGGTTGAGCACCCCGGTGTCGGAGTGTGGCGTGGGGGGTTGTTTGACAGCACTGGAGGTTGGGCACCCTAATACAGTGGATTATGGTAGGGGGGTAGATATATGTGTTATTTGGTGGCACCAAGGGTTGGGCACTTGATGTCATTTACTGTGGCAGAGGTGTGTGTCATTTGCCGGCACCAGGGGTTGGGCACCCAAGTGTCAGAGTGTGATGGGTGGGCCGGCAGCTGAGAACCTAAGTTTCCCTTTCCCCCAGTACCACTGCCATTTGCTTCTGGTGTCGGGTGCTAGCTAGGGGAAGGGCTCTGAACTGCCATGCTACACTTCTCAGAACATGGCAAAGAAACAAAAGTACCCTCTTCCTGCTCTGCTGAGGGTGGCAAGTGAGAGAGCAGAACAATTGCTGCTGGGCATCAGTATTAGAGAACCAGCACTGTCAGGAACATCTATGGTTGTTGTGCAACATCTCTGCCATTCCCATGAGACAGAGAAACAGAGCACTGTACAGCATCAGATAAGTGGAACAAACAGCACATGAAATGTTGCTAGAAGGAACTACAAACTGCACACAGAAAAAAAGCACTGCCAGTTTGCATTTCTCAACCTTCTGATTGGCCAAGTACTTCAAAGCCAAAAGCAGCAGAAAGGCAGAAGGTAGGCAGAATTGATTGGAGATCGGAAATTCTGAAGCTGTTATAGATGGAGAATGGCCACACACCCAAAAGCCTCTCAGAGCTCTGATTTATCACAGTATGTTTCCTACCTTTAGCAAGCAAACATGAAAAAGGGTAATCTGCAGCAGGAAACAGTACCAAATGCAGAGTTGCGGGCAGACACAGGAGGTAAAAATCAAAGATGGGGAAGGAATTGCTATTTGCAGACACAGGAAGGAGCTAAATTCTTGAGGATGGCTGTGAGACAGACAGAAGGGAAAAGGAGGAGGAGTGGATGGGAGTATGGGAGAATATAGCTTGCCCAGTGGAGATAATACAGTAGGGTAAAAAGAAACATGAGTCAGCAGAGAGAAAGGCATAGGAATGGGGAAGGATGGGGCAAGAAGGGATGAGCAGTAGCAGGGAAGTGAAAAGAGCCAGAATTTGGCAAGGAAGGAGGGAACAGTGGGTACGGCTCCTAGCCTTGAGTGATGGTAGAGAGATCAAGGTACAGCGAGCAGTGGTGGGTGAGGGGAGTTTAGGGCAAAATGATAGCATGAGTGGAAGAGTGATCTAGCCTGGCCAATGTAGCTTTTGTGTACTTTTATGTATGAGATATGGTGTACCGACACAAGAGTGAAACCCCATCAGCAAAATCCCCCACAGTAACATTTTTAACAAGTTTCTAAAATGTCACCGTGGGGGACCCACTGGTGAAATGTCGCCCTTTCGCCATGTTTCACCTGCCCCCTTTGTGTTAACTCCGACTCAGAGTTAACTATCTTTAGAAGGGGGGGTGCAAGAGATGCAGCCCCCCAGTAGAAAAACAGACCAATGTCTGACAGGCGAAATTTTGCCTGTCGACATTGGGGATGTCTCTGTGCCAAATGTCGACAGCAATGTTGTTGCGTCGGCATAGATAAACCATGAGATACCACACTCTAAGTTTTGTGTGTTGTGCTCAGTTAACAATTTAATACCCCCATGGGATGTGAGGCATGAAGCAAACCCTTATTAAAATAGGTTCTACTAGACTATTTGGACTAGTACATTTTGTTGGATTACTCCCCTGGAAACTCACTGACTAATTGGCTTATTCCATTTTTCCATACCATTTTACGATACAGGTTTGTAGTGACCCTTAGTGTATTTCTTACGGGCAGGGGTATTCTTCATCCATTATTTGAGTGAGAAGGCCACAGACCAAAAGCGAGTGGTTCTGGAGCCCTGGATATGCATGAGATGGCACTCCTGTATGTGCTTCCATGTACAGTTACTGGTGACTGTTTTGTCTTTCTATGTACTGTTACTGTTGTTTGTTCCATGTTTCTGTGCACAGTTACTATTGCCTGTTCTATCTTTCTATGTAGTTTCTGTTGACTGTTCTGTGTATAGTTACTGTTAACTGTACTATGTTTCTGTGTACAGTTACTACTGTCTGTTGTATCTTTCTATGTAAGCAATAATACCGGACAGGGTGGATGGTTTTGGGCAATACCGGGCCGCCCAGGGGCATAATGAGGCCCGACACCACAGGTGGAAGACCTTATAGCCCTTGAAATGTCTGGTATTGTCCATACCGCCCACCCTGGACAGTATTATTGCACTTAGAAAATGGGCCACTGTATTTTATGTGTTTGAATAAAAAATGCTAAAGTTTAAATGTTAAAACTCTAAGCTGTTTGATTTTTATTGTAATAAAATAGTTCCTCCACCTGCATTTCAATGCTGTATTTTTTTTCTTTTAGGTAGGAACTTTTGTCCTACTGGAACCTCCATAGTTGTAACTTTTGAGCTTGTTGTCATGGTTACCTCTCCCCTCCAGGCTTAAGTTAGAACACTTTTGTTTCACTGTTTTATGCATTGATTCATTCACTTTAATTTTTTCATTCATTGAAGGTTCATTTATTCATTCAGTGGTTGGGGAATCTGGCCAAGAAGTGGTGGTGGTGGTGTTCGGGTGAACTGGGAGGAAAAAAAAACTATGTCTGTAGTATATAGGTATAGTGTTGTTTTCTGTTGATTTTATGATCTGTTTTAATCTGTGGTGCTAAAAGGGGCTACAGTTTGAAAACTAAATGCATCAAAAAATCAGCAGTGGAGCGGTGGTGCTGGGCAAACGGCCGCACTGTGGAGCACCAGAGTACAGACAGAAGGTCCGTAGGTTTCATAGCAGAGAGGTTGAACAAGGTAGGAGAGAAACAAAGATGAAGCCTACAAGAAGTAGGTACATTTGTGAGATTTTTGTGTTTTGTTTTTGGGAGACTCAGCTGGAGGATCAGTGATGGGATGGGGTGAACATGTACTACAGGTGGGTTGAACTGTGCTGTGTATTTAAAGAACAGGTGTCACTGAATAGTAATTTGAAATCTATTTTTTTTAGAGAAAATGGCAGAACAGTTGTGGGTAGGGTTGTGCCTTGTGTGTGTGTGGTGAAGCTGAGTTGGTCTTTCATCTTGTTAGTGAGCGAGTGAAAAATGGCACCCACTCAGTTTTAAAATTGGAACTGGCATAAGGATAAAAGTTTCTCAGTGAGGCATGCTATGTTGGAACTTTTTATTTGCTGGGCATCTATTAGAAGTTAATGTTCCCTACCTGGCAGGGGTATCAGCCAGCCAGTCAGAGCTCAGCAAATAAAAAAGCCCATTTTCTAAGTACAGTTACTGTCAACAGTTCTGTGTTTCTATGCACAGTTACTGTTGACTGTTCCATGTTTCTGTGTACAGTTACTATTGTCTTTCTATCTTTCAATGTAGTTTCTGTTGACTGTTCTGTGTACAGTTACTGATGACTATTCTTTAATTCTATGTACTGTGACTGTTTACTGTTCTGTGTTTCTATGTAAAGTTACTCTTGACTGTTCCATGTTTCTATGTACATTAACTATTGACTGTTCTGTGTTTCTTTGACAGTTGCTGTTGACTGTACTATGTTTCTAGATACAGTTACTGTTGACTGTTCTGTGTGTTTCTATGTACAGTTACTATTAACTTTTCTGTTTCTAGTTACTTTTGACTGTTCTATTTTTCTATGTTCAGTTTCTGTTGACTATTCTGTGTTTCTGTGTATGGTTACCATTAACTGTTCTGTGTTTCTATGTACAGTTACTGATGACTGTTCTGTGTTTCTATGTTCAGTTCCTGTTGACTGTTCTGTTTTTCTCTGTAGTGTTGCTGTTGACTGCTCTGTGTTTCTATATAGAGTTACTGTTGACTATTCTGTTTCAATGTAAAGTTACTCTTACTGATCTGTGTTTCTATATACAGTTACAGTTGACTGTTCTGTGTTTCTATGTTCAGTTCCTGTTGACTGTTCTGTTTTTCTCTGTAACGTTACTGTTGACTGTTCTGTTTCTCTGTACAGTTACTGCTGACTATTCTGTTTCAATGTAAAGTTACCCTTACTGATCTGTGTTTCTATATACAGTTACTGTTGACTGTTCAGTGTTTCTATGTTCAGTTAAAATGCCTGGAATAGGCACATAGTTCTTCCTGGTTCATCAAATTACAGAATATACTAAAATAAATGATCCTTTGGGGCTT
This sequence comes from Neoceratodus forsteri, assembly GCA_016271365.2. Classification (NCBI taxonomy): domain Eukaryota; kingdom Metazoa; phylum Chordata; order Ceratodontiformes; family Ceratodontidae; genus Neoceratodus; species Neoceratodus forsteri. The sequence continues at coordinate 114,259,229 of CM028134.1, forward strand.
GTGGAAAGATTTTAGGTATTTACTATCTCATATAATTATAAACAGTTTATCAAAAATGTTGTATCTTCATTGGCCGAAAGAGCTTACAATTATAGTAAACTGTAAGATAATGCTACAGTATGCCAAGCACACAATATGGCTTGGTTGCAAATTATATTTGTTATTGCTATTAGTCTCAAAGAACGCAAACTAAGAACTCGGTATATGTTTGAATGCTTGCCCTTGAAGAAAATCAAAACTATATGTACAAGAAGTTTGAATCCAGAAAATAATGAATGCTACTGTAAACAAACATTTGTTAATGCCGAATGTTGTCGCACTGGCATTGGCAGTGGTGGAGGTGGAGAGGCATAACGCTGTGAGTTTGTTAACGTGTCCCAAAAGGTGATTTTGCTCAGCGAGTATGCCATTGTGCGGCAGAGCTTTAAGAAACGCATTTTGGGCAGGCTGAGGAAAATGGCAGCTGGACTGTTGATAATGAGGTGTGCACAAATGCCAGTGGTGAAAATATGGCATGAAAATATTGCAGATTGACAAAGTTACAAGGGTGCATGGAAACTACGCAATGCACGCTTGCAACACAGTCATTGTCTGGACTTTGGCCACCAAATTTTCAACATAGGCAGTTTAGGACCTCTGCTGATGAATAGTGTCACTGTCATTTCCTGAAAGTGTCCCGAAAAGTGATTTCGCTCAGTGACCGTGCCATTCTGCACCAGATGTGTGAAAACATATTTCGGCCAGCTGTACTGTTCGTAAGGAGGTATGGAAAAATGGCAATGATGAAGAGCTGGAGTGAAAGTATTACAAATTCACAAAGTCACAAGCGTGCATGCAAACTGCACAACGCGAGCTCCTAAAACACACATTGTATTGACTTTCATCTCTAAATTTTCAACATAGACATTTTAGGACATTTGCTAATGAACAGTGTCACTGCCATTTTCATAATGTGTCTCGAACACAGGCTTTCCACAGTGACCACACTATTGTGTGCCAGAACTGCGAAAACAGATTTTGGTCAGGATGTGAAAAATGACAGCTGTACTGTTCATTAGGAGGTGTAGGACAATGGCACTGTTAAAAATGTGGAGTGAAAATATAAGTTTGCGAATTTACAAACGTGCGTGGAAACTGTGCAACGCACGTTCTTAACACAGTCATTTTAGGGAGTATTGTCACCAAATTTTCAACACAGGCATTTTAGGACCTCTGCTCATGAAAAGTGTCACTGTCATTTTTGTAATGTGTCCCGAACAGTGATTTCGCACAGCGACCGCGGCATTCTGTGCCAGAAGTGCGAAAATACATTTTGGCAAGGATATGAAAAATGACAGCTGTACGGTTCACAAGAAGGTGTGGTAAAATGCCAATGTTGAGAATGTGGTGTGAAAATATTACAAATGCATTAACTTACAAGCGTGCATTGCGCAGTTGCTACTCATGATTGTAAAACAGTCATTTTGGGGATTTTTCCCACCAAGCTTGTAACATAGGCTTTTTGAGAGCCCCTCTCATGAACAGTGGCACTGTCATTTTGTTATTCGGTCCTGAAAGGTGATTCCACACAGTCACTGTGAAATCACCTTTTCAGAACCAAATAATGCCATGACAGTGCAAGAATTCGTGAGAAGGGGTCCCAAAAAACCCATGTTGAAAATTTGGGGCCAAAATTCGCAAAAATGCCCGAGATATGCATTAAAGTTGGAAAACCCCTATTCATTCCATTATACAGCTTACTGGTATTTCTTCAGTTCGCGGTCGGCTTTGAAGAGTGCAGACGTGTTCCTGGTCCACAGAAGATCACCGCGCTGGACTCCACAGGTAAGTATGGGGTGAGTGGGGTGAGGGAGGCGTGCGCAGTGGGTGGGTGCAGGTGGAGGAGGGGGCATCGACACTACGAGGGACCGTTTTTATTTTACAGGGGAAAAAAAAGAAAAAACCCATCAGAGGACAGGTTTTTTTTTGGCAGGGGATTTGGCATGCTGGGATGGGCTTCCAGCATGCCACCTAACTGTTTGGGGGGTGTCTGTAGCCAATGGGGATTGGGCACCCTCGTCAGCACACAACACAAGGGGGAAGAAGTAATGCTGACGGGGATTGGGCACCCCCGTCGGCACACAAAGAAAGCGGGGGGGGCACGAGTCAAGGAAGATTGGGCAGCCCCCCTTGACATTCAACAATTGGGGGGGTTTATGCCGATGGGAAGTGGGCTCCCCCATTGGCACACAAAGGGGGTTAACCGAGAGGTACTGGGCACCTTCGAAGTCGGCAGTAGTTAGACAGCCACCCGCTCACTGATCATGCACATAATGGCGGTGAGCACAGCAAGAAAAGGAACACTGCATATGATGAGCTTTGCTTGGATTGCAGCGGACCTTTTCTTAGATGTGCTTGCCACATTATGTATGTATGGTGTGGCACCGGCATGCAGGCTGATTGGGGAATGCGGGACGCACCTACTGGTCCGTGCTCTACATTCGCCCAACTGCGGCCCCACCTCCAAAGCTGCACTGTCCCACAATGTTGGCTGCGTGAGCGTGACAACATAAAAAGAAGAAGAGTAATATAATAATGTAATAACTCATAATGAAGAGTATTTATATCACTATTTAATTGTCCCCTTTTTGAGAAGTGGTAAGATATGCATATAATATATATTATCAAGCTGTAAAACTATTCATTGATTGACTACATATAAATTCTTCTAAACCCTATAAATGAATGAGATGTCAGAAAATTTACAACATTTATTGATGCTGCATTGAGGAATAGGAAAAAAGTTGCTGCTATTTCTAGTCCTTGTGTATTGTAAAATATTTTGATATGAAAATTTGCAAAACAATGGTTCTATTTATTATGTATGTATAATTAATGGCATCCGGTTTTTTCAATGTAAAAATCCGAGTGTTAAATACCGTAACACCTGAGTAGGTGTTACAGCATTCACGCACTCTCTTCCCTTACGAATGCGCTCGAGACACTGAACAAACACAGCTCCAGCTTAAAATGCTCCATTTTTCTTCACACACTACTGACCACAAAAACCTCGGGCTGCTTCTTCAGTCGGTCAGGAGGAGGGAGGTATTCTCACAGTGGGAGGGAGTAAAAGGGAAGTTGCCGATTTGAGGGACAGCCATACGGGCACGATGCGGCTCTTCAGTGCTGCCGACGGGGGACCGAGTTTAAACTAAACCTCTAAAAGAAAAAAATGTTGCCTTTCAATTATAAATAACAAAATGTGGGGTGCAGTGTGTTTTACTTGAATTTCATACACTTCCTCATTGTTGGATAGCTAATAAACCCCTCTGGCTTTGCCCTTGGGGTTTATGTGCTATCTAACAACTCGGGAGTGTGTAAATTCTCGTAAGACACTGCACCCCATACTTGATCCTATATATAAATCATATTTATAATATAACATGTTTTGTTTGAAATGACTTACAGTTGTTCAAATGAAAACTGAAACTTGAAACTACAGTATGTACAGTTACCATTGACTGTTTTGTGTTTCTATGTACAGATACAGTTGACTGTTCTGTGTAGAGTTACTGCTGACAGTTCTGTGTTTCTATGTACTGTTACTATTGACAGTTATGTGTTTCAATGTGCAGTTACTGTTGACAGTTTTATGTACAGTTACTGTTGACAGTTCTGTGTTTCTATGTATAGCTTCTGTTGGCAGTTCTGTGTTTCTATGTGCTATTGATAGTTCTGTGTTTTTATGTACTGTTACTGTTGACAGTTCTGTGTTTCTGTGAACTGTTACTGTTGACTGTTCTGTATACAGTTACTTCTGACAGTTCTGTTTCTATGTACAGTTACTATTGATAGTTTTTTGTTTCTAAGTACTGTAACTGTTTACTGTTCTGTGTGCAGTTACTGTTAACATTTCTGTGTTTCTATGTACTGTTACTGTCAACAGTTCTGTGTTTCTATGTACTGTTATTGTTGACAGTTGTGTGTTTCTATGCACAGTTACAGTTGACAGTTCTGTGTTTCTATGTACAGTTACTGTTGATAGTTCTGTGTTTATACGATAATTGCTGTTGACTGCTATTTGTTTCTATGTACAGTTACTGTTGACAGTTCTGCTTTTCTATATACTGTTAGTGTTGACTGTTCTGTTTCTATGTACAGTTGTGGTTGACTGTTCTGTATTTCTGTGTACAGTTACTGTTGACTGTTATGTGTTTCTATGTACTGTTACTGTTGACTGTTCCATGTTTCTATGTACAGTTATTATTGATTGTTCTATTTTTCTATGATAGTTGCTGTTGACTATTCTTTGTTTCTAGATACAGTTACTGCTGACTATTCTGTGTTTCTGTGTGCAGTTATTGTTGACTGTTTTGTGTTTCTGTGTAGTGTTACCATTGACTGTTCTGTATTTCTATTTATAGTTTATGTGTCTTTTATGTTTATAAGATACATTCTTGAGTTTTTTTAAAGAGAGAACTGTGAAGTGCACCTGAGCAGATATGGCACACATGGGACTTAAGGAGGCAGTCTTATCACCATTTCACATGCTGCAATTATACAACAGGTCTGGAGAGAAATGCCACAGAATAAAACTGATATTTGTGGACCAACTTTGCAAAATATGATATTTTGCATTTTGGGGTGTCAAAACAGATATCTAGCAAAGTTGCGTACATCACAATGGAATACTGGACCAATCAGAAAGCAGCTTGTACAATGCTGATTACATCACAGTAGCTATGTGCATTACTGAAGCCAGCAGTTGTAGTCAAACAGAAACAGTTACATCTTCAAATAAGTTGTATCTGACCACTGACCTCACAAGTGGCAAAGCCATGAGTGAGGCCAATAGAGGTCAAGTACAACAAATGAAGATAGTTGTGATATTGTCTGTTAAGCCAGCACATATTGGATATATACAGCCTTGTATTGTATATAATGATTAGTCAAAGACAAAGCAACAGTTCAACATTTTTGTCATTTGCATTTTTGGCAAGAGGAAATGAAACTGAATAGGCTCAGTGCAGTTGATTAATGAGTGAGTATGGAGTCTTAAAGTATGTTAAGTTTGTCATGGATAAAATGTTATTTATTATTGTGGTTTTAATGCTGCTTATGGAATTTTGTAAAGGCGCCTTGAGCTTGGGAAGGGCACCTTATAGAAATAAATTTTACCTTTACATTTTTACATTTACATTTAATGGATGAAATAGTGATACTGTTTGAGTGTTACAGCATTAACCTATGACATCTTATGAGCGGGACATAATTAACTTGTTATATATTTTCACTGTGGCTTCACTAAGAAGTGATATCTTTTGATTGTGACATCATTAGGAAAATATATCTTGATATAGTTTAAGTGAAAGATGCCACTTACCTGTGTTTTTGCATCGCCACTAGTGTTGCATACAAACTGAAGAAGCAAAGGTCTGACTCAGAATAGACAATGTATCGTTACTTGTGAGTGGGCAGGACTTTCGTAATCCCTGGTGGCTCTGCCATTTGGGAGTGACATGGCCCTGCCCCCTCACAGTTGAAGATAAAGTGCATATTGTCAGTCAGGCCATTGCATATCCCCTATTTGTGTAAAATGGACTATTTCAAATGAACCTGAACTTCAGAATTTTAGCACTCTTTGCATGAATCATTCTCATATGGTTATGAGTATCTGAAATGTTTAGAAAAAAATTGCTCTAACTACATAGAAACATAGAGTTTGATGGCAAATAAGGACTGCTTGTCCCACCTAGTCTGCCCATTTTTCCTACCTCCTGTAACACCACAGACCCTACTTGATCTCTAGCTCCTTCCCCCTTTTCTTACCACTAAGGTCCCCTTATGCCTATCCCATGCCTTCTTGAATCCCTTGTGTAACCCCCCTGCAAATGGGGGTTCCCAAAAGACTTCCAGGAGCTTGCTTGAATGCTCCAAGCCTGAATGGTGTTTGGCATTTAAGCCATTTATCAGTGAGTGTTTTTAGAGCCTCTGGTACTGTCTCTTTAAGAGCTGTCTGCTTGCAGACATAATTAGTTTGTATGGGGGGACTGTGTGCTTCTCTGAGTACCACTGAGCTGCTGCCAATTCACTTCATTTTTGCAGTCACTAGAGTGCAAAGGTAACCTATCTGAAAGATGTAACTGTTTGCCAGAAATTATTTAGAGTAATAATGAAATTACAGTTTGTCTAACCTGCTTTCTTTGCAGTCAGAACTGTGTCTGCTAGTTCCCCATTCTAGTTTTGAACTGCTGAACTGGACCAATCAGTGTGGGGTAAGCTAGCTCTAAAATGGTGCCTTGACGAATCAGAACTTGGACTCATAATCTGAGCCAGCCACAAGAGGATTGTATGGGCAGTGACTCTGGGAGATGTAGTTTAGACTTCAGTGCCTTTTGGACCAACAGCAGCAGTCTATTGTGAGTGACAGCCAATCCAGTCAAGAACTGGGAGGAACTCAAAGGAAGTGCCCTGTTTTGTCGGGTTGGAGTTTCAGTTGAGCTTTGGCAGTGAAGAAGGAAGGAGCCCTGTGCTTTTCAGTGTGCAGTTTTAGTCAAAAACGTGTGTAAGGCCCAGAGTTCCGGTCTGCAGCTTGTGTAACAGCTTGTTAGGACTGAATCTGTCCTGTGAAAAGAATCAAAGGATCTCTGAAGAGTAGAAACCAGGCTCACCCTGTAGAAGACTGGAGGAATTGCTGAAAATTGCACTCGGTCTGTCAGGAACTGAATCTGCTGTGTGTTCTCCCGGGTATTGTGCAGTAATTGCGATCGGGATACAGATGCAGCCTGCCTGGTATAGTGCTTTCTTTTATATGGATGTGTGAAGAGGTTTGTGTACCTCAAGTGAGCCCTGCTGACATTGAAGGACCCTATCTTATTTGGAGGTCGTGAGTACTAATTCAGGGTCGCTCCCTGTTGAATTGCCACATTAAATCCAAATGGAATTACTGTACTGCTGACTGTTTAATTCTCCTTTTCTCTGTGAAAGGGCCCCTACCAGCTGCCACGGTTTGGACTAGCCACTAGGGCTTGGGTACCCAGGGACAGTAACTGATAGGGATATGCCTGTGCACAGAGCCATAGGTAGATTATTAGAGTGATAAGCTAATTAACCTGATTTCCCCCTGTCCTTGTTATATCCCCCTAAATAAATCAGAGCTGCTTGTTTCAGCAAAGTTATACTGCCTGAGGTATTTGTCTATGTTAAAGTACTGTACTGTGATTGTTGCACTGTATCTCATTTCACAGGAGGTCCCAGTGCCGGAACCAGACCTGGGGTAAGTGTATACTGTAAGGTAATTCTGATATATTGTGTGGGCCACTAGTGGGAAGAAAGGGGGGTTGCAGTGTCCCAGAGGGCTGTGACCAAGTTAGTTTAACTATTGCAAACCCTGACCTCTGGGTGGAGGCACCCGCCATTGGATCCAGGCCCCTCAACCTGTTAGTGGCAAATCAGGCAGGGGTAGTAGCCCCTGGGATAGCGCCATCTAGGGGTTACACTTGAATGGCTAAAAATGATGTCATGATTTATAACTATACCCATAAGAAAAGCCATTTGTGTCCATATGTGTATATTATATATTCATGTATAATCTATAAACTATAAAAAGAAAAGCAACCAATGTAATTTTATTTTTAGATAAAACAACCTTGTTTTCAGAGGTAAATCTACAATAAGCTGGGTAAATAAATACAGGTAGTGTTGTAACAACAAAGGGAAAACATAGCAGAACTTGGGTATATGTAGATACTAGTGGAAGGGAAATAAGGAAACAGCCTATCTATGGTATGGTAATAAATCCATTTCAGGAAAGGAAGGGAAGAGGTAAGAAAGAATCAGGCAGAGAATGGAGGCAGTAGAGTACTGGGAAGAAGTTCAGCTGACAGAAATACTGGTAGAAGGGAAATTAGGGCACCTCACATCTAGGGTAGTGTTATAAATCCATCTCAGGTAAAGAAAGGTAGGGAAAGAAGGTAAATAGGCATATAAGGGAGGCAGGAGGGGACAGGGAAGGTTTGATAGAAAGAAAAAAGGGGTTAAGCAAGTAAACAACATAGGAGTGGTGCAGTGTAATGGGTGTGGATTCGTTGTCTTTTGGGACACTTTCTGGAAACTGAGGTGTTGCCCCATATGCACTCTTCTCTCTGGCTTGAGGGCAGAGGTTGCTGGACTCTAGTCCAAACTGGAAAGGGTGCAAAACACCTGTTGCCCCACCCCGGCTGCTGCTGCTACCTCAGAAGATGCAGAGGCAGAGGCAGAACAGCAGGACCTTGATGTGCTCTGGGAGGGTGGGGGTGGCAGACACCTGTAGGGTGTTTATTCTTCAGCTTGTGCAACTTCAAAATTCCTTCACCATACTGGTGGGATGGGATTGGTGGGAGGAGGGCAGAGGGGGTCAGGGGGAGCTTCAGGAAACAGCACAAGCAGAAGGGGGTAAGAGGGGTTGCAGGCAGGAGGGAGCAAGGTATGGAAAGCCATGTACTCCAACGCAAGGTGTCTGGAAAATAAAATTCCACAGCTAGAGGCCATGATGGAGGAGGCTAGTCTGCATTTTGTGCCCATAACTGAATTTTATTGCATTGACAATCACAGCTGGGATATGGCCATTCCAGCCAACTATCTGTACATGAGAAATAGAGAGGAGGGGTTGTTCTATAGGTGAAGGAGGAAATCGAGGCTACAGAAATACAGGGGCACCAGAGAAAAATGAAGGGAATGAGTTGCTGTGGCTCTTCTTGGAGACACAGTTGGAGCCACTATCTGTATGTGGATTGTATACAGACCTCCAGCACAGGGAGAAGAATTGGATAAGGCACTAGGGGAAGCCATCATCAAGATGGCAAAAAAGTGGGAGGTGCTACTAGTTGGGAATGTCAATCTGTCAGATGTGGATTCTTGCCTTCTAGCAGCAGCACTGGCAAGGAGCGGGGCCATCCTTTACTGCCTACAGGGGGCATTTTGCAAACTCATTAGGGACGGGGCAGTGCTGAACCTGGTGCTTACAAACAGGGACAGCATTGCAGATGTCATGGTGGGCAATCCCTTACATAACAACAATCACCATACAGTGTGGTTCAACATTAAGGTGTGAGCAGAGGCAAACCACATGAGGATGAGGGTCCTGGACTTCAGGAGGGTAGAATGTAAAGAAATGGGAGACTGCTTCAGAAAGTGCCTAGTATGGGAGGACTGCTAAGGAGGGCTAAAGGAAAAACTGAGAAAAAATAAGGGACACACTACCAGATGCTGCATGAAGGAAGTGAGCAAAAGGAAAAAAGAGTGCTATGGTACCCTAGAGAAGTGGCCATGATGGTGAAGGGAAAAGGATGGTATTCAGGAGGTACAAAGAAATGTAGAGAGAGGAATAGAGGGAGGTGTACCAAGTAAAACAAAGGGAAGCAGGTAAGGCAGTGAGGGAAGCAAAGGCACAGACAGAGAAAAGGATAGCCAAAAGGAGTAGCTAATGGGAGTAAGACTTTCTGTAGGTATTTACTGTAAGTGAGAAGAGGAACATAAGGGGAAGGATAGTGAGGATGAAGATGACAGAGGAAGACTGCAAAAGAGGATCAATAAAAAGCACACATCCTGAACAGGTACTTCTGCCCAGTCTTCATAGTGGGGGTGGGGGTGGACCACAAGGGAGCAGCAGGAACAATGGGGGGTGGACATGAGTCTATTTTTAGTGGAAAGAGTCCTGAAGGGACTTACAACTCTGAAAGTGGACAAGGCTATGGGACCAGATGGGATACAGGGTGCACCACTGACTGCTTTAATGAACTGTTTACTGGAAATGGGCATGGTTCCAGAGGACTGGAAGAGAGCAGATATGGTCCCACTCCATGAGAGTGGCAGCAGAGAGGAGGCTAGCAACTATAGGCTGGTCAGTCTCACTTCACTGGTGGGGAAATTAATGGAAACCCTGTTAAAAGAAAGATCAGTACAGCGTCTTGGATCCAGTTGGTTACAAGACCAAAGGCAGCATGGATTCACGGGGGTGGTCCTGCCAGATGAATCTGATTGATTTCTTCAACTACATGACCAGGGAAATAGATCACAGGAGGGCAGCGGATATGGCCTATCTGGAGTTTAGCAAGGCCTAGAACATTGTGCCAGACAGGTGACCGATAAAGAAATTGAGTAGCCTAGGAGTAGGATCCAAAGTGGTAAATTAGAAACATAGAAAAAAAGGTAGAAGGAGACCAAGGTGTCCATCTAGTCTGCTCATGTGTTCCTTGGACCTTCTCAGATCACAGGACCTAACCCCCACTTCTGCCTAATGCCTCCTACTGCTCCTGTTGCTTCTGATCGTGCTTTAGCCTTGTCTCACCCCAGCTTAAATGATGTCATGGGCTTTGCTTCCATTACTTCAACTGGCAGTTTATTCTGTGGCTCCATAACGCTTTCTGTAAAATAGTGTTTCCTAAGCTCCCTCTTGAAGCCCCCCCCAAACTTCCACTCATGCCCTCAGAGTTGGAAACTCTGAACAGGTCCAAGGATGGCACTTTATTTATTCCTCTCAGGAACTTGTATGTTTCAATCATATTTCCCCTCTCCCTCTTGTCTCCACTGAAAACATATTGAATGCTTCCAGATGCCCCTCATGTGAGTGCTCTTGAAGGCTCTGGATCATTTTGGTCGCTCTTCTCTGAACAGCCTCCAACCTGTTTACATCCTATTTTAGATGCGGACTCCAAACTGGACACAGAAATCCAGATGGGTCTTTACCAGGTACCTGTAGAGTGGCAGTATTACCTCCTTCCTCCTGATGTCAAATCCCCTCCCTATGCACCCCAGCATTTTGTTGGCCTTGTTATAAGCTCTGAACCCCAGTTGGGTAAGAAGCTTGTTAATGGATAGGTGACAAAGGATAGAGGTTAATGGCATTCCCTCTAATGAGGGGAAAGTGGCCAGTGGGGGTGCAGCAGGGCTCTGTACTGGGACTAGTCCTCTTCAATGACTGTATAAATGACACTGCAGAAGAACTGGAAGGGAAGGTATGCATTTTTGTAGATACCAAACTCTGTAACAGTATGGATACTCAGGAAGGGGTGGAAAGAATGTGTAGGGACATTGGGAAACCTGAGGAGTGATCAAGTGCATGGCAGCTGGGGTTCAATGCCAAAAAGTGAAAAATCATGCCCTTAGGGCATAGGAACCCAGGAGCAGAGCATAGGATGGGGAGGTATTGCCAGTCACTAAACAGGAAAGGGACTTTGGGATTATCATATCTGATGACCTTAAAGTTGCTGAGCAATGTAACAAAGCAAGGGATAGCGCCAGTTGGTTCTATGTGATTTGGGTGAGTCAAAAAGAGCAAGCTCAAAATCAGTGAAGTCAAAAGAGTGCGGCTACATACAATGAGGGTACAACCCAGCAATCGTCAAAATGGTGACAAAAATGTAAAGGTGACTTTCTGTTGGGGGCAAAGCCCTCACACCCCCTTTGTGGGGCCTTCATGCCCTGCAAACCCCTTATTAAAATAACCAACTCTGGGGAAGCAACTCGGGGGGGGAAGCCATAGTCACTATTTTGGCGATCACTGGGTCGTATCCCTCACCGTATGTGGCTGTGCTCTTTTGGCTTTGCTGATTTGGGGCTTACTCTTTTTGACTCACCGTTATTATGGGATATCATGCAAGCTGGATACTAGGATGCTTAGGGAGATGCATCACCAGCAGGAGGAGGGAGGTGATGCTGCCATTATATCACTCGATGGGGAGACCCTGGCATGAGTACTGTGTCCAGTTCTGGAGACTGCACCTCAGAAAGCACATAAACAGGGTGGCGGAAGTCCAGAGGAGGGAAACTAAAATCATGCAGAGGCTGTATCAAAAGCCCTATGAGGAGAGACTAAGGGATCTCAACATCTGCACCCTAGAAGAGAGGGGAGCGAGAGGCAACATGATAGAAACCGTACCTCATGGGTGAACAAGGTACAGGGGGCTAGTCTTTCAGATGAGAAAGAGTACCAGCACTAGAGGGCATGCGATGAAGCTGGAAGGGGGGAAGGGGGGAGTTTAAGAGGGATGTGAGGAAGTACTTCTTCACTGAAAGAATGGTAGATGACTGGAGCAGACTGCCAGCTGAAGTGGTGGCAGCAAAAACAGTAAGGGGCTACAAGTATGCAAGGGATAAACATAGGGGAATATTAGTAAGTAGGTAAGGAGGAGGAGGGTCACTGGAGACCAGTTAGGGTCTGCAGAAACATACTAGGCAGGGACCATCTGGGTAGAATGAGTGGACCAAGAGATCCTTTTCTTCCAACCATTTCTATGTTTCTTTGTTCTACTTTACCAAATTCTGGATACAAGTTCCCTTTTCTGGTTATGGAGGTTGACATGGGTATCCTGATCTCAGTACTGGTTGATTAATCTCCCTTGCTCCTGGCCTTGTCAAACGTATTGGAGAAGGTAGTAAATGAACTGCTCAGCGCTCATCTGGAAAGTTTTAATCTACTAAACCCAATTCAGTCTGGTTTCGGTCCAATGCATAGTACCTCCACTGCCCTTGCCAAGGTTATAAATGACTGGCAGTCCACACTTGATAACAAGCAATATATATGCTCCTTGTTTCTGGACCTTAGCAAGGCTTTCAACATGGTGGACCACGATTTACTCCTGGTGACCCTGAAAAAAGTTGGGGTGGACAATCTGGCCCTAAGCTGGTTTGCAAACTATCTTGTGCACAGAGAGCAACAGCAGGTCAAAGCTAAAGGAGACCTTTCACCAAAAAAAATACTCCTTAGAGGTATCCCCCAAGGATCCATACTTGGTCAACTTCTCTTTGCCATTTATATTAATCAAATCAACACTGGCCTAAAGTCATCTAGTATCCATCTCTTCGCTGATGATACTGTACTATACATTGACAGTTCAACTCTGCATCAAGTCATTTTGGACCTCTGGAATGATTTTGACATCCTCCAAAAAAAATCTACTCAACTTGAAACTCCTGCTCAATGCCAAAATCTAAAGCCATGATTTTCTCTCCACTGGCCCCTCATCTCAAAAAAAAAAACCAAAAAACAGATATGGTTCCTCACATACGCACCCTTTTGGGAGAAGCCCTGGAGTTCATGGAACAATACAAATACCTGGGGGTCTGGCTTGACTACAAATTGTCCTTCACTGATCACGTTGAAGAACTCACTAAGGAACTGCACTAAAGGCTTGATATTTTCTACAGGATCAAGCACTCACTAACCCAGGAGGCTAGAAAACTCCTAGTGCAAGCTACCTTCTTTCCTCTCCTAGACTATACAGACTTCTTATATGGCCATAGTACTAGCACAGCTCTCTCCAAGCTTGATACCCTATACCACAGAGTCCTTAGGTTCATTTTGGATGCCCCTTATGACACACACCACTGCATCCTCTATTCTTCTGTAGGTGGAGTTCCCTTAGATTCAGGAGGCAAAAGAATGCTATTCTATGGACATATAATGCAATCACTCATAAATTACCTCAGTACCTCACAAGCTGCCTAACTCTCTGTATCCCTAGTGCCCATTCTCTCAGAAGTCTTACCATCTTATCTCTGGCTATCCCTAAAGTTAAAATGCACTTTGGTAGAGCCTCAATAAGCTTCACTCTTCCTATGCTCTGGAATAAGATCCAGAAAACCTTAAGGCTCACTTCTCCATCACGTTCTCCCTCTTCAAATCCTTGTTCCTGAGGACCTTCTCCGAGGTCTGTCATTGCTTCAAGTCAAGGTCTTAACATCACGATTTGTCATTGCTTTAAATTCTGGACTTATACCTCAACCATTGCCTGAGGTGTCATTTGAGTCCTCCTTTCTGTCATTGTTCAAATCAAGGTCTCAACATCACGATCTGTCTTTGCTTCAAATATTGGACTTAAACCCCAACCATTGCCTGTGACATCTGTCATGTTCTCCCTTTGAACAGTCCTTCCTCCCTAGGCCATCACGTCCAACCCTCTCCTATCTTGGCTGACCTCCCCAACCCACTCCCTATACCCCCTCCCCTTCCCATACCACTTGCCAGGACATGCCTACAGTACTTATCAAAAGACTCTTACATCTCAATCTTCTTCGCACTTTGACGCTAGAGAAACTGCCACTCCTGCTCACTATGACTCCTCCAATGATGTTTACTGTATAAACTTTAGCTCATTACCTTATGTCCATATATCTGTATCCATGCAATTGTATTTAAATGGCACTACCTCCTATTGAACCTATTGCTATGTTCTGGTGCAAGTATCTTGTCACGTGATAGTTATGTGTTATTATGTTGTTATTACTGTGTAATTGTTATGTACGTTCACTCAACCTGTTATGTCTTAACCCTGTTGGCAATTGTTTTGCCCTAGGTCCATCTTGTAAATGAGCTTGTCTCAATGATGTTCCACCTGGCAAAATAAAGATTTTGATTGATTGATTAAATCTATGCTGGAAATGTGTTATATGTGTTACAGAAGAGATAGGAATTGGTTCATGGTTACCTTTAGTTTGTCCATTGACTTTGAGGTTTAAAGATGCAACTTTTGGCAATTCTGGGACAGTCTTGATAAAAGCAGGTACTAGATTAGCTGGGCCAGATTTTACATTAAACAGCTCTGTTCCTATGGCTAGAAGGAATGCTTCCTTAGTGTTGTTTTTAACTGGACAGTCTTTACGAGCATGGGGAATCCCTCCTTTCAACAGTATTTCTGTTAAATATGGAATAACTGAGAAGCGCAATGGACTTCCATGTTCACCAAGTCTCAGACAAAGCTTACAGTCTTCTATTAGTTTCTGAAACCATGCAGTTGGCATTTCTATTACTTTATCCTTTTTAATGCATTCTCCAAGTTGAGACAGCGCTTTAAGAAAGTGATAAGCTTGTGATACCTCTCCAGCAGAACGAGCATTGTAGGTATTAGCATATATGTAGGACCCTATCATGCCTATTCCAAATTTGTTAAGTATTTTGTTGCCTGGATACATAGCAAGGACTTCTTGGCCTGGATTATTGGAAACCCATGACCAGGCTTGACCTCCAATCAACAGGCCTCCACCTTCTGCAACAAACTCATGGAGTTCTTTGGCTGTCTTGTCACTGTAGGATGTACAGCAGTACACAGTGAGATTTTCTTTGACGTCACATATTTCACAGTCAAATCCCTCCTGTTTCAAACGATCATAGAGCCCAGATAATTCTGTATTAACTCCTATTTTCCCTTTCTTTCCTGCATCAAGCCAGCGCACAGCATTGAGAATAAAACTGTGCAGCTGTGTGTCATTGAGCTGACGTTCATGTGTTGCTACAACAACACGACCACTGCCATATCGAGCGGCTGCATTAAATGCACGATAGGAGTCATCATATCCAATAGGAAAGGCCAGTGCACCATGGACAAATAAATAGGATGGAGTCCCTAAGCCATTCAAGTTGAAGTCAGTCACTCCCTTCAACAGACATGCCAATTCACTGCTGATGTTTAGTCCATGCCTAATATCAATGAAAAAATAAATGTATTTAATAAGGAGAAAGAAATGTTATGTTTTAATATAGCTAAAGGAAATAAATCTTGAATTAAAGGCAACATCACATCCTGAAAGCATTTCTTCATTTGCAAACATGTTATATTCCACAAAGATAAACACCCAAACCCTGCTACATGATCAAATTAAAATTATTAGCCTAGTTTGCATATATCCATTTTTAATTACTCACTGTCAGCTGTTTTATTTAGTTGATTACACCAAAAATATTTTACTTAAAAAAAAAAAAGATTTTCAATGATGATTTTTTTAAGCTAACCTGGCAGTTTCTTAGGGAAGCATGAGGAAATATTTTTTCAATGAGAGAGTGGTGGATGCATGGAATCGCCTTTCTGAGGAGGTTGTGGGCTCAAAAACAGTGGGGGAATTCAAGAATGCATGGGGCAGCCATAAGGCAATTATAGTGTGGGGGTAGGAGGAAGTAGGTTTTTGGTAAACTAGAATCTGCAGCTTATCCAATAGGTAGGGAAATGAGCAGACTGGGTGGGCCAAGTGGTCCTTATCTGCCATCAAAGTCTATGTTTCTATGTTTTATACCTTTTATTGGACCAACATAGATGTAACAAAGGAAAACGGTGCTTAAGCTTTCGGACAAACCAAGTCCTTCCTTGGAAGCTTATGCCAGTTGTGTGGAAAATCACATTCTATTAACACCTAGATCATACATAAAAAAAGCAGAAAGAACTCTCATTGATTTAATAATTTAGGGAAATTAAATACATTTTTGGGCAAATACATACATTTTTGGGCATGTCCCTACACTGCTTATAGCTAGTCATACATTTTTATTCTGTGAACAGAAGGGTAAATGAAACATAGAAACAAAGAAACAGAGAAGACTAAGGACAGAAAAGCACAAGTTAATAAAATCTGCCCTGGTGACCTACCATGCTTTAAAGTTTCAGTCTTCCTTGTCTCCTACTACCCTTATTGATTGATTGAGTGACTGAGTGATTGATTGATTGATTGGTAGAATTTTGTTAACCGGGCAGGCCCACTGAGACTGAGTCCCTTTTTCAGGTACATCATGGTGAAACAATACAGGATACAAATATAGTTACATTACACAGATATTAATGGCAACAATAACAATAACAGTAACATAGGGTCAGATGATTTAACAAGATTCAACTGGGCTGAGCAATGTACATTAGGGTTTTAGAACATAGTTTATTTAGTTGGACAACAATAATTGGGGGATAGCAGAGTTATTGAGCAGGTATCCTAATAACCCCCTTAGACATGTCTCTCTGTGTTTTGAACCAGCTATATGTTCAGCACTGACCACATAGCTGGCAGACTATTCCACTTATCCACCATGCAGTGTGTGAAAAAATACTTCCTGAGATGCTTTGTTTAATATCTCCCTCCCAGCTTGAGATTGTGCTCCTTGGTTGATAAACTATTATTCAACTTGAGCCTCTGTAACTTAAAATTTACTTTAGCAAATCTCTCCTAAACCAAACAATAGAAGCACTCTGGATAATGGGGTCAATACTAGTCCATTCATAGATGAAAGGATCCTGAAAGAACTCTTAAAACTGAAGGTGGACAAAGCAGTGGGGGCCCAATGGGATTCTCTCCAGTATTCTAAAAGAACTAAGTGTAGAACTAGTGACACCACTGATTACACTTTTTAACAAATCATGGTAAGATGGTGTGGTACCTGGGGAATAGAGGAGGGTGGATGTGATTCCCCTTCACAAAAGTAGGAGCAAGGCAGAGGCAGGAAACTAAAGACCTAATAGTTTGACCTCAGTGGTAGGGAAGATGATAGAACCACTTCTGAATGAAAGAACTGTTGAGTAACTAGAGGCTAACATGGCACAGGACCCAAGGCAGCATGGATTCACAGTGGGAAGGTCATGTCAGATGAATCTAATAGATTTCTTTGACTGGGTGACCAAAGTAGTAGACCAGGGAGGGGCTGTGGACATGGCCTACCTAGACTTTAGCAAGGCATTTAACACAGTCCTACACAAAAGATTAATAAACCAGTTAGCCAGCCTGTGAGTAGGTCCCAGGGTGGTAGCCTGGGTAAAAAACTGGCTGGACAACAGGATGCAGAGGGTAATCATAAAAGGAGTCCACTCCAAAGAAAGGGGGGTTACTAGTGGGGTACCACATAGTTCAGTACTGGGATCAGTCCTCTTTAATGTCTTTATAGGTGACATTGTGGAGGGACTGGAAGGAAAATGATGTCTCTTTGCAGATGATACACAGATCTGCAACAGGGTTGATACACAAGCGGGTGGTAGAAAGGATGAGAAGGGAGTTGGCAAGGTTGGAGGAATGGTCAAAAGTATGGCAGCTTAGACTCATTGCAAAGAAGTGCAAAGTAATGCACCTGAGAAACAAAAACCCAGGGAAGAGTACACAATGGGAGGGGGTACTAACAACAACAAAAATGGAAAGGGACTTAAGCGTAATCATATCAGATGACCTTAATGTAGGCAAGCAATGTGATAAGGCAGTAAGGAGGGCTGGGGGGATACTAGAATGCACAGAGAGAGGCATCATCAGTAGAAAACAGGACGTTGTTATCCCTCTGTACAGACAGCTGGTGACACCCCATCTGGAGTACTGCATGCAGTTCTGGAGACTCCATCTCTGTAGGGACATAGGCAGGATGGAGGCAGTCCAGAGGAGGGCAACTAAGATGGTGCAGGGTCTGCACCAGAAGCCATAAGAAGAGAGTCTAAAGGAGCTTAATATAAATACCCTTGAGAAAAGGAGGAAGGGGGGCAAGATAGAAACTTTCAAGTACGTCAAAGGAAACAACAAAGTCCAAGAGGTTCAATGACTTTCGCAACCAGCATAATGTTATGCTTGTGCAACTGTATAACAATGTTTATGGCCATTCACACATTCTTTTCCAGTGTGAATTTCCATCATGTAGGGATACTTAAAGCAAGGAACCCTGTAAGAGAGTGCCACCCCTAAAGGTGCCATGGGAGTGGCCCCTTGGCTAAAAGTACATTAGGAAGGAACCCCAAAAGAACTGCAGCAGCAATCAATGACTAGGAGGTAGAGAAGCAGATTGATAGCAAGAGGCAGCTTAATGAAACATAAGTGAGACACAATAGTTAGCAGGATAGCTCTAATAATATGGCTTATGCTGATGACGGCAAGGGGCTTCCAAAGGAGAGAGGGAATGGCTAGTATGGCCACCATCCATCTCCATTGAACAGTGGAACCTACCTAAGTGAGCTAGGGAACTTTGCTAAACTAACTACTATTATGACCTGCAGCATGGAGGAGAGAATAAAACCATTTGAGGAGAAAATCTCTGGGGCTCCAAGGCTGAGATCACTTTCACTCCAGGCATGGGATGTTGTATTTAGTGACAGTGCAGCACAGGGTAACCAGAATGATTCAGGGCTAGGGGGGGCTACAGATAGGACACAGGGCAACAGATGAATCAGGGCCAGCAGGGGCTACAGACAGTATAGGAAAGAGCAACAGGATGACACAGGGCCAATAGGGGCTGCAGACAGTACAGCACAGGGCAACAGGGTGATTTGGGGCCAGCGGGGGCTACAAACAGTACAGCACAAGGAAACAGAATGATGCAGGATCAGCAGGGGCTACAGACA
Organism: Neoceratodus forsteri; assembly: GCA_016271365.2. Taxonomy (NCBI): domain Eukaryota; kingdom Metazoa; phylum Chordata; order Ceratodontiformes; family Ceratodontidae; genus Neoceratodus; species Neoceratodus forsteri. The sequence continues at coordinate 114,278,311 of CM028134.1, forward strand.
GTACAGCACAGGGCAACAGAATGATGCAGGGCCAGTAGGGGCTACAAACAGTACCGCACAGGGCAACAGGGTGATTTTGGGTCAACAAGGGCTACAGCCAGTACAGCACAGGGTAACAGAATGCTGAGGGCCAGCAGGGGCTACAAACAGTACAGCACAGGGCAACAGGGTGATTCATGGTTAGCAGAGGCTACAGACAGTACAGCACTGGGTCACAGGGTGATTCCTGGTCAGCAGGGGCTACAAACAGTACAGCACAGTGTAACAGTATGATTCAGGGCCAGCAGGGGCTACAGACAATACAGCACAGGGCAACAGGATGATGCAGGGCCAGCAGGGGCTACAAACAGTACAACACAGGGCAACAGGGTGATTCTGGGTCAGCAGGGGCTACAAACAGTACAACACAAGGCAACAGAAAAAGGCAGAGCCAGCAGGGGGTATAAACATAACAGCACAGAGCAACAGAATGATTCAGGGCCAAATGGGGGTGCCAATTTAAAGGTGACAAATACTGTACTCGGAGGATTTGAATGGTGGAGGCAGTATGTGAACATGAGGTAAATGAGTCACACATTTAGTGTGTGTGGTGAAAGACAGTAAAGTGTGCTGTGTCAGGGAGGGGCGTATCTGTGTAGGTAGATTTAAGTTGGAGAACTAGTGATTTCTTTGTGTTTTGGTAATATTTTTGTTACATAACTGACTGTGTTACTGCACACATAGTAAAATTGTCAGTGATAGTACACATTTTCTTGCTGCTTGTGTGAATGTGATGCAGCATTTCATAAGGTCAGGTTGTTTAAATTACAAATTTATGTGGCACTGAGTACACTGAACTTCTGCATTTGCATCGCATTCCTCATTGAGCATTGTACACAAAGTGTTCTGTGTTATGTGTGCAGCGTTGCGTGCATCAAATATAATACACCTTTTAAAATTTGTGACACAGATCAGTGTAAGTGCAACTAAGTGCAACAGTGTAAACCTGCTATCCACTGCAGCTGCCTGATTTTGTACTGCGATTGTGTTCTTTGTTCTTAGTCTTGCTGCTTGTAGTGCAGTAAAAATCAGCACTGTCTGTATTCAGTACCCCCCCCCCCACCACCATGTTGAAAAGGTATTTTTTACCAGACTGGATTGTTTTTGTGACCCCATCAGCACCACTGGTTACTGAATTTGTTTTAATTCCATGACAGTGTCACAACACAGTAGTCCCTTATCTGTTGCTGAAGCCACAGTTATTTATTTTGCTTCACATCCAGCAAGCGAGTAGTGACCCTCCAGTCAGAAAGTGAACATATCAAAATCTGAATTTGGTAACAATATTTGTGGTTGATCCCCCCCAAATGCCTGCAAAGTAACATGCAAGTAAAGCTGTTTCTGGCCATGGCAATGTTGGCAGTAAGAGGGTCTGTGGGCATGGTAGTAGTATGCAGACGGAGAAGTGCATTGCTGATGCGAGGAAAGGTATTTCTCCTGCAATGTTTTTTACAGCCCAATCAGTATCTTCACTGATAGTTGGAGGAGATGATGTTTTCCCAGGTGGTGGTATTAGTGTTACTGGTGTTAGTGGTGGTGGAGGTAGTATTAGCATTGTTGCGTCAAGTTCTAATTCCGACCAGTGTACCGTATCCAAACATATTGAGTGTGAAGCAGTGCAAGTGTGTGACAGCGTAGATGATGTCATACTTAAGCAATAAGGCAGGACAGGGTGTGTGTTATTGTTTAATAACATCACTCCTGGGGTGGGTTGAAGCACGAGGCATAGTCGAGTGCTTCCACCACCCCAGGAGTGATGTTATTAGACAATAACACACACTCTGGAGTGTCTTATTGCTGTTATACAATGGCTCGTTTTAAAAATAATAATAAAAAGCTTTACAAAAAATTGTAAAATTTTTGTTTTTATTCTTTTTTGCACTGGAGCCATATTTTGGTAATATGAGAAAAAGTAGTCCACTAGGTGATGCTGTTGCTTAAACTGTGGGTTTCATGTAGATGTGCCCCCCCCGCACACACACACATACATACACACACTCGTTTTTATGTGGTGACCTTTGCTCTAACATGAATCTGTGTGGTTCTCCAGCTTGTCCTGGGGCTCGGCGAAAATGTTTTTTTTTTTTTGTCTCCCCTGTGAAAACTAAGAGTAAAAATGAGAAAATAGCAGAGCTGCCCGGAGACTTCCGGTTTCCCGTGTTCGCTCCATAACTGGACATCATTGGAATGTGTGAGTTATGGAACTGTTCTGGTTTTAATTGTTAAAGTGGTTTATTTGAATGGCTAGTGTATGTGGCTTTGGTGAGAGACTGCCATGGGCTTCAAAAGAAAGTGTGTTAGGTTTTTGTGGAAATGGCCACGCGCGCGAATTTTACTAGTGTGGGGCAGTGTCTGTGAAGTGAAAGAGATGGCAGCTGTTTTTCTTTTTTTGTGAAGTCAACAGCTTTTATGTGAATTCCCGAGACATCCAGGCACTGAAGTTTGTGTGTGTGTGTGTGTGGGTGGGGGGTAAGCCGTGTCAGCTTCAGGGCATTGTCAGCTTCAGGGCATTGTCGGCTTCATGATGACTTGCATTGGGAGGGAGGAATTTTACTGTGATGTGGTCATTTGTGTGCCTGGTCTTAATACAGTGATGTTATTGTGTAATATCATCACTGTGCCAGGCTCACACTGACCAATCAGAATAGAGGAATTTTCCTTGCCATTGTGTAATTCCCAGTAACATCCCATTAACTGAACCTGATTCTGATGATCATGTCAATGATAGCATACAGTGTGATATTCCATCCACTGTGGCACTTAATGTCACTCATTTTCCATGCAACAGTGATTCACAGTGTGGCGAAAAAATATCAGGTGATGGTGGTGTAGATGCTGATGATGAATGTGATGATGCTGATGATGATGATGTTGCTGTTGCTGCAACATGCAGTACGCATGTTAGCATCCAAGCAGAAGATGTGGATGTGTGTGACAGTGAAGTTGTTGAATATGATGATGATTTAATTGACCCCAGTTGGGAACCGGAGAGAAAGAAATTAAAAGTGGCTTTGTCTGAATCTGTTTGCAGGAATCCCACCCCCCTTGTAAAAACTTGTGATTTACCGGTTTTACTGGATGATGATGACCCAGTACTCAATATGATAGGTAGTCATGGTGGTCAGTTGCAGTCCAGGTCTGCGGTGCCAGAAACATCATGTGCCCCCCCCCACACTTCAGTGCTTAAAATAACAGACTTAAATAAGCCACATCATCATGGACATGTTAAAAGAAGAGCATTACAGTCCCTTGTTTGGGATTTTTTTGTTCAAGATGCAAATGATGATTCAGTTGCAATCTGCCAGGTTTGCCATGTGTGTGTGAGTCGAGGTAAAAAGGGGAGGCATCTTGGGACAGGAGGACAGCATACACATCTTAAGAATAGGCACTTGGCTCTGTGAACCCAGCACAAGCTGGCAGCTAATACCAGACTTGGGCGTTCATCCGTATCACCGGCGGCAACCATAGTCAGCATGTTATCCCCTTCCATGACTGTTAAGCCAAGTAGGAAATTAAACGTGTGCAGTAGTGTGGTAATAAGAGCAGAGGATTACTACAGGCATGATGAGGTGGAGGACCATAATGACTTTGAAACGTTGTCCAGTATTGGTGAGAGTAGTAGTTTTTATGCACACAAGAAGGATGCATTCTGGGCCTGCAGAAGAAATCTGGGACTCTGTGCCACCACTGCGCTCATGACTGAGTGTGCCATTAATTCTGGGGGACTTTGTATGTACTGAAACAGTCTCATTTCACTGTGTTACCACTTGTCAAATTTCTGCACACAAGGTGGATGCATTTTGGGCATGCAAAAAAAATATGGGGACTCTGTGCCACCACTGCATGCAGGAGTGACTGCGCAATAAATTCTGGGGGACTTTGCATGTGGTGTGACGATACCATTTCACTTCCTTAGCACGTGTCAATTTTCTGGACAGAAGACAGATGCATTTTGTGTGTTGTGATTGTGAGCACATACTGTCATACTTAAATTATAAATTAAAGCAGCATTGCAACAATGTACTGACAATTTTGACCTATAGTATTTTATGCTTTTTTACATCGCCGCCGGCGCCAGTGCAGGTCACAAGTTACCTGATGACTTGTACGACACCCTTCTTTTCACAAGTTTTGTCTGCTTTACTACTTTTTCTCATGTCTGAGAATAAAAAAGGAGCACGCCATTTAATATTGTTCTGAACAGGTTCTTAGCACTATTTGCAGCTGTTTTTGAACAACTATTGTTCTGTGATGTCATAAAACACTGCCTGCTGCATAATTGTTAATTTGACAACAGAAATAACAACAGAAATAATATATAACAACTGATGGAGAAAAACAGTGCAAAACACTGACGAAGAACTGGTCTGCACCATATTAAAAGGACTGCCCCTTTTATTATCTCACACATGAATAAAAGTACTAAAGCAGACTCAAATGCTGGAAAGAATAGTGTCATCAAGTCAGGATGCAAGTAAGTGGCAATGTAAAATAGCATAAAAAAGTATAGGTCAAAATTTTCAACAGATTGCTGCAATGCTGCTTTAAAGAGATTCACCAAGTTACATAGTTATGGATGGTATTACACCCAATATATTGGTGCCTAACCTCCAGGGGAATCTTTCTTGCTCCACATGTCCTTAAATAGTGCAATGCTTTTCTGGCAAAAACATTGGTAAGTTCGGTAAAACGGGTCCCGGAGGACTTCCCATTCTGAAGAGCCACCCAAGTTCTGCCACCCGCATTCAGCAATGCTGTGGTGAAACGTGGGCACGATTCAACTAACAAGAGCCTTACTTCGCGTTAAGGCAGAATGACAACATGAAGTCAACTCATTATGAAAAGGCGAAGTGAGTACTCCTCAATGTCCCCTTCACGTAGCCTGCAACTAACGCAAAGTGGCCACTTCGCCTGCAAATTTTAAATTCGCTGCATCACTAATATAGAGTTGCATGAGACTCAGGTTTGAGTTTCACACCGAGTACCAATAAACATGTTTGAGCGGGTGTAAATCCCAAAAGGGCTGTATAGGAACTAAGCACTTGAGACAAAACAGCTTTCATGAAGTAACAGGGAGCCAGGAGTAAGCTTGAAGAAACAAGGAACCAGGAGCAAGGTGCCATGAGACCGCAGATTGAAATCCCAAAAGGGCTATTCACATGGAAAGGCAACATGGAAAGGCAGGAGACTCACAAAGACTAGGTTTGCTGGCAAAGGCATCTACCTTCACCTTAGCTATTTTCTTCTAGATTTGCTTGTAAGGGCAGAGCAAGGGACATTATCAGAGCAAGGAAAAAGATTAAAGGTTCTTTTGGCAAGGCAGATTTACTGTGTGATATTATTTTGTTTTGTACTCACAGGGTTTGTTATTATCTTTTGCTAACATTTCAGCTTTATTGTTCTCTGATTCAAATTGCTGTTGTAGAGTATACTTTCTGCTGCATTATTACAGGGTGTGCACACAGGTTTGTAATTATTACTGTTTTGTGCTTACAGATTACTGCTGTGATCTTCTCTGATTCAAACTGATTTTTGCAATGTATACAGTATCTTCTGTTACTGCTTTATTTTTCTCTGTAGCAAAATGTTTTTTGCAGGGTATATCTTCTGTGAAATTGTTACAGGTGGTGCTTTACATGCTTTACAGTTTTATCTATCATTAAACTAAGCTTTCAGGGTTACTGCATTTGTTGGTTGGTTGTTTCTGCTCTTATCTCTTTATTTCTTTCATCTGTAGTTCTTCTTTTTCAGCAGGGGAAGGGCCCATCCATCCACCCCATCCACAATCACCGCATGCTACACACCTTTTATAGGGTAGCACAGTCATGACATTTCCTGTAGCACAGCAGAAAGGGGAGAATCAGAGGAGTATCCATGCAGTGACCTTACTTACAGGGACACAAGTAATTTAACTTGTTATAACAAGTTATACAAAAACAAACAAACAAAACAAAAAAATTAAATGTTTGCTTTAATTTTCCTCCTAATTACTCAGATCAGGTTATAAACCTGGCAACTCATCTGAAATGGATATTATTAACTGCAGGTACTGTGGGACACTTTTCAAAAGGGCAATTATACAGGATTTAGGATGCTGTCCTACATGCTGGACCACTGGAGATCTAAGGGCTCAACTCCAGGCAGCATGGGCAGAGATTGCACACCTTAAATTGCATATTCAGGAGGAAATGTATTATGAGAACTGCTTGCCATTTTCCCAACATTTAACTGAAGCACCTCGACTGCAGAGGGTAGTTGGTTCGGGAGGTTGGCAGATGGTTAGGAGGGGCAAATCGGGTGCCCCATCATTCAATGTTTTCCAACGTATCACCTCCATAAACCATATAAAAACTACAAACAGGTATCTGTCTTTCTCCAAAATCAAACAAAGGGGCAAAGGAAACTGCAGAGCAGGACACTGCAGCACAAGAGCTAGCACAATAAAACTCACCCAAAACAGGGACCAAAACAAAAAAGCAAAAAGGAAACCCAAAACACTTCTGATCATAGGAGACTCCATGATTCGAGGAGTTGATACCTACCTCCAGCTGGGGGTAATGGTCAGATGTCTCCCAGGTACACCAGCATGGAGAGACATGGACCACATTGCTAAAATTGTGCAGGACGTAGGAGAAAACATTGACATCCTGGTACACATAGGGACTAATGATCTCTCCAGCCGGTCAGTTGCGGAAACCAAGGAACACCTGACCAGGCTGGGTGACAAATTGTCATTCATTTTGTCCAGCATCTCCTTCTCAGGGATCCTGCAGTCTAGGAGAGAAGAGCAGATGGACGGAAGGTCAGAGAAGGGGAGATAGGGGAGCTAAACTTGTGTCTCAAGGGCTGGTGCCAGGAAAAAGGACACAAATTTGTATGTAACTGGCAACAGTTTTGGGAGCGAAAGTTCTTTAGCTTCAATGGACTGCATCTGACTAAGGAGGGAGTCTGTGCAATGGGGCAGACGTTTGATGTCTTTACAGAATATTTAAACTAGCAAATGGGGAGAGGGGTGCAGGCTAGCACCTGATACATTGAATGGGAAGAACACCCCTCCCCCCTTAGCTAGTGATCAAACAGGAGTTCAACATGTTTATAGTTCATTTGCATCACCAGGTAAGGAAAAAGGTCCATGTTCTCATATGACACGCAGGGGAAATGCCAGACCTTGCCCAACAACTAACACACTGAAATCTGGTCAATGGAAATTCATGTACTCAAATGCCCACAGTCTGGGAAACAAGATCCCAGACCTGCAGGCAACAATGACAGAGGCTAAACTGGACATAGTAGCCATTAACAAGACATGGTTCACTAGTCACCACACTTGGGAGACTTCCGCACTCAACTATGTACTGTTCTGAAGAGACCGAGGTGCAGAAAGGGGTGGTGGAGTGGCCCTTTATGTCAATGAAAATATCAAAACTACAGAAATTCAGAATACACATAAGAAACCAGAAGAACTGTGAGTCACCCTGGAAACAGGAAATGGGACAGCCATATGAACTGGGGTTGTCTACAAGCCTCCAGACCAGGGGGAGGACATAAACACATTACTGTTAGAAGATATACAAAACATGACAGCTAAAGGGGAGGTTCTGATAATTGTAGACTTCAACATGCCAGATACAGATTGGTCAATACCATCAGGAACATCCTCCAGAACTAGACACATGGTGGATTCCCTGCAGGGGAAGGGCCTCAAACAACTGATACAACAACCTACAAAATACAGGGCTATCCTAGATCTAGTACTGACTAATGGGGAAAGGATCAAAGATCTCCAGCTAGAAGGTCACCTGGGGGCCAGTGACTATCACATGGTTTGGTTCAATTTGGCCACTAGAACTAAATCATCCCATTCTAAGGCAAAAATATGGGATTTCAGAGGAGCTGACTTTGATATGATAGCCAACAGAGTTAAGCTAGCCCTGGCAAGAAGAAATACAGGTGAGGTGATACAGGCAAAGTGGGCAAGCATTAAGGATGCAATACTTGAAGCAACATCCCATTGTGTTAGAGAGAAAAGCAAGAGCAAAAGAAGAAGGAAACCATGCTGGTTCTCAAAACCAGTAACAGAAAAGGTCAGAGCCTAAATGCTGACCTTCAGGAAATATAAGGGAATGCAGTAAGATGAAGATAGGCAGGCATACCAAACTTCCCTTAGGGAAGCAGGTAAGGCAGTAAGACAGGCAAAGGCCCAAACTGAGGAAACACTAGCACAAACAGTAAAAGAAGGTAACCAGATTTTCTGTAGATACATTAGTGAAAAAAAAAGTCCAGAGGGGGTATTAGAAACATAGAAACATAGAATTTGAGGGCAGATAAGGACCGCTTGGCCCACCTAGTCTGTCCATTTCCATACCTAACGGATAAGCTGCAGATCCTAGTTAACCAACAGCCTACTTCCTCCTACCCCCCCCAATAGAATTGCCTTATGTCTGTCTCATGCGTGCTTGACTTCCCCCACTGTTTTTGACTCTACAACCTCCTCAGGAAGGCTGTTCCATGTATCCACAACCCTCTCTGTGAAGAAATACTTCCTCACATTACCTCTGAGCCCGTCCCCTCTCTGTCTTCAAATTGTGCCTCCTTGTTCTTGCACATCTCTTTTTCTGAAAGATGCTACTTGAAAGGCTCTGCCTGTAGTTCAATGGGTAAGCAACTAGCCATGCCTGCTTCCTGAATTGTATAGTTCCTCCCAGCCTCCAACTGAAGCACTTTCTGTTTGCCAGCTGGAGCCTCTGATGGTCTGTCTGCTCATGTTAGGCCTGCTTCTGCCTTGCCCCCCCCCTCCCAAATCTAGTTTGTTTGTGCTATTCTGGAATCTGCTTGGTTTCTGCTGGATGTGTTCCTGTGTTTCACCCTATCTGGAGATTGCTGTCGCAGAACTGCATTGAGAAGGAGAAAGAGACTGAACTGTGATCCTGATTCCCCAGGTACTGAGAAGTTGTTTAAACAGCGTTGGGAGAAATTAGACCTTGCAGAAATCCTGCACTAGTTGGTGAAATTGGCTGACAGAACTGTGCAAATTATTTGAAGGCTACAGTTGCTGCTGCTAGATCGTTTGCTTCTGTGGGACTGCAATTGTAATTTTGAAGAGGCAAAGCATCTTGGGTCATCGGGGCTCTAGCCAGGTGCTGTATATGTCCTGAGTGAACTGGTTAAAGTTGACTGAGAGCTGTGTTCTGCATGCAGCTGAAAAAAAGGTCATGGACATTGTTTAGCTGGAAAGTGTGGACTGGTGTGCATGGGCTGGTTATTTTTGGATTCCCATGTTGGATTGCACCTGCGTTTCTGGGAACTAAGGCTAGCACCCACTTCAATTGGGATTGGATCTTACTGGAATAACTGCCCGTGAACTCTTTTGCTTTGAACTCAGTGCAGGGACTGCAGGAGGGCCCCCACTATTTGGGAGCTCTCACCCAGAGCCAGGGAGGGAACCTGCTAACCCCTTCCTAGTGGGGCTCACTGTCTCAGGAGGCCACCAGCACTTGCTGGGGTGCTAGGGCACCTATGACCCTTTGGAGGAGCCAGGCTATGGAGCCACTCCTGGGTCTGAGCCTTCTGGAGCTGGTGCTGCCCTGCTACAGAGCTCTGCAATGGGCTAGTAGCGGCTGAAGGTGATAAGCAGCCAGAACTACAATCAAGGTGACCAGCTGCAAGATCTTTGAGCAAGTCCATCCTGCCCAAGGGACCAAGGCCGGCCATTCTTCTGCTCTGTGCAGCACTGGGCAGGGAGCTCCATCCTCCAGGTTCTTGAGGTCAACAAACAGTAAGTGCCCAGGACCTGTTTCCTGGAAAGGAAAAAGGAGAATTTGCTAAACCAAGTCCTTTTCAAATATTTTCAGGGCCCCAACAGTGTGGCACCGTACCAGGCCTGCACCTAGTGGGTACCCCTAAGAACATTCTGGTAATCACTGGTACCAGTGGGGATGGGCTTGGCCTGCAGTCCCAAATGGTTATTTCATTCAAAAAAGTTTCACTAACAGTTTTTCTATCCACAGCCTTCCTTTGTCCTGGTATTCCTTTTCTACTCTTAACCCCAAATAAAGCTGTGGTTTACTCTTTGAAATTGTGTGTGTCTGCAGGAATTCTCCAAGTCTGTCAAAGCATTACTGTTCATGGTTTATGGTGTTACTGAATTGTTGGGCATCCAGTGTGTGTGTGTATGGCAGTTGGTAGGGGAGGTGCAGCATCCAAGGAGGCTGTACTAGCCATTCACCTGATCAACTTCTAATCCTATCTGGGTGGAGGCGCCATGCTGGTTTTATTATCTTTGGGATGGAACCCCCAACCACCACCATAACAGGACCCAGGCCCTTTAACCTGTTAGAGGTCCAACAGGCAGGGGTAGTAGCCAGCCCACGGGCACACTGCGCTTGGGCTCACCCCAGTTCTCCACAGAATGGTACTCTTTCTCCTGACACCATCCCTTTAACCACCCTTTTAATTCCTCTATCATATCCCTCCTTACTCTATCTTTCACTCCTCTCCTACTTCACAGGGAGGACCTCGGAAAAGGCCAGGGAGGCCTAGTGCATCTGCAATCTATCCCCCAGCCTCTGAAAGTTCTGTTTCACTTGCTCCACAGAGAACAGATTGGTTCACACAATCATTGGTACCCAAGTGCACCTGCACCCCCCCTCCTCTATTCCCCCAATTATGTCTATGTCCTGAATGGCTGATGACCCAGGAAGACATCTGACCATTCCCCAACCCTCCTTCCCCACCCACCACCTTCTCTACTCCACTAGTTATAGAATCCCCAATACCTAAGACTTTCTTGGCTGTCTTCTTCTTACTCTTACCCTTGAGTGCCACCAAGTCATCACTCCCATTTCTCCCAACTGATCCAGAGTCCCCACTGGTGAAGTCATGTACCTGAGTCTCCTCCAGGGTTGCCGCCAGCTGAGCATGAAGTTCTGCAAAGGTACTGCAGATAGGGCTGTGACCCCTCCCCCAGAGTGTAACCCAAGAGAAGTGTACCCAACAGTCCCTGCAACTGACTTGCTCCCTGTGAAACATCATGAGTTTTAACTGCCTCTACCCTCTGTTCTCCCTAATGCACTGCTTCTGAAAGCAGAAACAAATTATTTCCTAAATGCCTTTCTTTTCCCTCTCAATGCATTCCTTACCTTAGTTGTGAACCACCACAATAGTTTCTTTGCATTCCTGAATCTACTTACCTGCCCAAGGCAGCATCCTACTACTTCTAGCATCCCTGACTAAAATGCTTTACATTTCTTGTCCATTTCCCCAATCCCTGCTATTTCCTTATACTGCCCACCTATATGAGCAAACAAACATATGAAATTGCTGGCAGATAAAGGCCTTACAGTCTATCTAGTCTGCTCGAGTGTGCAGCACTTCAGCCTTTTACACTGCAGCTGCCCCCCCAGCCCTTGCCTCCCCCACTCTTTTAGCCCATGCTTCCTTCACACACACACACACACACCCTCCCCATCACAAATTTAAACCCTCCCTTTGATCCTGTTTCACCCCCTCTTGAAGCTTCCCACTGTCCACATTGATACCACCTCCTCTGGCAGCACGTTCCACCCTGTATCCACCCTTTTGGTGAAACAGTGCCTCCTCATTTCCCTCCTGAATCTGCCTTCTTCCAGTTTGAGACTGTGTCCCTTGGTTTCCCTTCCACCTTTTAATTTGAAAATACTCCCGATGTTTACTCTGTTCATCCCTTCAGGTACTTGAAGGTCCCAGTCATATCCCCCTCTCTCCCTTCTATCCTCCAGGGAGTACATATTGAGCTCTCTCAGTCTCTCCTCATAAGGTCTATCTCTTAGCTGGCCTGGTGGTGCTGAGGGTTGAGGCACAGGACGCCACACCTTGCATCTCACTGGTGACCCAAGTTTGGGAACGAGCTCAGGCACCGCAAGGGAGGGAGGGAGAGGATCGAGCATCCGTTGGATTGCTCTCCTCTCCCTGGGGAGGGATCCAGGGTGTCTCCAGTGCAGTAGAGACCCCCGGTGAAGGTATTTTACTGTCTTCCCCTTCCATCCACTTCTGCACAGATCTTGGTTTCATCAGCAAAGAGATTCTTCCTCTGCATCCTCTGAAAGTTTACTCTCCTAAAGTCCCATACCTTCATTTTTGCTTTTATTATTTGTAACTGAAACTAGCTTTTTGGGAAAAAAAATTTTGATGTACTGTTGCTTGAAATAAATCTGAGGTGTGCACCCTGTTGTGTTGCTGAATGTATTTGTAGGTTTCTATCATCTCTCTCTCTCTAGCTTCCCCTCTCTCTTTCTCACTCTCTCCTGTTCTCTAGTGAGTACATGTTTAGACTGTCTAATCTTTCTTGATAGTGTCCAACCCTGCCATCCTAGATCAGTTTTGTTGCCCTCTGCAAAAAAGTTTATATCTTTTCCTTATCCTTTTTCAGATGGTGGTTTCAAAGTTGAGGATTTTGAAATCCGTGAGTGAGCCATGGACAAGGTGTCCCTCACAGAGCAGAACACAGAGGGAGGGGGTACATAAGAAAATGGGGAACAAAGTCAATTAAAACAGTAGTATAGCTACAGTTCTTGAGCACAGACAAGGGCCTTACTTGTCTCTCATCAATAGTTCACTTTCATTCAAGTACCTTCATTATGTTCCAGTGTGTTTTTGTTTAGAGAACAGATGGAAAATACACTCTAGCTTTCTATGGAAACTCAAGTAAAAAAAAAACAAAAAAACTGCAGTGATGCAACAGCTTCAAATACTCACGGAACAATCAGTGAAGCTCTTGGAATTTCTTCAGGGACAGAGATGACCTCCCTCTTTCCATATGATGAAGTGAAGTAGATGCCAGCAACACTTGTCACTTTGTTTCCAGGGAAAGCAAACAAAACTTCTTCACTTTGATGCTTACTGGACCAGTTCCAAGCCTGACCACCAATAAGCAGGCCCCCTCCGTTCTTTACAAACTTGATTATGTCACGTGACCTGGTGTCATCATATGCAGTCATGCAATAAACACCAAGTGATTCGCTGAATTCATCTTTTTGTACCACATTCTTACCATTATCTATCAGAGTCTTCTGTATAAAATCATAACTTTTCTCTACACCAACAAGTGCATTGGGCGCTGGTTTAAGCCAATCAACAGCATTTTGAATGAACTGGGAACACTTGGGGCTGTTCAGGTATGATTCATGTGCAGTAACCACCAGCCGACCCTTCCCATACTGAGAGGCAGCAATCAAAACGTGACCATTACCATTCACTGCTATGGGCACAGCTTCCTCCCCTATAAGCAACAACTCACAGGGAACATAGCTTGCATCAAAGTCAAAAGCTTTAATGCCTTTCACCAACGACTTGTATGTGGCTGTGTGATCCATTCTTCAGCTGTTCCTTCTGCTGTACCTGCAATAAAGTAATAGGATTTGTAATAGCATTTAGTGTGAGAGTCATACAGTCATTGAAACACATGGAAAATAATGTCATCTGTAGTCTATTTGTCAGACTATGATTGTCTGAAAGGTGGAAATAACTTACATGTAACTGGTATTTGAGAGCAAAGGTTTATTTACTTATCAAAGGGGAACAGTCAGTACTAACAGCCCCAAACCAAAGTATGGAGCTGGTCCCAATTTGCATTTTGTGTGCAAAAACATTTTTTATGTTGGTTTGCGCACGCATACACAATAAGCATTTTGTTGTCGTAGCACTGTACTAGCACTTTCAAAGGTGTGTCAGTGTTGTGGCGAATCCAAGGGATGATTTAGCGGGTTTGTCCCTCAGCTGCCAATCAGTGAGCATGCTGCCAATGACAGTAGTTTCAGAGAGTGCCACCAACTTGAAAGAAATCCACTACTGCAATGAGAGACAGGCTCATCATTGCAGAGGCAGATCTGACACACCTCCCTTATGTGCCTTGCCTGGTGAAACATTTCAATAAACATAGTAGCGGCTCTCATCGTCCACCTCTCGCAATCCCTAGAAAGCTGACTTTGGGGGTGCCTAATCCCTCTGTCAGCATGTCCCCTCCCCAGTTCAATTTGTTTGCCGATTGGGGTGCCCTATCCCCATCGGCATAATGACCCCCTAGTTTAATTTGTCAGCTGAGGGGGGGTGCTCAGTTCCCCTCGGCATCATGAACCCCCTCCAGACACAGACATGCTTTCTTTGCCGATGGGGTGTCCAATCCCCATCGGTTCCAGTTCCTCCCCCCAAAAAACAGGTGGCACATTGGAAGCCCACCCCAGTGTGCTCAGTGTACTACCAGAAAAAAGAAAACTTTCCCCCAATTTTTTTTTAAATTTTTTTTTATTTTGACCTGTAAACAAGAAAATGGTCCTTTGCTGTCTGTTGTGCCCCCTCCCAAACCCACACCCACCCTCCACGCATCCCCCTTCCCACACCAACCTCACCCTATACTTACCTCTGGAGGTCAGCGTCACAATCTTCGGTGGAGTGGGAACATGTCTGCACTCTTCAAAGCTGACTGCAAACTGAAGAAATGCTGGTAAGCTGTATAATGGCATAAATGGGGGATTTTCAACTTAGGTGGATATCTTGGCCATTTTTTTACTTTTGGCTCCAAATTTTCAATACGGGGTTCTTGGGACCCCACCTCATGAAATCAGTCACTGTCAGTTCATTATTCAGTCCTGAAAGATGATTTCACAGTCACTGTATAGAATCACCTTTTGGGACCGATTAATGAAGTGACAGTGCCACTGTTCATGAGGTGGGCTACCAAAAAGCCTATATTGCAAATCTGGTGGGAAAATTCAAAAAAATGAGTGTGTTACGAGCATGTATTTTGCAGTCTCCACACACGCTTGTAACTTCAAGAATTTTTTTATATTTTCAATCCAGATTTTCAACATTGCCATTTTTTACCACCTTCTTATGAACAGTATAGCTGTCATTTCTCACATCCTGCCCAAAACGTGCTTTCACACCTGTGGCGCACAATAGACGTGGCCACTGTGCAAAATCAACTTTTGGGACAGAGTAACAAAATCATAGTGCCACTGTTCATGAGGAGAGGTCCCAAAATGCTCATGTTGAAAAATTTCATAAAAACAATCCCCAAAATGACCGCAGCATGGGTGTGCATTGCACAATATCTACGCACGCTCGTAAGTTTGCAAATTTTTCATATTTTCCCTCCAGATTTTCAACATTGCCATTTTTTTACACCTCCTCATGAACAGTGCAGCTATCATTTTTTGCATCCTGCCTGAAATGAGTTTCTACACCTGTGGCTCCCAATGTTTGTTTATTGAATAGAATCAGAATTACAATCCTTTGAGTCATAGACTCATTTGCAAAGGCTCCACGTCAGATAAAAGTAAAAGTACAGAGTAAAAATACAAGAAAAAATATATACACAGGTAACAAATATATACAATTATATTGTAATAATACAAGGTTCGAAAGTCCTGGTTTTAGCTTATTTTGTGGATTACATCAACTGGGAGCATACAGAAGGTCCCGGGTCAGTGCTAAGACAAGATACAGTTTTGTAGGATCTTGAAGGACCCAGAATCGTAATATCTGGACAGAGGGAGACATAGGAGGGGGGCTGGCATCAGACTAATCATTAGCTACAGGATAATTTACAGGGATAGAGTAGGCTCCTGTGTAACATTTATTTACTTATTTAAGACTAGGATTAGAACAATACCTTTGAGCCGAGGCTCTGTAACAAAGGTTCCACGTCAGATGGTACAGTACACAATAAGAAACAATAAATAATCATTTAACAGTTGCTAAACGTGCACATACAGTTATGGGTAAAGGATTTTGGAGAAAGAGGGAATGAGGTAGGAAGGAGTAGGGGTGAGGGTGAAGGAGATCAGAGAGTTTGAGATGAAGGGGAGGAGAGAAGCAGGTAGGAGTAGTTGGGAGGGAGGCAGGAGGAAGGGGGTGGCAGCCAATGGGCCTTGTCAAGGACAGACAGATTAAAGTGCTAGGTTAGGATGGCAGCATTTAGATCAAAGTGCTTGTTGTGGGGGCATAGGCAGGAGGATGGTGGACTAATTGGGTCTGTAATGGTGGTGGGGGGGTGGAAATAGTATGTGTGTGGGATTAATTACAGTCACAGGCTGCTGAGTCAAGGAGCTGGGTTTTGAGACCTGAATTAAATAGGCTGAGACTATGGGTCAAGGAGATGGAGAACGGTAGACTGTTCAGTCATAGAGAGGCCCGATAGTGGAAGGATCTTTGTCCAAGCGAGATTCTACAGTGGGGAACTAGAAAGGTAGAGTTAGCTGTGTGCCTTGGGGTCCGTCTAATGGGGGCTGTGTTGATAAGCGGGTGTTGGCCGATGGGGGCTTGCTTAAGTTGTATCTTTTTGCCAAGGAGGCAGGTAAAGTACTTAAGTCTGCCTTGGAAATTTAGCCAGCCTGCCTGATTATAAACCTCACATGTGTGTGTGTGTGTTAACCTGTCACATCCTGAGACTAATCAGCAAGCTTTGTTAACAGTGAGGTTGATGCTGTGTAGGGCAGTTTGATCCGCTGATCCATATATGATTATGGCACAGTTGCTGTGCGAAATCACCTTTCAGGATTGAATAACGAAATGATAGTACCACTGTTCATGAGATCGGGTCCCAAAAACCCACTGTTGAAAATTTTGAGTAAAAATACCAACAAACACCTGGGGCCTTAAGGTTTCCAACCATACACCCACCCTGTAGAGACTGATAGACGTCGTGGACGTAACTTGGGTTCGTCAGCCAAAATGTTCACAGAATTCTACCCCCACCCTACAGCCACTGACAGGCATTGAGATGTGCCTTGGGTTCTGTCACCCCAACGTTCACCCCATTCTCCTATATTGCACCCATCTCAGCTTATTTTCTTATGGAATGGGGTGAGCATAAGGGCCAAAGACACCAATGCACACACCCCCGACACCTGTCGCTCTCTGCAGGGTGGGGTGAGGTGGAATGGTGTAAGCATTATGGCCAACCCAAAGTCACACTCCCAATGCCTTTCGGTCTCTGCTGGGGGGGGGGATTGTTGGCATTACTTCAATACTTCACTGCCATTCCTATTTTGCATTTCTAACTCCTGCACCACCAATGCCAGTGCCAGCAAGTCAACATTCGGCATTGACAGGTGCTTGTTTTTTTACTTACTGTTCACTGTAGTGTAGTAGATTGTATCAGATTATTTCTTCTGACTTGTAAGCTGACATTTTCTGTAACTGCAAATCATAGAATCCTCTGCAGATGACATCAGAGGGTAGATGCAGCAGTGAGAGATTCAATAGTCTGCAATGCACGTTAGAGTTTATATAAGCTCCAGATATTCAAAATGTAGCCCAAGCACTAAGGGGTGTTTGCCCATGCTAACAAGATTTTGAGTCCAAATTATGCGTGGGGTCTAAATTCAGATACTCCAACAATGTGGGCAAACCTTGTTAGCACCAGAGTGCTGAGTTACTGTTGCACCCCTGCAAATGAGGGGGCTCCTCCCCTACATACAGGTGCAGCAGGAAATTGAGTTATTTGCATAAGTGGTAAATGACACATGAATGGATGCAAATTACTGCCTTTGCAAGCCCCAACTTAATGGGGCACAAGGCCCTGGTGGCAGGCTGTGGTACTGTAGCTGGCACCCCCTCACCCCCGACCCTAGCCCGTCGCATCAGTGGATGTCCTGGTGTCTAGTGGCACCCTCTGCCCATCCAGTCACCTGTTCTGTGAAATGAATGTGGTTCCCTGGTATCTATTGGCACCACTGCTCTCTGATACCTGTCCCTGTAATTGCTGACAGAGTCTATGATACCCCTCCACCTCATGATCACCCACCAGCACATTATGAAGGCTTTCTTTGGTGTCTAGTTGCATACCCTGCTCCAGAGCACCCATCCCATTAGAGACCCCATAGTCTCTGCTGGCTAGTGGCCCCCACCAAACTGCCTACACCGAGTTTGCCACCCTAACACCCCCCTTAACTTTGTTGTCAGTGCCATGTAGATCTGATATGGTGACAGGAACTGCCCTCCTCTCACCACCATGGCCCACCACCTTATGGAATGACAGGATGAGAGCCTAATGTGTACCATATAGAGGGTGCTCATACTATCCCAGCTTCCCTTTCTACATGCCTACTGGCTGACAGCCAGTGCCAGTCCTTATCTTCATCTAGTGCTCCATGGTGTGCCTCATGAGGTGGTGCCCTAGTCAAGGAGTGTAGGTGGATGAGGTGGTGGGAAAGGGTCATTGGGGCTGTCAGCATCTCAGCAGTGAGAAGGTGGAGGCCCATCTTGCATCATGGGTGATAGTTTACTCTCTCACCACCCAGGCATTCTCTGCAAGTGCCAGTGGCACCATCCTTTGGGAACAGTGGGAGGAAAGAAGGGGTGCAAAACTGTTCTGTTAAAATGTTAGAACACACAATCAGACCTCAGGCAGAGTTGATAAGAAAATCATAAAAGTTTACATGAATAAAAAAAAACAAGACTAAGTTCTACAGTTTTGGAAGATCTTTGAACTGCAGACAATACCTGTTATGTGTAGTATAGCTTTAAGAAATGTTAGAGACATTACAGCTTTAAGAGAATGTACTTCCTGTAACTGTGCCTGTGTGTTGGAGACAGTTTCCTTGTGTATGTATCTGCTGAATGGAAGTAAACAGAGAATGCCTAGATTTTAGTGTGGCATGTTTTTCTTCAAGACCCTGATGTGTTTAAGGTACTTGTTTTCAGCCACCAAATACAACAAACAGGTGATGATGGATGGTGGACATTTTCAAAGCTCCAGCTTACTGAATTACACCATTTAGTGACTTTCTGCATTGGAGGCAAGTAAGCAGTTTGGAATTGTGCAATATCATGGCAACTTCAGTCAGCTTTGAAATGTTTACAGGAATGGACTGGGATATTTGGTCCAGATGGTTTGCTCAAGGGTTATTACTTAATCCTGCAATACAAGCTGCAAACATTGAGCAGCAGGATATGCTTATTCAAGCTGCTTTTTGTACTTTCTTGGGGAGTGAAACCTTCAAACTTTTATGCAATCTGTGTGCACTGGACCAGCCAGAGGATTTGTTATATCAAACGCTAAAGGCTAAATTGAATGAACAATACAGTTTAACAACTTTCCCAAGGACTGGACGTTATAAATTCTACAGTTACCGCCAGAAACTAGGTTAGTCATTACAATCTTATTTGGCTGAGATCAAACGCTTAGCTCTCATGTGTGAGTGGAGCCGGGAGCATCTTGGATCTAATCTAGCTGATAAGTTTGTTATGGGGGTTGAATAATGAACATCGTATTCAGCAATTACTTTCTATAAGTGTCAGGAAGTCTACTGAGGAACTTTTACAGTTGGCACAAATGTATGAGGCTGCAGAAAATGAAGCACATTCTAAGATGGACACTAAAAATGAGGTACAATTAGCTGCAGAAAACCCCAAATTGAAACAGCTCAAATCTAAGTCTAAACCACTGTTTTCAAAGAAAAATTCAACCACTCCACCCAAACTGCACAGTCAGTACAAATGTGCATCATGTGGGTCATGTCAGCATAGCAGGGACCAGTGCAAATTCAGAGAAGTTCAGTGTAAACATCAGGGGCATTTTGTTAAGGTTTGCAGGAGCAGGAGAACGTGGTGGTTAGTTTGGGGAGCCCAGACAGTGCAGTGGTTTCTATTGCACCCCAAATGCAGATTAAAGATGTTCCTCCTTTCTATGTGTTACTTCAGTTGCCACAATCGAGACATCAGTTGCGTTTAATGGTAGACTCTGCTTCCCCAGTTACTTTTATTAACCATCAAACATGGTATGATCTGGATAAGCCACCATTGCCTCCTTGTAATAAGTTGCTGCACACATTTGAAGGGAAACCAATTCAGCCACTGTGCTCATTTACCACTTTGTTTTTTTTTTAATTTAAAGTTTATTAGAACTTTTTCATACACCAAAGAGACAGAACATAAGTATTTACCGTGTTATACAAAATGCCAGTTATGTTAAGTCTGTCCCCCCCACCCATCCAGCCTACCTTCTACCCTCCCTCCCCCAGCAAACCACATTATTTACAACATCAGTCATCGTTAACCTACCGTACTACCAATATTTCTCAGTCCACTTAAATTATATTGAATACAAAGTGTGTAAAGGATCCCAAATCTTATTGTATTTGGGCAATCTATTTTGAAGATTAGCACAGGCTTTTTCTGTCCTCAGATTCCCCAGTAATTCACTACGCCATTCCGCATAGGAAAGAACTTCTGTATTTTTCCAGTTCCTAAGTACCAGTTTTTTAACAGATATCACTATTATAGACATATAATATTTTCGTTTAATAAACTTAATCGAGAAGTAATCTCCCAGTATACAAATTTCAGGTGTAAAACTATCAGAAATTCCTAACATAGGATCAGTCTTCACTGAGATTGTCTCCCAAAGAGATGCCACTTTCGGACAAAAACAGAAAATATGCAGGATTGTACCTTCTTCCAGGGAACAGCGAGTGCATAGGTTGGATTCAATAAGGCCCCATTTAGCTAACTTCTGAGGAGAGTAATATAGATTATGTAATATATAAAATTGAATAAGATGAAGTATGTCCTGTGTTATGAAACGGTGGCAATTATACCATAGAGAGGCCCAATCCGTTGTTAAAGAGGGAAAGAGTCTTGTCCAGTATTCCGTGGGGCCTAAAAACTGTGGAAAACAAAGATCAAAAAGCATGGCATATAACTTAGATATGGCCTTGGGGGGGGGCGACTTAAAATTTGGAGATTCTGATACAGTGATTTACTACCTAACCCTGGTGGAGACTGCCTTAGAGTTTTTGCTAGAAGTTGCTTGAGTTGATACACTTTAAAATAACCAGAAGATGAAATGTTTAATTTACACATAATTTCTGAACTAGAGAGCCAAGTATTTTCATCTTTTTGAATCGAAAGGGGAGAACCCTCCCCCAGCTGCGGTAGCCATGTGGAAGGAATGGGCTTACCCCCCAACATGAACAAAAGAGAATTCCAGAAAGACAGAGAAAGATCCTGTAAAGGATTGTATTGCAAGAATTCACAAAGCTGTCGATGAATCCTTATTGATAATTCAATTACTGTGGATTTTAATTTGGGGGGGAGTTGCGAAGGTTTCAGCGCAAGAAGGGTAGAGGGTTCAATCCCTATAGAACGAATCATGTGGGTCTCTATTTCGAGCCATTGCGGACTCGGGGATATGTGTGTTGTGTCTATCCACTTCATGTATTTAGAGATATGGGTAGCCCAATAATACATATTTAGGAGAGGAAGCCGTAGCCCCCCTTTGTGCTTTGGCGCCACCAGCTTGGTGTAAGCGAGTCTTGGTTGTTTCTGGGCCCAGGTGAATTTTGTGAAAAGTTGATGTAACTTCTTAAACCATGCCCGCGGAAGCCAAACATTAAGAAGACTGAGGGGATACAAGAGACACGGCACTGTGTTCATTTTGATCAGGTTGATCCGGCCCCAGATGGAAATAGGGAGTTTGCTCCACCTGTCCAGATTGTGTGTGATGACCAGAATAAGAGGATCTAAATTCTTCTTGATGGTTGAAAGAGAAGTTCTGGTAAGGAAGATACCCAGATATTCCAGCGCTTCCGGAACCCATTTAAGATCCAGGGCGATAATCGATTGTCTGAAGACTTTGTGGTTTAAGGGAAAGACACCCGATTTGCTTAAATTAAGCTTGTAATTAGAGAAACTACTGTACTCCTTTATGACCTCAAGCACCACCGGAATAGAAGTGTCTGGATAAGAAAGCTGGAGAAGGAGGTCATCAGCATATGCTAAGACCCTTATTTCATGACCAACAATGTTGATACCTTGTATTTGGGTATGGGCAAATAGTTTCTTAACAGAGTTCTAAATAAATGTTTAATAAAGAGGAGAGGACATCTACCTGGTACCGAATGCAAAAAAAGGGCTTTGAGACACCTCCCTTCCCCTTCAGCGACCTGAGCCCGGTAAATAGCAGCGCCCAACTCGGAATTGAGATGGGAAACCAAAAGCCTTTAAAGCCCCAAGTAAAAAACCCCAGTCCACTCTATCAAAAGCCTTCTCGGCATCCAGGGACATCAAAACTGCTGGGTACTGCGCATCCCTGGACACCGAGAGGACATGAGACAACGTGCGAAGATGATCTACGGCGGAACGTCCTCGCATAAACCCCACCTGATGCATTCCAGTAAGATCCGGCATGACAATGGAGAGCCTATCTGCTAGAATTTTTGTTAAAATCTTTATGTCTTGATTTATAAGGGAAATGGGTCGATAGCTCTGAACCAGTTCCGGATCCTTACCAGATTTCGGAATCAATACTATTAAAGCTTCAAAAAGGGTGGAGTCAGTGCGAACACCAGACAAGATGTGATGGACTAAAGAAAGGAGAGGGGGGACAATCAAATCCTTAAATTTCTTATAAAAGTAGGCTGAGAAGCCATCTGGCCCTGGAGCTTTGTCCAGGGGGAGCTTTTGTATTACCTCCATAACTTCCCAGCTAGAAATGGGTGCCAATAGTAGGGTGTGATGGGCATAAGATTGAGTCGGTAAATTGGTACGAGAAAAGTAATCGTCCAATGTAGAGACTGAAGGTGGGTTATCCATTTTAGATGTAAGGATTTATAATATTGAGTGAATTCCTGCAGTATTTCCCCAAGGGAAGTTTTCAACGTTCCATCTGTTGCCGACCTAATAGGGGGGATAAACCTTACCAACTCCTGTTGTTTAATCCTGAGGGCAAGAAGTTTTCTTGCCTTTTCCCCTTGGTCCATATACCTGGCTTTGGTACAGATCATGGCAAATACCACTTTTTCCCCCAGTATCTCCAGATATTGATCTTTAATTGTTGTTAAATTGTCTATGACTTCCTGTGGTGTATTGAGGGTAATGGAACTTTCAATTGACCTAATCTGAGATAATAAAGTCTTCATTTGAAAATCTTGAGACTTCTTCTGCGCTGTCGCTTGACTAATTAGAACACCCCTAATATATGCTTTGAAGGCGCACCACAAAACATCCGGATTTATATCCGGTAATGTATTCGTGGTAAAGAAAAAATCTATATGTTCCTGTATTAATAGAGCGATCTCTGGCTTCTTTATGATCTGATCATTAATTTTCCACCTTCTATCCCTCTTTGGACAGGTAGCTAAGGATATACGGGCTTGAACTAAGGAATGGTCTGAGGGTGGGCCAGGTGAAATAATACTGGACAACACTCCAGGGATAAGTGATTGCGAAATCAATAGGTAATCTATCATGTGAAGCTGTATGATGAACGAGGAACGAAAGGTGTATTCTTTCTGTTTGGGGTTCAAAACCCTCCACAGATCACATAGTCCTAACTGATCCATCAGATCATACAGGGCTTTTTGCGCTAAAGAAGGCCCCTTGCTGTGAGATGGTGATCTATCCCATTCGGCATCCATTACTAAATTTAAGTCACCCCCGATAACCATTTTTGTAGAGAGAAAGGGGAGTAGCTGTAGGATCAGCTGCATAAAAAATCTGGGATCATCTACGTTGGGGCCATAAACACTGCAAAGGAGAATCAGAACCATCTGGATAGCCCCTTTAACTATAATATACCTACCTTGAGGATCTCTGATGATCTATTCCACATCAAAAGCTACAGCTTTATTAATCAAAATCATTACCCCCCTACTATTGGTAGAGCCTTGGGCGGCAAAAACTTTCCCTATCTGAAGCCTTCTCATCTGTAGGGCCTCTGAATCCAACAAATGCGACTCTTGAATAAAGGTGACTTGTGAACTCAAGAGACGTAGGTGCTTTAGAACCTTGTACTGTTTGAGTTTCTTTCTAATCCCCTTTACATTCCACGTAGAAAACCACACTTCATGCAACATATTTAAAGTAAACAATCAGAACATAGAATATGGTCGCAAACCGACTTAACAAAGCATGACGACTGATGTATAGTCGGTAACTTAACCTGCGGTTTGCCCCTTCCCATCTCCCCCACCTTAAACACCTTACCCTAGTAAACAACCCTAAATCCCCGTAAAAACCCCACTGAAAAACTAAAGGTAGAGCACACTCTTGCTTAAAAGAGTCCCCCCTCCCCATCCCTTTACCTATTATGTGCACCATTTTGCAACAGCCTATCATCCCATTCTTCCCCTCCGCTCCCCACCCCTATATAACGTAAGTACATAACCTAAAACCTAAAACCACTTACATTTTATACATTCCTATCTGTGTGTAGGAGTACACGAGTCCTTAAACTAACGTACCAGGCTAACAAAAAATAGTACAGCACCCCCTTCTTGTGGCTCTAAACCACCATTACATCCTTGCAGAGGGAAGCAGAGATGCTGACAAATTACTTATTCGTTAATGCCCATTGTCCCCTTATCCAAATTCCCCCTAGGAACATAGCAAACCATCAGACAGTGCTAGTGGAAGTATTAACCATTGGCAAAAAGCACCACGAAGTCCTGGCTCTTCTAAGCAACCTCGAACTAACGAGCAATCGTAGCGAGCATTGCTACAAAAAGAAAAGGGAAACCAAGTTCTTTAATTGCCAGCTGAATCTGTAGCTCCCAATAACAAAAAATAGTACAGCACTCCCCTCTTGTGGCTCTAAACCACCATTACATCCTTGCAGAGGGAAGCAGAGATGCTGACAAATTACTTATTCGTTAAAGCCCATTGTCCCCTTATCCAGAATTTCCCCTAGGAACATAGCAAACCATCAGACAGTGCTAGTGGAAGTATTAACTATGGGCAAAAAGCAAAATGAAGTCCTGGCTCTTCTAAGCAACCTCAAACTAACGAGGAATCGTAACGAGCATCGATACAAAAAAAAAAAAGAGGAAACCAAGTTCTTTAATTGCCAGCTGAACCCGTAGCTCCCGATCACAAACAGAGCAGTCCAAACCCCTTCTTAACAGCTTGCAGCATTGAAATACCTGCACGGTATTAATTTCAGGAACCTTTAATCCGAATCACCCTAGGAAGCACAGCAATCAGTCCAGGAAATCAGACCTCCAGCGCTAGGCAGCCAGTCCAGTCACGAATCTGAAAGTGGGTTATCTCTTCACATAGCCCAGCCGGGAAGTCTGTTTAGGGCAATACTACTGCTATCTCTCCAAAAAGCACTTGCTACTTCTCCCGCAGCCTCTCATGATAAGATAATGAAGCCATCATTTAAGAGTGCGAAAAAGATCAGGCATGATTCTGGCAAGTTCAATACGTGCTGTTTCAAACTCTTCATAGGAGCACCATTCTCCATTCACGAGTACTTGCAGTTTAGCCGGGTACACCATGCGAAATTTTATCCCCACAGCAATGACTTTAGTTACCAGTGGATGAAAACTAGCCCGACGTAATCTGACCGAAACAGGCAAATCTTGGGCGATTCGGATCTTAAGCCCTTCCCATAGTAACTCCTGCAATTCTTTCACTTTAGCCATCAGATGCTGGCACTCCAAGTAATTCAAAAATCGAAATATCAATGGTCGGGGGGCTGCCCCGGGGGACGGAATAGGTCGAAGTGCCCTGTGTGCCCTCTCGATTGTATACTGAGGGGCATAAGGTGAGGGACCCACTATCTTTTCCAGAAATCTCTGCACAAATCGTATCGGATCTTTACCTTCCTCAGACTCAGGCAGCCCAATTATCACCACATTGTTCCTACGGCTATGACCCTCTAAATCTTCCAGCTTCTGTTAAATTTTTGTTTTAAAAGGGTTATTTCTGGATCTTGCTTGTCAACCCTTTTCTCCAGCGACACAAGCAGGGCTTCATTATCAGAAGTTTTCATAGCTATTTCTTCCATTGTTTGTGAGAGAGCTTTAATTTCTGATGCCATCGTCCGGAGCTCTTCCTTAAAAGGCCGAAATTCTGCCAGGAAATCAGCTAGAGTTAGCAATCCTTGTTCCCCCGAGGTTGTGGGGGGGGGGGGGCAGTAGCTGTACCAGAAGTCCGTGATTTCTTTGGGGCCTTTTGTGGCGTGATGGGCGGCGTATGTTTTGGAAGTGGTAGCTTCATTTCTGCCTCCATCCAGTCTTCCAAATGCACCGGTAAATGCTGCAAAGTATATGGAGTGGTTATAGGTGGTTTTTACTGCTCCTGTCCCTCTGCATTCGGTATAATAATTCTTTTAATGAGGCGGGTAAAGGGAACGGTCTGAAGAGACATCCTCTAGGCAAGATGCATCACGCGACCCCCGTCATTTACCACTTTGGTACACAGGACTGATTCTCTTAAGACTGGTACACTTTTAACTTTTCTGGTTTCAAAAAAGGGTGTCCACATTTTGGGCAGAAACACTCAGGTTCTTCTAAACATTCATGTTGATCCAGCAGATTTTGGCCTACCTGATGCTGTCTAGATACCACAAAGCAATAATACACCTAAGCTTGGGGAGATTTTAGACATATATCCAGAGTTGTGGAAAGGCCTGGGATGTTGCACAACAGCTAAAGCCAAGCTAGTTACAAAGCCTGATGCAGTCCTTTAGTTTTGCAAACCATGGAAACTTCTTTTTGCCTTAAAACCGGTGGTTGTGGCATTAATTTTGTCTGCCTATAATTTTGAGGTTACATACCAACCAATGGACCAGCATGGAAATGCAGATGCCTTGTCGAGGTTACCAATATCCAGAGAAATGGAGTTCGATGTGGGACTTAAAGAGGAGCCATTAGTATGCCAGGTGGGGCCAGATAGTTTTCCAGTGCAATTCAAAGATATGGAGGACTCTACTGTTGTGTGTGCAATGGAACTACAACATAGAAACATACAAACATAGACTTTGACGGCAGATAAGGACCGCTAGGCCCATCTAGTCTGCCCATTTCCCTACCTACAGGATAGGCCGCAGATCCTAGTTAACCAACAGCCGATTTCTTCCTACCCCCCACAAGAATTGCCTTATGTCTGTCCCATGCATTCTTGAAATCTCCCACAATTTTAGACCACAACCTCCTCAGGAAGGCTGTTCCATGCATCCACTACCTCTCTGTGAAATAATACTTCTCACATTGCCCTGAACCGACCTCCTTCTATCTTTAAATTGTATCCTTGTTCTTGTAAGTCTCTTTTCTGAAAGATGCTACCCTCTTGGACTTTGTTGATTCCACTGAGGTACTTAAAAGTTTCTATCATGTCCCCCCTCTCCCTTCTTTCCTCAAGGGTATACATATTAAGCTCCTTTAGTCTCTCCTCATACGGCTTCTCTCAGACCCTGCACCATTTTAGTTGTCCTCCTCTGGACTACCTCTATCCTGTCTATGTCCTTGCGGAGATGAGGTCTCTAGAACTGGACACAGTACTCCAGATGGGGTCTCACCAACTGTCTGTACAGAGGGATAACAACTTCCTGTTTTCTGCTGCTGATGCCTCTCCTATACATCCCAGTATACCCCAGCCCTCCCTACTGCCTTCTCACATTGATTGCTAACCTTAAGGTCATCTGATATGATTACCCCAGGTCCCTTTCCTTTTTGTTGTTGTTACTACCTCCCACCCATTGTGTATTCTTCCCCAATTGTTGTTGTTTCCCAGGTGCATTATTTTGCACTTCTTTGCATTGAATCCTAGCTGCCATACTTCTGACCATTCCTCCAACCTTGCCAAGTCCTTTTCATCCTTTCCACGCCTCCTTGTGTATCAACCCTGTTGCAGATCTTTGTGTCATCTGCAAAAGGCATCTTTCCTTCAGTCCCTCTGCAATGTCACTGATGAAGACATTAAAAGGACTGGACCCAATACTAATTCACGGTGCCCACTAGTAACCCCTCTTTTTCAGAGTGGACTCCATTTACAATTACCTTCTGTGTCCTGTTGTGCAGCCAATGTTTTACACGCTACCACCCTGGGACCCACTCCCAGGCTGGTTAGATTGACTATTAATCTTTTGTGTGGGACTGTGTCAAATGTCTTGCTAAAGTCTAGGTAGGCCATGTCCACAGCCCCTCTGGTCTACTACTTTGGTCACCCAGTCAAAGAACTCTATTAGATTAGGTCTGACATGACCTTCCCTGTGAACCCATGCTACCTTGGGTCCTGTGCTCCACTGGCCTCTAGGTACTCAACTATTCTTTTCCTTCAGTGACTCCATCACTTTCCCTACCACAGGGTCAGACTGACAGGTCTGTAGTTTCCTGCCTCTGTCTTGGACCCACTTTGTGAAGGGGAATCACATCCACCTTCCTCCAGTCCTCGGGTACCACACCATCCTCCCATGATTTATTAAAAGAGTAGCCAGTGGTTTCACTAGTTCCTCCTTAATTCTTTTAGAATTCTGGGGTGAATTCCATCAGGACCCATTGCTTTGTCCACCTTCAGTTTTAGGAGTTCTTGCAGAACCCTTTCTTTTGTGAAAGGACTGGGATCGACCCCCCTATCAAGAGTGCTTCTGTTAATTGGATTAGGCACTTCCCCTCCTCTTTTGTGAATACTGAGCAGAAATATTCGTTCAGTATCCCTGCTTTTTCACTGTCCCCCTCTGCCCACCCACCGTTCATTCTATTCAGCCTCACTATCCCTTCCTTTGTCTTTCTACGCTCGCTGATGTACCTATAAAAAGTTTTATCCCCCTTCTTAACTGAGTAGGCAATCTTTTCCTCAGTTTGAACCTTTGCTATTCTGACTTCCCTCCCTGCTTCCTTCTGCCTTAATTGGTACAGCTCTCTGTCCTGCTCCTTCTGTGTTTCCTTATACTTCCGGAATGCTATCTTTTTCTTCCTGACTTTCACAGCCACCTCTTTTGAGAACCATAGTGGCTTTTTCTTTCGTATTGATTTGTTTATTTGCTTCACACAAAGGCTTGTTGCCTCTGTGATGGCAGTTTTGATGATTCCCCATTGTTGCTCCACACCTCCTTCTAGCCTGTTTGCTAGTGCTTTTCTGAGGCACTCTCCCATCTTGCCAAAGTCAGCCCTCCTAAAGTCCAGTACCCTCACTTTTGTATGGCTTGACTCTGTAGCTGAGTTTAATGTGAACCACACTGTTTGATGGTCACTTGTCCCCAGATGGCAACCCACTTCTAGATCAGAGATCCTCTCACTGCCCCCATTTGAGAGTACGAGGTCTAAGATTGCTCCCTCATGAGTGGGTTCTGAAACTAGCTGTCTAATGCCTGCCACCTGTAGGGCATCAAGAATGGCCCTGCTCTTGGATGTGGCTGCAGCAAATGTGCTCCAGTTAACATCTGGCATATTCAGGTCTCCCATCAACAGTATCTCCCCTTTCTCTGCCATTCTAAGAATGCCTTCTGTCATATCCTTGTCCATTCCTCCCTGACATGGGGTCTGTACTAACCCTGTGGCGGATTGTGGTGCCCTTTCCAGTCTCCAAGGTGACCCACAGTGCATCCTCTCCTCCCTGTTTACTCTTTTGTTCAGTTGCTTTTATCCTTCCTTTACATAGAGAGCTACTCCTCCCCCTCTTCTCCCCTGCCTGTCTCTCCTGTAGGTTATGTACCCTGGTATGTTAACATCCCAGTCATGGTTCTCTGTGTACCATGTTTCTGTGACTGCTATGATATCCAGGCATCCCTCTTCCATCAAGGCCACCAGCTCAGGGAGCTTGTTGCCCAGACTATAGGCATTGGTACTTATTACCCTCCACTTCTTGACGGCCTTACTCCCTTTTGCCCCATCCCTGTCCTTCTTGCCTTTGTCACTTTCTCCATTTACCCCTGCCTTTCTCCCTATTGACACCTGTATGTTGGTGTTTGCCGCACTTTCTACTGTGATTATTTGGGGGGGCTAGGATTTCCCTGCTCCTTTCCAGTACCTCCCCCCTTGGCTACTTTAAAAGCTTTCCAATGAAGCATTTAAACCTATCACCTAGGATCCTGGTTCCCCTCCTGGACAGATGCAGCCCATCATGCCAATATAGGCTTGCATCACTCCAGGTGGACCCCCAGTCCCCAATGAAGCCAAATCCCTGAGCTCCACACCAGTTTTTTCAACCACTGATTCAATCCCATGGTGCAGAACACCCTAGCCTCTCCTATGCCATAGATGGGCAGCACCTCCGAGAAGGTTACCGTGCGTGCTACTTGACCAAGGCCCCTCCCCAATTCCATAAACTCTTCCTGCACTTCTCTAATCCCTCTCTTAGCCAGGTCATTTGTCCCTAGGTGGACAATGACATCCAGCTCCCTCCCCTGTGCAGCTGCTCTGGCAATCCTGAGGATTCGCTCCCTGTCCCTCCAAGCCATGGCACCAGGCAGGCACCTCACCTCCTTCTCCCCTTCCTCCCCCAGTTCTACCTTCCTAACAATGGAGTCCCCCACCAGGAGTTGTTTCCTTCCCCTGCAGGATCCCCTGCCACCCTCCTGTGGGTCTCCTTTGTGGAGGTTCCCAACATCCTCCTTGGTCTCACTGGGTGCCTCCATAGAGGAACCACTTTGCCAGAATGGCATAGAAATTGTGGAGAGGTACAACTGGAGGGATGCGCTCTGTTCCACCACCCTCACCATCCCTGAGCCCACTCTGGTCCAACCGCTCCTCTTTCTTGGCAACCTCTGAGGCAACGGCAGAGGCACTGGTGGTCCCTGGATGGAAGAGGAGGTCCCACAAATCCTGGCCAACTCAGCCTGTAGATGAGCAACCTCCTCCCTCGGCCCAGAGAGGTGCCTGCAGATGGGACAACACCGCATCCTCCAGAACGTCTCCCGGAAGACTGCTGCTCCACAGGCACTGCACCACTCCAATCATGTCTTATTTCTGGCCCCTTAACTGTTTGCAATCCTTACTCTTTCCTCTGTTTTTTTTTTCTCTCTCTCCTTACTTTCTGCCTGTGTGCCCTTTAAGCTCCTGATTGTCCTGTTCTGAGACAAGAATATCCTATATTTCTCAGTAGACTAGTTACTTGCTCAGAGGCAGACCTCCAGCAGCTAGAGGGGGCCGGAGAGCTACTCTTGCCCTTCTAGGATGGTGGGTCTTTGGTGGTTCTGTGATCACTCACTTCCTGCTCCCAAACAGGAAGTTCCTGTTGTCAGTCAAATCCTGTGCCTATAAAAATAGAACTAGCTTTGGGTGGGGGTGGAGGGAGGAAGGAGGGCAATATAGTCCCAGCAGAGAAGTTCAGTCACACAGCAGTCCTTTCTCCTGGTGTCTTCTGCCAAGCTATTAGCAGAATCTTTCTAAGGCAGTCTTTAAATGTAGCTTCCTTCTAGCTAAGCCACTCCCCCTACTTACTAGATCTTTCTACAAGTAATTTAAACCTCACAGCAGTTAAGTCCTTTCAATCACCTGAGATTTACACCTAAGTAACTGTTCAGATACCCATTCAGTTCAACAGTTAGATCAGCTTCCAGTACTACCCAAGGACATTGCAAAAGTGACTAGTCAAGATGTCATTTTCAAACAAGTGTATCAGTATACGCTTGAGGGTTGGCCGCAAGGCACTACTTGTGCAACTGCACTACAGCCCTACTATACAAAGAGAGAGTAGTTGTCCATTGCTGAGGGGTGTCTTCTGTGGGGATTGTGTGTCATAGTACCCTAATGTTATCACTCAAATGTGTTGACTCTTTTGCATGTGGCCCATCCAGGCATTGCTAAAATGAAATCCCTGGCCAGACTTCATGTATGGTGGCCTTCCATTGACAGAGACATATACCAGGTTGTGCAAAGAGGCGAAGGTTGTGCTGTATCAATGGGAAATCCAGCAAGCGCTCCAGTTCACCATTGGAAACTACCTGACAAACCCTGGCAAAGGTTGCATATTGATTTTGTGGGACCCTATTTAAATTCCATGTGGTTCCTTTTAACTGATGCTTATAGTAAATGGCCAGAAATTCATCAAATGTCTTCGACAACTACTGAGAGTACCATCAAAGTGTTGAAATCTATCTTTGCTACCCATAGTTTTCCGCAAGTGATTGTCTCGGATAACGGACCACAGTTCATGTCTGCTGAATTCCAAGCATTTTGCCAGCAACATGGTATCTGCCATATTTTCTCACCTCCCTACCATCCAAGTTCAAATGGTGAAGTGGAACACCTGGTTCAGACTTTTAAAAAAAGTAAGGACAAAGCTAATCCTACTACACTTATGACAATACAAATAGCCCTTTTGGACTTTCTTGAGATGTATCGAACAACACCACATTGTGTCATGGGAATATCACCTGCAGAATTGTTGTTTGGACATCAGATTCGAACTCAATTAACCTTCTTCACCCTCTAGGCTATAAGTCAGTAACTGAAATGCTTCCTAAGACCAGATCCTTCAAACCCAATGATTTTGTGTGGGTCAGGATGTATGCAGGCCCAAAGAGATGGATAGAAGGCGTGGTAGAAAAAAAGTTTGGAAATGTTGTCTATAGTGTTCGACTGACTAACCAGAGGAGAGTGAAAAATATGTGGACCATTTATGTACTAGAATTGAGATGGAACAAAAAAGGGATACCCAGAATAGAGGGTTTTTTTGGTGAAAGGTGGGGTTTAAACTTGTGAAGGGGGAGGGATGGGAGAAAGGGCTGTCGAAGGGGATATGATAAAGGAGGGAATCTGTCTCCACCCCCCTTGGGAGCTGGAGGAATGTGGCAAGAGGCCGACTAGTAAGGTGCTGTCCGGGGGAAGACGGAATCCCCATGGGAACGTGAGCAGGGGAAATGGAAGTATACGGAAAGGGTGGCACGTAGTTCTGCTAAATGCCAGGAGCTTGGGCAATAAAATGCCTGAGCTCCAGGCAATGCTAATGGAGGGAGAGGTGGATGTGGCAGCGGTCACTGAGACCTGGGCCACTGCAGGGCATGACTGGGACCTGAACCTGGAGGGTTACACCATGTTCAGGAAGGACAGGGGCGAAGGAAGGGGAGGAGTAGTGGCAATAATAGTCAAAAACTGCATTGGCATAGGAGGCGTGGAGGAGCTGGAGGGAACTGTGGAGGTGATTTGGGTCACCTTGATAACAAGGAGGGGCAAGAGAATAAAAACAGGAGCAGTGTATACACTGCCCACACTGGCGGAGGAGCTAGAGGAGAGTCTGGTGGCAGATGTGAGGAGACACTGCAGTTTGGGCAGGGGAAGGGTGGTGGTGTTGGGGGACTTAAACATGCCAGGAATGGACTGGGAGACTATGACATCCTCGGTGGCCAGAGAACAAGGTTGTTGGATGCCTTTCAGGATGCGTTCCTAACTCAGCAGGTGGGGGAACTGACCAGGGAGGAGTGGATACTGGATGTGGTCCTGGCAGACAGTGACCAGTTTGGGGGCCTGGAGGTAAGGGACTCATTGGTGGGGAGCGACCATGTCATGGTTTGGTTCTGCCTGGACCTAGGAGGGGTAGAAGGCTGCACAAAGATGGAGGTAACTGACTTCAGGGGGGCAGATTTCAAGGGAATGGGAAGGATCCTGAAGAAGCATTTGGATGGGATTAGGCCAGACATGGACAGTGACAGTAGGTGGGAAATCAGGAGGGGGGTGCAGGATACTACCAGCACCTGTGCAAGAGTAAGCCGAAAATGTGGTGGGGCCAATAAACCCTGCTGGTGGACCAGGGAGGTTCAGGAGGTGGTGAGGGGAAAGAAGTTGGCTTATAGGCATTTCAAGTGCTCAAGGAGTGAAAGGGATAGAGGAGATTACGAGCTGATGGCCAGAAGGGCCACTAGGGTGGTGAGGGTGGATAAGGCAAAGAAGGAGCAGAACCCGGCCAGGGAAATTAGGAGAGAGAACAAGGGGTTCTTTAGATACATTGGGGAAAAGCGGATGGTGAAGGGGCAGATTAGCAGGATTAAAACAGGGGATGGATGGACACAAGACCTGGGGGAGCAGGCTGAAGTATTAAATGAGTACTTCGCCTCCATTTTCATGAAGGAAAATAGGGGGGCTGCATCATACATGGGAGGAGATGGTGAAACTCAGGACGGTGAGACCCTTATAGATCAGCGGGTCTGGGGAGGGGGGCCATCACTGGCAGGAGGGGGGAAGGCAAAGCAGGGGGACGAGGTAGCAGAGGTGGAAATCATGGCAGAGAGAGTGAGGGAAACCCTTAAGTCCCTTAAGGCACAGAAAGCACCGGGGCCAGATAAATTACATCCCAGAGTGCTGAAGGAACTGGCAGATGTCCTGGCAAACCCCCTGGTGGAGCATTTCAGCATCTCTCTGAGGACAGGATGAGTGCCCCAGGACTGGAAGGTGGCACATATAGTGCCTATCCACAAGGGGGAGAATCAAGGGAGGTGGCAGAGAACTACAGGCCCATCAGCCTGACATCGGTGGTGGGCAAGGTGATGGAGGGCATTGTCAAGGAGAGGCTAGAGGGGACCTGGAAAAGTCGGGGTGCCTGGACGATAGGCAGCATGAATTAATCCCAGGGAAATTGTGTCAGACAAACCTTGTGGAGTTCTATGACTGGGTGACAAGTGCCTTGGACCTGGGTAGACTGGTGGACATCCTCTTTCTTGACTTCAGCAAGGCGTTCGACTCTGTTCCTCATGGGGTCCTGTTGGATAAGCTGGTAGAAATGGGGTTGGGAACCAGATGATCAGATGGATAGGAAATTGGCTCCAGGACCTGACCCAGAGGGTCGTGGTTGGTGGGATAGTCACATCCCCAAGTAGGGTCATTAGTGGGGTCCCTCAAGGATCAGTCCTTGGGCCCCTCCTGTTCAACGCCTATGTCTCTGACATAAGGAAGGGTATCAGGAGTGAGATGAGTCTCTTTGCGGATGACTCAAAACTGGGGGCGGTGGTGGATGGGGGAGAAGGGAGGGTGGCACTACAGGGGGACCTGGAGGCTCTGGAAAGGTGGTCTAGAAAGTGGAAGCTGAGGTTCAATGCAGGAAATGCAAGGTACTGCACCTGGGAGCCAGAAACCCAGGCCAAGTGTACACACTGGGGAGGGAATGCTACAAGTCTCAATGGCTGAGAGGGACCTGGGGGTGGTGGTGGAAGTCAAGATGAACAACTCTGAAACTTGTAGGAGGGCAGTGGCCAAGGCCAACAGAATGCTGGGATGCATTGCTAGGGGGATCACCTCCAGAAGGAGGGAAGTGATACTCCTTCTGTATAACTGCTTGGTAAGGCTGCACCTGAAGTATTGCGTGCAGTTTCTGTGGCCACACTTAAAGAGGGACATCGAACTCCTGGAAAGGGTCCAGAGGACGGCAACCAAAATGGTCTGGGGCTTGGGGGACAGGACTTATGGGGAGAGGCTTGAAGAGCTAAATATGTACACATCGGAAGAGAGAAGGGACTGGGGGGACATGATAGAGGTCTTCAGGTACATGAAGGGGGTAAATAGGGGAGGGGCAGTCAGGGTGCTCCAAAGGAAGGAGGGGGCAACTAGAGGGTATGGGTGGAAGCTGGAGGGGGGAGATTCGGGGGGAAAGGAAGAAGTGCTACTTCACTGAGAGGGTGGTGGAGCCATGGAATGCACTGCCCAGGGGGCTGGTGGAGGCAGAGATGGTGAAGGGGTTCAAAAGGGGGTGGGGCAGGTACAGGGGAAGGATTCTGGAAGCAAAGTCCTATGCAGTGAGAATATTCAGGACTGGGAAAGGAGAAACCAGAGAGGGTGAGGGGGGCAGCAAGATCAGCTCCCAGGGTGGGGGCTGACCAAATGAGCAGACACGAAAGACCATCAGGCCTATTCTGCTGGCATTTTAGCATGTTAGTATGTTAGAATCGTGGTAGTTATCCAGCATTATTTCTTCCAGAACAAGAACAAGAAGAGATAGTGGAACCACAGCATTTAAGACAAGATGTGGCTGATGCTAATCGGATTCCAGTGCAACAGCCTCGAGTTCTACTACGTTGGTCAGGACATATAAAGCATCCTCCAAAGAGAATGGACTTGTAGAGATATAGCCTAATGACATTAACTAAAAGGGACATTGCAGTAATAACTTTAATAATTTCATATTATTTTCTGAATTATTGACTTACGTACTTTCTGGCTAAGTCAGGAGGGATTGTTATGTGTAGTATAGCTTTAAGAAATGTTAGAGACAGTACAGCTTTAAGAGAATGTGCTTCCTGTAACTGTGTCTGTGTGTTGGAGACAGTTTCCTCTTGTATGTACCTGCTGAATGGAAGTAAACAGAGGAGGTCTAGATTTTAGCGTGGCATGTTTTTCTTACTACCAAGACCCTGATGCGTTTAAGGTACTTATTTTTCAGCCACCAAATACAACAATATCAAAAATAACACTGGATGGTTTACAGAAAACACTAGTTACTGTTGTTCTAAACTATACCTTATTCTGATGTTACAGTCAGAAAGATTAAATGTCCTTGTGGAGATAAAAGTTCTCTCTCTGTAGGTAAAAGTTCATTATGAACTGGAGATTGTAAATGGAGAGCACGAATTGGCCGGAAGGTGTTTGAACCCATGATGATATCGAGCTACATCATTATGGCTTAAAAAAAAAAAACCCCAGTCAACAGCTTCCTTACGACACTCTTCCCCAAATCACATCCACATCGGTTCCTTCAGTTCCCACACAAACACCCCTGTGACCCTGCCACTAGCAAGGAATGTACATTTTTGGCAGCCTCAGTTAAGACAGCTGAAATGTACTGCCACAATGCAACCCACTATTTTTTTAAAGGGACACTGTCAGCTTTCCCACAAAGTTTTAAAGCAAATCTGTGCAATCTGCCTCTTGGCACACTCCTGTCCCACAATGAGTCTAGAGTACTACTGTGTGTCTAAAAACGGATATTTGTTACCTGGCTTTCCATTTTATAAAAAAGTAGTAGCCAGAGCGGTCCGCATTGAAATCACCCACTGACCGGAAGTACAGTGATGCCGAGAATGCGCTTCCGCCCGAGTGCGCATTCACAAAGTGCCACTTTTGCCATACGCATGTTAAAAAACATGTATTTCTGTAGATCCTCTTATTCGTAATCCATATTGCTTTTAACACTGAAAAACAAGCACTGACAGTGTCCCTTTAAATAAACCACTTCTGCGTGCGGCTTTGCAATCTCGCTGTCTTTCTCTCTCTCCACCCAGAGGTGCACTCACTCACTTGACCTCCCATTTGCAGCACACAGTAACACTTACAAAGACAGTCTCTAGCATGTGTTTTTTTACTTCAATAAATAAACTCCTGTGTGTGTCCTATCAGCTGCCACGGCCAAGCTAAATACTGAGACTGAGTAGCTTACTGATCTCTTGAGAATACCGGAGATGTCCCTGGTACTCAGTTGGCTCCATTTCGGTGTGTCTTCCTTCCCCTTCTCGTGGCTTCAGTTACAAAATCCTGTGCACAGTATTTATAACAATAAAAAAAAAAAGCCCACACAGTTTCCCTGGCTCCTCACCAAAGTATACAGTGCTGGTAGAGTCTGACTTCACAGCTGCACCTCCTCCACAAACTTCAGTTACAGCAGAGCCACCTGCTGCCCAGACCCTTCCAGGAACTATTTTCTTGAACGGTACTCATCCAACACTCCAAAAAATTGCATTTTCAAAAGATTATGAATATTTAATTTTTTTTATGAAAAAAACTTTTGAACCAGTTCATAATAGCAATAATGAACTCCAGGGTGTGGCATATCATGGGATATTGTAACTTCTCAGCTGTTGGACACCCTTGGCCTGCAGCCCCATGCCCAACCACCCATGGAGTGACGATATCCCATGATATGCCACAACCTGGAGTGCAATATTGCTTAATTATAACATGGGGACATATGCAGCGGATACTTGACTGGTGGAGGGCTTGCACCTGACTGTGCATTAATGCACAATATGCTTACAGTTTGTATCATTAGGTCAACTCCTAAATCTGTGGGCAGGACAGGTCTTTCGTCTTCCATTCTGACAGCAAAAGCGTGCTAAGCAGCCATCTGTATTTGGCAGCTGAGCAGCAGTTATTGTCAGAGTGAGAGGGAACAGATAGAAACACACAAGGCAGGTAGAATAAGCAGTGCAGTGAGTCTCAATAGGAGCCCCGTTGCTGGAATGAGTGTAAAACAGAAAGCATCTGTGACACCTGTGTCAATGTCCCATGTGTGTCTCGCTCCATCCTGCCATCACCCATGCACTTGTATCACAGAAAGACAGTGACAGACACACAGTGGGACAAGTAAGTGATGCTTAGGCAGAGAGTAATTAGCATGATCAAAGTGATTTCTGCTTCTCCGTTGTGTGATCTGTGTCGGCAGTATCCACGGCAACACCCCATCCCCTCTTCCCGTGACAAAAGTTCGAAATGCTGTATGTAGCACAAACAGACAGAACCCTGTGTCTTGCTGCAAACTTATTCTTTATCTTTCTTTCTCTGTGTGCAGGAACAGTAGCGAGACAGAGACACAAGAAAGGTGGAGAGAGCAGCGGACAGTGCTCATTTGTCGCTGCTGTCAGTTTCTCTGTGTGTTTGTGTGTGTCTCAAGCAAGCAATACACCCACCTACTCACCAAACTCAAAGAAGCAGGTGGACACAGTGAGACCAGGACATGGAATCTCACCTCTGTGCACTCCCCATCCTTCGTTCACTGACAGCAGCAGTCAGAGTCTCTCGGTTTTTGTGACTCTCAGCAACAACTCCCCTCCTCCCAATGCAC
This sequence comes from Neoceratodus forsteri, assembly GCA_016271365.2. Lineage (NCBI taxonomy): Eukaryota > Metazoa > Chordata > Ceratodontiformes > Ceratodontidae > Neoceratodus > Neoceratodus forsteri. The sequence continues at coordinate 114,316,813 of CM028134.1, forward strand.
ACACAACAGTGTGGAGAGAGAGACTGTGGATGGCAGGTGCAGTAGCAAGGGAAGGAAAAGCGTGAGCGGGGGTTTCAAAGAGACAGTCCCCTGCAGCAGGTTTTTATAGTATTATGTGATCTGTTTATAAAATTGTGGTTTTATGAGTGTTTTATATTGTATTATAATGATGATTGTATTGGATTTTAATTTTTGTATGATTGTACAGCGCTTTGAAATTTGAAAGGCGCTTTAAAAATAAAATTATTATTATTGTTAGTTGTCCTCGGCTTGCTGTCTGTGTAATTTCAGACAGACATATGGTCAGGAGCCAGAGGCAGACACACAGGAGGGAGTCTGAGAGGAAGGGAGAGGGACAGAGAGATTTCACTGTGCCCTTCATTTCGCAATCTCTGCCACAACTACACAGTACTTAGCAAGCAGGCAGATGGCAGTTGACCCACAACCTGTCCCTGCACCCTTCAGTCCCTGATTAATGGCAACAGAGAGAGAGAGAGAGTTTATGTAGTTAGAGAAAAGAGACAGACTGGGTCAATTCCAAGAGAAAGACCTTATGTACAGTCTGTATACAGAGAGAGAACATAGACTGTGTCTCTCTTCTAAGTCATGTCGGGCAGCCGCTGAACAGTGAGGGAGAAACAGAAAGTTTCTCCACAGTTCTGACCGCGAGTGGCTACTCTGAAAGACTATTCCTTTTCTCCTTCTCTCTCTCTCTCTCTCGCTCTCTCTTGATAACAGCGAGCAGCTCCTCCAAAAGAGTATTCCTTTTCTCTGCTTCTCTGGATAATGGCTGTGTCTCTGTCATACTTGTATGAATCCAGTGAATGGAACACAGACAGAGTGAGCCAGCCTGTTTTCCCAAGTTCACTTGTTCAAACTGTAAACGTTCAAACCAAATGGTGCAAACAGCAGTCACTGCTTCTCCTGTTCTGTGTCTCTTTCAGAAGTTCTGCTGGTCGCAGAACACATTGTAAAGTCACAATGTTTCCCTACATTAATCATGTATGCTCTTGGCATTATCAATTCTAGACTCACCCCATGTTATAAGCACAATAACCCACTCCAGGATGTGTGGGTATTGGGGATTAATCAACACCCTGGATGCTGTGAGGTCACTTGGGCTCACAATGCACCCAGGGTGTTGATTAATCCCCAATACCCGTACACTCTGTCCTGGGTTATTGCTTACTTAAGCAACAGAGTTTATAGCCAGTTTGTGATCCAAGTCAGTTCTCGGAATGTCCTTTAAATAGACTCCTGGTGTTTTCTTGGTGAAAAGTCTTGGTTTCCAAAATTTGACAAAATCAGAATTTTCTGTTCAGTATGTGAAAAGTCTAATTTCCATCCACTAAGGTCTGGTTCCAGAGATTTTTTCCAGGCCCACACATATACTTCCTGGTTTAAAAGTATATACCAGCTTGGTTAGCTCTGAGATTCTCCAAGTGCTCACTCAGGCTCCTGATTCCAGGCTAAAAACTGCTCAATGGCACTGATGTTCAACATGGGTTTATTAGATAAATCTGGTCATTTTCAAGCCAAACCCATCACTTTTGTGACGTGGTTTGGGGTGCAACAGTTTACCTTTTCCTGCAGGTGTCACTGTGGTTCCATGTCAGGTTCCATGTCAACCCCAGTATCATCTGGTCCATGCATTTGGCTTGACCCTTGACCCCTAGGCCATTCCATGACCTCTTTCTTGTCATTAGAAACTACATGCCCAGTATCGTCTAATAGTTTATGTCTTTTTTGGGACCTAAAACTGTCTGTCCCTCTTCTGGAGACGTACCAGACCCACCCTAGCTGTTACAGAAATTCTGGCTATTTTTTATTTACTCTTAAAAGCCTTTTAAAAAGACAGTGTCTTAACTCTAAAGTACATTACAGCACATACAACAGGAATCTAAATAAAGGATATAGGCCTATCTGGCAACACCCCAGTGTGGCAACAAACAGAGTGGTACAGAGGGTGAATGGGTGGTGTGATCAGTGAGGGTGATGGGGTCGCCACTAGCCTCTGGGGCACTGGGTAACACCAGGATGATTACTCAGCAGGTAGGGGAGCCAGTATATGGACGTAACGTCACTGACTAAATCACTGCGGACAAGATGCAGTCAACAAAAGGGAGAAATTACATGTGGTTGCCGGTAAAGTGATAGTGGACACAATGTATGTACCACAATCAAATACCAGTGACGTGCTGGCTTGCTGCTCATTGCGATTTTTTTCCCCGGCCACATTTTGCTCGATTTCAATCTCTGGCTGCATTGTATTTATTTATATCATCCCTGCTGGTCTAGCACACCCCCCTCCCTATCTGCAATCTAACTACAGGACGATAAATATACATGTCCCTGGTGGTCTTTTTCTGTAGCAGTCACAGACACAGCTCCATTTCATTCTGACATGGGTAGGTGAGTGAGTGTGTTCTAACACAGAGGGTATTGCACTGTGGGCTGAGCAGAGCTTACTTTCTTTAATTTGTAGCCAACTTAGTAGCAAACTTTACAAAGCAGCTATCATACTATGGGTATCAGGGGAAATGCTGGCTTTTGGATCTTTTTATTGGTGCAGTAGCAGATACAGCTTCTGTTCACCTGAGCAGAGGAACTACATTATGGACGTCAGGGAAAAGCTGGCTTTTGTTTTTTTTTTCTGTAGCAGACTCAGCTTAGTCTATTTATTGGTAACAGACATGGCTCAGTTTCACCCAAGAACAGCAGCTACCGTAAAGCTGGGGGGGGGGCAGTGAGGAAAAACAGATATGCATTGCTGCAGGGAAACACTATACTTGATACACAGAGGAGTGTACGACTGGAGACTGCTGGAGGCAGCCAGGTAATGCTGCGACTATTTGTACAGTTATCTTTTTTTACGGCCACTTCTTCACCTATCTACTAGTTATGTCAACAACCAAATGAATGGCTTCTATTTGTCCCCACATTATTTTGACCACAACATTTTGCCCAAGGACCAATCGACCGTACACAGGGGGAGCCACTGGACACCAGGGCAACTTACACATTGATAAGGACAGGTGATCAGAGGGTGCGGGGTTCCAGTATACACCAGGGACATCTTTCATATTTGTGGTGGGCAATCAGAGGGTGGGAGGTGCCACTAGACACCAGGGCCAGATTTACTAACATAGTGACTGGTGATTGGGGGCAAGGGGACCCACTGGACACCAGGGCCAGCTTTACTAACACAGTGGTGGGCAACCAGAGGGGGTGAGGTGTCACAAGACACCAGAGACAGCTATCTACTTATGGCAGCAGGTGATCTGCCAGTTGGGGCATCACTGGACACCAGGGAAAACCTTCATAATGTGGTGGTGGGCAGTTGGAGGGTGGGATGTGCCGCTAGACACCAGGGAATACATGTAATTTAGAGGGACAAATGATCAGAGGGTGGGGGTGCCATTAAACACTGGGGAGGACATGCAATTGTGGAAACAGGCATTCATTGTGTGAGGGGACTGCTCACCACTGTCTGGTTTTGTGGGTGGCCACAGACAGGGCACAAACCTGCTGCTGCTTCCCATGCAAATGAGCCCATACTGGGCATGCATATGGCCCTTTAGTGCCTTGCATGTCCAATGCGCTCATTTGCTTATTGGGCAATGAACATTGTGCTGTCACTCCCGGCACTACCTGATCTAGGGGCACAGTTCCCTGCACTTCCCTATGGGCTGCACGCAGCACAAATCCATGCTGGGGCAGCACTACTCACTGTAGTACCACGCCAACATGGACCTATATTCAGTCAGATAGCACACCAGTGCTATCTGACTGAATATAGGGCCATGTTGGTGCAGCACTACAGTGAGTAACGCTGCCCCGACATGGTTTTGTGCTGTGTGCAGCCCATAGGGTAGTGTGGAGAACTTGAGTGTGGGGCTCTTAGTGCTGACTTTCCCTCAACACTCTCCATGTGAGCTTCTCTGAGTGGCTTTGACAACATGCAGGAAAAAGATGCAGAGCAGATAGAATATGGATGTTGTGCTGATCAATCAACTGTTAACTTTAAACACATTTTTATGTTTGCTTGAGTGCATGCGCAAGAAATATGTTATGACAGCTTGCTGGAGTAGCAGGCTGTGGAGGTGCGGCAGTGTTGTGGCCAATGCTACCACTGCTTTTTGGGGCTTGTCTCTGTGGCACAAATGAATGAGCACGCTGTCTATGACAGCAGCTCAGAAGCATGCCATCAACTTGAAAGAAATTCACTGCTGCAATGAGGGCGTGCCCGTTCATTGCAGGGCATGCTTTTCCTGGTGTAACATATCAAGAAACATAGTGGCTGTCACAGTCTGCCTCTCACAATCCTGCCTGAAAGCCGATGTCAGGGTGTCCAATGACCCTGCCGGCATGACCCCTCTCCAGTTCATTTGCCGACGGGGCAGCCCAGTCCCCATCAGCATAATGTCCCCTTGTTCATTTGTGTGCCAAGGGGGGGTGTCCAATCCCTCACAGCATCATGCCCCCCCAAACACGACATTCTTTCTTTGCCAATGGGGTGCCAAGTCCCCCATCAGCTTCAGCCCCCCCTCTCAAAAAAAGCACGGGTGGTACACTGGGAGCCCACCACAGTGTGCCCAAAGCAAACCTGAAAAGAAAAAACTTTCCCACAATGTCTTTTTTTTACTGTAAAAGAAAAAACAGTCCCTCGTCACAACGCCTCCTCCCCCAACCTGCACCCACCCTTTGTGCACCCCACCTCCCCACACCTCGCTCACCCCATACTTACCTTTGGAGCCTGGCGCTATGCTCTTCGGTGGAGCAAGAACACGTATGCACTCTTCAAAGCCGATTCCGAACTGAAGAAATGTTAGTAAGCTATATAATGGCATCGGGGGGGGGGGTTCAAGTTAGGTGGATATCTCTGCCATTTTTGTGACTTTTGGCCCCAAATTTTTAACATGGGGTTCTTGGGACCCCATCTTATGAACTCAGTCACTGTCATGTCATTATTTGGTCCTGAAAGGTGATTTCATGGTCACTGCGTGGAATCACGTTTCAGGACTGATTAACAAAATGACAGTGTCACTGTTCATGAGGTGGGCTCCTAAAAATTCTGTATTGCAAATTTGGTGGAAAACTTCCAAAAAATGACTGTGTTATGAGCATGTGTTGCACAGTTCCCATACACGCTCATAACTTTAAGAATTTTTAATATTTTCACTCCAGATTTTCAACATTGCCATTTTTTCATACCTCCTTATGAACAGTACAACTGTCATTTTTCACATCCTGCCCGAAATGTGCCTTTGCACATCTGGCACACAATGGCATGGTCGCTGTGTGAAATCAATGTTTGGGACAGATTGAGAAAATCACAGTGACAGTGTTCATAAGGATAGGTCCCAAAAAGCCCACATTGCAAATCTCGTGAAACAATTTCAAAGAATGACCGTGCGTTACGCAGTTTCTAAGCATGCACGTAACTTGGCCAGATTTTCAACATTGTCATTTTTGCACACTGCCTATGAACAGTACAGCTGTCATTTTTTAAATCCTGCCCAAAACATGTTTTCACACCGGTTGCACACAATGGGTGAAGTCACTGTGTGAAATCAATGTTCAGGACAGATTAAGAAAATCACAGTGCCACTGTTCATGAGCCGAGGTCCCAAAATGCCTGTGTTGAAAATGTGCTGTAAAAAATCCCCAAAATAATTGTATTATGGGTGTGCGTTGCACAGTTTCCATGCCTGCTTGTGACTTCACCATTTTTATGTTTGCTTGCATGCATGCATGTGCAAGAAACATAGTGCCATCATTCGAGTTTTCGGAGGTGTGTCAGTCCTCTATCAATTCAGTCAGTGTGTTTGCAGGCGCAGCCGCAGTTCTCCAATGCCTGCTGGAGCTGTCTATGACAGCTCCAAAATGCAGTGGCGTACAGTTGAAAGGGAGAGCTACACTTCAGTGAGCAGCGATAAGATATCGCCTGCTCATGCACGCTCTCCCTACACACACACACACACAACACACACACACACAAACACACACTGTGTGCTGCCCCCTCTTTACATTGTATGGCAGCAGGGGTGCCCAATCCCCGTTGGCTGTGCTGTACCCCCAAAACACAGGTCTATATGCCATGCTGGGTGCCCACCCCAGCGTGGCAACACATCGTATAGCCGATGGGGGTGCCCAATCCCCCGTCGGCTCCACTGTCTCCCCTCCCAGTACAGGGTGCCACGTTGGGAGCCCACCCCAATGTGGCAACAAATGCTATGGCCGACGGGGGTGCCCAATCCCCGTCAGCTCCATGCCCCCCCAACCAGCCGTCCTTCTGCCATGCTGGGAGCCCACCCCAGTGTGGCAAACGTCCAGCGCCGTCGTCATAAAACCCCAAAAACTTGAAAATCAAAAAGCGGTCCCTCGCTGTGTCTGCACCCACCCGTTCCACCCATTACGCACCCTGCCTCCCCACACCACCCTCACCCCATACATACCTCCGGACTTCGGCGCTGACGATCTTCGTGGACTGGAACACGCCTGCACTCTTCAAAGCCGACTCATGAACTGAGGAAATGCCGTAAGCTGTATAATGTATAATGATAGGGTTTTTCAACTTTTTGCATATCTCAGGCATTTTGGGAATTTGGGCTCAAATTTTCAACATGAGGTTTTGGGACCCCTCCTCATGATTATTGCACTGTCATGGCGTTATTCGGTCCGAAGGGTGATTTCGCAGTCACCGCGCGGAAATCACCTTTTAGGACTGAGTAACAAAACAACACTGCCACTGTTCATAAGGTGGGCTCTCAAAAGCCTATGTTGAAATTTTGGTGAAAATTCTCAAAAATGACTGTTTATTGTATGTGCTAGTTCCCACGCACGTCAGAAGTTCGCGAATTTTCAATATTTTCACTCCAGATTTTCAACATTGCCATTTTACCACACCTCCTTATGAGCAGTACAGCTGTCATTTTTCACATCTTGCCCAAAACGTGTTTCCGCCCATGTAGCGCACAATGGCGCAGTCGATGTGCGAAATCAATGTATGGGACACATTAAGAAAATCACAGTGACACTTTTAATGAGCGGAGGTCTTAAATGGCTATGTTGAAAAATTTGGTGAAAAAATTCCTAAAAATGACTGAGCTTTTTATGAGCTGCTATAGTCTTAATGCGACCAGAAGTTTGTGAATTTTCTATATTTTCACTCCAGATTTCCACATTGCCATTTAATTACACTGCCTTATGAGCAGTACAGCTGTCATTTTTCACATCTTGCCCAAAACGTGTTTCCGCCCATGTAGCGCACAATGGCGCAGTTGGTGTGAGAAATCAATGTATGGGACATATTAAGAAAATCACAGTGACACTGTTCATGAGCAGAGGTCTTAAAATGGCTATGTTGAAAATTTGGTGAAAAAATTCCTAAAAATGACTGTTTTACGAGCGTGCGTTGTGCAGTTCCTACGCACGCTCGTAAGTTTGCGAATTTTCTATATTTTCACTCCAGATTTTCCACATTGCCATTTTATTACACTTCCTTATGAACAGTACAGCTGCCATTTTCACATGTTGCCCAAAATGTGTTTCCGCACATGTAAAAAAACCAAAACAAGGCGCTGCGTCAGCATGTGGTCTAAAAGCAAAACAAAATGGTTATATTAAATGCATGCTGTAAATAGAAAATGGAGTTAAAAATCTATGTTTTGACCTTAGGTCTTCTTCAGGAAATATCTAAAAGAGAAAAAACACAAGTTAGTGTAGGTTTCACATGTCGCCCAAAATGTGTTTCCGCACATGTAGCGCACAATGGTGCAGTCAGTGTGCGAAAGCAATGTTTGGGACAGATTAAGAAAAATCACAGTTACACTGTTCATGAGCAGAAGTCTTAAAATGGCTATGTTGAAAATTTGGTGACAAAAGTCCATAAAATGACTGTGTTACGAGTCAGCATTGCGCAGTTTCCACGCACCCTCGTAAGTTCATGACTTTGTAATATTTTCAGTCCAGATTTTCACCAGTTGCATTTTTCCACACTTCCTTATGAACAGTAAAGCTGTCATTTTTCACAACATGGCCAAAATGTGTATTCACACTTTCAGCGCAGAGATGCGTGGTCGCTGTGGAAAATCATTGTTCGGGACAGATAAAGAAAATCACAGTGACACTGTTCATGATTGGAGGTCCCAAAATGCTTGAGTTGACAATCTGCTGTAAAATGCCCACACTGAATACATTACGGTGTCGTTGCACGAAAAGTTTCTATACTGCGCTTCATTGACTTCACCATTTTTTTTTATATTTTTACTGCAGATTTGCAACATTGCCATTTTTCCACCTCCCCATGAACAGTACAGCTGTTATTTTCACATCCTGTTCGAATGTGTTTTTGCACCTGTGGTGCTAAATGCTGTAGTCGCTGTGCATAAGCAGCTTCTGCTAACAAACTGATATTGCCACTGTTCGCGAGGTGGGGTCTCAAAAACATGTTGAAAATTTGGAGTGAAAATACCAACAAATGCCTGAGCTGTTAGGGTTTCCAACCATAACGCCCCACCCTGTAGACAATGACAGGCATCAGGGGTGTGACTTGGGATTCTTGCCTGTAATGCTCATACCATTCCACACCCTGCAGCCAGTGAGAGGCATCGAGGTATGCCTTGGACTCTTCGGCCCCAAAGTTCACCCCATTCTCCTATACTGCACCCATCTCACCATATTTCCTGATGGAATGGGGTGCGCATAAGGTCCAAAGACCCCAAAGCACACCGTGACACTTGTCAGTGTCTGCAGGGTAGGGTGTGGTGAAATGGCATTGCCGTTATGCCTGACGACCCAAAGGCACACCCCAATGCCTGTCACGCTCTGCAGGGTGGTGGTGGGGTTGGTTTCAGTTTAATACTTCAGTGCCATTCCTGTTATGCAGCTCTGTAACTTCTGCACTACCAATGCCAATGCCAGCAAGCAAACATTCGGCATTGACAAATGCTTGTTTTTATATTTTCACTCCAGATTTTCAACATTACCCTTTAATTACACCTCCTAATGAACATCCTGCTCGATATATGTTTTCGAACCTGTGGCGCCAAATGGAGTAGTCGCTGTGCAAAATTACCTTTTTGCTAATGAACTGATAGTGTCATTGTTCATGTGGTGGGGTCACAAAAAGCCCATGTTGAAAACTTGGAGTCAAAATACCAAGAAACGCCCAGGGTGTTAGGGTTTCCAACTATAGCGCCCTACCCTGTAGGGACTGACAGGCGTCAGGGGTGTGACTTAGGATTGTCGACAGTAATGCTCATTGTCATTCCATCCCCACCCCCACCCTGCAGCCAGTGACAGGCATTGAGGTGTGCCTTGGACTCTTCGACCCCAAAGTTCACCCCATTCTCCTATACTGCACCCATTTCAGCATATTTCCTTATGAAATGAGGTGAGTGTAAAGCCCGAACACCCCAAGACACACCTCGACACTTACTGGTGTCTGCAAGGTAGGGTGAGGTGAAATGGTGTGAGCGTTATGGGCGACAACCCAAAGGCATACTCCAATGCCTGTCCATCTCTGCAGGAAGGGGGTGGGGTTGGCATCAGTTCAGTACTTCTCTGCCATTCTTATTCTGCATCCATCTAACTCCTGCTCTTCTAGTGCTAATGCCAGCTAACAAACATTCGGCATTGACAAATGCTTGTTAGGAACACCTTTTCTCTTCAACTTTATGTAGGCAGTGTCATCTAGTGGTTAAAGCACTTGCTTGAGAACTTGAGATTACAGATTCAAACCCTGCTAGCGGAAAATGCTCACGGTGTGACCTTGAGCATGTCACTAAACCTCTCAGTGATCCAGTCCACCTAGCAGCAAAAATGGGTAAAAGCAGGGCCCCCACTGGATATGAGATAGTGCATGCTCCCCCAGGCTATCCTGTGTAAATAAATAAATAATATAAAAGTCTCCATAGAGGAAGCAGTACTAATCTCTCTTGGGGGCACATTTTTAAGTCTTCTTGATCCTAGAAACAAAAAGGTCCTGTCACCTGTTGAGACCAGGTTCGAGTAAAGGACAATAAGTAGCTTTCCACTGAGTTAAGGGAGTACAGTATGTGGACAATTGGCATGAATGGAGACACACGAGTACCTTGTTCACCATGGCTAGGACCGTGATGTTTACAGACTGCCTTTTGCAACTGAGGAAAAGTCTCAGCAGCAAGATTGAGACCTCAGATTGATTATGTTTGTTGACAACCATAAGCTGTCCAGGATTGTGGACTCCCCTGAGGATGGAGGCAAACATGAGGAGGATTTGAACAAACTGGATGACAGGTTGTACTCCTGGAATCTCTTATTCATTGAAGTCTTGCCCTTTTTAATAAATTATGGGAGGATGGTGTGGTACCTGAGGACTGGAGGAGTGTGGATGTGATTCCCCTTCACAAAAGTGGGGGCAAGACAGAGGCAGAAAACTACAGACCTATCAGTTTGACCTCAGTGGTAGGGAAAATGATGGAATCACTTCTGAAGGAAATAATTGTTGAGTACCTAGAGGCCAGTGGGGCACAGAACCCAAGGCAGCATGGGTTCACAGCAGGAAGGTCACGTCAGACAATTCTAATTGATTTCTTTGATGGGTGACCAAAGTAGTAGACCAGTGAGGGGCTGTGGACATGGCCTACCTAGATTTTAGCAAGGCATTTGACACAGTCCTGCACAAAAGATTAATAAACAAATTAGCCAGCCTGGGAGTGGGTCCCAGGGTGGTAGCCTGGGTAAAACACTGGCTAGACAACAGGACACAGAGGGTAATAGTAAATGGAGTCCATAGTGATGAAAGGGGTGTTACTAGTGGGGTACCACAGGGTTCAGCACTGGGGTCAGTCCTTTTTAATGTCTTTACAAGTGACATTGCAGAGAGACTGGAGGGAAAAGTATGTCTCTTTGCTGATGACACAAAGATCTGCAACAGAGTTGATACACAAGGTGGGGTGGAAAGGATGAAAATGGACTTGGCAAGGTTGGAGGAATGGTCAAATGTATGGCAGCTTAGATTCAACGCAAAGAAGTGCAAAGTAATACACCTGGTAAACAAAAACCCAGAGGAAGAGTACACAATGGGGGGTGAGATACTGACAACAACAACAATGGAAAGGGACCTGGGGTAGTCATATCAAATTACCCAAAAGTGGACCAGCAATGTGAGAAGGCAGTAAGGAGGGCTGGGGGTACTGGGACACATTGGGAGAGGCATCACCAGTAGAAAACAAAAAGTTATTGGCCCTCTTTACAGACAGTTGATGAGACCACATCTGGAGTACTGTGTACAGTTCTGGAGACCCCATCTCCACAAAGACATAGACAGGGTGGAGGCTGTCCAGAGGAGGCAACCAAAATGGTGCAGGGTCTGCACCAGAAGACATATGAAGAAAGACTAAAGGAGCTCAAGATGTATAGCCTCGAGGAAAGGAGGGAGAGGGGGGACATGATAGAAATTTTCAAAAATCTCAAGGGAATTAACAAAGTCCAAGAGGGTAGCATTTTTCAGAAAAAGAGATGTGCAAGAACAAGGGGGCACAATTTGAATATAGAGAGGGGACAGCTCAGAGGTAATGTGAGGAAGTATTTCTTCACAAAGAGGGTTGTAAATGCATGGAACAGCCTTCCTGAGGAGGAACTTCCCGTACCCTTGTTACCCAGACTACGGGCATTGAGTACCAATGCCCGTAGTCTGGGTAACAAGCTTCCTGAATTAGTGGCCTTGATGGAGGAGGAACATCTGGATATCGTGGCAGTCACAGAAACATAGTACACACAAAACCATGACTGGGACGTAAACATACCAGGATACACTATCTACAGGAGGGACAGGGAGGGTAAAAGAGGAGGAGGAGTAGCTCTTTACATAAGGGAAGGAATCAAAGCAACAGAACAAAAGGGTAAACAGGGAGGAGAAGAAGCACTGTGGGTAAATTTGGAGACAGGCAATGGCACCACAATCCGCACAGGGGTTGTATACAGACCCCCTTCTCAGGGGGAGGAAATGGACAAGGAAATGATAGAAAGTATACTTAGAATGGCAGAAAAAGGGGAGATATTGCTGATGGGTGATCTGAATATGCCAGATGTTAACTGGAGTGCAGTTGCAGCTACCACTTTGAAGAGTGGAGTTATTCTAGATGCCCTACAGGGGGCATGCCTTAGACAACTAGTACTGGAGCCCACTCGAGAGGGAGCAATATTAGACTTGATTCTCTCAAATGGAGATGGAGAGAGGATCACAGATGTAGAAGTGGGTAGCCATCTGGGAACTAGCGACCATCGAACAGTATGGTTCACAATAAACACAGCAATAGAGTCAAGCCATACAAAGACAAAAGTACTGGACTTTAGGAGGCTGACTTTGCAAAATGGGTGAGTGCCTAAGGAATGCACTAGTAAATGGGCAGGAAGGAGGTTGGAAGAACAATGGGGGAATAATAAAACTGCCATCACAGAGGTAACGAGCCTTGTGTGAAGCAAATAAACAAAACAAGACGATGTAAGAAACCACTATGGTTCTCAAAGGAAGTGGCAGTGAAGGTTCAAGAGAAAAAAAGCATTCAGGAAGTACAAGGAATCGTAGAAGGAGCAGGACAGAGAACTGTATCAGTTAAAGCAAAAGGAGGCTGGGAGGCAGTCAGAACAGCAAAGGCTCAAACCGAGGAAAAGATAGCCAACTCAGTTAAGAAGGGGATAAAACCTTTTATAGGTTCATCAGGAGCGAAGGAAGACCAAGGAGGGATAGTGAGGCTTAATAAAGGGAGGGAGGGTGGGCAGAGGAGACTGTGAAAAGGCAGAGATACTAAACAAATATTATTTGCTCAGTATTTACAAATGAAGAGGGGAGGTACATAAAACAAAACAGTAGAAACACTCTGGATACAGAAGTTGATACCAGCCCATTTACAGAAGAAAGGGTTCTGAAAGAACTCTTAAAACTGAAGGTGGACAAAGCAATGGGGCCTGATGGGATTCATCCCAGAATTCTAAAAGAACTAAGGGTAGAACTAGTGACACCACTGACTACCCTTTTAACAAATCATGGGAGGATGGGGTGGTTCCCGAGGACTGGAGGAGGGCAGATGTGATTCCTCTTCACAAAAGTGGGAGCAAGGCAGAAGCAGGAAACTACAGACCTGTTAGTTTAACCTCAGTGATAGGGAAAATGATGGAATCACTTCTGAAGGAAAAAATTTTCAGTATCTAGAGGCCAGAGGGCACAGTACCTAGGCAGCATGGATTCTAGCGGGAAGGTCATGCCAGGCGAATCTGATAGTTTTCTTTGCAGGGGTGACAAATTAGTAGATCAGGGAGGGGCTATGGACATGGCCTACCTAGACTTTAGCAAGGCATTTGACACAGTCCCACACAAAAGATTAATATACAAGTTAGCCAGCCTGGGAGTGGGTCCCAAGATGACAGCCTGGGTGAAGAATTGGCTGGAGAATAGGACACAGTGAGTAATAGTAAATGGAGTCCACTCAGAAGAAAGGAGGGTTACTAGTGGGGTACCGCAGGGTTCAGTATTAGGACCGGTCTTCTTCAATGTCTTTATAAGCGACATTGCAGAAGGACTGGAAGAAAAGTATGTCTCTTTGCAGATGACACAAAGATCTGCAACAGAGTTGATGCACAGGGTGGGGTGGAAAGGATGAGAAGGGACTTGGCAAAGTTAGAGGAATGGTCAAATGTATGGCAGCTTAGATTCAATGCTAAGAAGTGCAAGGTAATGCACCTGGGAAACAAAAACCCAAGGGAAGAGTACACAATGGGGGTGAGATACTAACAACAACAAAAATGGAAAGGGACCTGGGGGTAGTCATATCAGATCAGATCAGTAGTCATATCAGATGACCTAAAGGTGGGCAAGCAATGTGAGAGGGCAGCAAGGAGGGCTGGGGGGATACTGGGATGCATAGGGAGAGGCATCACCAGTAGAAAACAGGAAGTTATTATCCCACTGTACAGACAGCTGGTGAGACCCCATCTGGAGTACTGTGTGCAGTTCTGGAGACCCAATCTCCGGAAAGACATAGACAGGATGGAAGCTGTCCAGAGGAGGGCAACTAAAATGGTGCGGGGTCTGCACCGGAAGACATATGAAGAGAGACGAAAGGAGCTTAATATGTGTAGCCTCGAGGAAAGGAGGGAGAGGGGGGACATGATAGAAACGTTTAAGTACCTCAAGGGAATCAACAAAGTCCAAGAGGGTAGCATCTTTCAAAAAAGGAGGTGTACAAGAACAAGAGGGCACAATTTGAAGAGCGAGGCGGCTCAGAGGTAATTTAAGGAAGTATTTTTTCACAGAGAGGGTTGTGGATGTATGGAACGGCCTTCCGGAGGAGGTTGTGGAGTCAAAATCAGTGGTGGAATTCAAGCATGCTTTGGACAGTCATGAGGCAATTCTAGGGGGTGGGGGTAGGAAGAAGTAGGCTGCTGGTTAACTAGGATCTGCAGCTTATCCAGTAGGTAGGGAAATGGGCAGACTGGGTGGGCCAAGCGGTCCTTATCTGCCATCAAATTCTATGTTTCTATGTCGTAGAGTTAAAAACAGTGGGGGAATTCAAGAATGCATGGGACAGACATAAGGCAATTCCAGTGGGGAGGGTAGGAGTAAGTAGGCTGTTGGTTAACTAGGATCTGCAGCTTATCCATTAAGTAGGGAAATGGGCAGACTAGGTGGGCCCAGCAGTCCTTATCTGCCGTCACATTCTGTGTTTCTAAGTCAAATGCAAGGTGCTACACCTGGGTGAGGAAAAGCCAAGGTAGGACCTACACATTGTATGCTCTTGCTGCTGAGGAGGAGGAGGAGGAGGAGGAGGAGGAGGAAAAGGACCTGGGGGAAATAATACAATGTCATAAGACAAGGCACTGAGGAATGGCAAGCAGTGTGGTGTGATTGTCAAGAGGGACAGCAGAATGCTGGGGTGTATCAACACTGAGGGTGATCTGCATGGCAGAGACATAATCCTACCTCTTTACATGGCCCTGGACAGGCTTCACTTGTACTGTGAGCAGTTCAGGGCTCCACAACACATTAAGGACACAGAGGTGCAGCACCTATATAGCAGGCGCAGGGGCCAGGGCTGGTAAATCTTTTTAAACATTTAGCACAGCAAACCGCTCAGAATGTGAAAATGCTGCGCACCTGAGTGGAAGTGGAAGAGACCTGACTTCAGACTATGGAGTGCCAGGTCGATACCACACAAGAGGCCCAAAAGGAGAAGGCCTCCACCATTATATATTTGTTACAGAAGGTGAAGGAGTTTGGGAACTAGACCCAATGGAACATCAGGTTCATCAGGTTCCAGGACAGTGTGCAAGGCACTGATGTGGTCTGTTTCCTCCAGGTGACAATCCCTGAGCTGCTTAACACTCCAGACTGTCCACTGATGGAGACTGAGTGGGCCCATCACTCCCTTGCTCTGAATCCCCCACCAGGAGGTAGGCCAGGTTAAATTCTAACCAAACTGTTGAGATTTCCAGTTATGGAGAATATCTTCCACTTGGCTCACATGAAGGGTCCTTTTAGCTGGCATGGATGCAGTATCAGCTTGTTTCAAGATTTCTCTGCTGAACTTACACAGTGTTATGGGGCATTCACTCTGGCTTGCAAGCAGCTTGCACAGCAAGGGATTAAATTTGCCTTGCAATAACCAGACACCTTGAGAGTTTAGCTGAATGGGGTTCCTGTTGATTGTGCCACCCTAGAAGTTGCGGACACATTATTATCTAAAGTGCACAGCTCCACCTGGTTGTGGCCCTGGGATTTCGAAACTGAAGCACCCAGGATGGTGCACCACCAGGCCCATGATGGGACAGGGAAAAGAAGACTGGTCTTTACCTCTCAAGACAAGAGGGTAACAAGAAGCCTCTCTCGCCTCTTCACTCCCGCTCCTGCAGCAGGAGCCACAGCTCCCACTCTCCCACCTCATCTGATGGGAGTATAGGAATCCCCACTACTCCCACCAAATTCCATGCTCTGCACCCATTGTCATAGAAAGGTATTTCCCTCCATACTGCACATCTCTGCAGCTGCCCTTGGATTCTCCTCCAGTACCATCACCTAGAAGATCCAGGGTTGCAGTTGCAGCTGCCATGCCACTTTGAGCCACCACGTCTTTGGGCCTGGAGGAGGATGTGTTATCACTACACAAAATGACTCAATCAAGGAGTTGTACTGGATGAAAATGGGATCAGAACTGCAAGATACTGTTTTTCCCCCCATTTGGTTTCCATGTGGGGATCAATTTACAGTCTCCTACCTCAAGACTATACCAGGCATGGGGATAATTCATTTGGAGCCCTTTCCTACCAGTGGCCCTGGGGGACTCATACAAGTGTCCCACCTTACAACCAGTATATTGCTTACTGTTACCAGGTAATAAGGGTATGAACCTCCTTTTTATGTTGATTGCGCTCATGCGTAAGAAACATACTGCGTCAGCTTTCTCCATAAACAGGTTGTGGAGGCGTGGCACTGTTATTCCCAATGCCCCCACAGCCTGCAGAGGCTTGTCCCCCATCCCCCAAGGTCATGGCACGCTGCTACTCTGACACTAGTTCAGCCAGCGTGCCACAACCTTCTAAAAAAGTAGCCGCTGCAATCAGGGGCTACCTCGTCAGTGCAGCATCAGCCATCTGCTGCAACGAGGGAGCGACCCGACATTTCCGGGGCGGGATGTGAAACCCCCTAATATTGTTTCTGAACATGGCGGTGGCTTGCCACCGAGTTCACAAACAATGTAACCCCATCCCCACACGTGTTTACTTGTTGCCGACAGGGGAGCCCACTCCCATTGGCATTCTGTAACCCCGTTTTGTTCCTGGCTGACGGGGTGCCCAATCCCCATCGGCATAATGAACCTCCCCCATTTTCTTCCTGCCGATGGGGTGCCCAATCCCCGTCAGCATAATAACTCCCTTCCCCATTTTGTTCCTGCCAACGGGGGTGCCCAATCCCCATCGGCATAATGAACCTCTCCACCTTTTGTTCCTGCCGACGGGGTGCCCAATCCCCCATTGGCTACTGCTTGCCCCCAAGCTGAAGGCTCTGCTGGCATACTGGGAGCCCGCCACAGCATGCCAATACCCCTATGAAAGGAAAAATGGTCCCTAGCGTCTTTTGTTTTTGTCCTGAATAAAGAAACTGTCCTTGACATCACCCTGCCCCCACTCACAACCCACACCCATCCACTGTACCCTGCCTCCCCACCCCCACCCCATACTTACCTCCTGAGCTCGGCGCACGATCTTGGTGGACCGGAACACGTCTGCACTCTTCAAAGCCGACCGCGAACTGAGGAAATGCTGGTAAGCTGTATAATGTAAAAATAGGGTTTTTTCAACTTTAGTGCATATCTCAGGCATTTTGGGGAATTTTTTCACCACATTTTCAACATGGGGTTTTTGGGTCACCTCCTCATGAATTCTTGAACTGTCATGGCGTTAAACAGCCCACGAAAGGTGGTTTCGCGGTCACTGTGTGGAATCACCCTTCGGGGCTGATTAATGAAACATCAGTGCCAGTGTTCATGAGGTGGGCTCTCAAAAAGCCTATGTTGCAAATTTGGTGGAAAAAATCCAAAAAATAACTGTTTTATGAGCGTGGGTTGCACAGTTGCTATGTACGTTCATAACATCGCAAATTTACAATATTTTCATGCCAGATTTTCAAAATTGACATTTTGTCACACCTCCTTGTGAGCAGTACAGCTGTCATTGTCCACATCCTGGCCGAAATGTGTTTCACACTTCCAGTGCAGAATAGCGCGGTCGCTGTGGGAAATCAGTGTTCAGGACAGATTAAGAAAATGACAGTGACACTGTTCATGAGTAGAGGTCCTAAAATGCCTATGTTGAAAATTTGGTAATGATACTCTGTAAAATGACTGTGTTACAAGCGTGCGTTGCGCAGTTGGCACGCACGCTCGTAACTTCACGAATTTATATTATTTTCACTCCAGATTTTCAACATTGCCATTTTCCCAGACCTACATATAAACAGTACAGCTGTCATTTTTCCCATCCTGGCCGAAATGTATTTTCGCACTTCCAGCTCAGAATAGAACGGTTGCTGTGAGAAATCACTGTTCGGGACAGATTAAGAAAATGACAATGATACTGTTCATGAGCAGAGGTCCTAAAATGCCTATGTTGAAATTTTGGTGATGATAGCCCATCATATGACTTTGTTATAAGTGTGCGTTGCACACTTTCCACGCACCCTTGTAACTCCGCAGATTTGTAATATTGTCACACCAGATTTTCAACAGTGCCATTTTTCACCCCCTTATAAGCAGTACAGCTGTCATTTTTCACATCCTGGCCGAAATGTGTTTTCACAGTTCCGGCGCAGAATAATGTGGTCACTGTGGGAAATCAGTGTTCGGGACAGATTAAGAAAATTACAGTGGCACTGTTCATGAGCAGAGGTCCTAAAATCCCTATGTTGAAACTTTGGTGACGATAGTCCATAATATGACTGTGTTACAAGTGTGCATTGAACTGTTTCCACGCACCCTTGTAACTTTCGCAAATTTGTAATACTGTCACGCCACATTTTCAACAGTGGCATTTTTTCACAACTCCTTATGAACACTACAGCTGTCATTTTTCACATCCTGGCTAAAATATGTTTTTGCACTTCTGCCGGACAATAGCATGGTCACTGTAGGACATCAGTGTTTGGGACAGATTAAGATCGACTGAGTGAGAGGGGGGAGTGACTAATCTCACCTGAGTTCTGTCGGGACTGCTGCGGGTTTGTTTGTGTTCAGACAAAGGCCCCAACACAAGAACCCAGTATAAAAGGGCAGCCTGCAGCACTGGGAAAAACAGAATGAGAGAGCAAGTGAGGGAGGGGGAGGGAGCGAACTCACCGGAGCTCTGTCAGGACTGCTGTGGATTTCTTTGTGGGCAGAAAAAGGCATCAATAGAGGCAGGGGCCCAGTACAAAAGGCCAGCCTGTAGTGGTGGGAGAAACAGTTGCGGCGAGTGAGACAAGGGGACTTAGTGAGCTCAACGGAGCTCTATCAGGACTGCTGGGATTTCTTTGTGGGCAGAAAAAGGCGCCAAAGCAGGCAGGAGCCCCGTACAAAAGGGCAGCTTGCAGCGCAAGGACAAACAGAATGAGCAATGAGAGAGGGAGAATGGGCGACCTCAGCGGAGCTCTGTCGGGAAAGCTGTGGACTTCTTTGTGGACAGACAAAGGTGCCAATGCAGCCAGGAGCCCCATAGAAAACGCAGTCTGCGGTGCCAAGAGAAACAGAACGAGCGAGTGACAGAGCAGTAGTGAGCAAGCTCAACGGAGCTCTAGTGTGACTGCTGCAGATTTCTATGTGGGCAGAAAATGCGGCAATGCAGGCAGGAGCCCAGTACAAAAGTCCAGCTTGCAGCGCCACCAGAAATGGAATGCGAGAGTGACAGAGGGGGAGTGAGCGAGCTCAGTGGAGCTGTGTCGGGACTGCTTCAGATTTCTTTCTGGCCAGAAAAAGACGCCAATGCAGGCAGGAGCCCAGTACAAAAGGGCAACCTGCAGCACCAGGAGACACAGAACGAGTAAGTGAGGGAGGGGGAGTCAATGAGTTCAACGGGGCTCTGTTGGGACTGCTGCAGATTTCTTTGTGGGCAGAAAAAGGCAGCAATTCATGCAGGGGCCCAGTGCAAAGGGCAGCTGCAGTGGCAGGAAAACCAGAATGGTGAGTGGGTAGGCTCCAACAGAGTTGTATTGTAACTGCTGCAAATTTCTTTGTGGGCATAAGAAGGCAGTAACGCAGGCAGGAGCCGAGTAGAAAAGGGCAGCCTGCAGCGCCGGCAGAACAGAATGAGCGAGTGAGAGATGGGGAATGAGCAAGCTCAATGGAGCTTTGTTGGGACTGCTGCAGATTTCTTTGCAGGCAGAAAAAGGCGCCAACAGAGGCAGGAGCCCAGTACAAAAGGGCAGCCTACAGCACCAGGACAGCCAGAATGAATGAGTGAGACAGGGGGAGTGAGCGACCTCAACGGAGCTCTGTCGGGACAGCTGTGGATTTCTTTGTGGGTAGAAAAAGCCACCAACACAGGCAGGAGCCCAGTACAAAAGGGCAGCCTGCAGCGCCAGGAGAAACAGAATGAGCGACTGACAGAGGGGGAGTGAGCCACCTCAGTGGAGCTCTGTCAGGACAGCTGCAGATTTCTTCCTCAGTAGAACAAGATGCCAACGCAGGCAGCAGCCCAGTACAAAAAAGCAGCCTGCAGCATCGGGACAAACACACTGAGCCAGTGACACAGGGTCACTGAGTGAGCTCAACAGACCAACGCAATAAACATTCGGCATTGACAAATGTTTGTTTTAAAAGGAGTGCTCCACCTTAAAAAGACTACCATGTTTGATTATAAGATTGTAAAGTGTATGCTTCTGTATATATCTGTAGTACCAAATTGTTTAGTACCTGGAGGTTTCTTTCCCTCCCCATGGAGTACAGTTTTAGCCTGTTTAAAAATAACATTTTAACTAACTAACATGTTAAATGATCAATAAACATTGAGTTAAAAATGATTTCCCATATCCCAAATGTTGCAGAGGATTAGAAGCAGTTTTTTTATAGCCTGCAACATTTGCTGCATTTTGTTTGAAATCATCCAAAAAAGATCAGAGAGCTGGGATGCTCTTCTGGAGCAGATTCAGGAGGAGGCACAGACATTTACAATATATTTTTCTTTATGAATCTTTTTCTTTACTGTGGTTTCTTGAATGTTTTCAACAAGTCTTTCACTTCTGTGTTCTTTGCTACAAGATATCCCACTAGTCTGGGTTCTTTGGTCTTTGCCATTAGATATTCCACTAGCCAGAGTTCTGTGCTCATTGCCACTCAATCCTTCCCTATCTGGGATTCTGTTCTCATTGCAGTTACAGCCCCACTATCCTGGATTCTGTTCTGTTTGCCACAAGATCCCACACTAATGAGGGGTTCTGTGTTCTTTGTCACTAGATCCTTAAAGAGCCACTGATGCCTCAAGAAGGACTTTGAAAAAACAATATTTGGACACAGCGCAGCTTTACATTTTTCATTTACTTTGTATTTCTTATCACCATTATTTATTACTGTGGTCATGTGTATGACAGTAGGATTTTTTTCCTTGAGGGTTTATCAGCCTCTGTTGCATCTTCCCAACCTAATGTCATAATACTCTGCTTGTGACATTACAGTCATTCCCATGGCAACAGACTGGAATTTCAAGTAGGGAATAAGCTATAGAGGCAGACACAGCTGCTTATATGACAACTTCTATAATAACAAGCATTTGTCAAGGCTGAATGTTTGCTTGCTGGCATTGGCATTGGTAGTGTAGGAGTTAGAGAGATGCATAATAGGAATGGCAGTGAAGTACTGAACTGAAGCCAACCCCACCACCACCCTGCAGAGACTGACAGGCATTGGGGTGTGCCTTTGGGTCGTCGGGCATAACGGCCACACCATTTCACCCCAACCTACCCTGCAGACTCCAACAAGTGTCACAGTGTGCCTTGGGATCTTTGGGCCTTATGCTGACGGCATTCCATATAGAAATACAGTGAGATGGGTGCAGTATAGGAGAATGGGATGAACTTTGGGGCCAAAGAGTCCAAGGCACACCTCGATGCCTGTCACTGGCTGCACGGTGTGGGTGGGGGTGGAATGGCATGAGCATTACAGGTGGCAATCCCAAGTCACACCCCGACGCCTGTCAGTCTCTACAGGGTGGGGCATTATGGTTGGAAACCCTAATGCCCCAGGCATTTGTTGATATTTTCACTCCACATTTTCAACATGGGTTTTTTGTAACCCCCACCTCATGAACAGTGGCAATATCAGTTGGTTAGCCAAAAGCTGATTTTGCACAGTGACTACGCCATTTGGCACCACAGGTGCGAAAACACGTTTTGAACAGGATTTGAAAAATGACAGCTGTACTGTTCATGGGGAGGTGTAAAAAATGGCAATGTTGAAAATCTGGAGTGAAAATGTAAAAAAACTAAAGTTACGTGTGTGTGTAGAAACTGCGCAGTGCACACTCATAATGTAATTACTTTGGGATATTTTACAGCAGATTCTCAAAGCAGGCATCTTGGGACCTCTGCTCATGAACAGTGTCACTGTGATTTTCTTAATCTGTCCTAAATACTGATTTCCCACAGCGACCATGTATTTCTGCGCCAGAAGAGTGAAATCACATTTCGGCCAGGGTGAGAAAAATGACAGCTGTACTGTTCATAAGGAGGTGTGGAACTATGCCAGTGTTGAAAATCTGGACTGAAACTAGCACAAATTCGTGAATTTACAAGGGTGCGTGGAAACTGTGCAATGCATGCTCGTAACACAGTCATTTTATGGACTTCTGTTACCAAATTTTCAACATAGCTATTTTAAGACATCTGCTCATGAACAGTGTCACTGTGATTTTCTTAATCTGTCCCTGACATTGATTTTGCACAACGACCGCACCATTGGAAACTACATGCACAAAAACACATTTTGGACAAGATATGAAAAAATGACAGCTGTACTGCGCATAAGGAGGTGTGGTAAAATGGCAATGTTGAAAATCTGGAGTGAAAATATTAAAAATTTGCAAAGTTATGAACATGCGAAGGAACTGCGCAATGCACGCTTGTAAAACAGTAATTTTGGGGAATTTTTTCACCAAATTTTCAACATAGGGTTTTGAGGGGGGGCGTTCCTCATGAACTGTGACACTGTCGTTTCATTACTTGGTCCAGAATGGTGGTTCCGTGCCGTGACCGCGAAATCACCTTTCGGGACTGAATAACAAAATGACAGTGACAGAATTCATGAGGTGGGGCCCCAAAAACCCCATTTTGAAAATTTGGTGAAAAAATTCCCCCAAATGGCCGAGATGTGCACTAAAGTTGAAAAAAAAACCATTTATGTCATTTTACAGTTTACCTGCATTTCTTCAGATCGCGATCGGCTTTGAAGAGTGCAGACGTGTTCCCGGTCCACCCGAAGATCATCGCACAGGACTCCGGAGGTAAGTATGGGGTGGGCAGGTGGGGAGGTGGATGTGCAGAGGGTGGGCAAGGGTTGGGGGGCAAGACAATCAACGAGGGACCATTTTTTCTTTTCAGGTGTTTCTTTTCTTTTTAGAAAGATGACACGGGACTTGTGCCACGCTGGGGTGGGCTCCCAGCGTGGCAGCTGGACGATTTTTTTGGGGGGTCAGTGGAGCTGATGGGGGATTGGGCACCCCCGTCGGCCATGCAGATGTTTGCCATGCTGGGGCGGGCTCCCAGCATGGCAACTGGAAGTCTGTTTCTTTTGAGGGGGGGTTCAATTGAGCCAACGGGGGATTGGGCACCCCGTCGCCATTCTGACTTTTGCCATGCTGGGGTGGGCTCCCAGTGTTGCACCTAGAAGTCTGGAGGGGCGCAGAGCCAATGGGGGATTGGGCACCCCCCGTCAGCTATACTGAGTGCGGCGGGGGGCGCGCATGAACATGCTGGGGTGGGCTCCCAGTGTGCTACTTGAGTGTTTGGGTAGGGTAGACACAAAGGAAGCTGTCTATGACAGCTGTTTAGGATGCAGTGCTGTGTGTAGGCACTTTGCATACTGCTGATGGCAGTATGTAAATTACCTGCTGACGCCAGTATGCAATTGCCTACGCGTTACAACCGCTGATTGCAGTGGTTTCTCACTTTCAACTGTATGCCACTGCATTCTGAACGGCTGTCATAGACAGCTCGAACATTCATTGGCGCGGTGCGGCCGCGCCTGCAAAAGGGAGCAGGGCATTTTAAGTGGTGAGGCACACCTACGAAAACTCGTATGGTGGCACTATATTTCTTGCACATGCATGCAAGTAAACATAATAAATGGAGAGGAGAAGTCTATAGAAATCTATAGCAGATACATGAAATAACAGCTGAACTGTGTCTAAATACTGTGGGGTTTTTTTTAAGTTTTCCCAATGGAGTCAGCAGCTCATTATCTGATTGGGGTTCTGTGCTCCTTGTCACTAGATCCCTCAATCAGGGTTCTGTTCTCTTTGTGCTAGATCCCTCACTAATCAGGGCTCTGTTTTATTTGTTTCCATGCCTCCCAGTAGCTAAGGCACTGTGTTCTTTGACACTAGATCCCCCAATACTGAGGTTCAGTGCTCCTTGCCACAAGTTCCCTCACTAATCGAGGTTCTGTTCACCTAGCCGCTAGATCCCTCACTAATCAGGGCTCTGTTCTGTTTGCCTCCATATCTTCCAGTAGCTAGGGCTCTGTGCTCCTTGCCACTACATCCCCAACTAACTGGGGCCCTGTACTTACTGCCACTACATCCCTCTCTAACTGGAGTTCTGTACTCACTGCCACTACATCCCTCACTAATTGGGGTTCTGTACTCACTGCCATATCCCTCACTAATTTGGTTCTGAACTCACTGCCACTACATCCCTCACTAATTGGGGTTATGTACTTACTGCCACTTAATCCCTCACTAATTGGGGTTCTCTACTTCCTGCCACTTAATCCCCCAGTAATTGGGGTTCTGTACTCACTGCTGCTTAATCCCTCACTAATTTGGGTTCTGAATTTACTGCCACAACATCCCTCACTAATTGGGGTTCTGTACTCACTGCCACTGCATCCCTGTCTAATTGGGATTCTGTACTTACTGCCACTGCATCCCTGTCTAATTGGGGTTCTGTACTCACTACTACTACATCCCTCACGAATTGGGGTTCTGTACTCACTACCACTTAATACCTCACTAACTGGGGTTCTGTACTCACTGCCACTACACCCCCCCAATTTGGGTTCTATACTCACTGCCATTTAATCCCTCACTAATTGAGATTCTGTACTCACTGCCACATCCCTCACTAATTGGGGTTCTTTAGTCATGGCCACTATATCCCTCACTAATTGGGATTATATACTCACTGCCACTTAATCCCTCACTAATTGGGATTCTGTACTCACTGCCACTACATTCCTCACTAATTGGGGTTCTGTACTCCCTACCAGTTAACCCCTTACTAAATGGGGTTGTGTACTCACTGCCACTACATCTCTCACTAATTGGTGTTCTGTACTCACTGCCACTACATCCCTCACTAATTGAGGTTCAGTACTCACTGCCACTTAATCCCGGACTAATTGGGTTTCTGCACTCACTTTCATTTAACCCCTCACTAAATGGGGTTGTGTACTCGCTGCCACTACATCCCTCACTAATTGGAGTTCTGTACTTACTGCCTCATAAATCCCTCACAAATTGGGGTTCTGTACTCATTGCCACTTAATCCCTCAGTAATTGGGGTTCTGTACTCAATGCCAGTTAACCCCTCACTAAATGGCGTTTGTACTCACTGCCACTACATCCCTCACTAATTGGGATTCTATACTCACTGCCACTTAATCCCTGACTAATTGGGGTTCTTACTCACTGCCAATGTGAAAATAGCACTGTGCAATTAGCGCATACTATAAAGGTGCGTTAAAAATGGCACAGCAGTTTTATGAGCGCACTTACAATTAAGCGCCACGATATAGTAGCATGGATAGTCAACAACGAACACACTCGCCATGTAGCCATACTTTTAGGACATACCAAATACAACAGCAACATGGACACCATCACTTTGTTCAAGATCCTGAGAGCTATGACTGCTCCTTTTGCAGCACAGCATGCAAATTGCTTGCAACAAAATATTGGTGCACTTTTTTGCCAGACATTAGCTAATCAGACAGTATCACCACCAAATCCTGTTCTTAGGGTATAATAAATGTTAGCCACAAACTTCAAATCCAGACATCACTTAGCCCATGTGTGCTGGTGCATCACAAGTATGATGTGTAAAAGGCTGAGAAGTGAATTTTACTGTGCACACTAGAAATTGATACTGGAGTGTACGTATGTTGATTAACCACCACCCTATGAGGCCTGCTACACCTCTTACCATAATTCTATGTCTTTCATAACCCAGGGTGACACCCTATGACCCACTCCAGGCATGCATGCATGCACCATTCACCGGCAGTCTGTGTGGAACAGTATCCAAAGCTGTACAAAAACACATGGCAGAAACATGCTACTGCAACCACTGACTGACCATGCCTGACTATTTATACTACTCCCAATAGGCACTGTATAACTTTGGCAACACAGACAATAAAATCAGGTATTATAACTAATGAGCCACGGTTCAGAGGGAGAGTGTGTGTGTGTGGGGGGGGGGGAGACAAAGAGAAATAAGCCAGCAATACATACAGTCCACTTGATTACACAGCATACTCCCTAATGCCTTGTAAGGACCAATGTCCTGGAAACATATGTTTTGCTCTTACACTTAGCGGTCTGCGGTCTCTGTGGTCAGAACACCCTCCACCTCAATCTCAGCATAACTGTGGCGCCTTGTTATTCCCCACAAATGCTGTCTTAGTCAAGACTTGTGACACGTAGTGAAAAGGCTAACTGCAATGAAATGGGTCAGTGTGAAAATAGCACGGATGTAAACTGCACGACCATGTATGTTACTCTGAAACACACCGGTTATGCGCTATTTAAGCTGCATGACCATTTATGCTGCACGCTTATATATAACACGCTATTAAGGTAGCGCTCTTTTTTACAGTGCTATTTTATCCACGCTAATGTCACCGGATACTCTCACTAAATGGGGTTGTGTACTCACTGCCACTACATCCCTCACTAATTGGGGTTCTGTACTCACTGCCACTATATTCCTCACTAATTGGGGTTCTGTACTCACTGCCACATAATCCTTCACTAACTGGAGTTCTGTACTCACTGCCACTTAATCCCTCACAAGTTAGGGTTCTGTGCTCACTGCCACTTAATGCCTCATAAATTCAGGTTCTGTACTTGCTGCCATTTAACCCCTCATTAAATGGGGTTGTGTACTTGCTGCCACTACATCCCTCACTAATTGGGGTTCTACACTTGCTGCCACTATATCCCTCACTTCTTGGGGTTGTGTACTCACTGCCACTACATCCCTCACTAACTGGGGTTCTGTACTCACTACCACTACATTCCTCACTAACTGGTGTTCAGTACTAACTGCCACTTAATCCCTCACAAGCTGGGGTTATGTGCTCACTGCCACTTACTGCCTCATGAATTCAGGTTCTGTACTCACTGCCAGTTAACCCCTCACGAAATGGGGTTGTGTACTCACTGCCACTACATCCTTTACTAATTGGGGTTCTGTACTCACTGTCACTACATCCCTCAGTAATTGGGATTCTGTACTCACTGTCACTACATCCCTCAGTAATTAGGGTTCTGTACTCACTGCCAGTTAACCCCTCACTAAATGGGGTTGTGTACTCACTGCCACTACATTCCTCATTAATTGGGGTTCTGTACTCACTGCCAGTTAACCCCTCCCTAAATGGGGTTGTGTACTCACTGCCACTACATCCTTCAATAATTGGGGTTCTGTACTCACTGCCACTGCATCCCTCACTAATTGGGGTTCTGTAGTCACTGCCACTACATCCTTCAATAATTGGGGTTCTGTACTCACTGCCACTACATTCCTCACTAATTGGGGTTCTGTAGTCACTGCCACTACATCCCTCACTAATTGGGGTTCTGTACTCACTGCCACTACATCCTTCACTAATTGGGGTTCTCTACTCACTGCCACTACATCCCTAACTAATTGGGGTTCTGTACTCACTGCCACTTAATCACTCACAATCTGGGGTTATGTGCTCACTGCCACTTAATCCCTCATGAATTGGGGTTCTGTGCTCACTGCCAGTTAACCCCTCAGTAAATGGGGTTCTCTACTCACTGCCCCTACATTCCTCACTAATAGGGGTTCTGTACTACTGCCAATTAACCCATCACTAAATGGGGTTGTGTGCGCACTGCCACTACATCCCTCACTAATTGGAGTTCTGTACTCATTGCCACTTAATCCCTGACTAATTTTGGTTCTGTACCCACTGCCAGTTAACCCCTCACTAAATAGGGTGTTGTACGCACTGCCACTACATTCCTCACTATTTGGGGTGCTGTACTTACTGCCACTTAATCCCTGACTAATTGGGGTTCTGTACTCACTGCCAGTTAACCCCTCACTAAATGGGGTTGTGTACTCACTGCCACTACATTCCTGACTAATTGGGGTTCTGCACTCACTGCCACTACATCCCTCACTAACTGAGGTTCTGTACTTAGTGCCACTTAATCTCTGACTAATTGGGGTTCTGTACTCAATGCCAGTTAACCCCTCACTAAATGGGGTTGTGTACGCACTGCCACTACATCCCTCACTAATTGGGGTTCTGTATTCACTGCCACTATATCCCTTACTAATTGGGGTTCTGTAATCACTGCCACTACATCCCTTACTAATTGGAGTTCTGTACTCACTGGCACTACACCCCTCACTAATTGGGTTTCTGCACTCACTGCCACATAATCCATCTGTAACCCCCCCTGCGAATGGGGGTTCCCAAAAGTCTTCCAATAGCTTGCCTGATTGCTCAGAGCTTGGAGGTGTTCGGCGTCTAAGCTGTATTAAATGTGATTCCCAGTGAACGCTTTCAAAGCCTGCAAGTGCTGTCTCTTTAAGGGCTTCCTGTTTGCAGTCATAATTAATCTGAAAGGGGGGGTCTGTGTGTTTCCCTGGTCGGGTCCTGCTTGAGCTGCTGACAAATTGCTCCGTTTCTGCCGTCGCTAAGTGGGAAGAGTGAGCACTCTTCAAAGATGTAATTAATTACTGGGGACTTGTTTGTATGGTAATGAAAATGTAGTTTGTCTAACCTGCTTCTCTCGCAGCACAAACTGTTTCTGATCTGCTGCACCATTTTTGTCCTGGACTGCTGAATTGGACTAATCAATATGAGGGGACACTAAAATGGAGCAGGCTTTGGGCCAATCAGGACTGGGACTCTGAATTGGAGCCTGCTGAAATTGAGGTGTGTGAAGAGAGCCTCTGGGAATTGTAGTTTCTGGCCTGTTGGTGCCTTTTTGCACCTATAGAGGGAGCCCTGCTGTGACTGACAATGGAACCAACCAGCCAAACTCTTTGGATCTGTGTGAAAGCCCCAGAGCTGTTTGTTGGCAAGCCAGATTCGAGTTGGTGGTAAAGAGTGAAGGAGCTCTGCTCTGTTCGAGTGGCGTGGTAGTTTGCACGGGAGGCATGTGTGAGGCCCGAATTATGGCCTGTTTGCTGTTGTGGAGGAAGAGAGAAAGAGAGTCAGAAAAAGTCATTTTCGGATTGAATCTGAAGTTTGAAAAGAAAAGCAAGCTACTGCTGTTGGGACCAGGCTTACCCTGTAGAAGACTGAAGATTTTGCTGAAAGTGATCGGCCTGTCAGGACTTTAGCTACCGTAGTGCTCCCAAGTAATTGCAGTGATTTTTGCGATCAGGACTGAGGAGTCACCTGCCTGGTACAGTAAGCTTTCTTTTACATATAAATGTGGAGGTGCTGGAAGGGGGTCATGATCTGGTTTCCCCATTTGCTGTAAACTGTGTGCTAGTGCTGGAAGCAGTTTTCCCAGCAAGAATTGGACTGAATCCATGCTGCCTGGTGCAGCTAGGCCCTGCCACGAGGGTCCTGCCTCACTACCTTGCTGCACAGAAAGATCTATCATCAAGGGGCCAAGCTTCCTCTGGCAATCCAGAGAGATCATCCATCAGCCCTCCTGTGTTTAGCCTGGGTACCATGAGTACTTAACAGGTTAGCTCCCTGCTACTTTTGTTTAATCAAAGTGTGTCATCTGATTGTTTGTGCTTTTCTTTCCACGAACTGAGCCATCCGGCTCTGGATTACAAATTGTGTGTGCATGTTCTTTTTTCCATCACAGAGCCCCAACCAGCTGCAATGGACCTGGCTAGGCCCTTTTCCCATCCTGGGTACCCAGAGAATGTGACTGAGTGGGACTCTAAGTGCATGGACAGTACTGTGATTATTAATGTGTTCAAGCTAATTAACCTGATTATTCTCCTTCCTTGTTACAGACCACTGAATAAATCAGATCTGTTTGTTTCTGCAAATTTACATTGACTGTGGTGTCAATATATGCTAAAGGTATTGCATTGTTGCTGTTGTACTGCATCACCTTATTTTACAGGGGGTCCCCAGAGTCAAGCTGAAGGAACCAGTCCTGGCAGTAAGTGCCAAGTACAAGTGTATGTGGTTTGCATATCTGGGGTATTGGGAAAGTTACTGTTGTGTACTGTGTGGGCCACTAGTGGGAGAAAAGGGGGAGTCACAGTGTCCCAGAGGGCTGTGACCTGGTTAGACTAGCTACAACCAACCCAGACCTTTGGATGGAGGCACTCATTTTAGAACTCAGGCCCCTTAACCTGTTAGTAGCCAGGCAGGCAGGCAGGGGTAGTAGCCCTTGAGATAGTGCCACCTAGGAGTTACACTTCACTAACTGGGGTTCTGTACTCACTGCCACTTAATCCCTCACTAGCCAAGGTTCTGTTCTCTTTACAGAGCTGGAAATGAAATAATTCACTGGGGTTATCCCACTACTTTGATTTAGGATTGCACATACCTGAAAGGATCTTGGGACAGGTTTCCTCATTCTATGTTATATTTCTACATTTTTAGTCAGTTGTATGCCTTTGAACAAGGGATACATTTTACATGTAAATAATCCTTCCTCATTTTGCTCTCAGAACTGAGTTTCCTTGCCCTGCCACTGCCCATTTTTACCACTAGCCCTCTGTGACTAGATCTCTCACTCTGTTCTGTGCTCTTTACCAATAGCTCCCCCTTCAACACACATGCACTAACCCGGGCTTTTGCATGTTTTGGAGTTTCATCTTATTTAGCTGAAGACTGTTAGGGATAGAAGTGACACTGACTGGTTCATTCTCCATGTTATTTGTTTTGCTTTTCTGCTTTACAGGAGCTTGCTGAGAAGAATTACAGGAGGATACTGGAACAGAAAAAGTTTATTTTTTTTTTCAAATTTCAAACTGTTTCTCAGTACAAATTGGAACCCAGAAAAACTGTGCAACTGTGGTTCCCTGAAAGGGACTGCAAAACCAAGAGAAAGACAAATTACATTAAAGTAAAAAAGTGATAAGTGGATACAAGCTAGTAGTTTGAAGAATTTTAGTCAAAAACAAGGACTAAGTCAAGTTCCTGAGGGAGCAGACTTCTGGGGTGACCACTTTTTCTGTGACGAGAAAAGATCAGGAGTCCCATACCCAGTGTCAGTTGGTAGTGCTACTGCCCCCCCCCCCATTGCACCACCAGCAAAAACTGATATGCACAATCATAGATCTTGGGAGCATCATGTGATGCTATGGACCAATCACAGCACTTCCTTCATTTGTAAGTGAGACAGTCATATTATCCTAGGAGTGTCTCACGCATTGAGCTGCACTAGCACGCTTCTTGCTGATCACTTGAGCCATAAACATGTAGAAGAGAAAAATATATATTTTTAAGTTATATGCTCTATAATAACTTTATGGGTCTGGTTCAAGGGCCTCATATAGAAATACAACTGTTGCCGCATATGACCGTATATGTCAGAATTTCTCATTTTTGGTTTACAGTTCTCTTGTCTTAAGAACACTTTTTTTTTCATAAGGGGGCCCTCCAACAAGACCCCAAAACTTATAATGGAAATAAGTCACTGGGAAGAGAAGTGTCCCCCGTGACTAGGTTGCAATGCAGATGAGGGTCACTGAACGTTCAAGGTGGCAAAGGGGGTTTCCAACTAACACCTGAAATGCAATAACTACAGAGGAGAGGACTGTCCATAGCATAGTGGCAGTAGCATGGTGCCATGCTGTGCAGAGCTCTGGGTAAACAGCGCCATGACTGTAGACTTCCCACCTACTCATCCAACTGTAACCCCCAGGGGCGCTACCCTTAGGGCCACTACCCCTGCCTGCCTCCACTGAGACAGGGTGAGGGGCCCAGATCCATTGGCGGGTGCCTCCACCCAGAGGTCGGGGTGAATACTGTCGAGGTTGCCTTGGTCACAGCCCTCTGGGTTACTGCAACCCCCCTTTTGTCCCACTAGTGGCTCACACTGGGTACCAACAATTCTTTTCACCAATACACTTACCCCCCGGGTAGTATCTCTCAGCTCACTCCGGGGACCCCCTGTAGAATAAGATACAGTTATATCACAGTCACTATACAGCAATTCAACAGGGATGCACAGACCAGCCAGGGTGTAGTTGCAACACACAAATCGGATTTATTAAAGGGGGATAACAAGGAAGGGGAAATCAGGTTAATTGGCTTATCACTATGCTTATCTACCTAGGGCTCTGTGCACAGGCCTAACCCAACAAGTTACTGTCCCTGGGTACCCAAGCCCTAGTGGCTAGTCCAAACCGTGGCAGCTGGTAGGGGCTCTTTCACAAAGAGAAGAGAAAAGGTTAATTAAACAGTCAGCAGTACAGTAATTCCATTTAGATCCAATGTTGCAATTCAACAGGGAGCTACCCTGAATTAGTACTCACAACCTCCAGACAAGATAGGGTCCTTCAACGTCAGCAGGGCTGCTCCTGAGCTCCACGAGCCTCCTCACACATTTATATGGCAAACTCTAAACAAGGCAAAGTCCTTTAATGGCAGCAGGATTGAACTTGAGCTCCACGAGCCTCCTCACACATTTATATGGCAAACCGCAACAAGGCAAAGTCATTTAATGGCAGCAGGATTGAACTTGAGCTCCACGAGCCTCCTCACACATTTATATGGCAAACTGCAACAGCAATAGCAGAGGGGTACCACACCAGGCAGCTGCTTCTAGGCTCTCCAGCTTTCACAGTCACTAAAGCACAGCAATGGCAGCTTTTTCACTCCTCCCGTGGACCGAGCGCGATTCAGCAATTCTCTCCAGTCCTCCTGCAGGTCGAGCCTGGTGGGTAGCTGTGCAGGACACAGCCTCCTCTGACCACCCACTGACGGATTTAGTACGACTCACTTGTCAGGGCAAACGGCCACCTTAGGCCTTTCACGCGCTTCCCGCGCGAACACTCCCCAAGCGCAGAAGCACAGAGCTCCTCACTCTTCACCTGCCACAATGCATCTAATCTCCACAGCAAAGGGCTCTTCCTACAGCTCGGGCGCTACCCACTTTCATTGGCTGGCTGGACATGCCAGTCATTTCCTCCTGCCTTCAGTGGTGCAAAAGAGCGCCATAGCCCATAATGCCTTTCCCAAAATACAAACAGTCCCTCTATTGGTCAGCCAACTCTGTAGGGTCCCGAGGTACTGATTGGCCCAATTCAGCAGTTCTGGAGCAAGATGGAGGAAACAGTCGAAACAGTCCTGGCTGTAAAGGAAGGCAGGTTAGCACAGCTACATTATCATTATAACTTTACGTTATTTCCAGAAACAATCACATCCCCCTGTAGAGCTCCCTCTGCACCACTAGCGATGGCAGAAACGGAGCGAAAAATCAGCAGCCTGGGTGGGACTCAGGCATACAACCCCACAGCCCCACTCCATTTCAATTACTTACAGCTGCAGCAGGCAGCCCTTAAAGAGACAGCTTGCGGAGGCTTTTTAAAGCACTCACTGGCTACCCATTTAAACGGCTTTAATGCCGAACTCCAACCAGGCACGGAGCATTTAACCAAGCTCCGGGGAAGCTTTTAGGAACCCCCATTTGTAGGGGGTTACACCCTTCCTGGCCTGGGAAAGCTTGACGTCCGCGTCAAGCAGTTACCTTTAAATCACATTTAAGGCAAACAGCTGAGTTAACACTATATCGCATTCTGAATTACATACATGAATATTACATTCACAACATATTATGGTTTATACACATTGTACACATAACTATTGTCCCCTTCTTTAAATTAGGTCCTTAGCTCCTGCTTATGGCACTGGGACTGGGGAAACCCTCCCTTTTAGTTACTGGCGGGTCACCTGAAACAGGGGCACCACACTCAAAGGACAATACTAACAATCTGGAGTTATCCTCCAAGGCTAACTTAGGCAAGGAACTCGGGGACACATACACTCCTTTGTGAACCACATTTAAGGGCAGGTCCACTGGCTTACCCAGAGATTCATAGCTCAACTTTATTACTGGCCGTATTTGTCGGCCGGATCGTCTAGGGGTCTTGGGGGATCCTAAACCAGGCCCTGACTCCACTTCAGTATCAGTGACATTAGCAACGGGAATCTCCTCAAGGGGAACAGGTTCAGTGCTCATAATACTATTAGGGACTTGACCTTCTATCCCTGAACCCACCCCACTGGGCTATCTGGGGGTGGTTTAGGTACTAGAGGGGAACCATCAGGGCATTCAAAATAGCCTTCCGATTCGGGCATATCACTGGCTTGTTCCCCCATCTCACTGTCTTCTTCTGAAAAGTCAGATAATTCAGCCAGGCCAGACAGTTCAGCCAGGCCTAAGGACTCAGCCCCTTGAGCTTGTCTGCTACCCCATTCATCTTCTGGAGGCATTGCCTCCGGGGACAAAGTAGAGGGCTCAATCAACACAGATGGGCCAACTTCAGTTCCTGAGTTAATAAGGGGATTGCCCCGAAACAATTGACTTAGTTCATAAGAGGGATAGTATTCAACATCATCTTCGCTGTCTTCTGACACTGAGTGTTGACCATCTCCTTCTGCAGGGGGGGTTTGACAAGGCTCCCTTGGTGGACTTGTTGAAGGCTCCACGGGCTTGGGTCCTCTCTTAGTAACAGATCTAGTCACGGGCCTGGAAGGAGTGATAGAGGAAGGTTCAGCTTCAATCAAGATCTGCCCAATTGGCAGCAGATGATTTTTGTGTATGGTTTTCACATCTTTCGAATTGTTTTCAGGCTGCACTTTATACACAGGTAGGTCTGCCAGCTGTCCCACAACAATATGAGGGAGGTGATGCCATCTGTCGGCAATTTTATGTTTGCCATGCAGTCCCAGATTTCTCAACAACACTCTATCCCTTCTCTCAACTCTACTGTTTTCACTTTTGTCTATCTCTCCTTGTTAGCCAGATTCGTTTAGCAACCATGGTCTGGGGCCAGTTGGTAGGCATGATTTAATTGGGCCTTTAATTTATGCACGTACTGTAGATGGTTTTCTGCTCGCACCCATCAGGGAAACCCCAAAACACACATCCACTGGCAATCTTGCCTCTCTTCCAAACATCAGTCGATAGGGGGAAAACCCTGTGGCATCACTTTTCGTACAATTGTAGACGTGAACTAAAGTGCTAATCTGTTGGCTCCATCTCGATTTATCTTTTGATTGTAAGGTGCCCAGCATGTCAAGCAATGTATGATTAAACCTTTCAGGCAGAGGGTCTCCCTGCGGATGATAGGGGGTGGTTCGTGATTTGCGTAGCCCCCACAAAGATAGCATCTCTTTAATCAAGCGACTCTCAAAGTCCCTTACCTGATCGGAATGAATCTGCTGCGGAGCCCCATAGTGGATGAAAAAATTCTCAACAAGTATCTTAGCCACTGTAGTTGCTTTCTGATCCTTGGTCGGGAAAGCCTGTGCATACCGGGTTAAATGATCAGTGACCACCAATATGTTGCTAACACTTTTCAGATCAGGCTCTAAACTCAGAAATCAATACAGACCAGTTCCATAGGAGCACTAGTAGTAATGTTGACCAGTGGAGCAGCTCTCTGGGGTAACGCTTTCCTTGCAAACAATGACCACAGGTCTTGACATACTGTTCCGTCCGCACTCATCTTTGGCCAATAGAATCGAGCCCGTACCAAGTCAAGTGTTTGATCTATGCCCAGGTGCCCCATCTGATTATGTGAACAGCCTTGGAACTGATCTGAAAGCTGAGGGCAGCACCAGTTGTTGTCGCTGTACCCGGCCCTCCTTACTCACAGCTCTCTATATAGTAGTTGGTTGATCAGCTTTAATTTGGGCCCTTCTTTGTACAACAAGGTAGTCCGCAAGTCAGTGGAACGTAGTTTGGATACATCCCTTCCAGCCTGCAAAACCTCTATGGCTGTTCTTATCATAGGGTCACAGGATTGAGCCTGTTGGAGATCATCATTGTTGAGTTGCGGCAGGGAGCTGGTGTCCAATGCAGAGAAATGTCAGTAGGCGGCAGGTATACAGTTTTCCGGCGGCCCCAAACAATCTGCCACACAGTCCACCGTGTCAGGAGACACCTGTTCTTCTTTATTAAATTCCTGGCACAGGGCTCTTATGTCAGGCTCAGACAACCAGACCCATTCAGTCTGGGACGCAGGCCTCCGAGAGAGAGCATCCGCATCTATATGGTTAAGGCCTGCCTGGTATTCTACAGCGTAATCGTAGGTGGCCAAGGCAGAGAGCCACCTATGCCCAGTAGCATCCAATTTGGCGGAGGTTTGTACATAGGTCAGAGGATTGTTATCAGTCTTTACTAATATCTTGGCACCATACAAATAGTCATGGAACTGATCAACAATGGCCCACTTCAAAGCCAAAAACTCTAATTTGTGCACGGGGTAATTCTTCTCTGACGGCGTCAGACTTCTACTGGCAAATGCTACAGGTCTCAGTCCATTCGAATGCTCCTAGTACAATACAGCCCCCAATCCTTGCAGACTGGCATCAGTATGAAGAGTGTAAGGCTTGGCTGGGTCAGCATAGGCCAACACGGGTGCGTGGGTGAGTTGATATATGATGTCATGAAAAGCTTCCTCACACTCAGCAGTCCGTCAATCCCCGAACATATCGTTTGGCCGAAAGTACTTCTTTTCCATGTCAGTGTACACACCCTTCTTATACTTTTTGTGAGTAGGCGGATACCCCTGAGTGAGATTAAGGAGGGGGCGAATCACTCGTGAATAGTCTCTGACAAACCACCTATAGTATCCACAAAACCCCAGGAATTGTTGCAGCTCTTTTAAATTTCTGGGTTGAGGCCAAGTGGTCAATGTCTCCACCTTGCCAGGGTCAGTCTCTATGCCCTCAGTGGACACTATATGGCCCACATATTTCACGGAAGTCTGGAAGAATTGACACTTGTCGATAGACAACTTAAGGCTGAAATCCTCCAACTGATCCAGGACTTTGAATAATCGTTGCTCATGTTCTTCCAATGATCGCCAAACACTATAACGCCATCTAAATAGACCAAACACTCGAGTAGGTTCATGTCCCCACAGCTCATTCCATCAAGCGCTGAAAGTGGCTGGGCACCCAAATTCCTTGAGGCATCCGGATAAACTCATAGAAACCTAAAGGCAAATGAAAGCAGTCTTCTCCCGTCATCTGAGGCCATCGGATCTGATAATATCCGTCCAAGATCCAACACAGAGAACCACTTACTACCATTCAAACAATCCAAGGCCTTGTATGGTGATATGGTATATTGATCTGGAATGGTCCGCCTATTCAAAGTGTGATAGTCTACACACATCCGAACTGCCCCATTTTTTCCTTACTACTACAATGGGGGAGGCATAGGGGCTCCTAGACTCTTGAATTACACCAGCAGCCAACATTTCTTGCAGATGCTGCCGTACATCATCTATGTCAGCGGGAGCCAGACGTCGGGATCTCTCTCGGAAAGGTCTTTCGTCGTGCAATCGAATGTGATGCTCAGCCCCTTGTACACATCCTACATCCCACTCCTTCAGGGAACAAATCTGGTTCCTCTTGGCAAGCCTCTCACTGACCCTTTGCTTCCAATCAGTAGGCAGCGGGGAGTCACCAAAGTCAAACAAATCAGGAGCAACTCTATCACTCATCCGAGAACTCTTTCTATTTGGTAGTACAGCAGTATCCGCACAATGAACGCTAGCCAGGGTACACCCTCTTCTTATCCGGATCGCTTTATCAGACACATTGTGCACTTGAACCATCACCCTCTTAACGTAAGCATGGGCTCTAGCCGGCAGAATGCTGGGTCTGAGCAACAACCCCTCAGGTAATCCTCCCTATGCAGGCGCATCCAACATCAACAACTTGTTCTTGACATCTGTTTTTAGTCGTACCTCTCCATGCAGAACACATTGCGCATTTGGGGCAAGTACCACGGGGGCTGGGTCCTTTTTCCATACCACCCCCACAGGGCCTTCAGGTTCCTCCAGACTACCCTTCTCCTGAGTGGCCCTGACCTTTTGAATCACAGCAGGTATGCTCAAAGCTCGCCCAGTTTGGAATGCTCACTTCTCTGAGCACAATTAGGCCAATCGTCCAAACATGTGTACATTTGTCCCAATCAACAAGGGCACCCCATCGTATAGTCCAGTGGTTGGGCAAACTAACACTAAGGTTTCCACTTGCTCATCTATTCCATTCACAGTTGCAGGAAACGATAACCAGACACGAATGTACCCCAAATATGGATAGGTCTTGTCGCTCAACCCCCATACATGTAGACCAGTTAGAGGCTGCAGGGGCACCTCAGATAAGTGTGCTTGGTACCAGTCCTGAAACATGATGGTCACCTGGGAGCCACTGTCCAATACAGCTCGAGTGGGAATTCCATTTACCTGCACCCGGGTCTCCATAGATGGCCCAACCACATCGGACCAGTTGGGGGTAGCAATATTAGTAGCCTGACGGGCATGGGCTTGAATCACAAAACTTTTCTTGGGGGCCCGAGACTGGGCCTGGCAGTGTCGGGCGATCAGTCTGCTGTTAACTTTCCTTAGATTCTCTGGCCTCTGGCACTCAGGCTGGAAATGCCCATCCTCCCCATAGTGGTAACAAAACTTGGGGTCCCGGGGATCACTATTCTGAGGGGGTCCCTGAGGGGAATGAGAAAGCTCTCTAGGGCTAGGGTTCTGGGCTCTACATGACTCAGGGGCCCCAGGCCGAATAGGGTACACAGTAGACTGCTTTAAGTCCTTCACCAGTTCCCGTAAATTCCTGATCTCAGCCCTCAATTCACCCTCCACGTAAGGGTCAGAGGAGACAACTTGCATCCCCACAGTACCTGGGAAATCTGGGGACCCCTCGGACCCTCCAGGTGAGCCAGTCTCCTCAGGGGTGTTAGACTCAAGGGTCCCACTAGGGTTCACTGCCCCCACACAGGGTTCCCACCCCTCTTCATCAGTCTCCACTTCTCGAATTTCCCTCATCAAGTGACAATATTCAGGCAGGGTGGCCCGCCGATCATGCAACTTGAGTTTCAGTAGCGTTACACTAGAGAATCTGGCAGACTTTAAAATATGTTCTAACCGAACCTGATTCAGGGCTGCATCAGTGATTCCCCCTTTTCTACAAGCCTTCTGCAATGCCCGCTCCACTCTAGTAACAAAAGCAGACAGTTTTTCATTTCTCCACTGCTTAGCAGACCGGAATTTCCATAGTAAATCTTCACCAGTCTCTGTACTTCCAAAAACCCCTTCTAAAGCAGAGAGATACTCTGCAGCAGTGGCTTCCGGACAAGTGGCCCGGAAGAATCTAATGGCTTCTAAGGCAGGACCCTGCAAACTCTCCATCAGCCTCTTCCTTTTCTCCCCCTCAGAGCATTGCCACTCCTGGACTAAAGGGGTGGCATAGTCCATCCACGCCTCCAGGTCATCCTCCCCGGAAGGCACTGGTACCATGCCAGAGAAAAGCTTTAACTTACGGTAGGAATCAAGCTGTATGGATGGGACTGCCAAGGGCAAAGAAGCCAGCACAGAGCTTTTGGGTGGGCAAGGGGAGGTGCCCGGGAACCCTGAGGGGTAGTATCACTGGACAGATCCACGGCTTGTAGCAACCCCTGGGTAGTCCTCCCCTCCACAGCTACCAATTTAAGCAGTTTGTCTTTAAAACTGTTCATTTGAGGAGACCCCCCAGGAGTGACTGACCCACTTTGGATATGAATTAGCCTCCACCCCTGGGACGCACCCTCCGGGTAAAGTACAGGAGGTACCTTCTCAGGGTCGATGGCCACACTGCATAGGAGTAACACCTGTAATGTCTGATCAAGCAAATCAGCCATATGCCCTTTCACTTCAACCTTACCCAAACACTTTACTCGTTCTGCAAGAGAGACAATATCAGCAGCTGAGGTACCCAATGGCACATCTAACAATAATATAATCTTCTGGGAATCTAGCTCTTCTGCTTCACCCCAACCCATCAGTTTGTGTACCATGGTTTTGATGGGTCCCAGCTTAATTTTTTCCAACATTTCCCTTCCCATTTTTTCCATCTTTGGGGTATCTCCTCACTGAGCCACTAGGGGACGCTAATCCCAGCGGTGCCTCCAATTTGTAACCCCCAGAGGGCGCTACCTTTAGGGCCACTACCCCGCCTGCCTCCACTGAGACAGGGTGAGGGGCCCAGATCCGTTGGCGGGTGCCTCCACCCAGAGGTCGGGGTGAATACTGTCGAGATTGCCTCAGTCACAGCCCTCTGGGTTACTGCAACCCCTTTGTCCCACTAGTGGCTCACACTGGGTACCAACAATTCTTTTTCAATTACACTCTACCCCGGTAGTATCTCTCAGCTCACTCCGGGGAACCCCTGTAGAATAAGATACAGTTATATCACAGTCACTATACAGCAATCCAACAAGGATGCACAAACCAGCCAGGGTGTAGTTGCAACACACAAATCGGATTTATTAAAGGGGGATAACAAGGAAGGGAAAATCAGGTTAATTGGCTTATCACTATGCTTATCTACCTAGGGCTCTGTGCACAGGCCTAATCCTACAAGTTACTGTCCCTGGGTACCCAAGCCCTTGTGGCTAGTCCAAACCGTGGCAGCTGGTAGGGGCCCTTTCACACAGAGAAGTGAAAAGGTTAATTAAACAGTCAGCAGTACAGTAATTCCATTTGGATCCAATGTTGCCATTCAACAGGGAGCTACCCTGAATTAGTACTCACAACCTCCAGACAAGATAGGGTCCTTCAACGTCAGCAGGGCTGCTCCTGAGCTCCACGAGCCTCCTCACACATTTATATGGCAAACTCTAAACAAGGCAAAGTCCTTTAATGGCAGCAGGATTGAACTTGAGCTCCACGAGCCTCCTCACACATTTATATGGCAAACTGCAACAGCAATAGCAGAGGGGTACCACACCAGGCAGCTGCTTCTAGGCTCTCCAGCTTTCATAGTCACTAAAGCGCAGCAATGGCAGCTTTTGCACTCCTCCTGCGGACCGAGCCATTCAGCAATTCTCTCAGTCCTCCTGCCAGGTCGAGCCTGGTGGGTAGCTATGCAGGACACAGCCTCCTCGACCGCCCGCCCGGCGGATTTAGTATGCGACTCACTTGACAGGCAAACGTCGCTTCTTAGGCCTTTCCCTTGCTTCCCGCGCGAACATTTCCCAAGCGCAGAAGCACAGAGCTCCTCACTCTTCACCTGCCACAACACATCTAATCTCCACAGCAAAGGGCTCTTCCTACAGCTCGGGTGCTACCCACTTTCATTGGCTGGCTGGACATGCCAGTCATTTCCTCCTGCCTTCAGTGGTGCGAAAGAGCACCATAGCCCATAATGCCTTTCCCAAAATACAAACAGTCCCTCTATTGGTCAGCCAACTCTGTAGGGTCCCGAGGTACTGATTGGCCCAATTCAGCAGTTCTGGAGCAAGATGGAGGAAACAGTCAAAACAGTCCTGGCTGCAAAGGAAGGCAGGTTAGCACAGCTACATTATCATTATAACTTTACGTTATTTCCAGAAACAATCACATCCCCCTGTAGAGCTCCCTCTGCACCACTAGCGATGGCAGAAACGGAGTGAAAAATCAGCAGCCCGGGCGGGACTCAGGCATACAACCCCACAGCCCCCCTCCATTTCAATTACTTACAGCTGCAACAGGCAGCTGTTAAAGAGACAGCTTGCGGAGGCTTTTTAAAGCACTCACTGGCTACCCATTTAAACGGCTTTAACGCCGAACTCCAACCAGGCACGGAGCATTTAACCAAGCTCCGGGGATGCTTTTAGGAACCCCCATTTGTAGGGGGGTTACACAACCCTTAACTTTATACCCACATCTGGGCCACCAACATTTTCAGTTATAGTGTGGTCCTCCTGTTCTCGCTTATTGTCTATTATTAGCCACTCTCCCCTAACCCCAGGCCATTCGTAGTCCATGGTATCCAATGATTATCTCCTCCTTAACCCAGTTCCTCATGCCATCTGGCTGACCAATACTCCCTACTGGGTCTTTAGT
Source organism: Neoceratodus forsteri (assembly GCA_016271365.2). Lineage (NCBI taxonomy): Eukaryota > Metazoa > Chordata > Ceratodontiformes > Ceratodontidae > Neoceratodus > Neoceratodus forsteri. The sequence goes on from CM028134.1 coordinate 114,358,841, forward strand.
TTATCAGTACTCAATTTAATCCACTGCAAGTACCTGTTTTACTGATTTCCCTTACAATGCTTGTGATAATGCTCCTTTGCTGTACTGTATAGCTGTATATGTCTACTATTTTTGTAATGCTGTAAATTACTATGACATTTTTCTCCCCTTGAACTATCTTCCCTACGTCTAACCCCCAGGACACATCTGGAAATGAGCTGTTATCAGATTGGTATGTCTTTTCTGGTAAAACCTTCAAAATAAAAATAAATAGATTTAGTTTCCTGCCTGTGTTCTCAAGTAGAACTGCTTTGCATTCTTCTATCAGCCACAGAGTTGCTGTGGCATGCAACCAGGTGTGCACTGACCCAGCCAGCATGTGAGAACTTATGGCCACCCAGTTTTTGTTTGTATCCAGCCATTAAACATTCCGAGGTCAGGGGGCAGGAGACCAGCACAGACAAAACGCATTCTTTGAATACTTCCGTGTTTTCTGGGGCCTCTCCCAGGCTCAGACATGATGCACTTAGTACCATATCATGTATCACATTCCTGTAAACAGAAATTTTCTGTTCTTTTAAAAATGGTCCCTCAGGCATTCGTTCTACAGCTCTTTACTTGGTAGTATTTAAGCACTGGGGAAGCACCTGGGCTGGCTGGCATGTCTAGTCTTCTCATTTCACTTCTTGAAAAGTGATGGATACAAAAGGAAGTGAGCAGAACCATACTGGGGAAAAAGAGCCTACCAGAAATTGGGAGGTTCCGTTTTGCTACAACTCAAGCCAGACTTTGCAGATTTGACTTAGATTTGGGCTTTTTAGAAAAAGAAAATACTAGTTGGGATAACAGTTGGCACGTGATCAGAAACTGTCAGCATCCATGGAGGTGAGCGGCAAGTCTGTGCTAGTTGCTGAGGGGGCGATTGGAACTGGGAGTGGGGGTGGGGTTGAGTGCAGGAATTTCAGCCTGAGGAGCAGGAGGAAGTGCTGGACACCAGGGATAATAATTTAAAAAACATTTGTGGGTGTTTGGGGTGTGGGAGGGACCAATGGACACCAAAAGACCATAGAGGGTGTTTGGGGTGTGAGAGGAACCACTGGAGACCAGTGATAATACAATTTAGACTGTTGAGAGTGTTCCAGGTGTGAGACAGACCACTGGACAGCAGGTATAATGCAGTAAAGACCTTCAAGGGTGTTCGAAAGCAGGAGGGACCACTAGACATCATGGATTAACATCTACTGACAATAGTATCATAGTAAAAGCCAGGAGAATAGGCCCCATGGTCTATCATGTCTGCTCGGAAGCTAGTCCCTTACTGGTAGCGTGCTCCTCCACCCCCCATCCCTAGAGGTGGCCCTCCCTGGCCTCAGCTTCCCCCTGTACCTGTCCCAACCCTTCTTGAATCCTTCCACTGTGGTCTCTTCCACTAGACTCCTGGGCAGTGCATTCCATGGTTCCACCACCCTCTCTGTGAAGTGTCTCCTGCGGTCCCCCCCCGTATGTCCCCCCTTCCAGCTTCCACTCGTGCCTCCTGGTAGTTCCTCCTCCCTTCTTAAGCCTGAACACTTCCCTAGCTCTGCCCTTATTTATCCCCTTTACATACTTGAAAGTCTCTATCATGTCCCCTGAGTCCCTCCTCTCCTCCAATGTGTACAGATTGAGTTCATCCAGTCTTTCCTCATAGGTCCTGCCCTCCATGCCCTGAATCATCCTGGCCGCCCTCCTCTGGACCCTCTCCAGCAGTGCTATGTTCCTCTTAAGATGGGGTCTCCAGAACTGCACACAGTACTCAAGATGACGGCTAACCAAGGCATTATACAGAGGGAGGATAACCCTCCGTTCTCCTGGATGGAATCCCCAGGTTATGCAGCCCAGTATCCTGTTTGCTTTTTCTGCAGCTCTTTGGTAATTCTCTGTGTTATTCATTTTGCTGTCCACCACTATCCCTAAGTCCCTCTCACCTGATGTGACTTGCAGTGTGGTCCACCCAGGGTGTATGCAAATCCCGGGATTCTTAACCCCAGATGCAGCACCCTACATTTCCCTGCATTGAACACAATCCCCACTTCCTTGCCCACCCCTGCAGGGTATCCAGATCCCCCTGCAGGGCCTCTCTCCCCACCTGCCATCTGCCAGTGCTCCCAGTTTTGAGTCATCCACAAAGAGACTCAACCTACTCCTAACTCTCCACCTCATGTCTGAGACATAGGAATTGAACAGGAGTGGCCCCAGGACTGAACCCTGGTGGACCCCACTGATGACCCTCCTGGGGGAAGAGACTATCCCTCCAAACACCACGCGCTGTATTCTCCCCGTAAGCCAGTTTTCCACCCTCCTGGACAACTGCCCCCCACCCATCCCCCAGCTTTGTTAGTAGGCCATTGTAGGGTACTGAATCGAACGCTTTACTGAAATCCATATAGAGGATGTCCACCAGCCTATGTCAGTCCAGGGCACCCATCACTCAGTCATAAAACTCCACCAGGTTAGTCTGGCATGACCTCCCTGGAACAAAGCCATACTACCTGTCATCCAGGTGCCCCAACCTTTCCAGCTGCCCCCCCAGCCTCTCCTTGATAATGCCCTCCATAACCTTGCCTACCACAGATGTTAGGCTAATGGGCCTATAAGTCCCCATCTCCTCTCTGGAACCCCGTTGTGGATAGGCACCACATGAGCCACCTTCCAATCTTGAGGCACCCACCCTGTCTTCAGGGAGATGTTGAAGAATGAGGCTAGTGGAGCTGCCAGCACATCCTCCAGTTCCTTCAGCCCCCTTGGATGCAGCTCATGTGGCCCCGGTGCCTTCTCAGTCTTTAGTGACCAGAGGGCCTCTCTCACCCTATCCACTGTGATTTAGCCCTCCCATTCCCAGTCCTCATGCATCCTCTCCTCCCCTTCTAGATACGACCCATCCCCTGCCCTAGTCTCATCCAGTCCTTCAGTCTCCAACTGACCTCCTGGTTCAGTGGGCTCCTCTACCCTCCCATCAAGTTGGAACGACCCCCCACCTCCCCTGGTAAAGACACAGGCAAAGTACTCATTTACCACCTCTGCTTGTTCCCCAGCTTCCTGCGCCCATCCCCCCAGTTCTAATCCTGCCGATCTGTGCCCTCACTTTTCTTTTCTCCCCTTTGTATCTATAGAACCCCTCCCCCCGTGGATATCCCTGGCCAGGTAAAGCTCCTTCTTCGGCTTGGCCCCCCTTACTACCCTGGTGACCTTCTTAGTCAGAAAATTATACTCTCCCCTCTTCCTAGCCCCCTTGAATGCTTTAAGCATGCATAGGCAGCCTTTTTCTCCCTCACTTCCTGGGTCCACCAACACGGCTTACTGGCCCTACATTGCTTGCGCCTTACCTTTGCGCAAGCCCTCGAAGCCTCCTGCACCCCCTTCTTAATGGTCTCCCACAAGCTACCAGCATCCATGTCTGGCCTTATCTCATCCAAGCACCTTTAAGAATCCTTCCCATTCCCTCAAAGTCCACCCCTCCTGAAATCTATTACTTCTGTGTTAGTGCAAATTTCCTCTCCCCTAGGAACATAAGAAACCAGACCCTGGCATGGTCACTGGCTGCCAACGGGCTGCTCACTCTAGGCTCCTTATCTGGTCAGTATCTGCTAGGACAATGTGCAGGATCCGATCCTGCCTAGTATGCTCCCCCACATACCGGACTAGGAAAGCATCCTTGAAGACATCCATCAACCTCTGCTCCCTGGCCACCGAGGATGTCATAGTGCCCCAGTCTGCCCCCAGCATATTCAGGTCACCCATGATCACCACCCTGCCCTTTCCGAGGCCACAGTGACCCCTAATGTTCTCAGCCAGATCATCCTCCAGTTCCGCTTCTATTGCGAGGGGTCTGTACACCACCCCTGCTTTTAATCTTTTACTCCCCCTTTTGTAGGGTTCCCCCAAATTGCCTCCACATGTCCTTCTGTCTCCTTGATTCCACCAACTACTATGTCATTTTTGACTATCAATGCCACACACTCCTTTCTTTCCACCCCCCTATGCTTCCTAACCATTGTGTATTCCTCTAAATTTAGGTCCCAATCATGCCTCTGGGTGGCCCAGGTCTCAGTAATTGCCGCCAAGTCTGCTGCACCCTCAACTAGCATTGCCTGGAGCTCTGGCATTTTATTGCCCATGCTCCTGGCATTGATCAGGACCATCCTCCACTCTCCCCCCCTCCAGTCTTCTCAGCCAAGTGCAATCCCCTGTCTCTCTTCCTCCCTCAGTTCCCCATGTCTTTTAATGCTACCCAGAGCCCGCTTTGCATGATCTAGTCCTGAACCCTCAAGCTTCCTTGCTGGGGCTTTCACTCTATCACTCCCCTCTTTACAAGTTTAAACCCCACTTATCACCAATGAATCCAAAAAGTTTTAGTTTAAGGATCTCCCTCCCCTTCAGGTTGAGGTGCAGCCTATCCCTGGCATGTAGCCCCTTGTCTTCCCATGTATCACCCCAGTCCCCCATCAATCCATACCCTTCTGACTTGCACCACTCCCTGAGCCACTGGTTAACCCCCCTAAGTTTTTGCTTATTTTCCCAGCTTGCCCTTGGTACTGGCAGTATCTTAGAAAAGGAGACTGAGCATCCTATAGAGTGGCAAACCCCTGGCCAATTCCCTGAATCTTGCTTGTATCTCAAGTTCACTGTTCTCTTCTAAATCCTTTGTTCCCAGGTGAACTAGAAAGTCTGGGGATCCTCCGCATTCCCTTGCCATTGAGTGTAGCTGGAATTTGGCCTTATGTACTGATAGGCCTGGGATACATTTAACCTTGACTGGGCTGCCTTTTCCCTTCCCAACCCCCTCTCACTGGATACCTCTAATCATGGAGTCACCCAGCAGGAGCACCTTTACATCTCCCCCCAAGATACTAGCCTGTTTGTGCCCTTCCATACTCCTTATCTGTCTATGTCCCCCGGCTTGCTCCTTGCACTCCCCACAGCCTGGGTGTCTCTATTTTGTGCATGCCGCCCCAGGCTCCCTCTTCTACCTATGTTCCCCAGTTTTCTCCTCTAACCCCCTGCAACTTGGGGGTCACAGGTCTTTATGTGCCCTTCCAGACTCTTTCTCCTGACTATGGCCCCCTGCTTGTTCCTCACCCCTCCCACAGCCTGGATATCACTAGTTTAATTGTGCCTTTCCAGGCTCCCTCTTCTGTCTCCCTTTCCCAGCTAGCTCCTTGCATCCCTCACAGCCTGAATATCACTATTCACCCCCTTAACTCTTCCCCGGTTGGTCTTTTACCATTGACTATTCCACCCAGGCCTCCTATTCCTGCTTTCCTTCTTCCCTCCCTTCCCCTCTCAGGTTCTGCAATAATGGACCCTTGTGCCCTAGTGCTCTGTACACTCCCTCTTCTGGAGACTCAAGTCTCAGAGCTGGCCTACCCAGAGTGCTCCCCTCCTTACCCCCCTCCTTGTCTGCATTTCCCTTCCTCAACTCTGCCTTGCTCTGTCCTGGGTCCTGGCCTCATCCACCCTGACTCTGTTCTGTGCATCCTGCTTTGCCTTACCTCCCTCAGACCCAGGCTCCTGCCCCCTTCCCTCCTGTCTGGTGCCCTGGTCTCACGTTCCCCATGCCCTACCCTCCTTTGGATCTGGCCCCCCATCCCCTGCCCCCCGACACCTGACCAATCCCTCCCCATCATCTTGCACCCCCTGCCTGCCAGCTTCTTCCACCTCATCATCCGAGTACAGCAGGGTGAAGCGATTTGTAAGTGTGATGCCTGCCCCAAGCTCACCCACTCCTGTCCCCCTCTCCTGGCTCTCTCTGGGCCGCTCCCTCCTTTTGGAGTGAAGACAGTACACTGGTGCTTTCATGTCTCTCCCCCCGGAGTGACCATGTGGTCCTAGTCCTCTCACTCCCTCCCCTATACCCTGGGGTATGCCATTTTGTCCTCACCTATCATCATATGGTTCCTGCCACTCCTTTCTTCTCCAACCCACCCCCCTCCCTCGAACTGCTTCCTGATCCCCTTGACCTCCCACCTGAGGCCTGCCAGCTAGTAACACATTGGGCATCCCCCAAACCTCCATGCCCAATTCAATATTATGGCCATCCTTCACCCCATACATCCAATCCCCCACCCGAAGATACCGACTCTTGCATCATTCAATCCTATCCTCACTGTTAGGTGTGGGCAATATGGGTCCCCCACAGCAATAAAAGTACCATCCAATCCGTATACACTCAATCAATCTACAATCTAAAGGTATCCTCCAATCCGTATACACTCAATCAATCTACCCTTTTCCCAGCAGTAGCCAGCATATGCCTGAGCAATCAATACAAACAGTACCCAAGATGTAGTAGCAAGCACTACCCAAGCGTCAAACTAATAGGATTAGGATGTTGCAAAGCCTTATGGGACTCACCTAATAAATGTAGGGTGAGCCTTGGGGTAGGTGGGGTTGCAGGGCGGGTGGGTGGAGTACACCACAGGCTGTGTCAAAACACAATCAGCCAAGGAGTCCTCTGGCAGTGACTCCTCACACAATCAGCAACTTGTCTGCTGGAATCCCTTACTCCTGCCCAAACTAAATGTAAAAGTGCAATAAATAACAGTTAAGACCAGCCCTCAAATACAATTACAAACACACAGAAATACCAGCCAAGAAAATCTTTCAGCTCTACTTACACTCACAGCTACCAGCTAGAGGCTCCTTCTCCCCCTCCACTAACTGAAGACTAACTGAGATGGCAGTTACACCTCACATTCAAACAGCACTAATCCCCTGTAATATGATGCCAGCACTTACAGGCCAGGCAGCAACTTTTAAAGACATGAACACCAACCTGTCTGCTAGAATCCCTTACTCCTGCCCAAACTAAATATAAAAGCACAATAAATGGCAGTTAAGACCAGCCCTCAAATACAATTACAAACATACAGAAATACCAGATAAAAAAATCTTTCAGATCTACTTACACTCACAGCCGCCAGCCAGATGCTCCTTCTCCCCCTCCATTAACTCAAGACTTTTATAAGGATTGTGGGTGCTGTGAGGGCACTCAGGCTGCAGCCTCATGCCTCACAATGCACCTGGGGTGTTGATTAATCCCCAATAACCCCATATGCTGTCATGGGTTATTGTTTATTTCCCAACCAGTTAAGCATGCACCCTCCCAAACTTCACAGCTGTCGAGAGAAAAATCCAAAGAAAAAAACATAGCTGGTGACATTTTTACAGGGATTGGGGGGCAGTGGTTAGGGGGCACAGGTCATATGGACAATTTTTTGGGAGGCAGCAATTAGCATGGCACTGACAGCTCCTTACTTCCTCTCCAACCTTGCCAATATTCCGGTGCCCCTATATGCAAGGTGCTAACAGCTGCTTTGCATAGTCACACTGGCATATTTTAGAGCCAGTCACAAACTGGTTAGTACTCACTAACCATGCCATCCAACATGGCATTTTGCAGTCCATCCCTGTTTTGGGCTTGCAAAGTGGTGTTAGTGAGTCACTAACCTGTTTTGCGATTACTAAGCACAGTCAAATATCCCAACCCCAGAGCAGACACTGGTTGGAGTGCACCTTAAATATAAAATGGCAATTCTGCACAATGCAGGCCAGATTTTTCTCTTATGTTTGCAAATATTTCAAAGGGGTCATCCCATATGCTGAGTTTCCTAGGATCGTGTAGTTAGTCTTCAACCATAGTGGAAGCAGTATGACCTTGGCCAACACTGGAAGAACTACTGCCTTTATCAATATCATGTAATTGTGACCAAATGTCACCAGCTTCATCTTTTTCATTGGATTTTTCTCTCGATGGCTGTGAGGTTTGGGAGGGTGCATGCTTAACTGGTTGGGAAATAAACAATAACCCATGACAGCACATGGGGTTATTGGGGATTAATCAACACCTCAGGTGCATTGTGAGGCACGAGGCTGCAGGCTGAGTGCCCTCACAGCACCTGGGGTGTTGATTAATCACCAATAACCCCATACCCTGGAGTGGGTCATTGCACTTATAACTTGGGTTATGTTAAAAAAGAGAAAAAATACACAAGTTCATTTTTCCCTATTTGAAGTGGGAAGATTGACTGTATCCTGCCAACTGGAAAAGTAGTCTCCACAACTGCTGTATATGTTAGTACGTTCATGGAGATACAAATGCCAGAAATATTGTACAGAAATAATTTCTGACATGTGTATGTGCATCACATCAATAACATATGCTTGCTGCAGTAGGTCAGCTGCTCGCTGTCTCTCTCTTTGTCTCCATCTCTCTCCTAGTTGCCCCCTGTGGTCCGCTGCTCCCTGTTTTATTTCTTGCTCTCGCTCTCTGTTGCTGCTTCTTCCAGGCAGCACTACTGCTTTGGGGACTTACTGTCTGTCTGCAGCCGGAGTTGGGAGATCACTGCAGATGGAGACTATGTCTTTGGGGGGAGGGAAGGGGGTGCACGGGACCTGCACCGCAACCTTCAGTGTAACACACAGTCAGAGCAGATCACATTGTCACACATCTTGAGGGGGGAGCCACTGGCTCACTCTGTCACAGATCATGCTGTGGGGGGACGAACACAAGTCAGGGAGTTTTGTGACTGCAGAGCATGGGGGAACAGTACATTTAGACACTGATTCTGTGTCTCCTGCCTGTGCTGCCTGTCGCTCACTTGCTTTAGCTCTCTCACTCCCTCCACTGTTGGCTGCATGACCTGTCGTGCACCACTTTCAACAATGGCTGCCTTTTGCGATTCATTTTTACCACTCATAATGAGTGCAGGTCTGCCCAGGGATCTGCCTTGAGGCTGTTTTCAGCAACTGTGCATTAAGCATTAATGCATGACAGGGTGTGCTGATAATGTGGATTAATACACACCTTGGGGGTGTTGTGAGGCACGAGGATGCAGCTTGAGTGTTCTTACAGCCCCCAGGGTGTGCGTTAATCCAAATTATCAGCACACCATCTTGAGCGTTACTGCACTTATTACATGGGTTATGTTTAAACAGCAAAACAATATCAAAAATGTGTTTTTTTGCTGTTTAAGCTTCAACAAAAGGTGCTGTATCCTTCCACCTTGCAAAGTAGGCCATAAGAAAAAAACAAGATATCATTGTAGTTATGTACCAAGAAATGTGACAGATGCACTAGTGATATGATCTGTCACATTTCTCATGCATTACATACTCTGCTGCTATGTACCACATGCACTTTACCAACCCCCATGCACAAACTGTGCATTAATTGCACTGGTCACTGATGAAACCAGTGTGGTTGGAAAAGATGATGGTGTGTGCCGCTACTACTGGACAGTCCCTCAGACTACCCATGTTATAATATGATACATCACTCTGTTCCCCCCAGGACACACCTAGAATCCAACAGATTCTGATGCCCAGTGTGTCTTCCTGACCAAATATATTAATTAAATAACATAGAAACTTAATAACTTTAGGTCAGAAGGATCCATCAGGTTATGCTCCACACATACTTCATATCAAATCAAATCAAATTTTATTTTTATAGCACCTTTCAGAACCAAGGCGCTGTACATAAAATCAGTTACAGATAAATATAAATATAAGTTAAAAACAGGGACAATAAAAACAAATTAAACATAGGGAAGGCTAAATTAAATAAATATGTTTTTAAACTCAATTTTAAACCTATCGATGGTCAGGCATTCTCTTAACCAATGAGGTAGAAAATTCCACAGGGTGGGAGCCGAAAAAGAAAATGCACGGGCACCAGATATCTTCAATTGCACCCTGGGAATCTCTAGCAATCCCTTTTTGGAGGATCAGAGAAGACAGAGGGGGCAGTAGGGTACCAGGAGGCCTTGTAGGTCACCAGGTCCCTGATCATGTAGGGCTTTAAAGTTTAGCAAGCCAACCTTTAAGGTGATCCACCACTGAACAGGCAGCCAGTGCAGCTCATGGAGCACAGGCATAATATGACTGGACCTGGAGGTCCCAGTCAAATGCCTGGCAGCTTACTAATGAGTATCCTGTGCAAACATGTACTAATTTATAGGATTTGCCAACACAGTGTGCTAGCCAGAGTACCTTGTGATTTCCTTGGTAAGACCTGTGTCCAGGCTTACTTTGACGGACTGTACTGTCACATCCACTAACCCTGCTGATACCCTGTTCTGTAGGTTCACTACCTTCTAGGAGAACAAGGGCCTCCTAACTTTACCCTTATACCTGCCACCTCTGAGATTCAGGATATGCTATTATGATGCCCTGCTGTAACACATCAAATCAAACATCCCCATCTTTTTAGCTTTGTCAATACATTTGGTTGTATTACAGAGTAGCTGACACATCCGGGGCAGGCAACTCATGTTCAGTAGCTGCCTGTTCCGGGACCCAAAGTAGCCACAGTGGTCATTTTTTGCACATGGATTAAGTAGAAACACAAGTTACACCTAAAAGATTGCTGGTCCCTGAACAGCATTATAATGCTATACATGTCCCTGCAGCCCCTTCCCTACTTTGCGTCATCAAAATGCTTTTTTTTGGCAGGGCTACAGCAGGTGCTTGGCAGCTTCAGGAACACTAGGAAGTCTGATCATGCCTCTATTGAGGTAAAAAGCTACCTGATCTTTTACCACAAAACAAACTGACACAATGGCTACTTTAAGGACTGTGATCATGTTGCCCCTGAAAGCAGTCTTGATCCCCAGTGGTCTTACCCAGTTACTGAAAACCAAATAACAACATGTTTTCTGGGTCAAATATGTTAATAGCCTACAGTGTCTCTTCACAGCTTTTATAATCCATATATCCATGACCATTTTGGTGTCGCTGGGTTGCACCCTTTCCCCTGCCTCAGTGTCCTTTTAGTACTGGGAGGCACAGAACTGCATGTAGTACTTGAGAAAAAAAATCAATAACTACTTCTCCGAGCTTCTTCTGAGAAGCTGTTTTTAAGTGAAAGGATATCAGCTACAGTTATAATGCTTTTTATACATAAAAGTGCCCAATTTACAGCCTGTTAGCAGGATAGTAACTCTAGTGACTAAAATGTTACGCTGTTATTTCCAACAGAATACTATTGTAATTGTGGGATTTAAACCAAGGTCAGTTGTTTTTTCTGGCTTCTAGACTATACCACCTTCCTTATCATATCACCATATTACTAACCTATACAATATCGACCATGTGCAGAATCAATTTATACATACAGTATACAGTACATATATCATAATACATGGGTCACTGTGCACTATAAGTTTTTGTATTCACACATCTGAGGTGTGTTTTGCCACATAAAATATGATAGTGAAGCAAAAAACATGGTTCCTACAGTAAAGATTTATAAAACAAAGTCACCTATAGTTTATTTGATTTAATATTTGTTAGGGTCAGATGTACAGGTAAGCTGACAGATGTTGTACTGCTGTTTTCAGTTAGTGGGACAGCATAACTGTTTCCTGTGCTGGTGATTGAGCTGCTGTGACTCTCTATATCAACCTAGTGTGTTGTTACTCCAGGTTGATACAGAGACTATAGGGTCTGAGTGGAATGTTACTGACTTTTGTTTTGAGGGGAGGACAGATTGTGGTGATGAGCCAGAGCAACAGGGTGTATATGTGTGTGTGTGTTTGTGTGTGAGGAGTTTCAGTCTAGGGAGTCACCACTATAGCGTGGCTTACCATGGGCTTTGTGGAGGTATCCCCTAGCCTCATGGGTGGAGATGATGCGGAGACCAAAAAGGGGGATGTGGGAAGGGGGGGTCTATGGGCAGGTGTAGGTTCCGGGGCGGTGAAGAAGTTTGGGGAACGGTACAGCTAAGGTCAGAGAATGTAGCATTTAGAGCTTTATGTATGGCCAGGGGGTCTTGGGCAAGGGAGCCATCAACAGAGAGCTTAGTGGGGGGGTAGCTATTTTCCCACTAAACTCTTTGATATTCTCCCAGAACTTATGCTCGGAGCTCCAGGTGGAAGAGAGTGTTTGCTGGTAGTAGGTTACCCTGGCTTGCCGTACAGCCCAGGTGCATTTGTTTCTGGTCTCTCTGTATCATTGTCTATCTGGTGGGAGATGGGACTCTAGGACCCTGTGTCAGAGATTATCTTGAAGTTGCATTTGAACAAGTAGTTGTTGGGAGATACAGGGAGTGTTACTTTTTTTTTGTTTTGTTTTTTATGCTCCCTCCCAGCTCTGGGCTGGCATCTCCTTCAGGCCACCTATGCCCTCTGAGCCACACTGCCTCGGTTCAGCCACCTCTTCACCACCATATAGCAGAGCCCCGGATGACCCCTGGACATAACTCTTTGCCGGGTGGGTCCCTCCCTCCGAGGGGGACGGCACCGGTTGGGGCGACCAATGCCAAACCTGTTCCGGGGTGGTACTGAGGATGGTGCACACACTGTCCTTGGACTCGTGACTATGGGAGCTGGTGACTGTCATCAGGTCAGCTACAGGGCTCTTTTCCCGTTTGCTCACTGGGAGGTGTGGTGTGCCACAACATAAGGCTGACGTCAATGTTCACCACACCTTCTTAGTGTGTGGGACGCCACATTGCCGTACCCCCCAGTCTCTGCTAGGGGTCAGCAAGAGCCAGGTCATGTCCCGGCTCTCCTCCCGAGAGAAGACGAGATGTCAGTCGACATTCAATCCCTCTCTCCCCGGCCGGCCCTCCAGCACCCAAGTTCGTTCCCAAACCCAGGTCACCGGCGTTGCAAGCAGAAATCCAACTGCTGCACTAGCGGGCCAGCCATGTTATGGTTTTTGATGATGTGTTTGGCTAAAGGAGCAAAGGTGTCACAGGCAGCATTGAAAGTAGAGATAGAGTGGGAGAGGGCAGCATCAACAGACTGGGCATTGTATATGGCGGACCAGTCGCAGTTTGCTAGATAGGTTTTAGTCACCTGTGGAAGGAAACTTTGGGAGGTGTGAAAAGGACCTTGTTGGACCACCAGCAGGTTACTGGGGAATGGTTGCTAAGGGCATTTGGGAGCTCCGAGGCTTTTGTGAGGTTTTTGGGATGGTTGATAAGAATGAAGTCCAGCAGCATCGAGGAGTCCGAGCTGTCATTAAGTCTGGTAGGGGTCTGGACAACTTGGGTGAGGTCTAATGCTGTGGTAGAGTCCTTGTAGGGGTGGAGGAGGGGGATAGCCAATTAACATTGAAGTCTCCCATGGCAATTAATTCGCAGTTGGAAGGAACTTATGAGATACAGGACAGGACTGATGAGAAGGCAAGTTTTTGGTTGTGAAGGGGGATACAGACTGCCATAACATACAGGATTTTGCCAGGGTTGCTGATTAGTACCTTGGCAGTGAGTGCTTGGGCATTGTGGGAGAGGGAGGGAGGAAGGGAGACAGGCAGGGCTTGTAGAGTATCATTTATGTAGAGGTCACAACCACCTCCTCTTTTACCTTGCCTGTCAGTCCAAAACAGTTAATAGCCTCATAAAGCCACGGACAAGTCCAGGGTGTCTATGGAGGACCAAGTTTCTGAATAGGCCAGAATGTCAGGAGTGTGCTGGGTTAGCCACCCTTGGAACAATGTAAACTTTTTTTGAAGACTACAGATGTTGAGGGAGGAAAAATAGAGTCCATGCATCATTGGAAGAGGGGCACAGGAGGGGAGTTCCAGGATTGGGATGAATGTTACCTGATAGAAGGAGGCTGTGTCAAAGAAGGGCAGACTTGAGGTGTTTAGATTTAAAAGAGGCAGGGGAGAGGAGGGGTTTTAGAAGGAGTTACCGAGATGGGGAGGGAGTGGGTGAGTTGAGCTAGGAGGGCGGGGGAGTAAGGTGGCTAGGGCTGGGGGTGTGGCAACAGGCTGGGAAGCTGGGTTAGGAGTGTGTGGGGGATCAAGCAGGAAGTGCCATATGTCACAACCCCACTCAGCAGGTCAGCCCTCTACTCCCAAAGTGCCAACCTCTGAGCATAGTATTGTGAACAGTTAACAGAACAGGGTAACCCTCCTATCTGTTTTGTGAGTTCGAGTCACTTTTTGTCCCAAATTCTGGAGGGATTCAAACTGTTAACCTCTTGCTAGCATACCCAATGTATAGGCTCAGATAATACTGCTCTTCAGGGAAATGCCAGATACCTTTCGCCTATGGGCACCCAACCAGATATTACAAAATGAACCCTTAAAACTCTATGCTAGACCTTAGAGAAACTCTTACCTGTTTCCCAATTTGGTCTCCCAATAAGCTTAAGCACAGTGTCAGTTTTAACCATCTAAGCTTCACTTACAAAAAAAAGAAGTTTCAAGGCACACTAGGCAGTTTCTGTTTTAAAATATATACAGTATCTTTACTTTAAAATAGATAAAACTAGGTAAACAGTAAATACAGAACAAAATATCCCAATGCATACAATCTTAAAAACAAAACAGGTTTAAAAGTTCAAAATTCCTACCAACCATTAGGACTTATTCATCTATGGTATTTCTTATAATATTTCAGTGCTCTCAGATGTTCCTTTTCTCAGTCCAAGTATATGAATCTGTCTAAAGGTCAGCTACAGCATACTTAAAAACAGTCTTGAGCTGGCCTTCTCTCTGAGGTCACCTAGCTCCTTCTTGGTGTATTAAAATTTATATTTACAACACATGATGTCCTAATAAGGTATTTTTTAAAATAGGTGACATCAGCGAACCTCCTCTCTTCATATGACTTACCAATCTAGTCTGTGATCTGCTAGCACCTTCTTTCAACCAGGAGCAGTTCCCTGCCTCACAAAGACATGAAAGACTCTGATGAATTAACTGGCTTCCTCTGAAGATGCCCAAACAAATGCATATGCCAATTCCTTATGACACCAAGTGCCATCAAGGGACTTTTCCTGAGGAGACTCCCAAACAAAAGCATATGCTCCTTCCTCTTGACACCAAGTGCAATCAAAGGATTTTCATGACGGCATTATAAAATGGATAGTTTAGCTACTGATTTTAAAGCAACTGACAAGTTAATTGCATTCCAGATATCTGTAGTTTAACCTACGTCATGTCCTTTCAAATTATACTTGGAGGGGGTTGTTGTGTCATTTCAGGAAGACAGTATTTTCTCATGACAGACAATCCCACTACATATTTCATATTGCAAAAATCATAGTGTAATCAGAACCAGCTGTCCAAGTGTCACAATCCTCCCCACCTAGACTGAATTTGGGAGCTCTGTCCCCTGCATGGGATGAGCTTCCCAAATCAGGTCACTCCTCATAGACATGAGACAGCCCATCTGAGTTCTGATTCTTGGCTCCAGCCCTATGTACGATTGTCATGTCATACCCTTGCAAAGTAAGACTCTATCTCAGTAATCTCCCATTATTTCTGCCCATCTGCGTCAGCCAAACCAGGGGGTTGTGATCAGTCTGTACCACAGAATGCTGCACATATAAGTATAGCTCTAATTTCTTTAGGGCACACACTATGGCAAGACACTCTTTTTCCACAGTAGAGTATGCCTGCTCCCTTTGAAGTAACTTCTTACTCAGATATGCTACAGGGTGATCTGTCCCATGGTTGGATGTCTGACTCAGTACTGCCTCAGTATTCACATCTGAGGTGTCAATCTGAACTACAAAGGGTTTTCTATAGTCAGGACTTGTCAATACAGGAGCACTGCACAGTGCCTCCTTCAGACTGATGAAGGCTTTCTCACAGGCTGGTTCTCAGGTAATTTTCTTTGGCACCCTTTTCTTTACCAGGTCAGATAGGGGAGCAGCCAGGGCACTGTAAATGGGTACACATTTCCTATAGTACCCTGCTGTCCCTAGAAAACTCCTGACCTGCTTCTGAGTTTCTGGTCTGGGCCACTCCTGGATTACCTCTATCTTTATTTGGTTAGGGCTGAGCTGTCCCCGGCCTACCACATGCCTAAGGTATGCCACTTCTCCCATGGCCACCTGGCACTTCTAAACTTTTACAGTGAGGCCAGCCCTCTGTGTCCTGCCCAGCACTTCCCTAAGGTGCGACAGGTGTTCCTCCCAGCTGGCACTAAAGATGGCAATGTCATCCAGGTACACCACGGCGCACTCCTTAGCACCATTTAACACCTGGTTCACCAACCTTTGGAAAATGGCCAGGGCATTCTTCATTCCAAAAGGCATTACTTTAAACTCAAATAAGCCTATTGGAGTAATGAAGGTTGACCTCTCCCTAACTCTGTCTGTCAACTCTACCTGCCATTACCCCTTGGTCAGGTCAATAGTCATAAGGTAGGTCACCCGCCAACTTGTCCAGGAGTTCATCCGTCCAGGGCATCGGGAGGGCGTCTGACTTTGTTACTGCATTCAGTCCCCGATAGTCTACACAGAAATGAGTAGAGCCATCTGGCTTGGGTACAAGGACTACGGGTGAGGCCCAGGGGCTGTGGGATCTCTGGATTACCCCTAAATCCAGCATCTCCTCCACTTCCCTCCTAATGTCCTTTTGGACAGCCTCTGACACCTGATATGCTGTCTGCCATATGGGCATCTGTGTCCCTGTCTCCACATCATGTGTTGCTAAGGGGGTTAGTCCAGGCTTGGTGCTAAACAAGGGGGCAAAGCCTACTAGAACCTCCCTTACTTCCTGGATCTCATCTGGGGCCAGCTGGGGAGACAATTTTACTGTCTCCACAGAGGACTCCCACTTGCTTTCTTCCAGCAAGTCCAGAAGGGGGTCTCCTTCATCTGTCCCCTCCCCAGGACTACACACTGCAAACACCATGTCAGCCCTATTAGCATATGGCTTCATCATGTTGACAGGGTACATCCTTTCTGTCTGTCTTCGGTCAGGTAATGCTGCAATATAGTTCACGTCATTTACCTTTCTAACTACTTTGTACAGTCCTGCCCACTCAGCCTGCAGCTTGTCTTTCCAGACCAGAATAAGGACCATGACTTCCTGACCCACTATGTACGAGGGAGCGCTGGCTCTGCGGTCGTACCACACTTTGTTTCTGCTGGGCAGCTGCCAGGTTGCTCTGGGCTGTCCCCATAAGCTTCTTCAGCCTTTCCCTAAACCTAAGGACATAATCCACTATGGGAGTTCTCTGGGTGGAGTGCTTGCCTTCCAAGTCCTCCCGGATCAGGTCTAGGGGCCAACGTACCCGGCGTCCATATAAGAGTTTGAAGGGGGAAAATCCTGTCGACTCTTGGGGCACCTCACTGTATGCAAACAACAGGTGGGGAAGGTATTTCTCCCAGTCCCTCCCATGCTGTTCAGCAAATGCCCAGAGCATTGACTTCAGGGTACCATTGAATCTTTCCACAAACCCATTGGCTTGTGGGTGATACGGTGTCATGCATCTCTGCACCACCCCACACTTCTCCCACAAACATTTCATCAGGTCTGACATGAAGGAACCCCTCGATCGGTGATAAACTCCTGTGGAAACCCAACGCAGGAGAAAATCCCAAGTAAGGCATCTGCCACTTTGTCTGTCCTCAGTGAGGATAGGGTGACAGCCTCTGGGTACCGAGTGGCATAATCCACCACAGTCAGGATGAATCTCTTCCCTGAGGAGCTGGGGGTATTTAAAGGCCCCGCAATATCCATTCTCACTCTCTGGAATGGCTCCTCCACTATGAGCAATGGAATCAGGGCAGCTTGGGTTTTCTTGCCCACCTTCCCTATTACTTGGCACCAGTGAAAAGACCTGCAATACTCCTTCACCTGCTGGGTGAAGTTAGGTCAGTAGAAATTCTGGACCAACCGCTGCATAGTGCACATGATTCCCAGATGGCCAGACAAGGGAATATCATGTGCAATCTTGAGCAACTGCTCACGATATCCCTGGGGAATGACAAGCTGCCAGCCTAGCACCCCTCCCTCTGTCTGCACAGTCTGAGTATACATAAGTCCATTTTCCCAATAAACCTTATGTCTGCCATCACCTCCCTGTGCCCCGTCAGAGTCTGTCCAAGCCCTCAGCTTCTCTAGACTAGGGTCACTTCTCTGAGCACCTGCAAACCCCTCACACATTCACAAGGCATGGGACAGATACCCTGCAGTTGCTAAACTAGGGTCCCTAGCACTAGCATCAGGGCACTCAGGATCACTGTCAATCCTAACCCTCTGACAATGGGTCACCCCTCCCTCCTCAGAGTAACCCTCTGTAGCTGTGTGGTTAATTGCTACTGGGGAAATTTCTACCCCCTTTTCATTAGTCCCCATCTCAGAAGACACAGGCTGGGGAAAAAGCCTCCCAGTTGTCTTTACAGTTGTTCCTGTGGGTTTCAGGGAACTACCATTTTCCATTGCTGTTTGGCTACAGGTAACTGCACATACCATCCCCGTTTGAGGTTATTACCCAGGATCACATCCACTGCTAAGGTTTTGGCTACAGTCACCTGTTGCACAGTTCCCCCTGTTTCATCCCAGTCTAGGAGAACACTAGTGAGGGGCAATGTTTTCGCCTCACCAGTAAAGTCCTGTACAATGATGTATTTATTGGGTATAAACTGACCAGGCTGTACCAGATCCCCTTTTACTAATGTCAGGGATGTCCCTGTGTTCCTTAACCCTTGTGTCTGTACCCCATTCACCATAACTGGTTGCATGTGTTTCCTCATGTTCACAGGCATGCTTCCAGGGACACACAAACAACCCACTTCTTTTCTAGTACCATTTTGCATATTATTGCTCATTCTTTTGGGACACTGTCTGGCAATATGTCCAGTTTCTTTACATAGCCAACATTCACTTCTCTTTTCAGAGAAATCTTTTCACTGAAACCTGGGGTTAACTGGTTTCGGTGGAGGCAGTGAGGGTTTTTGCTGCCCTGAAGGTGTGCTATTCCCTTTCTGCTCTGCCATGCCCACCCCATTTGCTCTTGGAGCAGGTCTGCTCTTGGCATAGCGGTCCGAGAGTTCAGCAGCCTGTTGCACTGTTTTGGGATCTCGGTCTTCCAGCCAGGTTTTCAGCTCTGCTGGACATGCACAATAAAACTATTCTAACAAAATCACAATTTAAATTTTATCAACAGAGTTTGCCTAAATTCCTTCCCACCAACATTTTTAAAACTGACGTTGTTTCGTAGCTAGCTCCTCGTAGCTCATGTCAGGGCTTCACCTGAGCTTACAGAATTTAGCTCTGTATGATTCAGCAGTTAATTCACATTTTTTAACAGTACAGCTTTAAGTGTGCTGTAATCATCACTGTCCTCATTGTTCACGTGACCCAATGCATCCCGAACTTTCCTGGTAAGTAGTGGGGATAGCTGGAAGCTCCAGGACTCCCTAGGAATTTTAGCCTGAATACAAACTTTTTCAAAAGAATTTTAAAAGGCATCCATATCCTCCCCCTCTTTAAATTCAGCTATCAATTTGGAATTCAATTTGTAACCCAGTCCTGTAGTCTCAGTTAACCACAAGCTACTTACCTGATCTGGTGCCATTGGTTGGAGTCATAGCTTCTCCAGTTCATGTTGCCTCTCGCGCTCATGCTCCTCATGGTCAGTGTCTCTGTTCTCACTCTGCCTCTCGGCATTCTCGATCTACTTCATGGTCCATCTTTAGCTTCTCTCACTCCCTCTCTCTCTCTCTCTCTCTCTGGAACTCCAGCTCCATCCTGCACAACTCAATTTGCAGCTTGAGTACTTCTGGATCCAGGATACTGGTGACCTTCCCCTGCTGCTTTGGTCATTCACTGATAGTGGCCCGATTGCCCTCCTCATTGGATCTGGACACTGCACTGGCCACTAGCCACACTCAAGGTCTGGTCCTCTTCAGTCACTGTCTGTGACTTGGTGCTCTGGGTATCTGCTACCACCAGGGCATACACGAGGTTCTGCTTGGTGGTTTTCACCTCAAACGGGACTCTTCTGTCCCCGCACAACTACTTTAAGTAGTCTACAGTGTGCCTGCTGTAGTTGGAAGTCATCTTCTTCCCTAACTACGGCTACTCTGACTGGCACTTTTGAAAAAAATAAAAAAACGGGTAGGAACTTGCTGTAAGCCAAGGGATATAGTTCTCTTTCCTTTTAAAAATAAAACAATGCCTTTCTTTTTTCCAAGTGAGCTGAAAAGTCTCAAGCTGACACACTGAACAATAAAGCTTATAATACCAAAATTATCTCACCGCTGCCAACCAATCTGTCACAACCCCACTCAGCTGGTCAGCCCTCTACTCCCAAAATGCCAACCTCTGAGTGTAGTATTGTGAACAGTTAACAGAACAGGTTAACCCTCCTGTCTGTTTTGTGGGTTCGAGTCACCTTTTGTCCCAAGTTCCAGAGGGATTCAAACTGTTATCCTGTTGCTAGCATACCCAATGTACAGGTTCAGATAATTCTGCTCTTCGGGGAAATGCCAGACATCTTTCACCTATGGGCACCCAATCAGGTATTAGAAAATGAACCCTTAAAACTCTATGCGAGACCTTAGAGAAACTCTTACCTGTTTCCCAATTTGGTCTCCCAATAAGCTTAAGCACAGTGTCAACTTTAACCATCTATGCTTCACTTACAAAAAAAAAAGAAGTTTCAAGGCACACCAGGCAGTTTCTGTTTTAAAATATATATATTTACCTTAAAATAGATAAAAATAGGTAAACAGTAAATACAGAACAACATATCTCAATGCATACAATCTTAAAAACAAAACAGGTTTAAAAGTTCAAAATTCCTACCAACCATTAGACTTATTTATCTAAGGTATTTCTTATAATATTTCAGTGCTCTCAGATGTTCCTTTTCTCAGTCCAAGTATATGAATCTGTGTGTCTCTAAAGGTCAGCTACAGCATACTTGGAAACAGTCTTGAGCCGGCCTTCTCTCTGAGGTCACCTAGCTCCTCCTTGGTGTATTAAAATTTATATTTACAACACAGGATATCCTAATAAGGTATTTAAAAAAAATAGGTGACATCAGTGCACCTCCTTTCTTCATATGATTTCCCAATCTAGTCTGTGATCTGCTAGCATCTCCTTTCATCCAAGAGCAGTTTCCTGCTTCATAAAGACATGAAAGACTCTTTGATGAATTAACAGGCTTCCTCTGAAGATGCCCAAATAAATGCATATGCCAATTCCTCATGACACCAAGTGCCATCAAAGGATTTTTCCTGAGGAGACACCCAAACAAATGCATATGCCAATTCCTCTTGACACCAAGTGCAATCAAAGGATTTTTCCGACGGCATTATAAACTGCATAGTTTAGCTACTGATTTTAAAGCAACTGACAAGTTAATTGCATTCCAGATAGCTGTAGTTTAACTTATATCCTGTCCTTTGAAATTATACCTGGAGGGGGTTTTGATAAGTCATTTCAGCAAGACAGTATTTTCTCCTGACAGGCAATCCCACTACATATTTCATATTGCAAAAATCATAGTGTAATCAGAACCAGCTGTCCAAGTGTCACACCATATAGCTGAAGAATAGGGGGGACAAAAGGGGCTATTGGTAATTGCAGCAGGGTTGTGTTGGGAGGTAAGAGTAGGGGGGCAGAATACAGACTGTGAGAAATAGGCAACAAAGGGAGGGCATGGCTGAGGGTAGGAGTAGATAGTATTGGCTAAGAAATCATGAACGAGGGAGAGAGATGGGCTGGCTGTGTAGTATGGTGGCAGAGCGGCCAACTCTGGTGCAAGAGGTACAGGGTTCAAGACCCAGGCAGGGGTAGAAAACAGGGATGACCTGAGAACAAGTCAGACCCCTGGTGGTGAGGTCTGATAACCTGCTAATGGGTTATAGGGACTTGGAGAAAACCAGGGGAGAGGCATGTGACTGGACAGGTGACCTAGGCCATCAATAAAAGGAGGGCCAGCCTTGGGTGGAAAGGAGGCTGGGGCAGGCGTGGAGGCAACGCAAAGTTTCGATGGGTAAATACCCTTCCACAGTCAGTGTAGTAGGAGGACACACCTTTACCTTTATGGCTTGATGCTGCCCATAGGGTGGCAGATGGCGGGTTGCTTCAGGGGGTTCCTGAGGACTCCTGATAAGAGAGGGAGAGATGGGATAAAGTTACAGGCTCTGGTGGGAAGACAAACAATGGAGAGCTACCTTGACCACACTGCACATGCACAGCAGTCTGGGATGGTATTGGGGAGAATGAAAAATGGAGGTGAGCAGGCAACAAAGGCAGGTAAGAAAGACAACAGAATCAATAACCACACATTTACAGTGCCTATGTGAAAGCCAAACCCAGCAACAGAACCCCTCAAAGCATGCCTAAACTACAGTAAAAGTATTGCTGAGTCATCCAGATAGCCTATGCATACAGCAAAACTAACAATTAAATTTACAGCCAAGAACTCCCGAAAGTCTGCCCAAAGTTTCCTTTTGAAGATAGACTGCCTGGTCGTGACTTAAAATCCTAGAATCAATGAGAGTGTCTTCTGGGTTTTTTGGCTTTGGGACATGTTCTAATCTTTGGTTTAGTTTTGTTTTTCATCATTTACACCCTGTGTCTGGAGAACCCATGTACCTTTGGAAGATCAGGCAGTGAGAGTGCCTAGGACTGGGACTTCCTGATGTTTTAATGACTTTAATATAATAATTGTGTTAATTTTATTTTATTTCATTTATTTCAATATTTTTGTGGTAGTGAAAATACCACTCTGTTCCTCCTGGTTACTATAGTGAGAGTATAGTGTTGCCCATGGGGTTTATGTTTACGTTATTTTATTTTATTATTTTGATTTTATTTTCTTTTCTTTGGTTTATTAAGTTTGTTTTAATTAGTGGCACCAGTTAGCAAGAGTAACTGGTTCCTTGGGGGGGTTTATTTTGTTGGATTAGTTTATTGTTTTTGTTGATAAGTTGGTTTATTTTCTAGTTTGTTTTGTTGTTTTTGATTTTATTGGGGTGCTGTGATATATATATATATATATATATATATATGTATATTTTTAAGAGCTTCAACTGCATTGTTGTTTATTTAGGAAATTAGGACTGCTTGTGGTGTTAGCCACAATTGGGGATATTTTTTAGAATGTGTCTGCTTGTCCCTCCAGTCCTGCACTATTCGGCCTCCTCTCTCCATGCCCTCCACCTGTTCTCTTCCCCCCCCCCACTTCCTGCTTTTACTTACCAGTGATGTCGGGCACTGGGAATTGCTCACAGGGTGAGGGGGGGTGGGTTGGAGTGCGCTGACATTGGATCTCGAATGAGCAGGTTTCTCCCATGGGGTGGTTAAAACCAGAAGACGCCCGGGGGAAATGGAGCCTGGAACGTGGTAATTCATGTCTCGTCCCCATACCCAAAGGCACCTCCTTTTTGGGTGGGCAAATAGTCGGGACGGTCCACGAGCATCATCCAACTCGAGCGTTGTTATGCAATGCTAGATCCATTAAGAACAAAACTGCATTGATTGTGGATTTTGTTGGAACAGTGGATCTGAGTTGTATCACTGAGACCTGGTTAGATGGCAATGCTGCCCAAATTTTTGAGACAGCTGTTCCTCCTGGGTACTTGGTAATACATCGCCCAAGGTTGGATCATGGGGCAGGGGGGGTAACGGTCTGTTTCAAGATGGAATTGGGCCTCGCTGGTGTATCAGTTGAGGAGGCTGAATCATTTGAGTGTACTGTGGTAACTGGTGTGGGGTGCAGGATAGTTCTCATCTACTGTCCACCAGGGGATGAGAAGCTGTTCCTGCAGGAAGTAGCAGACTTTCCCACCGACATGGCATTGGAGTCACCCAGACTGATGGTTCTGGGCGATATCAGTGCCTGGGTCGACGACGAATCCTCGCTTTTTGGACATCACTTCCTCCAGTTGATGACATCTCTGGGCTTCACACAGGTTGTTTCCTCAGCTACTCACAATGGTGGTCAGTTTCTTGATTTGGTCTTCCTCCTGGGGATCGAGGCCTCTGATTTGGGGGTGGAACTAGTCAGTTGGTCTGATCACTACACCGTGAGGTTCAATTTTTCTGCCCCCCTGAGTAGGTCTGCCCCTGTGTAGATGGTCAGTTACTGCCCTTTGCGGGATGTGGTCCCTGAAGACCTGGTGGTGGTGATTGACCTCTCGGTGTTCGGTGAGACCAGTACCAATCCAGAGCATCTAGTGGTGGCCTATAATAAGGCTATTACTTCAGCTCTTGATTGGATTGCTTCGGTCCGTGTTCGTCCTCATCTGCTTTGCACTCGGACCCCTTGGTTTGATGGGTCACTGAGGGAGATGTGGAAGTTGGGACACATGTTAGAATGTTGCTGGCGTAAATCTGCCTTGGATACCAAACATCTTATCTTGTTAGAGCATTATCAACTCTATCAATCAGTGATCTCCCGGAAGAAGGCAGAATTCCTGTCCAGGGAAATCGCTGTTGCTCGGAACCGACCGGCTCAACTCTTCCGAACTGTAGACAGGCTGTGCAACCTAGCCTGTCTGCAGCTCTGTCGAGCTTTATCACAAATTGAGTGTGACGAGATTGCTCGATTCTTCGTGAATAAGGTGGCCGACATCAGGCGGGTGTTGCGTCAGTCTTGTTCTATAGGAGATGTGGTTGGTCAGTGCTCAGTTACTATGCCGGGTATTTCCAGAAGTACCTTTGGCCTGCTGAATTTAATTGACATTATGAGGATTATCCAGGGGATGCGCCCCATCTGCTGTAGTTTAGACCCTGGCCCTACTTCCCTAATTTTGGGTTGTAGTGATGTTATCAGCCCAGTCTTAGTTCAGATTGTCCAGAGCTCCCTGGAATTAGGAGAGTTTCCTAGCTCCCTGAAGGAGGCGGTGGTGACACCTCTTCTGAAGAAAGCTTCTTTGGACCCGGAGTCTCTGGTGAACTACAGACCTATCTCAAACCTTCCTTTGGTGGAAAAAGGTTATTGAGAAAGTGGTGACTATTCAACTGGAGAACCATTTAACCATCCATAATTTATACAAACCTCTCCAGTCGGGTTTCCGTAAGAGGCATAGTACTGAGACGGCTCTGGTTCGGGTGCTCAATGATCTCCTGATGGCGAGAGATTGGAGGAACCATTCTATCTTGGTACTCCTTGATCTCTCTTCAGCTTTCGACACTGTTGACCATGGGGTTCTGCTCGAGCACCTGAGGCCCATCTGTGGGCTGATGAGTACAGCCCTTAGATGGTTTTCATCTTTCCTCACCGGTCAAACTCAGAGAGTTGTCTGGGGAATATTTTCTTCCGAGTCCTTCTGCTTTGTGGGGTACCTCAGGACTCGGTGCTGTCCCCCATGTTGTTTGCAGTGTATTTGCTGCCCCTCAGAGACATTGTATGATGGTATGGGTTGAGGTTTCACTGCTATGCTGATGATACCAATCTCTACCTGTCTTTTGCCTCCGACCAGGTGTGTGCTGTCTCAGTATTTAACAGCTGCCTCGTGGAAATCCAAGACTGGATGAGTTCCAGTGGGTTAAAGTTGAATGCAGGAAAGACTGAGGTTTTAGTGGTGGACCCTGGTCACAGGATAGAGGGGTCAGGCTCTGATTTGCCTTCTGGTTTATTTCTGGGGGGGCGAGCAGATCCTTACCTCTGAACGAGTGCGTGACCTAGGAGTGATACTTGATGATGGCTTGACCCTTTGCCATCAGGTGTCTGCAGTCATCAAGTTAACCTTTTACCATCTTAGGAACATTGCCAGGATCAAGCACCTTGTTCTGTCCAGCAACCTGTCTATCTTGGTCCATGCCTTTGTGACCTCGCACCTTGACTACTGTAACTCCCTGTTCCTAGGGCTTTCTGGGGCTGATATCTGCTGCTTGCAGCTAGTGCAGAACGTGGCTGCACGTTTACTAACTGGGGCTTCAAGGAGATCTCATATAACCACAGTGTTGCGCGATTTGCATTGGCTGCCAGTTCAGTGGTGGATCACCTTTAAGGTAGGTTTGTTAACTTACAAGGCCCTACACAGACTGGGTCCGGACTACTTGAAAGAACTTCTGATTCCTTACACCCCTATGTGACAACTCCGCTCAGCTGATGAGGGGTTGCTGGAGATTCTGAGGGTTAGATTGAAGTCATCTGGGGCACAGGCTTTTATGTTCATTGCTCTTTCACTCTGGAATTCTCTGCCTCATCAGCTATGGGAATGCAGGACTGTGGATAGTTTTAAGAGGGCAATGAAGACCTTTATATGGGAAAAGGCATTTCCTGATTTCCTTTGATTTTATGCTTATTTATTGTTTTAACTGAGTATGTTTCTATTTGTAAAGCGCTTTGATATTCTGAAAGGTGCTATGCTAAATAAAATTATTATTATTATTATTACTGTAACCCCCCCATTACCTGGGGTTACTAGAATCCCGGTAAAACCTAGTGGTAGGCAGGGAAGGCAGCTTGTGAAACTCCACTTAAATGGATTTCACACTGTCTCACTCTGTTCTCAGTCTCAGCTGAGACTGAGGGATGACATCATTTAGAACTGTCCCAGCTGCATAAGCCACACTGGAATGTTGCAGTTGGAGGTTGGAGTAGAACGTTGGGGAATTTTGAAGTGAGTTCAGTAGAGTCTGTGCAGTCTGTAGTAGAGGTGCTCTGATGTAAGCAGGCCCTCAGAGCTCTAAGCTCTGTCAAATAGCTATTTTTTGTTGTATAGGTGTGTGTTCTCACCTGAAGAGGAACACAAGAAGAGCCCATTGAAGTGGTGGAGACCGCTTCCAGTGGTTCAGGACCCATCCCTCCGGGGATGGGGGAAGGAATCAGCCTGCTTCCAGGGGCAACCCCCCTGGTCTGGCTAGGAGAAAAGAAGCTGCCTGAGTTAAGTTTGTGCTGAGGCACCAGAAGCTCTGGATGAGAGTTCTTTGAGGAGAAAACACCTGTGGGGCACCTGCAACCAAGGGGTGAGTTCGGTCTGCTAAAGGGCCATGTGTTTTCACCTGAATCAAGATGAAACTAAAGTGACTGTTACTGTGGGGTCAGGAAAAGACAGCCAAGTACAGTTTGGAAGATGTGGGGATTGGACTGCTTAATTCTGTGGGGGGTCTAGAGTAATGGACACAGCCACTTATTAAGTATGTTCAAGTTCAGCACAAATAGAATGTGAAGACAGTAGATTGAATGTGAATACATTTAAAAAGAATCTACACAGCAAAATATTTTAAAGGATAAGGTGTTACAGTCCAGAGAAATTGCCAGGTATGAATTATGGGAGCGAGAGGTGGGAGACCCCCCATCAGTAGTAACCAAATTCACCTCTACGGGTTTGCTTTGGGGCACCTGTTGCTTTCTCTCAGGTACTTGGCTGGTGCCTGAAGAAAGTACCCAGACATGGGATTGATGAGGAAGATTCCCTGATGGAGCAGAAGTACTCAAAGGTGGTTTAAGGAGCCCCTAGTAAATGTTTTCATGCTATATGGAAAGTGTCCAAGTGGCTGGCAAGGGAGCCGAGCCAGGGAAAACTCAGAGCAGCGTACAAGTTCGGGATGTGTGTCCAGTGTGTTTCAGAGCCTGAGGGCTAAAGTGAATAGGATGTGTTCTGATCTCCATAAATCTATATTACCAGAACTGTAGCCCCGTGGGGGTCCATCTATGCTTTGTTTATTCTGTTGGATGTGAATAAAAGCCACACTTTAGAATCCCACTTCTAGTATTGGACATTACAATTATTGCTTCCTTTGTCTGGAGTTACTTGGGTGCCCCTGTTGCAGAGTAGCCAAACCTAGCCAATGTACCGAGTGACACATTTCTACCCGAACCCAGCCCACCAGGAAGTGCTGTCAAGATAGAGATGGCATACCTGGATGGGAGTTACATTATTAAGTGAGTAGTCAGCTTTGAGAATGAAACAATCAGTGCAGCTCTGCCAGTTAAAATTCTAGATGTCGACACCACAAACACACTTCCACATTTAGTGCAGTAGGAGGACAAGCCTTTACCTTTACGGATTTCCCTCAGTCCAATCCTGTGAGAGGAGATGCTGTCCCTAGGGTGGCAGATGGCAGTGCACTATCTATGCCCAACACTTACACAGAAAATACAAGCAAGCAAACATTCAACATCAGCAAATGCTTGTTTATTATTGAAAAATTAAATGGAGTGCTCCTATATAATCATTTATCAGTTTTCATAATTACTGTGATTTTTTCCAACATCCATTGTTAATCATCAGTTTTCATCATGTCTATAATGAACTAGCATGCAGCAGAAACTGCTCCCTGACTTTACTGTACAATACAAAAACAGCTGAGAATACTGAGGAACCCCAGGGACAAACATATTACAACGAACACTCCTTTTATTACTTCAAATGTATGTAACAAGCATTTGTCAATGCTGAATGTTATTTTGCTGGCACTGGCATTGGTAGTGCAGGAGTTAAAGAGATGCATAATAGGAATGGCAGTGAAGTATTGAACTGATGCCAATCCCACCCCCACCCTGCAAAGACTGACAGGCATTGGGGTGTGCCTTTGGGTTGTTGGCCATAATGCTCATGCCATTTCAGTTCACCCCATCCTGCAGACACTGACAAGTGTCGTGGTGTGCCTTGGGGTCTTTGGACCTTAGAGTCACCCCATTCCATATGGAAATATGTTGAGATGGGTGCAGTATAGGAGAATGGGGTGAACTTTGGGGCCAAAGAGTCCAAGGCACACCTCGATGCCTTTCACTGGCTGCAGGGTGGGGGAGGAATGGCGTGAGCATTACAGCTGACAATCCCAAGTCACACCCCTGATGCCTGTCAGTCTCTACAGGGTGGGGCGTTATGGTTGAAAACCCTAATGCCCCAGGTGTTTGTTGGTATTTTAACTCCAAATGTTCAACATGGGTTTATTGTGACCCCACCTCATGAACAGTGGCACTATCAGTTCGTTAGCCGGAAGATAATTTTGCACAGCGACTGCGCCATTTGGCACCACAGCTGCAAAAACACATTTTGGTCAGGATGTGAAAAATTATACCTGTACTGTTCATGAGAAGGTGTAAAAAAAATTGCAATGTTGAAAATCAGGAGTGAAAATATGAAAAATTGGTGAAGTCACGAGTGTGCATAGAAACTGCACAACACATGCCCGTAACACAATTATTTGGGGGGATATTTTTAACCATATTTTCAACATAGGCATTTTTGGACTTCCACTCATGAACAGAGGCACTGTGATTTTGTTAATCTGTCCCGAAAGTTGATTTTCCACAGCAACTGCACCATTGTGTGCCAGATGTGTGCCAGATGTGCAAAAAACACATTTCAGGCAGGATGTGAAAAATGACAGCTGTATTATTCATAAGGAGATATATAAAAATGGAAATGTTGAAAATCTGGAGTGAAAATATTAAAAATTGTCAAAGTTAAGTGCATGTGTGGAAACTGCGCAATGAACACTTGTGACGCAGCCATGTTTTGGAATTTTTTCACCAAATTTGCAACATAGGCTTTTTTGGGACCCCACCTCATGAACAGTGGCACTGTTGTTTCATTACTCAATTCAGAAAAGTGATTCCATGCAGTGACCTCAAAATCACATTTCAGGACCAAATAAAGAGATGACAGTGCATGTGTTCATGAGATGGGGCCCCAAGAACCCATGTTGAAAATTTGGAGCCAAAATTCAAGAAAATGTCTGAGATATCTACCTAAGTTGACCCCCCCCCTCCATTGATGCCATTTTATAGCTTACTGGCATTTCTTCATTTTGCAGTTCGGCTTTGAAAAGTCCAGACGTGCTCCCGCTCCACTGAAGATCGCAGTGCCAATTGGAGTGAGGGGGTAGGGAGGTGGGATGCACAGAGGGTGGGTGCAGGTTGGCGGAGGGGCACCACAGAAAACTGACCATTTTCTTTCTTTCAGGTACAGAAAAAAGAAAAAAACAGACACTGCACCATGGGACGGTTTTCTTTCTTTACAGGTGAAATAAAACAAATGTTGGGCACACTGGGGTGAGCTCTCAGTGTGCCCCATGACTTTTGGGGAGGTGTTGTGCACACTGGGGTGGGCTCCCAGTGTGCCACACAGTGGGGGTGGTGGTGGTGGGGAGGAACATGGCGACATGGTCGGCTTTGTGTGACTGGAGGCTTCCACCACCATGTTTATTTAAATGTTTCACCAGGAAAGGTGCATATGGGAGGTGTGTCATCTGTGCCATTGCATGATGAGCTTGTCTCTGATTGCAGTGGTACATTTCTTTCAAGTTGTCACCACTTTACATAATTCTTGTGTTAGCGTTAGCATGCTGGCTAATTGGGGAATGAGTGATGCACCTACTAAAGCGTGCTGTGCATTCACCAACACTGGCACACCTCTGCATTTCTCCTACTACCACAAGATGTTGCTTGTGCGTGCACAAGACAATGTAAAAAAGTGCCAAGGCTAAGGAAAAGCTAAAGGGCCTCATACAAGACAGGAGACAAGAGCTGATCTAAAATCCCATGTAAAATATAATATAAACTAGAATTGGTCCAAATTTCTCCTATGGACTTCATGTAGATAATGTAGCTAGAGCTGCTAATACACGGCTGGGTCTCCTCTATAAACACAGACCACACCTCACACCAGAAGCTTTGAAGGTTGCAGTCCTGAGCTCTGTGATCTCTGTAATAGACTATGGTCTCATCATTTATGGCTTGGCCAGAAC
This sequence comes from Neoceratodus forsteri, assembly GCA_016271365.2. Taxonomy (NCBI): domain Eukaryota; kingdom Metazoa; phylum Chordata; order Ceratodontiformes; family Ceratodontidae; genus Neoceratodus; species Neoceratodus forsteri. The sequence goes on from CM028134.1 coordinate 114,389,216, forward strand.
CATAACCCTTAGGCACCTCTCAACTGCCTTAAATAAGGCATGTCAGCTCATCACTGGTGCTCACCGTCTCACCCACACATGTGACCTGTACACTCAGACTGGCTGGCTCCAACTATCAAACCACATAAAGTTTCTCACCTGCTCCATGGTGAACAAAATCTACCTTGGCCTTGCACCTTCTGGGGTCTCAACTCTGTTACAACACTGAATTAACAAATGGTGCCTTAGGAGATCCATGCTACAGCTACTGAAAGTACCCCACTGTCACACTTCACAGGGACAGCGCTCTTTTGCTTATCGAGCACCACTCTGGTTCAATGACCTCAGCCCAACCATCTCCTCTGCCCCAACAATTGGTATGTTTAAAACTAGGCTCCGGGACTATCTCACTACCAACAGCTCCAGTGACTGCCCAACTTAACCTTGTTTCTCCACTTCCCTTCCTGCTCTAGTGGTCCCCCCTCCCCTCCTCACTGGATTCTACCCTCACATCTTGGTATACCCAATGCTGCCCTTTTCACCCTCTCACCACCCTTCCTACATTCTTTCATCCCCCCAACCTCTTCCCTCTCCCTATGACTCTGGCACTTCTTATCTGGTGTCTATTTTCTCTGACAAATGCTGCTGGCTGCCTTGTTACAATGCTACCCTTGAATTGTATTAATCTGTACTCTGTTTGCAATGTCCACACTGTTGTAATGTCTGTCTTGCTGTTCCCCATAATTTGTATTTCTCTGACATGGAACCTTTGTAAAAGAGCCAAGGCTCAAAGGTATTTGTAATCCTAGACTTGATAAATAAATAAATAAATAAATAAATAAATAAATAAATAAATAAATAAATGTTCACTGTAATATACATTGCTGCTTTATAGTATTATAAACCAGGACACTGTTTTGTGGTGATTTAAAGCAGCAGTGCAACAAAAAGTTGCAACTTTTGCATCTGTAATTTTAATTTAGTAATATGCTGCTTGATATCTGTTTGAAGTTACTCAAATGGTTTATTTTTGCTCTTTATTATTAAGTAATTCATTCCTGCAACATGTTTGTTCTCTACATGTGACTTGTGGGGCAGTACATTAATTTACATGAATTAATTACAGTTTCTATTGAAGTAATAAAAACTAACAAAGAACCAAAGGAAACCCTTAGAATAACTTAAAACAGACATTGAACAGCATGTGCCTAAATTAAAATCACAAGTGACTGCAAAATTAGAACCTTTGGTTGCACTGCTGCTTTAAATTATTATATTTTGTTTTCAAGATTTCAAATGCTAGGAACTGCAGGGTGATTGTTCGTCTAATTTCAGAATATCGGATACAGACACCCACGGGCATGCACACATCAACTTGATGCTAAAGTTTGTCTGCTCCCATGGGGTGTCAAAACAAATTTCTGTAGCCATATTACCGTATTTTTATTTATATATCATTTTTTGCATAAGCTGCTATACTTGAAATTAAATGCACCTATTTGCATATAAAAATATACTTGGTATGTTTCCCCAGCTAAAACAGCAAAGGAATTGGATAAATATTAACCCTTGCTGTGCCATGGACTGATACATCAGTCCAGAATTCTTATACTGTGTAGTCTAATTCTCTTGGTAGCCTAAGGGTAAAATACCATTAGGTCGAGAATATTTAAAGGGATGCTGTCAACTCATATTTGCAGCATGCTATTTCTTTTTGAAAACCCACATTTTATGATTGCTTACTTTATTCCAAAACTCATTCATGTTGCTGGTTGCTTTATCTGCCTCATTTTATAGTGAAATGTATGCTAACGGTGTAGTGACATCCAACCTTTTGTTTTAAATCTATGATCCACTGTTATTACATAATTTCTGAACACTAGAAACACCCCAAAACTGTGCAGCCACAGCTATTCATAATACAACAGTTTACTCTTTTTCCCTCTGCATCATGAGTGGTTAGACTGTCATCAGATTGTTCCCAAGCCCAGGAAAGATGCAGTGGGAGTTGATCAAGGATTGTAAACAATCATGTTTTTGTAGTAACACCAGTCAGTTTTTCACTTTTAAAAGAAAATAGTGAATCAGAATTAAGTTACAAGCTACATCAGCAATCTCTACCGAATGTGTTCAATAAAGGCATGGTTATAGTAAACTAGAGACACTTTGAAGTCTAAGGGGGTTGACAGTGTTCCTTTAAACTCCGAAATCATCAAGATATGTGGAAGCCTCTCAGCTGCACTTCAGTCTTAGACTACTATCTATGTCATCTAGATCTGGTCATGAGGTCACTGGGTTGACAATGTACCTATCACGTACCTATAGAAAGCCTCCCAAGCCCACCCACCCCACTGCCCTAAGTGCTGTCTAATAAGGGTGTACATGTTTGCAAAGTTAAATCATTTCATTTATGTGGCTGAAGAAATAGTTTAAATATGCAAGTTCTTTCTGGTCAGCACTATAAGCAGCTGTGTGTGTGTGTGCATGTGTGTTTGCACACTGAACATCTGCTCAAACACAAAGGCTCATTATTGGGGGAAGGGGGGCTTTCTACATGTCCGTGGTAGATAAGTGCCAATGGCCTCATGGTCTACAAAGCTGGGTAACATGGATAGAAGTCTAAGGAAGCTGCTGCAGCCCAGTCCCAGAGGCCTCCACTGCTCCACATTTCGATTTCTTGATACTCTTTGAGTTTAAAGCAGCAGTGCAACAAAACTGGGCAAAACATCTGACCCTACATTTTCTTCACTATAAAAGATTCCAGACATCTTCCAGTTTTACTTGGTGAAAACATGTTGTAGTTCCACTAGTGTGTGGCTATGTTATGAATGGTTTAGTTTTTTCTGAAGAAAAAAAGCTGTCCACCACATTTGGCTTAGAAACAGCATTTAAAGCCACTGGCACTGTGGCCTGCATGAGGCACTGCCCCTACCTCCTGCCTTGCTGGCAACTGGAGTTTAGGAACGAGCTTGGATCACCAAGGGTCAGCTGGGGGGGGGGATCAGACAATTACTCACTGCTAGGGAGTGGAGGCATGTTGACTCAGTCCTTGGCTGCCACCAGGTGGAGGTGTGGGGTAGCACTAATGCTCAAGTGGCATGGAAGGAAGGGGCTATGGTTCCTTAGCATGTGTAGACCTCAGCGTGCACATGTTTATGTGCCACAACAGCAGAGGATCCAGGGGAGAAAAGTGGAAAATAGTCACAGCAGGCTTCATAATCCCTTCCAACCTGCCTCCAATCCTGCGCCATCACCTGGACCACTGACTCAACACTGGATGAGAATCATTGGGTGCAGAAGAACAGCTCTCCCCTTCCTGGTCCCCCAGAAGAAGGAATCCTTGGGTGTCTTCAGGCACAGTGGGTACCAGACAGGGGAGTCAGGGACAGGGCTGAGAGCCCACCTGTGTTAACCACCAGGACAAACAAAACTATATGGAAAGAAATAGCATTAAAGACCTGGTGAGGGTTAGTATGGAAAAATAACTCATGGTGTGCAGCAGGAGGTACCTTGAAAAGTATATTTGATAGGTATGCTAATATTTGTGATTATTTGTAACTAAAACTAGTTTTTTGAAAACAAAAAACATTTTTCATTGCACTGTTGCTTTAAATATTATAGGATGGAGTATTTAAAAAAAAAAAACTTCTTTATTCAGTATTTGCCACTCAGAACATAGCCATACATTGTCAAGGCAACATACAGCATTATAAAATGGGTAGGATAAACTAGCCAATCAGAGACCTAGCTCACCATGCATGAAATCTGTTCCATGCATGGCTAAAAAAAAGTTCAGAGAAACAGAACTGCATTTCCAAAAGAAATTAGGAGCATTAGAACGCTGACATTTAAAATGCCTCCATCTTCTGTTCCATTGCTAGCGCTCCTAAGCTCTAGCAGGCACAACTGTAGGAAGATAAGAAAACTTCCCGAGAATGAAGCTCCTAACATGGCCGTTAAGTTCATATAGCAGTGTCAGTGGCTCAGTAGGTAGCACACTCGCCTCTGAGGCTGGGAGGTCAGAGGGCTGTGGGTTCAGTTCCCACAGCTGGCACTTGGGTTAATATCCCAGTACTGACACTGTAGTGCAGCATGAGATGGGTGCTGCACTTCTGAGGTGCTGTCTTTCGGATAAGACGTTAAACCGAGGTCTCATCTGCCTGGATTGGTGGTAGTTCAGGTGGATGTTAAAGATCCCATGGCACTTATCGAAAAGAGTAGGGGAATTTCCCCGGTGTCCTGGACAAATTTCCCTCATTCACTAAAAACATACCACCAACAGCTTAATCTGGTTTAAAGTCAGTTGGCATTCATCTGTATCCCCCTCCCTGGGTCATGCCTGAAAATAGGCAGGATTTGTGTAATGCACTTACCCGGTCAGCAAAAACTAAATTAAAAATAAAATGTATTTGCAGATTGCCCCAGCCCCAAACAGTGTTTACTTGCTTTATTTTGTTGGAGTCATAATGATTTTCCCCCAGTATAACAAGTTTAAGTTCAACTATGCAGCATACAGTCACTTCAACCATCACAACCAAGAACGTTGCTCCGGGCAAAAATCTTTTCATAATCCTCACCTCTGTTTCAAATAAAATAATTTACAGTCACCTTGCCGTGTATTCGGTTGATATTCCTTTGCCATGAGCTGGCGGGGATAAGGAGTCATACGACGCAAACTAGCAGAAATATAGCAGGCGCCAATACCAGCTTATTACATAAAATTAAAACCCATAACCTTTTTTATCCTGTAACCAAAACGGAAGAATGCCTGTAACATTGCTGTCTGCTGAAATGAAAACAGACTGAACCCACCTTCCAAATGACTAAGAGGAGATTTAAAAAAAATGCTTCAGCAGTCGTTTGCAGAACAGGCTGTGCACACTACATGTAGCAACCTGGAGTCACATAAATGCAAATGACCTCATGAATGTTAACACAATGTCTGTGGAAGGACTATTTTATCATAGATTAGCAGCATTAAATGTTTTTTCTACATACAAGCAACATTTGTCTAACAGTAAAAATTAAAATAAAGATAGATGCCCATTTTATAAGCACAATAAGACACTCCAGGGTGTGCATGAAACATATTTTACTACATGCCAGGGGCTAAAGGTACTTGGCCAGGAGCCTTGTGCCTTATTGCGCCCCTGGCCATGTGGTAAAATACCTTCCGTGCACACCTGTTGTGTCTTGTTGCTTACTTGTTCAACACATGAAATACTGTCCAGTTCATCAAATGTATTGATTACTGTTCCAAGTTGCATCATACCATGTATGTGAGATTATTTAAGCCCATAAGGTAAAAAGAATGTAGAACAAAACAGTTCCCACTGAACAAATGTATTTTTTTTCCTTTCTTGTAAGAAAACAGCTATGAACAAGAAGTAAAAAAACTACCTCACTTGTTTGTAGCTATGAGTTCTTTCTAAGGATATTCAGTCAGTATTGTATTAACCTCTGTCATCTGGGATGAATGAATATTTTTAAGTCACAACAAATTACTAAGAAATGTGCTGTGCAAAGTGCTGCCTAGGAAGTGCATGCATATTTAAAATAAAGGAATAATGCATGACAGGGTGTGTGTCGTGCTGGGATAATGCCACGCCTGGGGGGATTGGGCACAAGGCCGCAGGCCAAGTGCATCCAATGCCCCAGGCATGGCATTATCTCAGCACGACACACACCCTGGAGTGCATTATTCCTATTATACAGTGGCTTGTTATATACAGAATAAAAAAATAATTTTAAAGAATGTTTTTACTAGTGTGGAAAAATATTTCTGTTTCTTAAGAGAAGATGCAAAAAAAAAAAAAAAAAACGAGTATAAGATCCAAACAATCATCAAGAGATTCACAGTGAGGCTGAGACTAGACCCGTGGTGTTATGCTGAGATAACACCATGGGTCCAGCCCCAGACTGACCAATCGCAGTCCAAGATTCTTTCTTGCCATTGTATAATATTTCTTTCAGTGTAGTACTTGAGAGATTCCAGCTGAAAAAATGCGTAGGCATGGCACCCATTTGCCACGTCCTATTATATCCTAGATTTGGCCTTGAATTAGGATTGAAAGAAATATTTGAAATATGTTGGTCCTTTCTATGCCTCAGCACTGGGGGGGGGGCTAGATTCCTGTCTTAAGAGTCGGCCATTTGAGGTTTCTTACGCCATCCTTGGGTTTGACTTTGATTATTGATCCTAGAGGTGGCCTAAAAAGGAGTAGGGATAGAAGCTGCCTCTCTTTCTCTGGGACTTTAGCCTTTGACTTGGAGGTCATCACAGCATGGGAAAATAGAATGTTTAGTGCAGAAAAAACAATGTCATTCCAGCCTGTCCTCTCCTACTGGAGCTTACCTAAAATCTTTATCACATCCCAAGATTCCCAGCTAGATGCTCTAAGCTCAAGTCCCCTGCCTTTCCCATGCCAGCACCACCATCTTCTTAAAGCTGTCCTAGCCTTACCTAAACACAATGATGTACAGAGTCACAGAGTCACTGTTTAGCGCCCTGCTGGCCCACTTGGGGCAGCTGTTCTATTTGTTCACCACCCTTTTCATGAAAAGCACTTCTTTACAACTCCTTTGAATTTTACCCCCTAGCTTATCGTTATGTCCTGGTGGTTGAGGACCCATCATACATGAGTAGATATGTCCTACCCTATTAAAATAGCTGGCAGTATAGCCTAGAGGTTAGAGTAATGAGCTGTGAATAAGCCTAGTACATCCAGCAGACCTGGATTTGATTCCCACAACCTTCACTTGCATATTGTGTGACCCTGAGCAAGTTATTTAACCTCCCCAATGCTCCCAGGTCACCCCTAAAAACAGGTCTTGGGCCTAGTGGGCCTTACCCGGTTAACAAAAGAAATAAAAATAAATAAATAAAATGATCCATTTGCCCTCCCCTGTACTCCAGCCATAGAATCATAGACAATGACAGCAGAAAAAGATCAAAGATTATACCAGAATGTGACGTACCATATTTATTTATGTTGCCTGTTGAGAGCAACTCACTGTATGGTCACCTACGATGTCTATTGTCACCCCCAAATCCATCACAGAAGCCTTTGTAATGCTGTGGGATGAAGGTACTGCTGCTCCCTACCCTGAATCTTAGAGAGTGTGCACTGCGCAGCCTCCACAGCACTTCCTTTCATCCACTGCCAGCTTGACATGATAGAAGTCTGGTTTATGAAAAGAAAGAACCCAGGTCTCTGTCCTGTCCTGCTGCTTGTTGCAAAATGGCCCAATGATCTCCACAATGGCCTTTCAGAACACCCCATCCCATGACAGCTGTCACCCAGGGCAGCCCCCCTCCATTCTTGTCCAGCCAACATCAGAACAAATTCATGTAAACTGAAGCAAGCAAAAAGCCATGTGTGTATAAATCAGTGTGGTGACTGGCCAAGCAGATGAGAGGTGATCTGTGCCCCTTGATATGTCTGACATGTTGGGGGGAGAGGTTCTGGGAGATTAGTAATCTGTAATCACAAATGGAAAGGCCCAGAATGGGTTGTAACAGGACCCAGAATGGGATCAGAATCAGAATGCAGCTGGTACATAAATCTCAGTAGATAAATGCCCTGTGGCAAAAGCCCATCTAATACAAAACCAGAAATCTGTTCTGGTTCTGTTGTCTGGTAGTATCATACATAACACAGTAACATAGTAACAAAGTAATTGATGGAAAATAGGACCGCAAGGCTCACCTATTCTGCTCATATTACCTGCCTGCCTTAGCTGCCACTGATCCTACTTGGTCAACGACTTTTAGCCTCTTTTCACCACCTCTAGGGTTCCCTTGTGCCTATTCCATGCATGTTTGAATACCCCACTGTAGTAGCTCCCACCACATCCCGGGGTAGGCTATGCCATGCATCCACCATCCTTTCTGTGAATAAATACTTTTTCACATTCCCTTTTGACCTGTCCCCCTCCAATTTCATACTATGCCCCTTCATACTTGTACAACCCTATATAACCTGTATACTGAAAATTTTCACCCACTTGCACTTTGTTTATACCCTTAAGATACTTGAATGTTTCTATCATATCTCCCAATTCCCACCGTTCCTCCAGTGTATACATATTGAGGTTTCTCCTCCATTGTGCCGTGGTGCAAGCCCTGCACCATCTTTGTTGCCCTTCTCAGGACCACCTCCACCCTGTCTATATCCTTATGAAGATGCAATCTCCAGAACTGCATACCATACCATACCATACTCTGGATGAGGCCACATCAGCATTTTGAATAGTGGCATCTCCACCTCCCTTCTTCTGCTAGTGATACCCTTTCCTATGCACCCCAGCATGCTGCTGGCCCTACCCACTGCCTTGGTGCACTGTTTGACCACCTTTAGATCATCAGAGATGATTATCTCTAAATCTCTTTCTTCCCTGGTAGTCATCAGTAACTCCCCCCCATCCTGTAACTTTCTGCTGGATCCCTACACCCAAGGTGCATGATTTTGCACTTGTTTGTGTTAAACTGTAATTGCACACATTGGACCATTTTACCAGCTTTCCTATGTCCCCCTCATTCTATCTATCCCCTCTGTTGTGTCTACCCTGTTGCAAATCTTGGCGTTATCTGCAATTAGGCATACCTTCCCTTCCAGCCCTTCAGCAATGTCACTAATGCATCTGGCACCAAACGAGCATTTTACTTCTGGTGGTGTGCCAGCATTCAGATTTTCCCCAGGTCAGAGGTCCCATTGTTGACATCATCAGGTCATCCAAACCTACCACTCTTGCTGCTCTGTTGACCCCTTCAGACCAGGCCTATTCCCTACCTTCCAATGATCTGCCTCTCCTGGTCATAGCTAAGTGCCCCTCTAAAATGAGTGAGCAGGTGTTTACCTGATTTACTCCAAGAGCTTGGAACTTCCTCTCTCCTTATCTTCATGCTTGTCAGTCCCTCTCCCACCTCATTTTAAACAAACTCTGGCCAGAGTCAGTAGGGTTGCAGGTGAAGCATTTGGGGTAAAAATATTGAAATTTATTAAAGTTAGGAGTCTGCGTTCACAAAATGTAATGTAGGTTCATAAATGTGCTGTTTTGTAATATTTTTACACCAAATGTTCAACACAGCCTTGTTATAACCCTGCCTCATGAAGAAGGAAAGAGAAAATGTTCAACTCCTAGCATAAAGGTGATTTCATGCAGGGACTATGAAATCAACTTTTGGGATGACAAAACACATTTTGGGCAGGAGTTGAAAAATGACAGCTGTCACAATCATGAGGTGCTGTAAAGAAATGGCTATGTTGAAAACTTGAGTAGAAATATTGTATAGTGTCGCAGAAGGTTGAGGCACTAGTGCCTTACCTTGTGCTACACCAGCAACCCGGGTTCAGGAATGACCTTGGGTCACCAAGGAGCCAGCTCGGGGGGGGAGGGCTAGAGTGGGATTGAGCTATGGCTCTCCTCTCCAAAGGGGTGGATGTCTGCTCCACCATTGTCCTGCTCCTACTGGGTGGAGGTCTGGTGGGCAGTGTATAAGGTTGGAGTGGCAACACAAGTCTTGGGAGGGTTGGAAGGGGCCACTGTATCCTTACATGTGCATGCGCATACACGCATGTGTATGCCATGGCCCCTGAGAAGGGGAGAAAAACTGATAATACCATCAAGTATATATGAAAAAAAAAGAAATATTGAATAGTACCAAAGTTGAGAGCCTGCATTTGCAAAATTCAACATAGGCTCATAACCTTGTTGTTTTGTAATATTTGTATACCAGATTTTCAACATAGCCTTCTTATGACCCCACCTCATAAACAAGGGCGGAGGAAATGTTCAACTCCTGCCTGAAAGGTGATTTTGTGCAGGGACTACAAAATCACCTTTGGGGATGTAAACAAACATTTTGCTCAGGATTAGAACAATGACAGCTGTCACACTCATGAGGTGCTGTAAGGATATGGCTATGTTGTGAATTTGGGGGAAACATTTGGAAAATTACCAAAGTTATGAGCCTCTACTAGCAAAATTCTACATAGGCTTATAATTTTGTTCTTTTTAAATATTTTACACCAGTTTTTCAGCATATCCTTCTTATGACACCACGTCATGAACAAGGGCAGAGAAAATATTCAACTCCTGCCCAATAGGTGATTTTGCACAAGGATCATGGAATCACCTTTCAAGACAGATATGCCTAATGACAGTGCAATTGTTCATGAGGTTGGGTCCCAAAAAAGGGATGTTGAAAATGTTGTGCACAAATATGCAAAAACAGCCATGTTATGCCACTAAGATCAAAACCCCATTGATGTACATTGAACCTCATGTCTGTTTCCTCAGTTTGTGGTTCAGTTTTGAAGAGTGAAGACATGCTTGCTGTCCAGAGAAGATGATGGCACTGGACCCCCCGTGGGTAATTAAGGGCTTGGGGTGTATGTGGGGTGGTGGGTCCTGAGTGGGAGGGTTGGGTGGGGGGACAGTAATGGTGTAAAAGTCATTGATGGACAGTTTTCTTTTTACAGGTTGAAAAAAGAAAGTGCAAACGGCATTGGATGTTTTTCTTGTTACAGGAAAAAACAAACAAAAAACCAAAATGGACCAAAGATTTCTGATGCGACACTGGGGGATTGGGCACCCCCAGTGTAAATGTTATGTTTCAGGGGTGGGGGTGAAATAAAACCAGGATTCTTAATCATGACACTGGGGGACTGGATGCCCCCAGTGTCACTGTTATGTTTCGGGGGTATTCTTAATTGTGACACTGGGGGATTGGGTACCCCAGTGTCACTGTTATTTTTGGGGGGTTTCTGAGAGGGTGGGTTGGGTGGGAGGGAAAAATGTTATAAAAACCAAAAGGTGGTCACAGCAGAACAAAGCACATTCTGCCATGTCCAAGATGGCCTCAAAGCCCTGCTGTACATGCGCAACTAGTGCGCATGCGTAGTGCAGTTTGGCTGCCATCTTGGACATGGCAGAATGTGCCATGTCCCACTGTGACCTCCGCCTGATATAAAATAGTACTGTGCTGCGCCAATGCTACTGGACAGAGCAGAGTGCTTCATAGATGAGAAGGCAATTGTGATGGAACTCCACACTGTTGTTTAGTCGGAGAAGTCTACCTTTTCCAATCCATCACAGAAGGTGTACAGGGCTCCACCCACTGCAGCTCTAAAAAAGAGTTTCACAATTTCTTGAGTTCTATGGATAAATACTCTTGTACTTGACTCTTGTTTGGTGTTACTGCTTTGTAAATTCATAACTCTTATGCTTTGCATCGCTCATTGCATTATTGTTACTCGTATTACCTTTGACCCACTGTGATTTTGATTTTTGATCTATGTCATGTTATCATGCTATTTCTCATTGTTGCTTGTTTCCATGTTTGCTGATCCTTCTCTGCTCTTTGTGACTCTGTTGAATGACACATATTGTCTTTGCTGTTTTTCAGCTTTTTTTATAATGTTGTGACTCTGCTGCTTTTTATAATTTCAGTTGTCTTTGTAACCTCCTGTGTCATGCCTGACAATTGGCAGTTTCTTGTCTAGTGTACCTACCTGGTCAACAAAAACTAATTATACAACAGTGTGTGAAAATCCTATAACCTCATTGGCAAGGCCACTGATTTACGGTGATTGAAACAATTAAATTCCGTTTTCAAGACTTAAATTTCCGGAATTTCACCGGTGATTGTTACTCTAATTTCCGGATTTTTCCGGGATTCTGTTATCATTCTTTTATTATGTGCATAAATAATCAGAATTAAAGAAGGCCTAATATACAGAGCATTAAATAAAGCAAACTGAAAATAGTACAGGAAGGAATTAAAAGAAAAACAGACTTTTTTATAGATTTACTTATCTGACAGAAAATACCAGATTCCATGAAATCTTCATTTTTACCGGTTTTCAGGCAGCCCTAATTCTGGAATTTTACCAGATTTTCTGGTAAAAACCAAAAAACAGTGGCCTTGCTCATTGGTCAAAACATGTCACATGACAATGGATAAATCTTGCATTACCCACGGCTGAGGAATTGCATATATGAAAACATAATTAAACACATTTTATATTTATTTTAGACATGGGTCCATTGTATAATCGCAATAAGGCACTCCAGGGTATGAGTTATTGGGGATTTGCCAAGTTCTTGTGTGGTTAAGTCACTCAGCTGTGCCTTGTGACACACCACACAAGTCGTGGGTAAACCCCCCAATAACCCACACCCTGTTGTGCCTTATTGCTTAAATAACTAACTAAATCAATCCCAATAGTCTAGCTGAGATGCAACATCTACAGCTATGGGAGGTTAACTGACTTGCCAAGATCACATAGCCCTTAGAAAAATGAAATATATTTTCAAATATATTATTAACAATATATTTACATATAGTGAAATATATTCTAATCTACTTGTTTTATAATACATTGTAATGTATTGAAAAATTAATATATTTCAATATATTTTAAAATTAACAAATATATTGTGATGTACTGTAAATATATACATTATTGCCATTTTAGTATGTTATGTTTATTGCAGAACTTGCTGTTCACATTTACTTGTGCTGCTCGACTGTCTGACCATCAATCAGTGCTGCTCTGGGTAAGTTTATAAAACAAGGCTGTTGATTTTGAAATGGTTCTGTGGTTCTCATGGAAACTGTTCTGCACATATAGAATAGTGGGAGGAGAAACATGCATAATAGAACTATTGCAATTTCATTTAGGGATTCTGATGATGTCACAGACCACAAGGGCAAAGTCAGTGACAGAACCATGTTTGGGAGCTAGTGGGGCAAATCAGTCAGCTGTGTGCTTCAAGATGGCAACAAGCAAAAGTGATAATTTAAAATTTTAGTAATATAATTTTAAAAAGTCTAATTGACTATTGTTTGGAAAACAAAATCCATATTATAGGGCAACTGCAACCTCTTTTTAAAAAATGTTTACAATTTTCTAGCTTACCAAAAAAGAGTTTCATAAAGGGAAGTGAAAACTTAAATTAAATCATGGCAAACATTTACATTTGCAGTACCACATGTCGAATGTGAACTTCATTTGCAGCTCTCCAACTGCGATTTAATAATGAATTAATTAAGTAGTAGCATTCCACAGTAGTCATGCCAATTTTGACCTATACTTTTTTATTCCCTTTTAAATTGCTTCATCACTTCTGTCTTGGGTTCATGTCATAATAGTGATCACAAAACAGAGATCGCTATTATGGTGAGTGTATATCACTGAAAAGCAAATCAGTGATATATACTTGCTGGTGATCCAACATCCGAAAGAACAAAAAGTGTTTTTGCGGGGGGAGCTGTGCCCTCCACACCCCCCCTCACAGGGGGGTATCGCCCCCACACCCCCCTGAATTTAGATTATCAACTCCAGGGGGTGCATGTCAGTATTGGGGGCACAGTTCGGATTTGCAAAACAAATTAAGTTCCACAGCCGCAGGCTGCAGCACACTTTCCACACTCCTGGTCCACAGCCCCAAACCCAGTACCTGCTGAGCCAGAGCTAGCCATCCACACCACCACCACACCACACCACATGGCTAGCTTGGTAACAGCAGGCACACCAGTCCCCTTAAACTAATTCCTTGTCCCTCCCCTTCCCCAAGCTGGTCCTCCCTTCTGGTTGCATTCCCTATGCTTGCTTTCAAGTAACGTTGCTAACCTTGCAGGCTAGCGAAGAATGACAGCGCTGAAAATGTGTCGCTGTTTTTGAAGACACTCATTTTCGGTCACTATCATCACTGGATACCCCTGTCTTGCATGATACCCTTGTTTGCCCATTTTGAATTTTGCTTTAATGCTTGATTATTATTGAAATGGTCAATTTCTAGTTTTCATAATTATTGTGATTTTTATTCCAACACCCATTGTTAATCATCAGTTATCATCATGACTGTTATGAACTAGCATGCAGCAAACACTGCTCCCTAACCTTACTGAACAAAACAGAAACAGCTGAGAATACTGAGGAACCCCAGGGATCAACAGATTACAAGCAGCTCTCCCTTTATTATTTCAAATGTAAAAAACAAGTGCTAAGGCAGATACAGAACAGGGCAAAACTAAAGGGTAGTTAGGACAGGAGATGAGGATAAATCTAGAATAGAATACAAACTAGTATAGGTCTCCATCTTCATTGCAATATGAACTGCTGCTTAATGATATTATAAATATTAATAAATAACCTATCATATGGGAGATTTCTTACCTCTACCTGGTATCTGCTTGGGAAAATCTTTCTATTTGTCTATACGCTCAAGTTGTCGTACTGGTACAGTTTGACTGGTGTCTTCTTACAGGGTCTCTCCTTCCTACTCAGCATGCAATTTCAGTCTTCCCCCTTAACTGCCCTGGCTTGATTTTAAATGCAGCAAACAAAGAGAGTCGCCCTTGCCCTGCCCACATTACCCCACACCCCACCCCCCATCCTCAGGGGGTGTAGCAACAAAAAAGCCAGACTGCATAGCTATTGGTTAGTTAGTTAGTTAGTTAGTAATAACCCTATGCATGGCAGATCTGGTTAGTCAGTCTGAAACAAGGTAAAAGTGCCTAATTGCTGGGTGTTCTTTAGCATTTGTTTAAAAACAAAAGCAGTAATGGAAAATGGGGGGGTGGGAAGTGCAAGTTGCTCCAAGCACCTTAATCCCTACAAATTTCTTTAATAAGTCTCAGTCTCTGTATAGTTTATAGGCTTACTCTACATAGAAAACCCTCTAAAATGATTGTAAAGTTCAGTCACATGTTTTAAGATGGGCTATAAATTGAATTTATGTTACTATAAATAAAGCAATTTTTAGAGTTGTTTGGTGGGTGACTGCTGTGTAAGGTAAGGTGTGAAGTCATTTGTCTACAATAGAATAACAGATACTGATGCAACACACACACAGGCATGCACACATGAATATGATATTAAAGATTGCTTGTCCCCATGGGGTGCTTAATTGCAGCCTCATTACTCCATTTTTAATTTTCTGTAATCGGAAGTAATACAGGTAATGAAATGCACCTGGCTATGCATAAAAATGAGCTCAGGGTATGCTTCCCCAGCTAAAACACCCAAACAAAATGTAATAGTAGTAACACTTTATTTTTACACAGGTAGATTTAACAATCTCATCATTAGGTCAAAGACCCATTTTCAAGATGGACTTGTTTCAAATTACATTTTTAAAAAGGTTTACAATTATTAAATACATTACAAACAACACATACACCCAATAACAGCTTACATACATCCAGAAATAAAAATGTAGACATGCAGGGCTAACTACAGCAACGCAATCATCACACGCACACACATGTCCTGTTCAAATTGAACCCATTAGACCTCATGAACTGTTTGGTGTGTTGTATCTGTTTCAGCTCATTACTTATTGTGTCCCACAGTTGAATTTCTTTAGCCTCAAATGTCATGTCTCCAAATCTATTACACACTTTTGGTTTCACATATTTATTTTTTGTACCTAAAACTATGATTATGTCTATGTTCAGCTAGTTTCAGCTTAGCTTTAAGGTACTTCAGTTTGTTCTGATGTACCACCCCATGAACCTGATTTATCCATTTCAGTCCTCTTTTTTGTTCCAGTGATGGCCATTGAAGAGCATTTAACAATGTCACAATGATGCGTGTGATATTCACATTTCAATACGAATGTAGCCAAATTATTATATAGTGCGTGAATCTTTTTTAGGCTTGCTTTTCCAGCCATGCCATAAATATGACTTCTGTAATTAATGCAAGGTAACCTTAATTGCTTATATCCAGGCTATTTTTCTGAAATAGATAAATATTAAATATCATTAGTCCCAGAATATTTAAAGTGGCACTGTCAACCCATATTTGCATCATATTATTTTAATGTGAAAACCCACTCTTTATTATTGTTTACCTTTTCTAAAACTCATTCAAGTTGCTGGTAGCTTTGTCTGCCTCCTTTTTTAGTATAACTGAAATACATGATGATGGTGTAATTATATCCAACCATTTGTTTCAAAACCTTGATCTACTCTCATTGCACACTTCCTGAACATTAGGAACACCTCAAAACAGTGCAGCCACTCATAATACTATAGTCCCCTCTTTTTCCACTGCATAATAAATGGCTTGACTGGGGTGGGGTTGTTTGCAAGCACAGGAAAGATGCAGTGGGACTTGATCAAGGACTGCAAACAATCATGTTTTCGTGTAGCAACACCATTATGGGGGGCAGTCGGTTTTTCACTTTTAAAAGAAAACAGTGAATCAGAATTAATCTACCAGCTACATCAGCAATCCCTACCGAATGTGCCCAATCAAGGCATGTTATTTTAAACTAGAGAGACTTTGAGGCTTAAAGGTGTTGACAGTGTTCCTTTAAACTCAGAAATCAAGATATGCAGAAGCCTTTTCACTTATTATAAAGTTCCTAGCACTCACGAACCTTGCAAAAAGAATGCCACCACACAGGATTTCTTCATCAATTCATTTTATTCTCCAACAGGACACAAAAAACAAGTTGTTAGAACTTTCTAGTAAGTGTGTATGTATGGTTCCTGTAGCACCACTATCCTAGTGCACACTCTGTGGTCAAATAAGCAGAAGCCTCTGGGCTGCACTTCAGTCTTGGATTACTATCCACGTTATCTATATCTTCAGGTCATGAGGCCACTGGGCTGGCACTGTACCTATCATGTACATATAGAACCCCCCCACCATGATGGGCCTTGGTATTTGACCACAGCAAATCAACAGATTCTATGCAGCCAGGCTCACTCACAAGTTTTTTTATATTTTTACATCCAGCTCCCCCTCCCAATGCCCCATGTGCTGTCTAAAAAGGGTGTGCATATTTGCAGAGTTAAATCATTTCACTTAGTTTAGGTGGCTGAAGAAATAGTTTAAATATGCAAGTTCTTCCTGGGTAGCACTTTTAGTGTGTGTGTGTGTGGCATGGGGTCATAATGTCGCAAGACATTATGCCACATGCAAAAATCATGCTGCCAATACAGCGCAATTCCTTGCATGCAGCATAACATTGAAATTGCTCAAAAGTGCGAAAAATAAAAAAATTCACTTGTGTCTGGGACCGGGGATAAAACCCAGTCCCAAATGCAGTGCTTGGGTTCCCTGCTGCCAGGGACTTACTCCATCGAGTCATGGCATCTACTCAGCGGAACCCCATCCCAGCAGAGGTCTTATCCTCTGCCTGGGATAGTGAGTGGGTGCAATACTGCATACAGCAGTATTTGAGGTATTGCACCACTCGCTCTTCTCTACAGAACTATTTCAGGTTAGCGCTAATGTTGTATGCTGTTTAGCATGCAACATATTGACTCGGTAGGTGTGTGTGTGTGTGTGTTTGTGTGCTGAGTATAAATATCTAAGGCTTGTTTACACTGCCATCTTTGCAGTGCAATAACCAACCCCATGAGCCCCAGACCTACCTTTTATTACCCCCCTGTAATTATCCAATTAAGTTTTGAACACCGAGATAGTGCCAGAATGTTTTAAAATGCTTTGTTTATTATTTTCATATTCCAGAACACTGAGTTGCTGTTTGGTTTGATTCCAATTGTGTAGGCTTACTAGGATTTACTTTGTATATTAATAGAATGTATAAATGTTAAAGTCTTTAATGTGCAGCAGAAAATAATCTAATGCAAATGGCTTTTAATTCATCACCTACATGGACAGCAAAATTGTCAAAATCATGTTTCTGACTAATTGCTGTCACAAACGTGTTCAGCAGGTCAGGCCCTCTGCTCCCACAGTACCAACCTCTGAGTGCAGTAACATGAACAGGTAGTAGACAGGGTAATCCTCCTGTCTGCTTGTGGGTCCGAATCACCTTTTGGTCTCAATTCTGGGGGGATTCAAACTGTGAACCTTATGCTAGTGTACCCAAATGTACAGGAGCAGACTCATACTCTCTTCGGGGATTGCGGTACAATCTTACATCGGGGCACCCAGCCAGGCTTCCAATATGAACCCTTAAAACTCTATAAAAAACCTTACGTATATTCTTACCTTTTACCAGTTTAGTAACACCATCAAGCTTTTGAACAGTTTTTGTCAGTCTCAACCCTCTATATGTCACATACAAAAAAATAACTTGGAAGACCCAGGCAGTATCTTTCAAATATAGATTTTACTGAAAATGGATAAAAATATGAAAAATGTAAACACGGAATGTGACACTTGGACAGCTGGTTCTGATCACTGTATCATATTTTATAATATGAAAATGGATTATGGACTGTCTCTCTTGAGAAATGCTGAAACAGCATGTGAGATCACACACACCACACACACACACACACACACACACACACACACACACACAGGTTTTAGATACAAGGTGTTACCTGGAAGGCCAGAAGCTAATTACAGACTTTTCTAAGTTAATTATAACTTTAACTACTAAGAAGGAGATCAGTATCCCTTTTATGACGTTTTGAGGGGGAAGCCAGGTTTAATACACTGGTGCGAAATCATAAATGGTTTGGTATCTGTGTGAGAGGGGATACTGCTCACAGATCAAAGAAATGTCATTTTAAAAGAAAATGAGTTGTGCTGAGGATTACAGAATTTAATACTTTGAAAAGACATCCTGTTTTTGTATAGATATTTTTTTTTATATATTCTGAAAGAGGAGGGGCTATGTGACCTCACACAAAGGGGTTGGCAAATACAGTTTTCTTTAAGGAATATTCTGTTTTACTTCAGAGAGACACTTCTGTCTAGACTCTGACAGAGAAACATCTATGAGCACTTTAAGTAGGTATTTAGAGAAAGAGAGAAATCTAAGTACTGTAGTAGAAATTGCACTGTTTAAACTTTGTTCTTTTAAAATATTTGTATGGTTCTTGTGATATTGGTTCTGTATTTTATGTTTTACATATTTTGTTTCTATTTTAGTAAAACTCTATTTTTAGAGTCTACTTGGTCGAATTTGATTTCTTTACTTTTACAAGTGGAGCATATATGGTAAAAGCAGATGCTGTACATAAGCTTGAATGGTGATACCAAACTGGAAAAAGGTAAGCGTTTTAAATCTGAGGTCTTTTATTACCGTTTTTAAGGGTTAATTTCTGTACACCTGGTTAGGTGCCCATAGGCAAAGATATGTGGCCCACTGAAGACAGAATTATCTGAGCCTGTGCACTGGGTGCGCTAGCAAGAGGTTCACAGTTTGAATCCCTCCAAGACTTGAGACCAAAGGTTGATTTGAACCCACAAAACAGACAGGAGGGTTACCCTGTTTCTGTAAACTGTTCACAAGACTGCGCTCAGAGGTTGGCACATTGGGAGTAGAGGGCTGACCTGCTGAGTGGGTTTGTGACAGATTTGGTTGGCAGCAGTGGCATAATTTTGGTATCACAAGCTTTTACTGTTCAGCATGTCAGCTTGAGATCATAAGCTCACTTGTAAAGAAAGAAAAAGCCAATGATTTATTTTAAAAAGGAAACAGAACTATATTATTGGCATACAGTCAAGTTCCTACCCGTTTTAATTTTTTTTCTAAAGTGCAAGTCAGAGTAGCAGTAGTAAGGAAAGAAGATGGCTTCTGACTACAGCAGGCACACTGTAGACTCATTAAAGCAATTGTGTGGGGACAGAGGAGTCCCGTTTGCAGTGAAAGCCAGCAAGCAGAACCTCATAGATGCCCTGATGGCAGCAGATACCCAGAACAGCGAGTCACAGACCGTGACTGGAAAGGACCAAACCTTGAGTGTGGCAGGGCTAGCAGCCAGTGCAGTGTCCAGATCCAATGAGGATGACAGCAGGACCACTGTCAGCAAAGGGCCACAGCAGCAGGGGAAGATCACCAGTATCCTGGATCCAGAAGTACTCAGGCTGCAAATTGAGTTGTGCAGGATGGAGCTGGGGTTCAAGAGAGATTGGAGGGAGAGGGACCATGAACAAAGGGAGGCAGAGGAGAAGAGGGAGTGAGAATGTCAAGATGCAGACCGTGAGGAGCAGTGGCACCAGAGGCAACACGAACTGGAGAAGATATGACTCCGACCAGCAGCACCAGAGCAGGTAAGTGGCTTGGGTTTAACTGGGACTACAGGACTGGGTTACAAATTGAATTCCAAATTAATAGCCAAATTTAAAGAAGGGGAGGATATGGATGCCTTTTTAAATTCTTTTGAAAAAGTTTATATTCAAGCTAAAATTTCTAGAGAGTCCTGGAGCTTCCAGCTATCCCCGCTACTTACCGGGGAAGCTTGGGATGCATTGGGTCAAATGGACAATGAGGACAGTGATGATTACAGTAAACTTAAAGCTGCACTGTTAAAAAGTTTTAATTAACTGCTGAATCATACAGAGCTAAATTCTGTAAGCTCAGGAGAAGCCCTGATATGAGCTACAAGGAGCTAGCCATGAAACAACGTCAGTATTTAAAACATTGGTGGGAAGGAATTGAGGCAAACTCTGTTAATAAAATTGAAAAGTTGATTTTATTAGAACAGTTTTATTGGGCATGCCCAGTAGAGCTTCAAACCTGGCTAGAGGACGGAGATCCCAAAACAGTGCAAGAGGCTGCTGAACTCTCAGACCACTATGCCAAGAGCAGACCTGCTCTAAGAGCAAATGGGGCAGGTGTGGCAGTGCAGAAAGGGAAAAGCGAGCCTTCAGGGCAGCTAAAACCCTCACTGCCTCCACCAAAACCAGTCAGCCCCAGGTTTCAGAGAAAAGATTTCTCTGAGAGAAGAAATGAATATTGATTGTGTAAAGAAACTGGGCATATTGCCAGACAGTTTCCCAAAAAGGCAAGCAATACACAACAGGATATTAGAAAGAAAGTAGGTTGTTTGTGTGTCCCTGGAAGCATGCCAGTGAACATGAGGGAACACATGCACCCAGTCATGGTGAATGATGTACAGATGCAAGGGTTAAGGGACACAGGGGCATCTCTGACCTTGGTAAAGGGGAATCTGGTGGAGGCTGGTCAGCTTATACCCAATAAATGTGCCACTGTACAGGATTTCACTGGTGAGGTGAAAACATTGCCCCTCGCTAGTGTTCTCCTAGACTGGGGTGAAACAGGGGGAACTGTGCAAAAGGTGGCTGTAGCCAAAACCTTAGCAGTGGATGTGATCCTGGACAACAATCTAAATCAGAGGATGGTATGTGCAGTTACCCGTAGCCAAGCGGCAAGGCAAAATTGTAGTTCCCTGAACCCCACAGAAGCTATTGTGGAAACCACTGAGAGGCTGGTTCCCCAGCATGTGTTTCCAGATGGGGAGACTAATGAAAAGGGGGTAGAAATTTCCCAAGTTGCAAGTAGCCACACAGATACAGAGGGTTACTCTGAAGAGGGAAGGGTGATCCATTGTCAGAGGGTTGGGATTGACAGTGATCCTGAGTGCCCTTATGCTAGTGCTAGAGACCCTAGTTTAGCAACTGAAGAGGACCTGTCCCATGCCTTGGGAATGTGTGAGGGGTTTGCAGCTGCTCAGAGAAGGGACCCTAGTTTAGAGAAGCTGAGGGCTTGGGCAGACTTGGACGGTGCACAGGGAGGTGACAGCAGCCATAAGGTTTATTGGGAAAATGGACTTATGTATACTCAGGCAGTACAGACAGAGGGAGGGGTGCTAGGCAGGCAGCTTGTCATTCCCCAAGGGTATCGCGAGCAGTTGCTCAAGATTGCACATGATATTCCCTTGTCTGGTCATCTGGTAATCGTGCACACGATGCAGCAGTTGGCCCAGAATTTCTACTGACCTAACTTCACCCAGCAGGTGAAGGAGTATTGCAGGTCTTGTCACCGGTGCCAAGAAATAGGCAAAGTGGGCAAGAAAACCCAAGCCACCCTGATTCCATTGCCCATAGTGGAAGAGTAATTCCAGAGGGTGGGAATGGATATTGTGGGGCATTTAAATACCCCCAGCTCCTCAGGGAAGAGATTCATCCTAACTGTGGTGGATTATGCCACCCGGTACCCAGAGGCAGTCACCCTATCCTCACTGAGGACAGACAAAGTGGCAGATGCCTTACTTGGGATTTTCTCCCTGGTTGGGTTTCCGCAGGATGTAATCACCGATCGAGGGGGATCTTTCATGTTGGACTTGATGAAATGTTTATGGGAGAAGTGTGGGGTGGTGCAGAGATGCACAACACCATATCACCCACAAGACAATGGACTTGTGGAAAGATTCAGTGGCACCCTAAAGTCAATGCTCCGGGAATTTGCTGAACAGCATGGGAGGAACTGGGAGAAATACCTTCCCCACCTGTTGTTTGCATACAGGGAGGTGCCACAAGAATTGACAGAATTTTCTCCCTTCAAACTCTTATGTGGACGCCAGATACATGGGCCCCTAGACTTGATCCGGGAGGACTGAGAAGGCAAGCACGCCACCCAGGGAACTCCCATTGTGGATTACATCCTTAGGTTTAGGGAAAGGCTAAAGGAACTTATGGGGACAGCCCAGAGCAATCTAGCAGCTGCCCAACAGAAACAAATAGTGTGGTATAACCGCAGAGGCAGAGCTCACTCATATATCGTGGGTCAGGAAGTCATGGTCCTTATTCCAGTCTGGAAAGACAAGCTGCAAGCTGAGTGGGCAGGACTGTACAAAGTGGTTAGGAAGGTAAATGATGTGAACTACATTGTGGAGTTATCTGACAGAAGACAGACAGAAAGGATGTACCATGTCAACATGATGAAGCCATATGCAAATAGGGCTGACATGGTGTTTGCAGTATGTAGTCCTGGGGAAGGGACAGACGAAGGAGACCCCCTCCTGGACTTGCTGGAAGAAAATAAGCGGGAGTAAACTTGTCTCCCCAGCTGGCCCCGAATGAGATCCAGAAAGTAAGGGAGGTTTTAGCAGACTTTGCCCCATTGTTTAGCCCCAAGCCTGGACTAGCCCCCTTAGTGACACATGATGTGGAGACAGGGACACAGACGACCATACGGCAGACAGCATATCCGGTGTCAGAGCCTATCCAAAAGAACATTAGGAGGGAAGTGGAATAAATGCTGGATTTAGGGGTAATCCAGAGATCCCACAGCCCCTGGGCCTCAACCGTAGTCCTTGTGCCCAAGCCAGATGGCTCTACTCATTTCTGTGTGGACAATCATGGACTGAATGCAGTCACGAAGTCAGACACCCATGCGATGCCCTGGATGGACAGACGAACTCTTGGACAATTTGGGATGGGTGACCTATCTCACTACTATTGACCTGACCAAGGGGTATTGGCAGGTAGAGCTGATAGACAGAGCTATGGAGAGGTCAGCCTTCATCACTGTGATAGGCTTATTTGAGTTTAAAGTAATGCCTTTCAGAATGAAGAATGCCCCAGCCACTTTTCAAAAGTTGGTGAACCAGGTGTTAAATGGTGCTGAGGAGTATCGGGTGGCATACTTGGATGACATTGCCATCTTCAGTACCAGCTGGAAAGAACACCTATCCCACCTTAGGGAAGTGCTGGGCAGGATACAGAGGGCCGGGCTCACTATCAAAGCCAAGAAGTGCCAGTTGGCCATGGGAGAAGTGGCATACCTCAGGCATGTGGTAGGCTGGGGACAGCTCCACCCTAACCAAATACAAATAGAGGTAATCCAGGCATGGCCCAGACCAGAAACACAGAAGCAGTTCAGGAGTTTTCTAGGGACAGCAGGGTGCTACAGAAAATTTGTACCCAATTACAGTGCCCTGGCTGCTCCCCTATCTGATCTGACAAAGAAAAGCATGCCCAGGGGACGGATCACCCAGTAGTGTACCTGAGTAGGAAGTTACTTCCCAGGGAGCAAGCACATTTCACGGTGGAAAAGCAGTGTCTTGTCATAGTGTGGGCCCTAAAGAAATTAGAGCCATACTCGTATGGGCAGCATTTTGTGGTACAGACTGACCACAACCCCCTGGTTTAGCTGACGCAGATGGGAAAGAACAATGGTAGATTGCTAAGATGGAATCTTGCTTTGCAAGGGTATGATATGACAATCGTACATAGGCCTGGAGCCAAAAATCAGAACTCAGATGGGCTGTCTAGGGTCTATGAGGAGTGAACTGATTTGGGAAGCTCATCCCATGCAGGGGATAGAGCCCCCAAATTCGGTCTAGGTGGGAAGGAATTGTGACACTTGGACAGCTGGTTCTGATCACTGTATTATTTTTTGTAATATAAAAATGGGTTATGGACTGTCACTCTTGAGAAATGCTGAAACAGCATGTGAGAGCACACACACTCACACACACACACACACACACACAGATTTTAGATACAAGGTGTTACCTGGAAGGCCAAAAGCTAATTACAGACTTTTCTAAGTTAATTATAACTTTAACTGCTAAGAGGGAAATCAGTATCCCTTTTATGACATTTTGAGGGGTGAAAACAGGTTTAGTACACTGATGCGAAATCATAAATGCTTTGGTGTCTGTGTGAGAGGGGATACTGCTCACAGATCAAAGAAATGTCATTTGAAAAAGAAAATGAGTTGTGCTGAAGATTATAGAATTTAATACTTTGAAAAGACATCCTGTTTTTATATATATATATATATATATATTTTTTTTTTATATATTCTTACAGAGGAGGAGCTAGGTGACCTCACACGAAGGGGTTGGCAAATACAGTTTTCTTTAAGGAATATTCTGTTTTACTTCAGAGAGACACTTCTATCTGGACTCTGACAGAGAAACATCTATGTGCACTTTATGCAGGTATTTAGAGAGAGAGAGAGAAATCTAAGTACTGGAATAGGAATTGCACTGTTTAAACTTTGTTCTTTTAAAAGATTTGTATGGTTCTGGTGATATTGGTTCTGTATTTTATGTTTTACATATTTTTTTTCTATTTTAGTATAACTCTATTTTTAAAGCCTACTTTGTCTGCCTTTGATTTCTTTCCTTTAACAAGTGGAGCATATATGGTAAAAACAGACACTGTATAACTTTAACTGCTAAGAGGGAAATCAGTATCCCTTTTATGACGTTTCGAGAGGGAAAACAGGTTTAGTACACTGGTGCGAAATCATAAATGCTTTGGTGTCTGTGTGAGAGGGGATACTGTTCACAGATCAAAACAATGTCATTTGAAAAAGAAAATGAGTTGTGCTGAGGATTACAGAATTTAATACTTTGACAAGACATCCTGTTTTTGTGTCTATATACAATATATATTTATATATTCTGACAGAGGAGGAGCTAGGTGACCTCACACAAAGGGGTTGGCAAATACAGTTTTCTTTAAGGAATATTCTGTGTTACTTCAGAGACAGAGAAACATCTATGAGCACTTTAAGCTTGAATGGTGATACCAGACTGGAAAAAGGTAAGCGTTTAAATCTGAGGTCTTTTATTACAGTTTTTAAGAGTTCATTTCTGTACACCTGGTTAGGTGCCTGTAGGCAAAGATATCTGGCCCCTCGAAGACAGAATTATCTGAGCCTGTGCATTGGGTGTGATAGCAAGAGGTTCACAGTTTGACTCCCTTCAAGACTTGAGACCAAAGGTTGATTTGAATCCACAAAACAGACAGGAGGGTTACTCTGTTTCTGTAAACTGTTCACAAGACTGCGCTTGGAGGTTGGCATTTTGAGAGTAGAGGGCTGACCTGCTGAGTGGGTTTGTGACACTGAACACTATGTCACAAAGCATACAATCATAAGAAAACAAAGCAAACTACAGACAAACTCCTACCAACATACAGTTAAATACTTTTCTGTCTAATGTATTACCTCCAAGTACTTATCAGAGAGTTTTGTGTTTCTGTCTCCCAAGATGGAATATATCAAACAGCTGAGACACAGTATAGTTTAAACTGTCTCCCCACACCCCTTCTATGAGTCATCTAGCTCCTCATTTTAGAATATAAAAAAATACAAACATGATGCCCTAGCAGAATGTATTTTAAATAAGGTGACATCAGCAAAAACTCCTTTTCCAAATTATAAGTCTGTGATTTCCCAGTTCCTTCTCCCCTGGCATTTCAAAGGGGTTTTATAACTGTTTAACACCAGTTGATATTAAATGTTCTTCCTCTTAAGACGTCATAAAAGTTTATGATCTCCATCCTCTGGCAGACTTATAAAGTCCTATTTTGTTCAAAGAAGCAACAGGTCATAAAAAAAGGCCACAAAATGCAATGTCTCAATGAAGTTAATTACATTATAGAGATTTTATGGTTTAATATATATCCTGTCATTTTCACTGAAACCTTGGGGGGGCACCCATGGAAGCACTGTGCCGATCATACACTATATTTTTATATTACAAATGTTATCCAACAATCATAACCAGCTGGCCAAGTGTCACAATCCTCCCCACCTAGACTGAATTTGGGGGCTCCATCCCCTGCATGGGATGAGCTTCCACAAGGCAGTTCACTCCCCATATAGATGCGACAAGCCATCTGTGTTCTGATTGGTCGCTCCAGCCCTATGTAAGATTGTCATGTCATACCCTTGCAAGGCAAGACTCCATCTTAATAGTCTACCATTAGTTTTTATCATTTGGGTCAGCCAAACCAGGAGGTTGTGGTCAGTTTGTACCTCAAAATGCTGTCCATATAAGTATGGCTCTGACTTCTTTAGGGCCCTCACTATGGCAAGACACTCTTTTTCCACAGTAGAGTATACCTGCTCCCTGGAAGTAACTTTTTACTCAGGTACACTACGGGGTGATCATTCCCTTGGTTGGATGTCTGTCTAAGTACTGCCCCAATACCCACATCTGAGGCATCAATCTGGACTATAAAGGGTCTGTTATAGTCAGAACTTGTCAATACAGGAGCACTGCACAGTGCCTCCTTCAGACTGGTAAAGGCTTTCTCACAGGCTGGTTCCCAGGTAATTTTCTTAGGTATCTTTTTCTTTTCCAGGTCAGATAGGGAAGCAGCTGGGGCACTGTAGTTGGGTACAAATTTCCTATAGTACCCTGCTGTTCCTAGAAAACTCATGACCTGGTTCTGCTTTTCTAGCCTGGGCCATGCCTTGATCACCTCTACTTTTACTTGGTTATGATGGAGCTGTCCCTGGCCTATGACATGGCTGAGGTATGCCACTTCAGCCATGGCCACCTGGCACTTCTCAGCTTTGACAGTGAACCCGGCCGTCTGTATCCTGCCCAGCACTTCCCAAGGTGGGACAGGTGTTCCTCCCAGCTGGCACTAAAGATGGCAATGTCATCCAGGTACGCCATGGCGTACTCTTCAGCACCATTTAACACCCGGTTCACCAACCTTTGGAAAGTAGCCAGAGCATTCTTCATTCCAAAAGGCATTACTTTAAATTCAAATAAGCCTATCACAGTAATGAATGCTGACCTTTCCCTAGCTCTGTCAGTTAACTCTACCTTCCAATACTCCTTTGTCAGGTCAATAGTCATAAGGTAGGTCGCCCCTCCCAACTTGTCCAGGAGTTTGTCCATCTTGGGCATCAGGTGGGTGTCTGACTTTGTGACTGCATTCAGTCCATGATAGTCCACACAGAAAAAAGTAGAGCCTTCTTGTTTGGGTACAAGGACTTCCGGTGAGGCCCAGGGGCTGTGAGATCTCTGAATTACCCCTAAATCCAGCATTTCCTCCACCTCCCTCCTAATGTCCTTTTGGACAGCCTCTGACACCCGATATGCTGTCTGCCATATGGGTGTCTGTGTCCCTGTCTCTACATCGTGCATTGCTAAGGGGGTTAGTCCAGGCTTGCTGCTAAGCGGGGGGCAAAGTCTGCTAAAACCTCCCTTACTTCCTGGATCTTGTCCAGGGCCAGCTGGGGAGACAATTTAATTGCCTCCACAGAAGACTTCCACTTGCTTTCTTCCAGCAGGTCCAGAAGGGGATCTCCTTCATCCGTCCCTTCCCCAGGACTACATACTGCAAACACCATGTCATCCCTATTAGCATATGGCTTCATCATGTTGACATGGTACATTCTTTCTGTATGTCTTCTGTCAGGTAACTCTATGATATAGTTCACGTCATTTACCTTCCTAACTACTTTGTACGGCCCTCCCACTCAGCCTGCTGCTTGTCTTTCCAGACCGGAATGAGGACCATGACTTCCTGACCCACTGTGTATGAGTGAGCTCTGGCTCTGTGATCGTGCCACACTTTTTGTTTCTGTTGGGCAGCTGCCAGATTGCTCTGTGCTGTTCCCATAAGCTCCTTCAGTCTTTCCCTAAATCTAGGGATGTAATCCACTATGGGAGTGCCCTGGGTGGTGTGCTTGCCTTCCCAGTCCTTCCGGATCAAGTCTAGGGACCCATGTACCTGGCGTCCATATAAGAGCTTGAAGGGGGAAAATCCTGTCAACTCTTGGGGCACCTCCCTGTATGCAAACAACAGGTGGGGAAGGTATTTCTTCCAGTCCCTCCCATGCTGTTCAGCGAACACTTAGAGCATTGACTTCAGGGTACCATTAAATCTTTCCACAAGTCCATTGGCTTGTGGGTGAAAAGGTGTCATGTGCTGCTGCACCACCCCACACTTCTCCCACAAACATTTCATCAGGTCCGACATGAAAGATCCCCCTCGATCAGTGATAACCTTCTGTGGAAACCCAACCCGGGAGAAAATCCCAAGTAAGGCATCTGCCGCTTTGTCTGTCCTCAGTGAGGATAGGGCGACTGCTTCTGGGTACTGGGTGGCATAATCCACCACAGTCAGGATGAACCTCTTCCTGGAGGAGCTGGGGTATTTAAAGGTGCCACAATATCCATTACCACCCTCTGGAATGGCTCCTCCACTATGGGCAATGGAATTAGGGTGGTTTGTGTTTTCTTACCTGCCTTCCCTATTTATTGGCAACAATGACAAGACCTGCAATGCTCCTTCATATGCTGGGTGAAGTTGGGTCAATTCAAGTTCTGGGCCAACCACTGCATAGTGTGCACAATTCCCAGATGACCAGACAAAGGAATATCATGTGTAATCTTGAGCAACTGCTCATGATACCCCTGGGGAACGACAAGCTGCCTGCCTATCTCCCCTTCCTCTGCCTTCACAACCTGAGTATACATCAGTCAATTTTCCCAACAAACCTTATGTTTACTGTCACCTGCCTGTGCTCCATCAGAGTCTGCCCAAGCCTTCAGTTTCTGTAGACTAGGGATACTTTTCTGAGCAGCCGCAAACTCCTTACACATTCCCAAGGCATGGGACAGGTCACCTTCAGTCTCTAAACTAGGGTCCCTATCACTAGCATCAGAGCAGTCAGGATCACTGTCATCCCTAACCCTCTGACAATGGGTCACCCCTCCTTCTTCAGAGTAACCCTCCGTAGCTGTGTGGTTAACTGTTACTGCAGAAATTTCGACCCCCTTTTCATTAGTCTCCCTATCAGGAGACACAGGCTGGGGAACCAGCCTCCCAGTGGTTTCCACAATGGCTTCTGTGGGGTCCAAGGAACTATAATTTTCCTTTGCCGCTTGGCTATGGGTCCCTGTACACACCATCCCCTATTTAAGATTGTTGCTAAGGATGACATCAGCTGCTAATGTTTTGGCTAAAGCCACCTGTTGCACAGTTCCCCCGTTTCACCTCAGTCCAGAAGAACACTAGCGAGTGTCAGTGTGATCTCCTCACCAGTAAACCCTTGTACAGTTACAAATTCATTGGGTATAAACTGACCAGGCTGTACCAGATCCCCTTTTACCCATGTTAGGGATGCCCATGTGTCCCTTAACCCTTGTGTCTGTACCCAATTCACTGTGACTGCGTGCATGTATTCCCTCATGTTCATAGGCATGCTTCCAGGGACACACAAACAACCCACTTCTTTCCTAGCCCCATTCTGCGTATTGCTTGTCCTTTTGGGACACTGTCTGGCAATATGCCCAGTTTCTTTACAGACCCAACATTCATTTCTTTTCTCAGAGAAATCTTTTCTATGAAACCTGGGGCTAACTGGTTTTCGTGGAGACAGTGAGGGTTTTAGCTGCCCTGATGGTGTGCTTTTCCCTTTCTGTGCTGTCACGCCCGCCCTATTCACTCTCAGAGAGCAGGTCTGCTATTGGCATAGTGATCCAAGAGTTCAACAGCCTCTTACACATTTTGGGATCTCGGTCCTCCAGTCAGGTTTTCAGCTCTGCTGGGCATGCCAAAAAAAAACTGTTCTAACAAAATAGCATTTTCAATTTTATCTACAGAGTTTGCTACAATTCCTTCCCACCAACGTTTTAAAAACTGACGTTGTTTTGTAGCTAGCTCCTTGTAGCTCATATCAGGGCTTCTTCTGAGCTTACGGAATGTAGCTCTGTATGCTTCTGCAGTTAAATCAAACTTTTTTTATAGTGCAGCTTTAAGTTTGCTGTATTCATTACTGTCCACATTGTTCATCTGACCCAATGCATCCTGAGCTTTCCCGTTAAGTAGCGGGGATAGCTGGAAGCTCCAGGACCCTCTAGGAATTTTAGCCTGAATACAAACTTTTTCCAAGGAATTTAAAAAGGCATCCATATCCTCCCCCTTTTTTAATTCAGCTATTAATTTGGAATTCAATTCGTAACTCAGTCCTGTAGTTCCAGTTAAACCTAAGCCACTTACCTGCTCTGGTGCTGGTGGTTGGAGTCGTAGCTTCTCCAGTTCATGTCACCTCTGGTGCTTATGCTCCTGATGGTCTGCCTCTTGCTGTTCATGCTCCCTCTTCTCCTCTGCAGCTCGCTGCTCTCACTTCTATTCTCTCTGGAACTCCAGCTCCATTCTGTGCAACTCAATCTGCAGCCTGATTGCTTCTGGCTCCAGAATGCTGGTGACCTTTCCCTGCTGCTGTGGCCCCTCACTGGCACTGGCTCTACTGTCATCCTCACTGGATCTGGACACTGCACTGGCTGCTGGCCCCTCCACACTCAAAGTTTGGTCCTTTACAGTTACAGTCTGTGACTCGATGCTCTGAGCATCTGCTGCCATCCATGAGGTTCTGGTTGGTGGCTCTCCTCTCATACAGGACTCCTCTGTCCTGGCACAACTGCTTCAAGTAGTCTACAGTGTGCCCGCTGTAGTTGGAAGCCTTCGTCTTCCCTAACTACGGCTACTCTAACTCACACTCTATAAAAAAAAATAAAACAGGTAGAAACTTGACTGTAAGCAAAATGATATAGTTCTGTTTCCTTTTTTAACAATAAATCACTGCCTTATTTTGCAAGTGAGCTGTACAGTATTAAGCTGACACACTGAACAGTTAAAGCTTGTGTTACCAAATGTATCTGCACTGTTGCCAACCAAATCTGTCACAAACGCACTCAGCAGGTCAGGCCCTCTGTTTCCACAGTGCCAACCTCCGAGCACAGTAATGTGAACAGGTAACAGACAGGGTAGCCCTCCTGTCTGCTTGTGGGTCCGAATCACCTTTGGTCTCAAGTTCTGGGGGGATTCAGACTGTGAACCTTATGCTAGGGTACCCAAATGTACAGGTGCAGATTTGTACCCTCTTCAGGGATTGCGGTATAATCTTACCCTTACTGGGGACCCACCTGGAGGGATGGAGGTTTGTTCAAGCCTGACGGCCTGCATCCATCCTGGAGGGGAATCCAAGCACTCAATGATAAGTTTAAATGCTACATTGACAAGCATTTAAACTAGGAAAGGGTAACCTTGAGCCAGCAAGGACAGTACCTACTTGCTCACCCCCACAGCTAGTAGTGGAACCAGTGAACCAGAGGTGGCTATCTCTGCAAAGCAGTGTGCAAAAGATGGAGATTAGTGTCCAAAGGTGGATAAAGCAGAAAAGGGGCAAAATTCAGCAGAAGGGCAGACAGCAAGGAGAACCAGGGATAAATGACAACCAAGGAAGGGGCTTGGGTAATGAACAGTGAAGCAGTCTAGGGAGGTCAAATCATGGAAAGCCATGTGTGCAAATGCCAGGAGCCTTAGCAACAAGATGGAAGATCTGGAGGCTGTCATGGTACAGTCAGACCTGGACATTGTGGCCATCACTGAAACCTGGTGTAATGATAACCATGACTGGGAGATGGCCATACCTGGCTACAACATATTCAGAAGAGACAGAGCAGGCAGGAAGGGAGGAGAAGTGGCACTGTATGTGAAAAATGACATAAGGGCCACACAGATCCAGGAGGAACAAAATGGGGGAGAGATACTGTGGGTTAAGCTGGAAAGGAAAATGGGGCCAGCCATCCGCACAGGTGTGGTCTATAGACCACCAGCCCAGGAGGAAGAAACAGATAGGGAGCTGATGCTAGCCATCAAGGATGGCAGACAAGAGTGAGTGGTACTGGTTGGAGACTTCAATATACCAGGCGTGGACTGGAGCATCCAGCAGCAGCATCAACTAGGAGCAGATTTATCCTGGACTCCCTTCAGGGTGCCTTCCTCAAAGCAACTGGTCATGGAACCAACTGGCAGAAGGCAATACTGGACCTTGTGCTCACAAACAGGGACAGTGTGATGAGGGTAACAGTGGGGGAGCACCTGGGTAACAGTGACCACCAGTCATTGTGGTTTGAAATCACAGAAAGAGCAGAACCAAACCACACAAAAACACGTATCCTGGATTTTAGGGGGGCAGACTTTGGGAAAATGGGGAGATACTTGAAAGAGGCATTAAGGGGAATGGGACGGGAATCAGGGGTTGAGGAACAGTGGGCAGTATTTAAAATGGGGATTATAAGAACAACAGAATTATGCATTAAGCAGGTTAGCAAGAGGAAAAGGAAGAGGAGACCATTATGGTTTTCCAAAAAGGTAGCAAAGAAAGTGAAAGCCAAAAAGATTGCATTCAGGCAATACAAAAAGACACAGGCAGAAGGGGATAGGGAGAAGTACCAGGAGAAACAAAGGGAGGCAGGGAAGTCAGTAAGGGAAGCCAAAGCTCAGACAGAAGAACACATTGCAAAATCAGTGGGTAAGGGGACAAAACCTTTTACAGGTACATAAGTGAAAAAGAAAGACAAAGGGAGGGATAGTGAGACTGAAGGGGAGGATGGGAGCGTGGAGGATGACAACAGTAAAGCTGACATATTGAACAGGTATTTCTGCTCAGTCTTTACTAAGGAAGAGGGGTAATGGGTCTGAAGGGAGTACAAGGGGTGAGAATGGTGCAGAAATGGACACAAGTCCCTTTACGAGAAAGGGTCCTGAAGGAACTGGAAGTAATAAGAGCTGATAAAGCAATGGGGCCAGATGGGGTGCACCCAGGGTCCTTAAAGAACTAAGAGGTGGTGGCTGAACCTCTGGCTATCCTGTTCAGCCAATCACTGGAAACAGGAGAGTACCCAAAGACTGGAGGACAGCAGATGTAGTCCCCTTATACAAAAGCGGGAACAAAGAGGAAGCAGGGAACTACAGACCAGTCAGCCTCACCTCGG
The DNA here is from genome assembly GCA_016271365.2 of Neoceratodus forsteri. NCBI lineage: Eukaryota > Metazoa > Chordata > Ceratodontiformes > Ceratodontidae > Neoceratodus > Neoceratodus forsteri. The sequence continues at coordinate 114,422,433 of CM028134.1, forward strand.
TAGTGGGAAAGATCATGGAAGCACTACTGAAGGAGAGATTGGTGGAACATCTGGTTGTCAATGGACTACAGGACCCAAGGCAGCATGGTTTCACCAGGGGGAGGTCATGTCAGACCAACCTCATTGAATTTTTTGACTGGGTGACTAGGGAGGTGGATCAGGGGAGGGCAGTGGACATGGCCTATCTGGACTTCAGCAAGGCCTTTGACACTGTGCCACATAGAAGACTATTACACAAACTGGGAATATGGGTGTGGGCAGGACAGTAGTGTGGTGGGTAGGTAACTGGCTGGGTGGAAGGACACAGAGGGTGGTGGTAAATGGCTGTCACTCCACAGAGGAAGAGTGACCAGTGGGGTACCACAGGGATCAGTGCTGGGACCGGTCCTATTCAACATCTTCATCAGTGACATTGCACAGGATCTAGAGGCAGAATTTCACTGTTCGCTGATGACACAAAGCTCTGTAACAGAGTAGACACAACAGAGGTGTAGACAGAATGAGAAGGGACCTGCAGAAACTTGAAGAATGGTCAGGGTTTGGCAGTTGAAATTCAATGCAAAGAGTGCAAGATAATGCATATGGGGCACAAAAACCCTGGCACAATATATCAGTTGGGGGTGAGGATATAGCATGCACCAAGCAGGAAAGGGATCTTGGGGTTGTCATCTCTGATGACCTCAAGTGAGAAACAGTGTGACAAGGCATCAGGTAAAGCAAATAGGATGCTGGGATGTATAGGCAGGGGCATCACCAGCAGAAAAGGAGGTCATAATTCCGCTGTACAAGACACTAGTGAGGCCCCACCTGGAGTACAGTGTACAGTTCTGGAGACCATACCTACGTAAGGACATAGGGAGAGAAGGTTCAGAGGAGGGCAACAAAGATGGTGCATGGTTGCATCACAAGTCCTATGAAGACAGGTTGAAGGAACTGAACATGTACTCCCTGGAGAGAGGAGGGAGAGAGGATATGATAGAGACATACAAGTATCTTACAGGGAGGAACAGGGTGCAGGAAAACACTATTTTAAGCGAAAAGATGTTTCAGGACTAGAGGGCATGGGATGAAGTTGGAGGAGGACGATTCAGAGGAAACATGAAAAGAATTTCTTCACAGAGCGGGTGGTGGACAAGTGGAACACCCTGCCAGAGGAAGTGGTGGGGGCTGAAACAATCACGGGATTTAAGAATGCATGGGATAGACATAAAGGAATTCTAGAGGTCAGGGGTAAGGGGAAATAGACTTCTAGGAAACAAACTGAACTTACAAGCTCAAATGGGCAGACTAGGTGGGCCATAGGCCCTTATCTGCCGACACTGTCTATGTATCTATGTATCTATGTACCCCAGGGACACCTAGCCAGGCTTCCAAAATGGACCCTTAAAACTCTATAAAAGACCTTTGGTCTATTCTTACCTTTTCCCAGTTTAGTAATGTCATCAAGCTTCTGAACAGTTTTTGTCAGTCTTAATCCTCTATACGTTACATACAAAAAAAGAACTTGGAAGACCCAGGCAGTATCTTTTAAATCCTGTTATTTTCACTGAAACCTCAGGGAGAGGGGAGCACCCATGGACACACTGTGCCAATCACACACTATCACTTCTGTATTTCTCCTGTTCCCCGTATGGCTCCCTTCTGACTGACTCCCCCAGCTCTGTCCCCCAGAAATACTGGGGCTTACCTTATGCCTGGTCTGGGAGCGGTGCCTGTGGAGAGTTGGTTGCCATCCTGCTGCTGGTTCTCTTTTTCCATTTTCTCCCCAGTTGTTACCTAAGGACCCCAGGAGAAGGGCCATGCATGTGGAGACATGCATGCACCTTGATCCAGTAACAGCCATCCTCCGGCCCATGTTGGCCTAGTAGTGTCTCCTTGCTTGCGCAGCCCCTTGGCTTCCACCAGGTAGTCAAGAGCGAGGATGCCACCCCACCTCCCCGGATAGGAGAGCTGCCTTGACGGCCGCTCCATCCAGCTCTGCCCACCCCCCCGTGCTGACCTCCGATGCCCCAGGCTCGCTCCCGAACCTGGGTCGCCAGCATGCTGCGAGGTGAGACGTCCAGCGCCTCAGCCCTCTGCACCACCGGGCCAGTCTACCAACCACACACTGTATTTTTATATTACAAATATCATCCAACAATCATAACCAGCTGGCCAAGCGTCACAATTGCTACTGAGTTTAGGCAATGAATTAACTACTCAATAACATTGCACTTATCTTACAAATTAATACTGACTGTACTGTACTGTACAGACCTGCTTTGCAAAGCATGTGAGATTCTCCCTACCTCCACCCTACCCCCTGCATGCTCAATAACTGTACAGCACACTCATATCTAATGTGACGTAGCAGAGATGGCTAACATGAATCCTGATCACCCTGAAGCAGATAAATTGTAAGACACTAGTGGGAGCCAGCCTCCAGAAGTCTGAGGAATAGCTCACATATGTCATACCTCTTGTCAGATATGAGTGCATTGCCTACATACTGAGAGGGAAGCTGGAGGAATATCACAATCTCTGGCACAGATATCTGAGATTAGCCTAATGTAGGCGTCCCTCTGGTGCTACGCTGTGACGCAAGGCAAGATATCAAAAGAGCTCAGGGGAACCAGTTATTTAAATGTCTGGAAGGACCACAGCGGTTCAATAGAAATGCTTTTCATTATAAGCAGTAGTCACCTTCCCTAAATTTCCCTACCTAATCCCCCCTTCTCCTCTCCCCTGCCCCTCCGCACTTACAGGTACCCCTAGCTTTTATTTACACTGAACTAACTTTCTTGCACTTTTGCTCTGTCTGTGCTGGTACTTCAACTCACAACTAGTCCTGTTTAATCTGCTTCACACTACTAGCCCCAGCTATTGTTATTACTGGCATTGTCCCTGCTCTCCACTGTCTTACTTGCTTCCCCTCCACAGTTGGCTACCCCTGTCTTACCTGTTTCTCCCTCCACATCTAACTCCACCTGTCTTACTCGCTTCCCCTCCACAGTAGGCTCCTCCTGTCTTACCTGTCTCTCCCTCCACAGCTGGCTCCCCCTGTCTTACTTGCTTCCCCCTCCACAGTTGGCTCCCTCGGTATTACCTGTTTCTCCCTCTACAGCTGGCTCCCCCTGTATTATTTGCTTCCCCCTCCACAGCTGGCTCCTCCTGTATTACTTGCTTCCCCCTCCACAGTTGGATTTCCTATCTTACCTGTTTCTCCCTCCACAGCTGGCTCCCTGTATTACTTGCTTCCCCTCCACAGTCTGCTCCCCCATCTTACCTGTTTCTCCCTCCAGAGCTGGCTCCCCTGTTTCTTGCTCCCCCCTCTACAGCTAACTTCTGCTGTCTTACTTGCTTCCCCCTCCTCAGTTGGCTCCCTGTGCATTACCTGTTTCTCCCTCCACAGATGGCTCCCCCTGTATTACTTGCTTCCCTCTCCACAGCTAGCTCCCCCTGTCTTACTCGCTTCCCCTCCACAGTAGGCTCCTCCTGTCTTACCTGTCTCTCCCTCCACAGCTGGCTCCCCCTGTCTTACTTGCTTCCCCCTCCACAGTTGGCTCCCTCGGTATTACCTGTTTCTCCCTCCACAGCTGGCTCCCGCTGTATTATTTGCTTCCCCCTCCACAGCTGGCTCCTCCTGTATTACTTGCTTCCCCCTCCACAGTTGGCTTTCCAATCTTACCTGTTTCTCCCTCCACAGCTGGCTCCCCCTGTATTACTTGCTTCCCCCTCCACAGCTGGCTCCCCCTGTCTTACTTGCTCCCCCCTCTGCAGCTGGTTTCCCCCTGTCTTACTTGCTTCCCCTCCACAGCTGGCTCCCCGTCTTTCTCCCTCTACAGCTGGCTCCCCTCTATTACTTGCTTCCTCTTCCACAGCTGGCTCCTCTTGTCTTGCTTGCTTCCCCCTCCACAGTTGGCTCCCCCGTCTTACCTGTTTCTCTCTCCACAGCTGGCTCCCTGTCATACATGTTTCTCCCTCCACAGCCAGCTCCCCTGTATTACTTGCTTCTCCCTCCACAGCTGGCTCCCCCGTCTTACTTGCTTCTCCCTCCACAGTTGGCTCCCCCGTCTTACCTGTTTCTCCTGCCTCAGCTGGCTCCCCCTGTCTTACTTGCTTCCCCCTTCACAGCTGTCTCCCTGTCTTACTTGCTTCCTCCTCCACAGTTGGCTCCCCCTGCCTTACCTGTTTCTCCCTCTACAGTTAGCTCCCCCTATCTTACTTGCCTCCCCCTCCAAAGTTGGCTCCCTGTCTTTCCTGTTTCTCCTGCCACAGCTGGTTCCCCAGTCGTACTTGCTTCCTCCTCCACAGCTGGCTCCCCCTGTCTTATTTGCTTTCCCCTCCACAGTTGGCTCCCCCTGTCTTACCTGTTTCTCCCTATACAGCTGGCTTCCCCAACCCTCTTGCCTGATCTTCCACTGCAACTCAATTAATATACTGTAGCTGTAATCTGTAACTGTAATTGTCTTCGCCAATACAGCAGGGCGTTGGTGAGAGTTTCGTTTTTGAGTTTGCACATGTGCTGTGTACTCCTTGGGATAGTGACTTTTGAGGGGTGTGACACTGTCTGTCCAATGCAGAGTGCTCTGCAAGGGGCTCAACAGTATCACACCAAGCATCAGCCAGGCTGGTCCTGATGCTGTTTTGCCTGAAGTGGTCAGCACTTGAAAAGAAACAGCTGTACTAATCATGTGGTGGCTTTTTCCTTTCATCTGCAGGTCACCACAGAGCAAACAGCTGTTTGCGTTGTGATGTCTCTGCCCCCCCTCGCCAACCCACGGTCTGATGCTGGGTGAGGCAGGTTTAGAGTAGAAATAGCTGAACTTCCGGACCCCGATGCTGGGCAAGGCAGGTGTAGAGTAGGAATAGGTGAAACTCCAGGTCTTAAATGCTGGTGAGGCAGGTGGAGCAGGAGAGCAAATGCAGGTGAGCAGCTGAATGAACATTGATGTGCTGAGATTGGAATGGGCGATGAGAGCCAGACCTTGCAAGGTCAAATGCAGTCCAGAGTTAGCAGAATCCCAGAGGCTGAAGCTGGGGGAGAGCCATAGACATGAAGCGATGATTTGTGTAAGCAAGGAGCAACGAGTTTTTAAGCAAACGTGGACCTGCATGTAGGTCAGGAAACAAAGTGGCAATAAGGGGACTTGCATGTAGCTGTGCAGAAGAAAGCAACAATAAAGTCAACCTCTGCAGGCTCCAAATTGTGCAAGGCAGGTGCAGAACCTAAGGCAGACTTATGAGAGCAGTGAGATGGTCCTGTTGAAATGTATTCCAGATGATCAAGGATGACAGAATGCAGTGAGAGGTGGATTTGGAAGAGCTGGCAACTCGAACCACAGTTAATAAGCCATAGGGCACTGAAGTAGGGTAAGTCTGAGGCCTAAGCTATGAGATAGGAACCGCTCTATGGAATAGAGCTAGGCTGAGAGTCCTGGCAAGAAACAGTAGTGGTAGTAGATCCAAATGAACTGAAGCACCATGGCAGGAAGTGTCCAAGGAAATTGGTTGCGAATATCCTGGGATGTAGTTCAGATGGATGTCCACAGTGGAATGAAGAAGGATATCCTTGACAAGGGAAAGTAGGTGCGAGCAGGCAAGGTGATGGCTGCAGCAGCCACACTTGAGTAGTGTGATTGAAGGTGAGAATCACTGGCAATGCGTCCAGTCCTGATGGAAGTTGGGATGAGTAGGTGACCTGGAAGGAAGGCTTATGGCAGATGGGGATCCAGCGAATGCCCAAAAGGAGGAAACGAGCCAAATAGGCAGGCAAGGAAGCAGCAGGAGCAAACAGGGTCTAGTCCAGGAAAAGGAGACACTGCAGAGGCACTGGGACAAGGCAGGCAGATGAATGAAGGCTCTGACACAGTCCAGATCCAGAGAGCAGGCAAACAGTAGGAGCAGAACTGAAGGAGATGGTTCACAGAGGAGATCCAACATGCTGCAAGGATGGGAAGGAAGGAACCAGATGATCCGGTCAGAGAAAACTGCAGGAGAGGGAAGCTTGCATGGAGCTGAAATCCAGTGCCCAGGGGGAAGCACAAGCAGGAGAAATGATCATCCAGAGCCAGGAGTGGAGAACCCCAGGAATGTCTCAGCAGATACCAATGCTGGAGGGACACTGGAAAGCTGGAACGAATGATGCAGTAGAGAAGCTCAGATGACGGCCAGCAGGAAAGATCCGGAGTAGGTACTTAGTGCATGGCTGGAGTGCATGCCAGGAGTCCATAGGATGGAGGCACAGTAACTAGCTAGGCTCCCACATGGGGTAGATGAGTGGCTGGACCTCAACGTAGCTCAGCCAGAGGAAGGAGTAGAGAGCAGCAGCTAGGCCCCACGAAGGCTAGCAGGACCACAAAATCCCCACACAGGACAGCAAGGGAGCTGTGAAACCTTGCCAGGCTAGGCCACCGTGTGGCCAGCAAAATGGCTGGACCTCACATAGGCCAGGCGGGAAGGGGAGAGAGTGAGTCAAGCTAGACCCCATGAAGGCTAGCATGACTGGAGGTGTCATCACAGAGAGCTGCCCGGTGTGGCAGACATCTTAGGGCTGAAGCTGAAGGAGACAGATGAAAGCTGGTGAGTAGCCAAATGAGCACCAATATGCTGAAATCACAATGAGCATCAAGTGCTGAGATCTGGCAAGGTTGAAGCAAATTGAGTGCAGGAGACATCCCCAGAGGCTGAAGTTGAGGGGATGCAGTAGGCATGAGCAACGATTGCGAAGCAAGTGTGGACCTGCACATAGGTAAGTAAACCGAGTAGTAAGAAGTGGACCGGCATGTAGGTCTCCATAACCTGGGAACAATGAAAGCATTGAATGGCAGGTAGGCATGAGCAGCCAGTACAAGGAAGACTGAGGAGCAAACCAGATTCGAGGGAGATAAACAACCAGCTAATACATTCAAGGCAGTTTGAGCTGCTAGGTAGCTTTGTGACAGGTCAAACGTCTGGGGATTCTGAGACCCGTGTCTGCTGAATTCGTCCCACATTTATTTATTTAGTTTTTGTTGACTGGGTAAGTGCAGTAGACAAATCCTACCTATTTTTCTGGCATGTCCCGGGGGAGAGGGATACAGATGAATGCCAACTGACCTTGAACCAGATTAAGCTGTTGGTGGTATTTTTAGTGAATGAGGAAAATTTGGCCAGGACACCGGGGAAATTCCCCTATTCTTCAGAGGGGGAACCTCTGTCCAAGATGGTGGACGCACCCTTGCTTGCTGAGGAGGTGGCAATGGAGGTGGGAGACCTGGTCTCAACTCCTGCCTCTGTGTGTGTAGAGACCATGTCTACAACTACTGAAGCAATGCTGGTTTCTGTGTCTACTGCAGAAAATGAATCTACACTACAGGTTTCAACTTTAGAACCTCTGCTGGGTCACCCTGACATGTACTCTCAAACGTCTTTACCCCTTGCCATCCCAATGAGGGAATTTTCCACTTTTGACTCTGCTACTGTCTGGCTGAAAAGGAGCTTCAGGACCGTTTGGGTGATGCAGACCGTTGATTTGCGATTACGAAGAAGAATTTGAACAGAGAACTGAACGGATTTGTGAAGTCAGATTGGCAGGATGTATGTCTCCTGCAGCCCACAATAATACTTTGCAACAGCCTACATTGCCTTTTCAAGCGGCTGAGGTGCCACCCTGTGCAGCCCATCCTGGCGAGTTTTCAGCTGGAATACTCCCGCCCGCTTCACACCCGCCCCTGCAGACTACAGCGACATCATTGCATACAGTGCCTAGTCTGCCTATTGTGACATGCTGTCCCTCTCAATTGCTATCTCTTGATACCAATCCTGCTACAACACCTACCTGGTCTGTAGAAACGGCGTTGCAAGGAGCTGGCTGGGTGCAGAAACCTACAGAGGGGAAGTGGGTTTCTGGTCTGTTCCTTATTCGGTCCCCCTGTCTCAATGATTTTCCTGAGCTGCAGCATTCACCTAACAGAAGTCTACCTATGTCTGACCCTTTGTGTCTCCCCAAGGAATTGTAACTTACTCAGCACCCAGTCTTGGAACTTTTGCAGGGTTCTCTTATTCGTGCTGCTTCTCCCACTACCATTACAGAGAATACAGCTCCTGCGGTAATGGAGCCCCCCTCCAAGAAAATAGAGCCAAATCGTTCTTTTTCCTCATTGTTTAAATTTCCAATTCTGGCTGCAAAGCGGCATAATAAGGTACGATTGGCTTATATGGGCGGTTTACCTGAGCCACCGGACCGAGTGTATGTAGCTCGGACACTACTCAAGGACTCTCTGAAATTCTTTTCTCACGAAATATATTTCCGGTGAAACTACGTTTGATGTCAGCTTCCAAATGCCTCGTGGCTTGGAGCATTTTTGGTCACGATATCATGCCTTAAGAAATACTGTCCTGTGGACCCCGTTTAAAGCCATTCGCCTTTCCAAACCAGCCTTTAAGAATATTACCGTCCTGTTTCGGAATGAAGGTGTTGACGTCACTGACGTTGTCTATTGGCTAAAACAACGTTGTACTGTTCAGGGTCAGCCTGAGGCAATATTGGACACGGAGAATATTTGGACTGGAGGCTGGAAGGTTAAGGTTTTGTTACACTCTAATGATTCTGGTCCAGTGCACCTACTTAATTCTTTTTTTATAGGTCATGATAGGGCGGTCTTGTTTTACCCTGGACAACCCAAAGCTTGTTACCAGTGTGGAGATCCCTCTTACCTTAGTAATGTCTGTGATAAGCTGAAATGTAATACCTGTGGAGAATTGGGTTATGTGGGGATTCACTGTCTAAATGAGTGTAAATGTAATCTTTGTGATGAACTGGGTCATATGTTTCAAAATTGTCCGTGCGCTGCTCATAATCAGGCCACACATGATGTCGGTGCTGATCAACGTTTTGTAATCACTGAAGCCTAGAAGGCTGCGTCTTAGAACCACCTTAGTAGGAGACCAACTTCAGTAGTCGCTCAACCTCTATTGCAGGTCCCTGAGCCTGTTGTAGATCAGGTTGTGGTACCCCGGTGGCCTCTTGTGTGGCACCGCTTACTGAGATGACCCCTACTCCCTGACCCTGGCCAATCTGTCCAGCTTGTCCTGGACCCTGTTCCAGGCCTGAGTATTATGCCACCCAGTACCACTAGTAGTAAGGCGTCGGGGTCTATGAGAAATTACCCCGGCATTACCATCGCCTTTGCTTTTGGAACCCCTCCTGTGGTTTTGTCTAATGCCTTTGAGCTACTCCAAACTGTTTCTGATGATGCTAGAGGCGAGTCTGACTCTTCCTCTGTTGCATCTTCCCTCCCAGATGGTATTACTGATTCTGAGATTCAACTGGGCACTTGTCTTTCTCAGAAGCGTAAGGCCAGGGTTAAGCTAAAAGGGAAAAAGGAGATAGGGAAAAGGAAATCGTAAAGTGTCTCTGTTCTCCTTGTGTTATGTCTCACTTTGTTTGTCATACTATTAATGTGAATAGTATTAAGCGCCTGGCAAAAAGAAGATTGATTTTTTCCTGTTTACGGCTTTTACCTATGGGGATCTTTCTGTTGCAGGATACACAACTCCATACCACCCATGAGATTCGACAGGCACAACAGGACTGGCTTCTAGGTCCTTCTTTTTGGTCCATTGGCCTGGACTCCTGTTCCAGACTTGGGATCTTATTCAATATCCCAGATTTCCGTTTGCTAAAATTGATTGACGTAGCCCCTGGCAGAGTGTTAGTCTTAGATTTTTTAATTGGGCCCTGCCCTTATCGAGTTATTAATATTTATGCTCCCCAAATTAAGTCTGCATATATAGCTTTATTTTCTTTACTCCGCCCTTATTTGCATTCCTCCTTTCAGTTGATATTTTCTGGTGACTTTAACTGTGGCTTAAGTCTTCTTGACAAAAGCTCTTTTGCTACTACTAAGAAATTGTTTTATGACTCCCACGAATTAGGGAAGTTGGTTCGTACTGCTCATCTCACGGATGCCTATTACTCTTTTACTAAACAACATACTCCTACATTTCAAAAGGGTAAGCTGTCTACCAGAATTGATTTTGTGTTTTTGTCCTGCACACTCCCAATTACCTCTGCTACTGTACAGCTGTGGAATTTTCTGATCATAGACTGCTTTCCGTAGGCCTTGGCTCTGATGTCACTGTTCGCAAAGGTCCAGGACTCTGGAAATTCAATATATCTCTGTTGCAAATTCTGGCTTTCATACAGTCCCTTTTATCCTTTATTCAGGCCCGGAAATCCGTTTTTATTTGTTACGCAGACCCTATTGCATGGTGGACGGACACTAAACATGATTTGGTGCTCTTTTTGGAAAGATATAGTCATCAAAAATGTCGAAGAGAATATTTGGAATATTTACAGAAAAGGGTACATTTTCAGTCCTTGTTGACAATAGCTTATATGACAGGACAAGATCTTTCTCAACAATTGCACTTAATTCAGAATGATATGTTGAAATTCCAATCTAGACAATCACAGCAACTTTATCATTAACACAAATTTAATGTGGTAGGCACGAGGGCTGTTGTTTGACCCTTTGAGTCAAATTCTCAACAAATTACACAAAAGAATATCTTGTGTCTTGCTGATTCTGAGGGCACCTTATGTACCTCTCAGTCGGACATCTGTCGGATAGTGACATGTTACACGACTGCCCTCTTTTCTCCCTTTCCAGCTGCAGATGTTGATCCTGCGGTGTTCTATAGGGACCTTGACATCCCTATCCCTTCACAGCCATGTTCTGACTCAGCCTGTATACCTGTTACTGAGTTAGAATTGAAGTCGGTTATTTCTTCCTTACCCTAACGGAGGACTCCTGGTCTGGATGGACTCCCCGCTGCCTTATATAAGGTACAGGGTGACCACCTGATCCCTGAATTAACTTCAGTGTTTACCTCCCTGTTAGCTAGTGAGTTTATCCCTTTAGATTTTACTAAGGGTACTTTGATTTTACCTCCCTGTTAGCTAGTGAGTTTATCCCTTTAGATTTTACTAAGGGTACTTTGATTTATATCTATAAACAGAAAGGAGATATACATTCTCTTGAGAATTGGCACCCCTTATGTATACTAAACACTGACTTTAAGTTATTAATGAAAATCATTGGACAACGCCTTATGAGGATAGCTGAAGTGGTTTTGCACCCTGCTCAGTCCTGCTCTGTACCAAACAGGAGAATCTCTGACCATTTGATTCTCCTTGAGAATTATTTCTCCTGATTCATGAACTCTGTTTGGGGTTTATTGTATCGGTAGATCAGAAGGCGGCTTTTGATTCAGCTAACCATGACTTTTTATGGAAGGCACTACATTTTATGCATGTGCCTTGTGAAATGATTCGCTGAATCAAGACTTTTTATAGGACTGCCACGGTTGTGCCTGTTGTGAATGGTTGGGTTGGACCTATGATCCCCATAAAAAGAGGGGTTCACCAAGGGTGTCCTTTGAGCCCTCTGTTATATGTATTTTTTTAGATGTTTTGCTTCGCCGTCTGAATACTCATCCTCAGATTCATGCCCTTTCTAGTTCTACTTTAATCTCGCCGTATACGGGATTGCATATGCAGACGATGTCTGCATTATTGTGGCTAATGCAGCCTCTGTGGTTACTGCCCTCCAGGAATGTTTATACTTTGGTGATTTTTCTGGTGCGAGTTTAAATTTTACCAAAAGTTTTGGTATTCGGTTGGATCGAAAGTAGCCCCTTTTTCGCATATTGGTCCTTTACAACTTGTTGCGGGGCCTCAATGCATTTTGGGAGTTTATTTTGGGACTGTAGATTCTGATCTTTTTAATTGGTCTGCCAAATTACAACAAGGCAAACTTAAGGTTGCCTCATGGAATAAGGGGCAGATTGGGAAGAAGAAGTGCATTTTCCTAATCAAGACTTATTTGATATGACTTTTCTTTATTTAAGCTATGTATTCCCAATCTCTAAACAGTTAGAAACTGCAGTTCTTGGTCTCTTCTTTCAAACTCTGTGGGGAAGCCGGCTTAATCCGGTAAAACGGAATGTGACTTACTTACCTATTTCTGAGGGGTTGTTAACATGATTAATCCTCTGTTATTTTTTCATGTATTTTTTTGACTGCAAATCTTCGGCCTCTATTGATAAATACTCAGAGAGGGTGGGAACCTTGGTTCTATGATTCTTGCAGATTATGGCTAATTTATGGGAATGTGATTCATTAAAGAGCCACTGTCATGTCAGGTACTAGTTCCCTACAGTCGATCACTGAAATAGTGTTACAGTGATCTAATTGGTCATTTTTAATGAGCTGCATTGCTAAATATGTTGAAATTGGCTGTTTACCTTGCAAGCGCTTGAAGCGCGTCTGTGCTGCAGTGTACAATGCTGATGCCCAGGAGGCAAGCACTGTGACGTCAGGTTGGGAGATATGTGCCCTCATTGGCTCCCACGCATAGCGCTAGTACAGTGGCGGTAAATGAGACAGCAGGCATTCGCAGTAATTTTTGAGGAGACTGTGTTGTCACACATCTATTAAAGCTGACAGTTTTCAGTACTGAACTAGCTGTAAGCCTTATGTGTGTGGTGTGAAAACCTTTATTTTGCGATGATCGTGAAATCATTGCTGTTGTGCTGTTTAGAGTGTGTGCTGTAAATCCCTATGGAGTACCATCACAGTGCAGCGTTGTGAATGTGGCAATATTGATTTCAGCTGTATTCAAGGCTGTGATAGTGTGGCTGACAGTCATGTATGATATTTTTCTCAATTGTTCCAGTTACAGTTTGAGCACAGATCCATTGAGTTTGTTAGATGTGCCCATGTCAGTGCTTCTTCATGAGCCTGTGTGGCGTTCCTCTGGGGTATTTATGCAGAACTGTCCTGGCCATTCAGTCACTGTAGTACCTAATTTATTTGCAGTATCATAGTATTGCAGTGGTACATATGTTAGTACTAATCAAACCTCATTTCTTTATGTATTAAAATGGTACACTGTGTTGTGGACATGAATTTGTTGTAAAAATGGAACACTTGCTATGCTTTGAAACACAGTGGTATAGGATTTCAGTAACTGGGTGTGGATTATTGGGGGGGGACTTCGGTTTGTGTGCAGCCTCTGAAATGGAATAGTATTTGTGGACTACATGGGAATGACATGTGCTCCACGTAGGGGATGTGTAGGTAGTGTGTGGTCTACATTGACCTGGTACCTAGCAGTGTGAAAAGGCACAAGGCAGGTGGAAGGCAACCATGCACAGTTTTGCATATGTTGCAGTGACAACATATTTTGTGCTTGGTATATTGCAGTACATGCATGGGGGGCACCATGACAGGGCAGTAAGGGGGTATGGTAGTGGAACTCAATATGTAGTGCAGTGTGGCACGATAAGGTGTAAGGTGTAAAAGGGAGTGGCTCATCAGTGATATGCTGGAAGACAATGACGAGTAGAGGGTGGTGCACACAGTGTGCATTTCATTGATTTTGAGGTTACTGATGGCTGTGGGTTGTGCGGGTCATGGCTAAAGGTGTGGTGCATACTACTGAAATAAATTAAATAACGAAATGGTAGTTGATGAATGTTTGATTTTCATTGTCATTTCCATTTTCTTTTACTTGTCAGAAACCAGTGGCTAACATGGTAAACACGTGTGTTGTATATGGGTGTTCAAATACTCATAAGCAACAGGTCAGTATGCACAGATTCCCATCGGATCCAGCAATATTGGCTAGGTAGAATCATGCAATGTCTGCTGCCCGTCTTGACTGGAAAGGCCTATCTAAAAGTAGTGCACTGTGCAGTGCGCATTTTACAGTTGATAGTTTTGAACCAATGTATGCATACATGAAGGAATTTGGTATCACTACAGGCCGTGTCTGCAGGCGTTTAAAAACTGATGCTGTTCCAACAGTGTTTGCACGTGCTCCACTTCCGGCTACCCTGTGCAATGTCCCAAAGAAATCATGAAAGTCTGAAGCAGTCAAGAAAAGGGAAAGACAACAGGTAGGTTATGAAATGTTGAAATGGAAATTACAATATCGGCCGATAAGTATTTCTTTGGCCATCCTGTCTCCCCGTATGTCCCATGTATTGTGCGTGTCCCCTGACCCTCTGACATCAAAGGTTTTCCATCACTCCCCTCTGTGTAAAGGTTACCCTTGTAGTGATAGGCACAGTGGTGCTGAGGGTTGAGGTGCTGGGTGACACACCTCGTGCAAAGCTTGCGACCGGGGTTTGGGAAGGGACTCATGCCGCCGTGGTTTGGCATGAAAGGAAAGGACTGAGAATTTGTACAACTGCTTTCCTTTCCTCTGATAGACAGTCATCACAACTGCACCATATAGTGACTACTAGCGGTGAGTGGAGGTCAAAGCTGCTGCCTGTATTAAAAACAGGATTGGTTGGCCGTGATGTCTCTCCTGCTGGTGTGCACAGGAGCATGCATGCACCGCACTGGAGTGTATTTCATTGAGTGTCCGGTGGGGGGGTGTTTAACAAGCCAGAAAAAATGCGACTTTGTGGATATGCCAAGGTGCCACCTGCTTACCAGCCACACTACCGTTGTTGTACTCTCCATCCTGTGACCCCATCTACTACAGTCCTAGGTGCATTACATTGTATATAGAGCACCATGGTGGTGGGACCTACCTCAGGGTGTTTTGAGGGGAGGGATTTCTCAGAAGTCAGGTCCTGCAGATACACTGTGCTACACTAATACCCTTGTGTTTGTTGTTCCCTCCTCAATTGCTGTTTGTTACCTGTGAACTTCTTTTTCTGAAAGAATCAGCCAAGGGTGCGTAATGAATTGTGAAAACAAATGTGTGTTGTCTGATTTGTGATTCACTACTGCCTTACTTTTACCCAACCCACGGAGGGGTCTTGCCATGGTGTTGGGCTTCTGTAATGATTAATTATTGAAGTCATAAGGCACAACAGGATGTGGGTTATTGTGGATTTACCTGTGCTTTGTGGTGTGTGTTGCAGGGTGCAGCAGACTGACTTAACCACAGAATAAGTGGGTAAGTATCCCAATAACTCACCTCCTGGACTGCCTTCATGTTACAATACAATGTAGTCAGGTGTGAAACAATTTGTTACTGTGTTTTACTATCTTATTTATAGATGGCATTCATCGGTCGTGGGCTATGCATGACTTACCTGCAGTCATGTGACCTGCTTACTCCGATGCATCTGGACTTTCACACAGCATTGTATAATTTAATCCTTACAACTAACGCCTCCGTTTTATTAAACTTTTTCATTCCATGCACTATGTGAGACACACGTAAACAGCAAAACATTGTGAATGACCACGACTACTACAAAACATTTGATGACATACTGTAGTTGAACAGTGTCATCACTGTCATTAATCGTTATGTCACACGTCATGTTACACATTCATATTTAGTTTAGTTGTTTAACCAGGTATAGCACACTAAGCTGAAAGCTTTTTTTACAGGAGCAACCTGGGAGCACAAGGAGGTTAAGTGACTTGCTCAGGGGTCACACAGTATGCAAGTGGAAGCTGTGGGATTCAAACCCAGGTCTGGTCTGCTGGATGTCACCAGATTTGCAGCTCAGAGCCTTAGACCACTGCGCTATACTGCCTCCAATTTACCACTGTGGAGGTACAACACAGGTAGTGTGTGTGTTGGATACGGATGACAACAGATGTTGCTGATAACACCAAATAAATGCTGCATGGTGATTGTCAGCGTATGAGAATGGCACGTAATATCAACTTAAAAAAAGGATTGCCAAGTGTGCGTTACGAGGCGGTGATGGCACTGAGGTGTTACGATGTAGTCATATTTACAAAGCAAACATGGATGCATCACACATAATCAGCAACATTTTGTTGTGGTTCATGTTGGATACTTCATCTGTGATAAATTGTTTCAAACCACAATAGACTACAAACAACACATTGAAGCTACATGTGGAAATGATGCACAACATCGACATTCCATTGACGAAGCCTGATTGGTGACAGGAATGGGTGAGTTTATCAATGCTCCTTTCTATTGTGCTGGCTAACACATATATCACTTCTTCATATGTTACCAGTACCACTATCTTGACACAATTTACAAAACTGACATATATGCATTTACTGCATGGCAACTGTACACAGCATAGCTATGAAGCGGTAACTTCACTGCATGACATGCATTTGTGGGTATAGTTATTCATATCTTCAACTGATTCTCAGTCAGTGGTAGTGCATGTGCATGTATGTTGATTCAGCATAGATTGCTGTCATTTACTCAATTTCACAATGGTGACAGAGACCAACATATAACCCATGTAATGTTTCATGTGCACTGCAGGTTATTGGCATGCTTCTTGAAGAATCTGCCAGTAAATGACTTCGAGAAGAAGTACTGGAACACGACACAGTAGAAGAACAGTTTGCCAGTGTGCCATGTCTTATGATGGAGGCTGAAGAGAAACCAGGCAAGAAAGATGCTGAACTGCAGGTTTGTCCAAGGGATGTGCTTAATACCTGCAACAAGAAGATTCAGGTGCACATTCGCGGAGTAAATTAAGGTATGTAATCTGCAGTAGTAATGTAATTTTTGTGCCTGTTTTCATTCTTCATTGTTTCAGACAGCTCTGTATTGTATTTTTAGAAACATGTGTTTTGGTGTCCTGCCGATTGTTTCTTAAGGTGTTGGCATCAACACATGAGCATTAGCGGTTCAATAATGCACTGTTGTGCACAATTCTGCAAAAATCTATGTAGCTAAACAGCATATTGTTCTCTACAGTATAGTGTTCGATTGTATTGTGGAGTGCTGTTTGTTATGTAGTTCCATCCATTTCCAAATACTGTTGTGTCACACTTCAAATGTAATGGAAGGTGACTCCAAATAGCTGTGCCAGAACAGTGTTGTACAACCTAACAATAGTACGTGACTTATTTTCATCTTGAGATCACTGCAAGACAAAGACACATGTTTCAATTAGCACTATACACTATTAAGGTATACTGGATGGGCAACTTTGCATAAGTACTGTGTTATGTCACTTAGTGGTACTGATTCCCTATGACCTTGATAGCCAAGCTGGAAATATCCATGGTAAGAAGAAAACCAAGTTGTCAAAACACAGTGGATATGCATACAGTTGATCATCCTCCTATTATTATTGTAGTGTATAGTAGTGTGTGAAATATGTGTTTTGTGACTTTGACTGTTTTCTACATGAAAGTGACAAGTATTGTGATGTGCTTCTACAATGATGTAGTAGCACAATATGGTACAATCACATTCATGACACTTGAAGGTGTGGCACAACAGCATTTAGTAACAGATGGAAATCTATGCAGAACAACACTCCACCATACAGTACATGTAGGTCAGTGTATGGCAGCACATCCATAACCACAAGGATTCTAGCAGTCACTGTGCTGTCAACAGCGCTGTTGGTGTGTTTTCATTTTTACCTGCTTAGTAATGCAGAAATAAAGTATTTCTATGTTACTAGGCGTGTCAGCATTGCAGTACAAGAACGGTATTGATTGAGTGGATTTTCGTACATAATGATGGTATAGTGTATGGTGGAATGATTTATGCATGTAATTCCATGGCTGGAATGTAATAGAAAATTATAAATGTTATTTATTATATGCTTTATCTATAACCAAGGTGCCTAACAATTTGAAAAAGAAACCAAACATCAATAACATTAACATTGAAATAACAGTGTACCATTTATCAAAAAGGAAAATATACTTGTTCTGCTGCAGTACTGACACTATAAAAATTTGTATATGAGCAGTCATACACAAACAAGGATATTCTTGTATGTCAAGGTTCCCTTGGTAACAGAGCACATCTCGAGATGCGCTCTCAAGGTCATCTGTTACCAAGGAAACCTCTCGATACAAGAATATCCTTGTTGAGTATGACTGCTAATACATAATCCCCTATGTGCTGCACACTGTGAAAAATTGCAGTATACTGCAGTCTATGAATAACCACTGTGTTTTGCGGCCTGTGGGTATCGAATACCAGTGACCTATTTGCATTGGTTATTGAGGTCGATGACAGGGTCTGTTCGCAATGTCCCTGTATACCTCTTCAACCTCCCTTCACTCCACCCCCCATCCACAAACCTCTCCCCGCCAGGATGATTTTCAACCTTGCTTAACCTGCATCCTAGGCTCCTTCATGACCTCTATGGCTTCTCCCTTACAGTAGCATTGTACTGCCACATCCAGGTCATGATGCTTTGGTGAATAAATTAATGTTCACCCTTATATGGTTGAACTGCATTCCATAAATAATAGTTTCTTCCCACTATAATGTGTGACTTTCAGTTCATCCTTACTGTTGGTTCTGTATGCTGTATGATAAAGCAATGAAAATTGTGATCGCCATCAGGGATAGGCTTCTTAGTCATTTCCTACATTCAACATCTGCAGGTGTTCAGGTGAAGCCACTCAAGCGGGGCACTGGCATCCAATGTGTTCTGCTGGATGATAAATGTATGAATGACATTGATGAAGATGTTGGCACAGACATGAACGACATGAGCGACATGGAAGAAGATGCAGAAAATTCAGAAGATGAAGATGATGATGACTATGTTCCATCGTCTCAAAGCAGCAGTGGTGACAGTGCATACTACCAAGAAAGTAATGATGGAGCGGATATGGACTCGTCATTCATGATGAAGCCTGAAGACACACTGCAGTCTGAAGATAAATTTCTTGTGTTTCAGTCTTGCCTTATAATGCTGCTGTTATGATGCCACTGTCAGCACTGTGGAGAAACTGGTCTTGTGTTTCGTAACCGAGTAATTGGAAGCCTACTGATTTTGACAACAGCATGTGAAGCATGTCATAAAACATCAGTGTGGCATAGCCAACTGTACGCGGGATCAATTCCAGCTTGCAATATACTTCTGTCTGCAACAACATTATTCTCTGGTTCTACGGCGGCAAGAGTGACTCGTCTGCTTACGTTTGTGGGCATACAATGCTGCTTCACTAGGACTTTCTTCAGGCATCAAAGCAATATCCTACCGCAGTGTATCAGTAAAGTTTGGAAATTAAAACAGGAGTGGTTGATTGCAGGACTACAATCTGAACAGCGTGGACTAATCTGTGGTGGTGATGGTTGGTCAGACAGTCCCGGACATTGTGCTAAGTATGGCACCTACTCGATGATGGAACTGTCTGTGGGCATTGTTCTTGATGTCCAATTAGCGCAGGTATGTCCATGCATGGTTGCACATAAATGGTAATGATCATGTTCATGAGTCATTATCTTCACAGATGTGTTTATCAACAGTCTTGCTATTGCAATTGACTTCTCACTACTTATTACAGCAATGGCTGCCATGAAGATGTCAGTGGTATTATCTGTTGCATTCACAAATCTGTGCATGTGACAGTGCCCAGCTTCGTTTCAGCAGCTGACAAGCTTATTTTAAGTACTGTCACAGTTTGAAAATACTGGCTTGCATTGTAGCTTAGTGCTTCTGCATCATGGGCCTCAACTGTTTTCCCAAAAAGTCAAGAAAGTACGGTACACCTTGCACTATTGTGCGGCCTAGCGCCATATTCATTATATAGTGTATGTTACAATGTTATCATGTATACAATTCCATCTCATTCATTATGCTGTTGCACTGTAGTTCTAATGTCATGGGATGTTATTGTACCCTGCTGTGGTACAACATCATTCTGTAACCCCTACAGTGTACATGACTTGGTGGTATTTGTCAATGAAAAGAAGTCACAAAATAGTGAGTCGAAACATTCAGTACGATTGAGGTGACCCATACTCCTTGCTGTGGTCCTGCTCCATTTTTACTGTAACTGTGCCAGAGATTAAAAAATCAAAAAAAACAAACAAATGTAAATTGATAGTTTGGACACACGGAGCCGATAATGACAGCCAGTGTCCAAACTGTCTGCTCGCCTGCTCACTAAATGGATACGACATTTTAGAATTCATTTTTAAAAGCACTGCCTGTTTCCACCAATCGGGTAGGAGTTCAAGGGGCCAAAGTTGTTGTACTATCGATGTGATGTCAGAATGACAGTACAACAACTTTTCTGACCTTTGAACTGTCCTGCAACAGGATTTGGAAAACCATCGTTTTCCATCCACAACAAACCCTAACCATACACTATAGTTTTGTAATTAATTTCATGTTCTCTTCATTTTACATAGAGTAATGAGTGTGGTGGGAGTACCCACATGGAGCTGGAAGGGTTGCGGCGATGTGTGAAGGCCATCATAGACCGGGACTTGGAAATTGAAAAATTAATTACTGATAGACATTGCCAGGTATCCAAATGGGTGCGTGAAAACATGCCAAATACCGATCATCGCTATGATGTTTGGCATGTCTCAAAAGGTATGTAACCACTGACACCCTTATGTTGGACTTGATCACTGCAGTTGTCCTCACCTCTCACTCCCCTCCTGAAATTATTGCGCATTTGTACTCCTTTCTCAGTTCAATCAAGGCAGGTCAGTTCCCTTGCCATAGCTTTTCACTTTACGGAAGGCTCGCATGCCCACCCATGGTGACAACATAGACTGAAATGCATACCTGAACAGCAGGTGGCAGTTTGGGAGGAGTCTGATGTCAATGAGCTGGAAATGCGATGTGGGCATATCCACTGCTGCCCTTTTCATGTTTGCAGGCAAAGGTTGATTTTAACTTTTGTTCCCTGATCCACCCAGGCACGGCGTGCAATGATGCCATGGTGCACAGCAACCCTACGGGCGTCAGCCATGCTCGCCACTCCTTGTGAGTTGGGTGTGTTGAGACATTATGCATTCAGTATTGGGCGGCCATGGGTCATGTGTACTTGTTAACATTATGTGATCTGTGGAGCATGTGTATGTAGCACTACTCTGCATTCCATTTCTTCTTGTGAGAATTGCATGTTACCAAGATCATTCAGCAGCCCACAAGTAACACTGTTTGTCACTACCGACATGCAGGCATTAAAAAGAAACTAACCACGATCTCAAATACAAAGGACTGTGATGCTCTTCAACCATGGATTACCTCCATCTTGAATCATCTGTACTGGTCTGTTGGATCTACTGCCGATGGTGATCAAGACACTGTCATTGCCAAATGGAGATCTGTGGCATCGCATGTGCAAAACATTCACAGGCACAACTTTGCAGAATTCAGTGAATGCGCACATGGACAACTAACTGACACTGAGAAAATGAAATGGTGGATTCCGGCATGTAAGTACATTTATAATTTATGTCAGTGCTTTCACTGTGTTCACAATCACAAAATAAAGGGGATTTTTGTCACGGTCAGCAAAAAAGCCAGTGTATTGAAAACTATAAACAATACTTATTGTTCCTACTTTATTTATGTGTGTAAGGAGAATGTGATAATCAAGCAAACAACATTTAATTCATTTGTTTTATTCTTTATTTATGACAATGTTTTTTTTACTGCCCCGTTGAAGTCTTTTTATACTGCAAAGGTAGCAGCCATGTTTGTAGTGGACGATCAGTTTTAGCCGTAGGGGGATAACTGACATGCCTGTGTTCCAAATGCTCATTGATCTGTTTTGCTAATTATTCACTGCTGAGCAGTACGGTCTTCTTTTTAATCATGTGTAGACCATACTTTACACATAAATAAGAGTAAATCAGATTACATGATTTTACCATGACATTTTCTAAGAACTTCACTGATGACATCTGCGAGTATTACATATTGTAAAGTAATGTTGTCCTTTGTGTGTTAGCCACAAAGGTGTCCGTAGAGTTAAACAAGTTGGTCAACAACACTCGTCTGTGTAATGACATCTCCAAACTGTCACCTGAATACCAGACATCTGACCTCGAGGCATATCATTCCCTTTTTCTTCAGTTTGCACCAAAGATGGTCGTGTTTTCCTATGAAGGAATGAAATGCCGGTAATAGCCTTGAGAAATTAAATAACTGCCTGCTTGTACTATGCATGTATTTAGCTAAGCATGTGTATCTGCTGTTGTTTGCAGGACAGTCACACACAGTACAATGAAAATGTGTCAGGTTTCCTTTCTTGTAATCCTTATCAGTAGCACGTAAGGGGATTTAGAGGTGTTGAAAACTTTTGAAATTCCTTTCCATATGGGAACTGGGTATTGCTGTATTGCATAGTACAGTTCACAGTCAGCTGACACTGGTTCATGTAATAACATGTACTTTTTCATAATTTTCAGTGCACTGCTAGCAGCTATGCATTACAATGAAAATTCAAGATGAAAGCAGGCAACAACTAGAGATGGGGAGAAGAGGTACTTGATACATTATCCCAAGTACAAGAAGGGCAGTTATGTGGTGAGGAGCATACAAGTGTTGTCAAGTCATGGTAAGCATAAAGATGTATGAGCACTTTGTGGCATTGTTTTCAGTTTCAAATGATCATATTTACAAGCAGGTTGAAGCAGGGAAACATGTGACAGGCGGAAAGGCAAGAATGGAGGAAGGAACAGAATAGGCTAATAAGACAATGCTGCTTTCTGTATAATCATAGTAATGTGGTGTTGGTTATTGTGCAATACTTATGTTCTTAATCTGAGGAATATATCTTTCTTTCATTACACAGACTATGTGAAAGACCTAGTGGAAGAGGTATTACAGATGTGTGAAAATCGCACCAATGAACACAAAACTGATGATACAAGAAAACCAGATGCACTCTGTGCTTCATTTGCACATCCGGATAAGAAATCTGCAGTGGAAGGTCACAGATCAAGATTCAATAAGACTTTGTCTTAGTCACTGTACTACAGCAAGGAAACAGTACACGGACAAAAGTAAATGACTGTCTGCCACCCTGTAGCACTGTGGTTTGTGTTCATGTTCAGACCCAGTTGATGACACTAAGTATGTACTCCATCACAGGCCCCCCATCTCCAACTCCCCTACCTTGATAACCCATTGATGTGCATAACCCTTTATGGCCTCTTCATTTAATGTATTCAAATGATATAAAGCCAAACACATAAGTGACCAATGATTTTAAAAAATGTTTTTAATGTCAGTTACTTGCACCGTTTCCACATGTTCAGTACTGTTCCAGGTAATAAAAATTGCAACTTTCATAACATGTTTGTTGATTAATAAACAGTACTGTTACTATGTATATGCTATAAACATGGTATGCGCTAATCCAAGGTTGGATACTGGAAACCAACATATTCCTGAGATGGGAATGTATTCCTGATCCTGTGAACGGCACAAGCTGGCAGTGGAACACGTACTTGATGTCCAAGATAACCCCATGACCATCAAACTAACTGCCTGTATGCAGTGTAATGATATCGCCTAAAGGCATCAAGAAAAAAAATAATACATCATTAAACTCAGTTAAGAGAGATGATGTTGTGTTGTGTGCAAAATGTGGAACACCACATTGGTTGTGCCTAATCTTGGTAACATTACAGTATGTGTACAGTGCAACAATGGCATCTTTAACACCGGTGTAAATACTCTGAGAAACACTGTCTGTTGAGAAAATATACCAAGGGGCAAGGATATCCTGTAACATACACAATAATGTATGGGCAACCATACACAATAAGGCTGTGTTTCCATGGAGTGGTTGAGCTGACGGCATATGAACCTCAACAGCAAAGCTTGAGAGGTCCATGCTGTCATCTCAACCCCAAGATGGAAACACATGCCGAGTTGTGTGTGGTTGACCATATTTTATTTTTAATAGTATATGTTTTTTTTACGGTACAGTCACAGACACCCCGTGAAGTGAAAACTGAAAAGTATTAATTTCTTTGTTGTACTCCCAGATCAAAATCTAATTTCCAGACTGTGGCTATGGAATATACACTATACAGTGTTCTGCCTGTCCAAGACAGCAACCTTACAATGTGTTTAACGGTTCTTAATATATGGATTGTGAATGTAATATGCTTCTAAGGCATACAGAAAATTAGCAGTAATAGTATCACTCCCAAAGTGATTATTATCACTTTGGTAGTGATAGTATTACTAGCTAATTTCTTATGCTATAAACTATAATATATACAATTCAAGACTAATAATACTGTCGTTCCGTTCCGTAATAGTATCAGGACTGGAACAATAGTATTATCAGAGACGGTCAAAAGTGCACACACCAGTCTCTCTGCCCACATCTCCAAGCATGCCATCTGATTGGCCCCTTTTCATGTGCGGGCAGGCAGAAACAATTTAGCACACATGGCGGACAGTTTCTCACTAAGCGACACCATTTCCCCAAATGATTATTTCACTCTTTTTTTACCGTTATGTCTCAAAAAAGGACATATGGCCATGATCCTACCTTCCCAAGCACAGTACTGGTAGGATGTGTGGTAAAACAAAAAAAACAAGGCTGTCTCCAGCCACGGCCTATGTATGTGTGACGGAGGGAACGGGTGAGGGTGCACTAAAAGTCTGTGGTGCTCTGCCAGCACATAGAAAGTCCTCGCTGCACAAAAAAAAGTCACACACAAGAAAACAACATTTGCATACACATAAAAAGGATAGCTCACTGGGTATTACCAGTGACTCCATACCATCTTGAGGTTCTGGGTCAGAACCTCTCGATAGTATAACTCAACAATAGTACCCAGTGAGCTATCCAAACCACAAATGTACCATATTAAACAAATGAATGTAACATACTCATGAGTGTGGGCACCAACCATTCCATCATGATCCTACCTTCCCAAGCACAGTACAGGTAGGATGTGTGGTAAAACAAAAAAAAAACAAGGCTGTCTCCAGCCACGGCCTATGTATGTGTGACGGAGGGAACAGGTGAGGGTGCACTTTGATGAAAAGTGAAGTAGGCAGCTTGGAGGACCCATATGTCCAAGCACATAGTCGCAAACCCTGGAAGCAGCACAATGCAGCTGTATGCATCAGCTCGATCACGCACCTCCGCTATCTCACGACAACACACAGACTCTGTTGAGGATGGCATGGGGACACAAAACTTACAGGTACACCTAAAATGTGGAAGGAGAATGTAAGGGTCCATTGTAAAACAACCAAGACTGGTACATAGAAAATATCACTATGATGCATCGTGATGTTACACATGACTGCCGAGGATATACTGCAGGATGTGCTGAACCACAGTGTGGTACAGGAGCAGACAGACATCTTGTCTGTGCCTGTATGAAAGCTATTGTGTCTGTTCATAGGTTATGGCATTGTGAAGTATGACTGCAGGGCAGGGGTTGTACTACAAGTACATAAACAGGGAACAAAAAAGGCAATGGAGAACCACAGCCTTGTCCCCATTACCAGAGTAATGGCCAATGTCATGGTGGCGGTGACTGTGTGACAAAATCCTATGTGCTGCAATAAAAAATAAGCTCAGTGGAGAATGTGACCACCCACAACAGCAAAGCTACCATGTGTAAGGCGATTCACTATGCACCCCACAAATGCATTACCAGTATCTTATGCAAACCACATCATGTGTCACTGGTCACATGTTAGTAGTTTTCCCATAAAAGTAGATCATGAGGGCAAGGTGTGAATTACTGTTTATGGTATATTACACTGCAACAACGCATGAAAAACATACCAGTCAGTGTTGCCAATACGGGCCAAGTCCTCCTGTTCATCAGGAACGTGCACAGAGTTGGAATAGGCACCAAACTCTTCAGTGGTTACTGTTGGCTCGAATTGATAAGGCTGCACTCCAAAAACAGGTTGCTCGTTTGCAAAATCAGACTCATCATGTTCATGTTCATAGTCATCCGAGTCAACAATGTAGTCGATCACACTTGAATTGTCCTCATCCATGACTCCGCCTGTAAAAATAAATCACAATAACTTCATTTTCTATCAAACACCATAGACAAACAAAAATAACAGTCTTGCATAACAATAATAAACTAGAAATGTAGCAATTGTCAACCACACACAACTTGTCATGTGTTTCCATCTTGGTATTGACCTGACAGGAAGATAATGTCGACCTTCAATATCATGGTTCCTATGCGATCACTTAACACCTTGATGGAAACATTGCTTTTACAGAGCTATTACAATAAAAAATATAAAGAAAATTATGAAAAGGGTCTGATAACTGTAGCTTTCTGATTCACTATAAACATTTTAATAGCCTTATGTTAATCTTGTATTAACATTCATGATACTGAACAAGGATTAACAGTGTCTAAATTTTTTTGTATTATAATAGCAATAGGGCACTCAAAGGGGTTATGTTAATGGTCAGTTAATCTCCCTCTACGGGCATGTGGCACTCGGCTATGCCTCGTGCCACATTACACCCCTAGAGGGTGGTTAACAGACCATTAACATAACCCCTGATCATGCCTTATTGCTTAATTACTGAACACTTAGAAAGGAATACACCACTTACCAGAGTTCGATGAAAACAGGAATATGCAACTGTGGAAGTGTTAGTAGAAAGCAGTGCAGCCACGACGAGGCCCTTCCACACAGACACTGATCAAACTCAAAAAGAGAAATGTTAGTCAAAAAGAACTGTTCAAATATTCACAAATGCAGAAATACAGACACACACTGAACAATAAAAGTAACACATGATTTCCTAACAGTTAGCAAATGATCAATCACTTGACAGAGTGTTACCGTGAAGAATGAAATTATAATTACCGGTTTACCTTTTTCCCCATAGGGAAACCACTGCGTAATTTTCTGGAAAGAAGGAATGTTCATTGCGGCAAACATGTGAATGATTTCCCTCACTGTGTGGCTGCGCCCACCGCACTTCCTCTCTTCACGACACCGTGCCTGCTTGGGGAACCGCTAACGGACAGCAAACCACCACCTCGACTAGGCGGTAAGTACAAAAAAAAAAAAAAAATCTGCCTCAGTCAGTGCTGTGCACCAGATAAAAAAAAAATTACAAAATCAAAATGCTGACTGCAGCCACGCACTTCTCCTTCACTGAACACCAGCTGCACAGCTATATTTTATTTTATACAATTGCTGAGTTAAAAAGAAAAACCCAGCAATTATGAAATAAAATATGGGTCTAATATTGTAAACTGGAATTTACACACATCCTCAGGGTTAGATGCTTCACATAAACCCTCGAGCTTCGCTCTCAGGGTTTATGCAGCATCAAACCCCTCGTGTGTCTGTAAATTCTCGTTACACACCCAGACCCATACTTTTTCCTATATATAATGAAGTGGACGTGTAAGTCATGTTATAGGGTATTGCATGACTTCAATACTGTCACAGAGGCAGTGGCTGAACAAGCAACAAAAAACTGATTCAGGGGAGTGCTAAGGAAGCATGACCTACAAAAGTTCTGGAAAAAATGAAAAAAATCGGTGGCCTGTGCTATCACTGTAATGGATAACAAAATGGTATGAGGGACACATTGTTCAGAAATCATATTTGTTAGGAGAAAATGATTCTGATTGATATATGGGGAATGTCACGTTCATCATATACGGAGCTTTGGCAGGTGATGGAGGTGGTGGTGGTACGCACTGAGATAACACATAAATGTTTAGTGACCACTGTTGTGTGACCATTCAATGTTGGTGTGTCTGCTCAAGCACCATGACCCAGGTTGAGAAACATTCGAGGCATCAGGTGCAGTCGAAGTGGGACAAATAACAGTGTTAATGGAGCACTGCAATGTAAACACACAGAGTGGTGACAAAGACTACAATACAGATGCAGTCAACCGTGGGGTGATATCCACTTCTCACTCTATATGAAAGCTTTTGATGCATGATCTGACTCCTGTAAAAAAGGAGTGTCCATTATAGTAGCTCGCAGAATACCATTCAGGCTTATTCAAGAACTAGCTGACCCTCACTGCAGAAACATACTGTGGTGGAACGGTCACAGTGCTGTATCAATGGAGATGAAGGATGGATATTAACAGTGCACTATGTTCCACTGTCATATGCAAACAGTAAACATGCTGCACAAAAGTGATACACAACCCAAAGAGTGTGCTGCCACTACCAAGTCAGTACACAGCATGCATTACACAGCACCCAACAAAGACTCTGTTGCAAGTATTGAACAGAAACACATAAGTGACACTTGTGTACTGTGCTGCAAGTACAATTGGTGCAAAAGAATGCAGTGCTGTTCATAACAATGTGCCACCTCTACATTGTGTTACTCAAGTGGCATGAGCAACATAACTATAGCACATGAATGCAAGGTGAGAATAGGTGACTTAGAGGGCACATCTGGGGAGAATACATCACTGACAGGGTTGTGAGTAACATGATCACTGCAGCATAATGCTTGTGGGAAATCATTTCCTGGATACATATCACAAAGATTTGGATGTCCACAACTACTTCCATCAAACACAGAGACAGGGCTGCATTTTAACCACAGAGGAGTACTGTGTGTGTAGGAGTGGTGTGGGGGATTGTGTGGGGGGGTTAGGGTTCAGAGGACAACATGACACAAACTGGGACATAGCGACACGATCTAGTTTTAAGATGCAGGACAAGTGACATTGCTGTGAAATATATATGCCAAAATTCAATAACTGACATTGCTACATAAAATTCATGGGAGACAGGAGAAATTCATACACTGAAATCACAACACAGAGTTGTTATACCATGCTGCTACTTGCACACTGCTCTACAGACATGTTGCATGGCGTGCAGTATGTGCAAATATTTGGTAACACACTGTATAACACTGTCTTCTCCCACAGGAGTTGTGTACATTCCTCACAGTTCTGTAACATTCAGTTGTACAACATACACATTACACCTCCTTATAGTTGACTGTGCTGATTTTCTAATTCATAAAAAGCTGTATTTATTATTCACTAATGCTTCAAACAAAGCAGTAATCAGACAACTGTCAGTGGCCAGTAATGCACTGAATATCAGAAATGACAGATGAAGTATTGTATGTCCTGACACCAGTTACATGCTAGGACTCGTACATTGATAAACACATTGATTGCAAAAAAAAAGATTTCATCATGCTTTCATTCAGCCTGTAAGTTAGCAGCAACAAGCACTGACCCCAGAAGGACACACTTTCTCTGATTCGCACTGACTGCGTCTCCACTTCACACTAGGAAGATTATCTGAAGCAATCACGATACCTAACTGCGTCGTACCACTGTGATCCTAGCCTTACATCACAATGCTGTGTCAAGGCAGCGGGGAGTCATGCGGATGCAGGGTGGACGTGTGTTCACGAGCGCTCGTTGTTTTTATTTTTTTCGGTGTAAACGGGGACTGTACATGGTCAACGACAAGGCAATTCTACACTGCGGGATACTGGGAACACACAGATCGAGGAAAATTACGGTAAGTCTACCGTAACAGTTGCTCTTTAACGGTGATATGACAAACTTTGGGTATACCAATATATATTAAACACGTTTTTTACATTTGAAACAGTGGAGGATATCTACCCAGATGTTGTTAACAAATTCTCATAAAGTATTATATATTAATCTGCTCCTGACCGTTTGTGCAATACAGTTGCCCTTTGAAAAGTGCCCTAGCCAACATCTTCCTTCCCTGTTGGTTTTGTTATGGTATAAAAAGGTGCCTGCTCACATGTGGGACTTTCATTGGCTGTCGTGTCATGAAAGAATTAACGTTAAAGATAATCATAAACACAAGCAGTCTCAAGACTGACAATGTTCTAGACTATTGTGTATTTCTAAATGGGAAGCTATATCGCACTTATTTTTTGAGTGTTCTTTTATTCGGCACTGGTGGGTTTTTTTGGCAAGAGTCTGGGCCACTCCATTATTTCAAACAGTTTCTTACCAGAATATTATGTATGGTGTTTTTTCTCCCCAGTGGTCCCTTTGGACTCTGGACACATTTAATCTAGTTTTTGTAGTAATTAAATGGAATATTTGGATGGCTCGATGACTGTTTACTCTACAGCAAAAAAAACTGCTTTTATTCAGAGCTTGAGAAGAAAATCGTAACAGACCTAACAAACATTTATGTACATGAAAGTACATTATTTTCCAAGGAGACATTGCTTGAACTTTGGAAAGCTCTTCCTTGGTTCACGGACTCTGATTTTGCAGTGACCTGATGGATTGTCTCTTGATATGCGTAGTTCTGTTCTGTTTTTTTTTCTCTTCTCACAGTGTTTTTTTTTGTTTACTTCAGTTTTGAGTCCACATGAGTTTTTGCCAATTGCTTTTGTTTTGGTATTGTACGATTTCTTTTGTTTCAATAAAATGTTCCCCTACTCTTTTCGATAAGTGCCATGGGATCTTTAACATCCACCTGAACTACTGCTAATTCAGGCAGATGGGACCTTGGTTTAATGTCTCATCCGAAAGACGGCACCTCAGAAGTGCAGCACCCCTATCATGCTGCACTACAGTGTCAGTATTGGGATATAAACCCAAGTGCCAGATGTGGGAACTTAACCTAAAACAATGGTGCAGAAATACATGTCAGGGAATGGGCTTATGATGAATGCAGAAGTCGGGGACTGAAGAAACCAGATTAGCAACTGCAAATAATGTAGTAGTCCAGCAAGGGAGTAGAACGAGGAAGTCCATAGAGCTGGAGTGCATGGTAATGCAGGAGGGCATAGTGAATGATATCCAGAAATGCAAACATGATGCGGGGACAGAAATTAGCAGACAGGGAAGTGGTCGGAACAGCCAACAAGCTGTAGGGGCAACGTATCAAAGATGGCAGGCGAAGAAACTAATCAGAGATCATGTCCTGTAGCCAGCTAGGAGCCAGTAGATCGCCGTGGAAAGACTCCATTAGAGGAGTCAATATACTATCCAAATGGAGCCAGCTGAGTCCATGGCCATTCCCCAGAACAGAAATGGGAAGCCCGAAAGAAGCAGCAGGCTGCTGCATGCAGGCATGCAGCTAGAGCAGACCGAAGGCTTTGGTATAGGGAAGGCAGCAACCACACAGTGAACGGTGGTGCAAAACTAAACTGCGCGGTGGCATGGAGTGGCAGCTGCTCCAAAGGAAAGGGGAAAGGAGCCACAAGTGAGCAAGTAGTGAGGAGCAGACAGCAAAAGAATAGCAGAACACAGTGGCTACTTCAAGGACCAAGTAGAACAGCACAGCAACAGCACCAGCAGAAATCCCCAAAAGAGAGCAAAAACAGAAGGTATGGGGTGAGACAGGAGGAGGGAGGGAGGGGGGATCAAGGAAAGGAAAACACAGAACAAATGAAACAATGAGAGCAGAAGAGGGGATGAATGGGAGGGGAGTAGGGGAAGAATGACAGAGCAGCCACAGACCAGCAGCAATGTCAGCAAGTGCACTCACTCTAAGCAGAGCGGCAGTAGCCTAATCAGATTTGTAGGATGTGGGGAAAGAGCTCTTCACTCACAGAACTACAGGCCTTACCATTCAAGTCGGGGCACTGGCTCACAGGTTGACCTTGAATAACTCGATTAACCTCCCTATGATCCAGTCTGCACTGGAAGCAGGATCTGACTCAAAGCAGCAGTATTTGTTAGCATAAATAATGCCATCATATTCTTTTAAATAAGAATATATTTCTGGCAATGGCATCAATATATCCATTTTTACATTCACTTGCACGCATGCGCAAGGAACGTTTTGGGAGAGTAGCACACTTTGGAGGTGTGCCTCTCCTGTTAAATCCACTGCTCAGTTGAGCAGGCGTGGCGGTCCTGCACCAAAGGGTGCGGGAGCTGTATGACATGGTGGTCTTAGCTGCAAAGAAAACCACTGCTGTCGCCTGCGGCTGCAATCAACGCCGCACTGTCACACCACCCCCACGTCACGCCGCCCCCAAATCCTTGCTGCCATGTTGAGCTTCCACCCAGCATGGCAACGCCCCTGCGTTGTGGCGTCGGATAGGTGCTCAATCCCCGTCGGCTTCACGGCCCCCAGCCATCCTTCTGTCATGCTCAGAGCCCACCCAAGCGTGGCAAGCGATCCCCATTGTTTGCCGATAGAGGGGTGCCCAATCCCGATCAGCTCCTCGGCCCTCTCAGCCATCCTTGTGCCACGCTAGAGCCCACCCCAGCGTGGCAAACGTCCCACATCGTC
This sequence comes from Neoceratodus forsteri, assembly GCA_016271365.2. NCBI lineage: Eukaryota > Metazoa > Chordata > Ceratodontiformes > Ceratodontidae > Neoceratodus > Neoceratodus forsteri. The sequence goes on from CM028134.1 coordinate 114,454,367, forward strand.
AATTAAAAAAAACAACCTGTAAAGTAAAAGCGGTCCCACGCAGTTTCCCGCCCCTCCCACAACCCACACCCACCACTGCAAACCCTGCCTCCCCACCCCTCCCACCCCATACTTACCTCCGGAGCTTGGCGCGACGATCTTATGGACGGGAACACGTCTGCACTCTTCAAAGCCGACTACTCGAACTGAGGAAATGCTGGTAAGCTGTATAATGGGCTAGATAGGGGGTTTCAACTTTATTGCATATCTCAGGCATTTTTGGAATTTTTGCACCAGATTTTCAACGGGGTTTTGGGACCCCTTCTCATGAATGATGTCACTGTCATGGCGTTATTCAGGCACGAAAGATGATTTCGCAGTCACTGCACAGTCACTGCATGAAATCGCCGCCGGGCCTGGGCTCTGTCATGGCTGTGTTTATCATTCTGATCTAAGCTCTATACTGAGGTAGTGCAAGAATCAAAAAACTGTTCTGGCGTGCATTGCGCAGTTCTACATGAGCTCAAAAGTTCGTGGAATTTTAATATTTCCACTCCAGATTTTCAACATTGCCATTTTACCACACCTTCTTATGAGTAGTACAGCTGTCATTTTTCACATCTCACCCAAAACGTGTTTCCGCCCATGTAGTGTACAATGGCGCAGTCGGTGTATGAAATCAATGTATGGGACGCATTAAGAAAATCACGGTGACACTGTTCATGAGCAGAGGTCTTAAAATGGCTATGTTGAAAATTTGGTGAAAAAAATTCCTAAAAATGACTGTTTGATGAGCGTGCATTGCGCAGTTCCTACACACGCTCGTACGTTTGTGAATTTTCAATATTTTCACTCCAGATTTTCAACATTGCCATTTTACCACACCTCTCGCAGGCAGTGCAGCTGTCATTTTCACATCCTGCCCAAAGCGTGTTTCGCCCATGTAGTGCACAATGGCACAGTCGCTGTGCAAACTCAGTGTATGGGACACATTAAGAAAATCGCAGAGTGTCACTGTTCATAAGCAGAGATCTTAAAATGGCTATGCTGAAAATTTGGTGAACAAATTCCTAAAAATAACTGTTTTCGAGCTTGCATTGTGCAGTTCCTCATGCGCTACGTAAGTTTGAATTTTCAATATTTTCACTCCAGATTTTCAACATTGCCATTTTACCACACCTCCTTATGAGCAGTACAGCTGTCATTTTCACATCCTGCCCAAGGCGATGTTTCTGCCCATGTAATTGCAAATGGCGCTGAACAGTGTCTTGCGAAATCAATGTATGGGACACAGTAAGAAAATCACAGTGACACCGTTCATTAGCAGAGGTTTTAAAATGCCAGTGTTGAAAATTTGGTGAAAAAATTCCTAACAATGACTGTTTTATGAGCGTGCGTTGCACAGTTCCCACGCACGTGCGTAGGTTTGCGAATCTTCAATATTTCCACTCCAGATTTTCAACATTGCCATTTTACCACATTTTCTTATGAGCAGTACAGCTGTCATTTTTCACATCCTGCCCAAAACGTGTTTCCGCCTATGTAGCGCTCAATGGGGGTAACAAAAAGGTCATGCTGAAATTTTATTGTGCAAATACCAGCAATCGCACAGGGCATTAGGGTAAAGCACCATACGTGCCAAACACCACTGCAAATACCTGCAAGCGAACGTTCGGCATTGACAAATGCTTGTTCTTTTCATTGTAGTTCTCTCTTAAACTGAGACATGGGGTCTCAAAGTTTCCGCAAAGTCCCTGCATCTAACCATGCCTGCATCATGAATATATGCCCAGTCTTACAGTGCCCAGACTGTTGCTGCCATCCAATAATTCCTATCAGATGTTGCAATCACTCAGTCTTGGCTATCCGCAAACAAGCTCATGCTAAACAGCAAAAAGACAAAGTCCATGCTCTTTGTTTTTCAATCTGAAACTCCATGCTACTCCTCTAAAGCTCTCACTCACCTGTAAAGATGTATCCCTACTTGAGGGTGTCAGCAGTTTCAAATACTTAGGAGCAAAGGTAGACCGATCCTTTGAGTTCTCCCTCTGAGTCTCCTTAGTCTATACATCTGTTAGCGTTAAGCTGGGCATGGCCTTTAGGGTCAACCATTGCCTATCCCTTGCTACCCGACAGCCTATAGCTCAAGGTGTACTCCTGCCAGGTTTCACGTATGGCCTTTTGGCATTCCTGGGTGCAAACAAAGCAGTCCTCACTGGATGGAATACAACATACAATAATGAGTGTCACTTTGCCCTGGCTTCTCCGAATCTTATATATCACTGCCTCTTCTACACTGGTCTGGTCTGGCCTTCCCCTGCTGGCCAACAATCTTTTGCTCTGGACCATTTTGTGGACAAACTCCTTCAAACAGGGTCCCCTTCTTCCATAACAAGGCATCTGTACTTCATCCCCTACTGCACTGGGTCATAATGTCGCACGCTTAATGGCGTGCGCCTCGAAACAATCACCAATAAACTCGCCGAGTTGGACCCACAGAGTTGAGAATCTTTAGTGGGGGTCCACAGGGTGCAGCCCCCATAATGAGAGCCCCCACAGAACAAAGACATATGCCTCATGGCATAAATCAGTCTTGCAACATAATGACCCCATGCCATCCCCTACATACTTACAGTATAAGATCCATGGACTCACTACCTCTCTTTGAACATCTGTGCTTCACTGGCCTGGGAAAAGTGTCTCTTGCAGTCTCTGCCCCTATCTAGTGGTACTCCTTTTTCCCCAGAATTACACCTTTCTCACAGCTACCCTATCTTCTGTAAGGCTCAAAAGGACTCACTGTGTCTTCCCGGCACTTGCTCCTGCTAGAAACTTCAGGACTGCCCTAGTAGCACTTTTTGCCCAATTTTCCCGACATGTATTATCTTTTTTTATACTAAATGTTATTTCCCCCCTCCCCAATTCTGTTTATCACTCCAGTCAGGTGGGGATGTACCCCTTGTTCTGCCCTCTGTGCTAGTCCACACGGCATCCTCCCAAAGCCACACAGACTGGCTGGCCTGCAACTTGCCCACTGCAGTGGGGCTCCCCGGGGGGGAGGGAAGACAGATCAGACAGAGGCCCCAGCTGAGGCTTATGCCTGGAATGTTATTAGGAGGATGCCAGACAGTATAAACCTGCTGCTGCCTCCAAGGACTTTCTGCTTTGTGGTTCCCCTGGAGGTGCAGACAAGCAATAACGTCAGCGTGTGGATGTGCGTACTCCTATGCACATCCTGCAGACATCCAACCTTGCTGTACATGGTCCCAGCCAATGTACACCCAGGCCGGGATATTCAGACTGTGCCAGAAAGATGCGCAATAGAGGGAGCAGGCGCATGTCCAGTGTGCCATGGTGCAACGGGCATGATATTCAAACCATGCACAGAACAAGGTTCACCTGCTCAACACAACTGAATATCACTCCTGATGTGCCATAGCGCAACGAGGGATGTGCCATGGAGCAGGGTCAATGCACAATAGCACTCCTAGGGATGTGCATGGACAAAGACAGGAAGCAGCTGAGCAGCAACCATGGATGCACCATGCACTGAGGAGCATGCACCAGGACAGACAGACCATCCCCCCAACCCCCAGCCCCCCACCAGGGCAAGGCCCCCATGAGCAGCACAACCAGATGGGTGCAGGACGGACCACAGACCCATGAACTCCGGTGCTAAACCAACAGCAGATGTGACCCAGCAGTCCCCACCCACTGGTCACGGTGCCCCTGCACCGTCCACTGGCCAACAGAGACCAGGGCACAAGGATGGCCAAGCCCCACCCATGCCATGGCACCACACCAATGCCGACCCCCCCCAGTACAGAGTGCCTGGGACACAAAGCACAGAAGCATAACCAAACAGTGCATGGCACTCAAGGCAGACTGGCACCACTGTGCCAAGGCATCCAGTCACCCTGGAGCACAATGCACATGTACCACAACCCCACTGTGACCACCCAATGCAGGTGGTGACACTGTCCACCAAAGCCACCACAACCCACACAAGGCCCTCCAGCATGGCCCCTATGGAGGCACAGCAAGGTGGGTGACCTGGCAGCAGTACCCAAGGGACCCCATGCATGACAAGGGCTGCCCTTTATGCCACCACAGGCAGGAAGGCACTCCAAACACAGGACCAGAGCACGGTCCTCCACCCTTGCACCCACCCCGCCACAGCAATGGCACCACCAGGCAACACAGCACCCTCCCGTGGTGCATGGAGGCATGCACCACACAGGAGGCAAAACAGGGCACACACAATGCCCCCCTCCTAGTCCCGTGGATACTATGGCAAACAGCCACACAAAGCAGTGCAACAGACTCTGTCGTAATGAAGCCCATGGTGCTGTGTAACCTGCGGCCTGCCCACCACCAGGGTGCTGGTGAGCCTGCCATGTGGCGGTCGCCCCATGTGCCTGTCCACCCTGAAGGCAGGTACAGGGGTCTGTGACCAGGCCACCACCCACATGCAGCAGGACCCCATGAGGCAGCCACCAGACCACAGGCACCACCCCAGTCACCACCATGGTCTGCATGGAGGGAGCAAACAATAGCACCACCCACTGTGGCAACAGGGACAGATGTGCGATAGTCCAGGGGTCATAATGCCAGCTGCAAGGGCACCATGCCTGCAAGGTGACAGGTATGACCTGCTCCTGAAGGCATGCTGTCAGCTGAGCATGCAGTGGTGGGGGACACACGACTGTGCGTACCACAGTCGCACATGGTGGCAATGTAGCAGCAATGGCCACAGCCGCACAGGCAAAGCACACATCGACAGGGGTGGCTGGGATATGGCACATGCACCACAGCCTGCTGCACACAGGCAAACAGTGCACAGGGCACACCACACATGCCCCTAGACACAGCCCATGGCCCCCAACCACACCAGTGGAGGAGAACCACCAGGCACACCTATGCCCAAGCCAGCCCCACCCCACAATAGCCATGCACACCACTGCAGCAAGGCACCCTGCGCCTGCAGCAAATCAGAGACCAACACGAACGTACATACAAATGTCTGTATTACAAAGAACAACAACATCTACAACAACAGCAATATCTATTTATAGTTATGTACAAAAGAGGAGGGGATGAGAGAGGTTGCTACAAGGGGGGAGAGGAAAGGGTCAGGGGATAATAGGAATGGCAAAAGTGGGGGACATGGGGGTGTGGGGTACAGTCCAGGGAGGGATGGAATGATGCCACTAGCTGCAGAACCTAATGGCGGCCCTGGTCCTCTCTTGCCACCCTGTGGCGCCTGTGGTGCCACCGCCAGTCTCCCCTGTCCATTCTCTCGAGCAGCTCAAGTGTCACCCGGGTGACTTGCAGGGTCTCCTGGAGGGTCTGCTCCATGGCTTCCCAATGACGTCCACCTAGGACAAGGGAGCAGAAACAGTATGAGTGACTGACCAGACTAATGCAGCCCACCAAAGGTGCACAGTGTGCATCAGTGACCGGCGCCCCTTGGATGGCATGCGACCACCCACAGTGAGTGCGCCCACATGAGCCGCCCACTCAGGTAACCATAGCCATGCAAACCTCTGCACACCATCACCACCCATGCACCACATAGCACCATTCTGGCCATCCAGCGGCATGGAAATGCAGTGGTAAGGCAGTGGTACAGCCAGGCACTGAGTGCACCCACTGCCCACCTGTGACACCCACCCACATGTGCAGACCCACAGGATGGTGCAGAGGGCACCGTGGGAAACGCACAACTGGAGGGGTCATGCCACACCACCACCCCTGCAACCCATCCTGCACAGATGTATAGGGAATCATGGTACTCACCTGCATCCTGGTCAGCAGGGCACTGCTGACCTGTAGCACCACCACTGTGGCCTGCCCACATGCCCGCTCTCCCTGCTTGGTCCTGGCCCTGTTGCTCCCTGGCCATCAGTGCTCTATGGCATTCCTCCAGTCCTAGGGAGGAACATGGAGAGAGGCACATCAGTGCACATCTGACCCATAGGCCCCCCCACCAGTTCATCAGCCCTCAGAGCATGTCTGGGTCGCAGTGTCATAGGATGGACACAATGCACCCCCACACCTGTCAACACAGGTGCTGACCCCCCCCGGCAGCCTGGCCTGCAAACCTCTGTGCCCCAAGGACAGTCAGAGATCACTAGTGATGGTCAAGGAGCACCTACCTGGCCGTGGCATGGCTCCCCGCTGGACATGCACCTGCAGGCACCTCAGGCAGTCAGGGTCTCGCCGCTGGAGGTCACCGTAGTGGTGGCCACACTGCTACCCAGAACAACGGCTCCCAGTGGCCTCCTCCAGTCCATCCACAACCTCCTGCCACACTGCGGTGCGAGGCCTCTGGAGGGGCACCTGCCCAAACAGGGCACCTGCATGTGGCTGTACAAGAGCCACCAGGTTGGCCAGCTCAGTGGCACTCCACACAAGGGCTCTGGTACGTGGCATGATCCAAGCTGTCCACAGTGCAAAATGGCACCCGGTAGCTCGTGTGTCCCACGTGCTGAGGCAGCGCAGTGCTGAGCTGCCATTCGCAATCATGCTGGCACCGGACTGTGCAATGGGGGGCAGCCATGTGGCCACATGGTGTCTAGAGGGCAAAGATCAGCCACAGGGTCAAGGGTCTGGATGTGCACAGAGCACCACTGTGCTATTGGGAAACCCCTGTATCGTGCGTGGTAGGGTGCTTGTGTGTGACACCATGCAGTAGCCTACTGCGCAGAGGTGCCATGGCACCCACGGCACAGAGGTGCAATACTGGGCATGATGGCACTGCGACATCAATGCTATGGCACGTGGGCCCTCTAGGATGTACGGTGCATGAGTGCCACAGGCACAGTAGTGGCTGTGTGCTGTACTGCCTCCTACATTATGTGCATATGCTGCGCCGCTAGCGTACATGACAGCACCATGTGCATGCATGGTGTGGGTCCAATTGCGCACATTACAGTGATGCGCCACAACCTGAGCATGCACAACACCATTGTGCAAGGTGCATCAGCATGATATTCAGCCAGGTTATGCAAATCAGCTCATTATCCATTCCGCAGTGCATCCACTGCATTTGCATCCCATTACAGGTGCGCATACCCTCATTTGCATGCGACGTGCTATAAAGGCACCATGGACTTGCACAGGCCATGGATCGGTTTTGCAGCCTTTGGAGGTACATGCCATGCAATGAAGATGTAGGGACAGTGGTCTGGGAGGGCTGTGTGGGACTGAACAGTCTATGGTAACATCTGTCCAACTCCCCAGGTTCTAGCATGACTGAACGTGAGGAGGAAGAGGAGCAGGGGAAGGTGCAGAGGTGGAGACCCTACTTCACCAAGGTGGAATCAGATGCCCTGTTTGAGGCCTACCTCGACAGAAAGCCACTCCTCAGTGGACAGAGGGGCACACCACAGGCCGATGCAGCGGGATGGGGTGAGGTGGCACATGCGGTCAACCAGCAGGGCAGCCACCAGCGTTCCATGCAGGACTGCAAAAAGAAGGTTGGCACGGACAGGAGGAGGAGGATAAAGGATGAGGTGGCTGCCATCCGGGCAGCTCATGCCACCACTGGTGGGGGCCAGCAAGATGTGCCACACCTGCTGCCACTGGAGGAGCAGGTGGCTGGCAGCATGTGGCATTGTGCCATTGAGGGTGTGCCCGCTGGAGGCTTCCAGAAGGGTGGCAGCCCATCACTACATGGTAGGACCGGTACTGGCAGTGTGTGGGTGGCATGAGGGGGCAGGGTCCAGGTGGGACCACTAACTTTACTGTGTTCCGTTAGAGCTCCTGAGCATCTGCATGGGGCAGTTGTGGTGTGTGTGTCCACCAAGGGAGCGGCCCTGGAACTGGTGGAGTGCCCATCCCCCTCCACTGGTGTCTGAGGGACCGACCACCTGCAGCCCTGCACAGCTGTCCGGACTGATGCCTGTGGTGCGGGTGCAGATGAGGCCCTGGCTGTGTTCCAGTGGGATGCCAGGCATGGTGTCCTGTGTGTTGAGACACAGATTGGGGCCAATTCCAGTACTGATGATGACGTGACGCATGTCCCAGACAGTGACGTTGGTGGGTCACAGGGGGAACCCACGACTGGCATCCACCTAGGTGGCAGTGCGGGCAGTGCTGACATGGGTTGCCTGCCCATCAGCCATTGATCGTGTCATGTCTGCAGCATCCAGTGGGGCAGCACTGGCGTGCAGACGTGGCAGTGGTGTTAGTGGTGTTGATGCAGCCATGCTGGTGGTGTCCAGCGCTCAGCAGCCAGAGGGGCAGTGGCAGCAGCTGGACAGTGTTGATGGGGGGACAGGGGCAGGGGGTGGCATCAGTGCACCGTGTGAGGATGTACCCTAGGAAGGCACCGCTGTGTGGTGCCCACTGTCACATGGTGCTGTGCCGCAGGGTCAGGAACCACATGGGGGTCAGCATGATGGCCATGCTGATGACCCCTTGGATGACCACAGCTGTCTGCTCCAGGCCTCTGTGGATCAGCAGGTATGGATTGTGGTAGCAGTGGATGCACTCCATGCGGAGCGGTGCCAGGCAGAGGAGCGGCACAGCAGGGACTATGCCCTGCTCCTGGCAGAGTTAGCTCAACAGCAAGCAGATGTGACAGCAGTCATTGATAGGCACACCACTGCGATGGCAATGTGTGCCCAGCCACCACACACCATACCCAGTGCAATGCCCACCCCTTGTTCTCAGTGTCAGGTGACCTCTGCCATGTCAACACTGGGATCAGCTGTGGGCATACCAAGCACTCCTGGTGCGGGGATGTTCGGTGGCGTGCAGATGCCTGCATGGTCACTGTCACATTCACGCAGCATGACCCCTGGGGAACATCAGTGCCACCCTGTGAGGCCACTGATCAGCCTGTTACAGGTGGCGGGTCTCGGCGGTGGGGCCACCCACTCATCTGTGGCGGCTGTGCTACTGTGCAGTGTGACTCATCCTTCCCCCCTCCATGATAGCTGTCTACCGCTCCCCAGTGTGCACTGTGGTGTTCCGTGTGTGACGCAGGAGTGTAGTACCCTGTCCTGCACTCACATGGGCCCTGTGCACTCCCGCCCGGATGCTGGCCACTGTGGCGTGTGCATGATGATGCCAGCATAGTGCTGTCCACCACTGTGCAACGGTGCTCAGCATCTGAGACACGCACAGTGCCTGCCACTGGGTGTGGTTCTGTTGGATCCTGTGTGGGTGTGTGGGGGGGCGTATAAGGGTGGGTGTGCATGTGGCCCTGTGGGCATGGGATGGGATGTGTGTGCATGCTGTGTGCAGCCCTGCTGTACTCTGTCTTTGTGTGCAGGGCCCCACCAATTCCTGCACCCCTGCCGCCAAACCTGCCTTGGTGTCTGCCCCTGCCTGTCAGCTGTGCCGTTGCCCCTGGTGCTTGCTCGTGGCCCTGTTCAGCTACCTGTGTGGTCCATAGTGCTCCTCTGCAATGGTGTCCCGATGATGCTAGGCCATCCAGGCCAGCCGGGCATCCCTTCGCCCAGGGGGTGGCTGCCCAACATCAGCTGGACCGGCCTCCTCATTGTCCCCACCGCTGTCCCCCTCTTCTACCTCAATGGCTATCCCACAGTCGGTGGCCATGTTGTGCAGGATACAGCAGGCCAGGAATAACCCACAGGCCTTTGAGGGGCTGCACTATAGGGCACCACCAGAACTGTGCAGGCAACGGAACCGAGCCTTCAGTAGCCTGAACACCCACTTGATGATGTTCCATGTGGCGGTGTGTGCCTCATTGTACTGTTGCTGCTCTGGGGTCGTGGGGTGCTGGTATGGTGTCAGCAGCCAAGGCCGCAGCGGGTACCCACTGTCACCTGTGTGTAGAGAGGTATCATTAGCATGGTGGTCTGTGACACTGTGCCACTGGCCTTCCAGGCCTCTCCCCATGGCACCCCTACCCTTGCCCCACACACACCCCCAGCTGCTACCAGCATCTGGTGTGCACTGCATACTCACCTACCAGATGGCCAGTGGGGATGTCCCCACACTCAAACCTCTGGCACAGTGCAGACTGGTGCCAGATGAAGGCATCATGTGCTCCCCCAGGGTGCGTGGTACAGATATTGATTATACGCTCCCTGGCATCACACACCACCTGGCAGTTGACACTCGGGAATTCCTTGTGGTTTATATATGCTGCCCCCTCCAGGCCAGGTGGCATGCAGATGCCAACATGGGTGCAATTGATGGCCCCGAGCATGCCAGGCAACCGTGCTACCCTGTGGAACTCCTGCATGTTTGCTGTGTGCTCTGCCTGTGTGCTGGGGAAACGGATGTACTCCACAGCATGTGGCAGCAGTGCACTGAGGAATTGTGTGAGTAGGCGTGATGCGGCCGACTGAGTTATGCCTGTTGTGTCCCCTGTTGGTCTCTGGAAGGTGCCCATGGTGAACAGGCACATGACAGCTGTGATCTTTGTCTCCATGGACAGGGCATGGCTCCATATTTTGGGTGCCTGCATCTCCTCACTGCACAACTCACAGAGCTGCCTCAGAATGGCTCACTTCAGGCAGTACTGGCCCATGATCTTGATGTCACTGTACAGCTCAAAGCTGATGCGGGCATGGTACAACCTGTTCTGGGAAAACTGCTGATGATCCCTTCCACAGCCGTGCCTCCCTGCAGCTGCCTCCTCACACCCCTCATTACCGCCTCCATCTGGAAGGTGGCACTGCCCATGTCCCGGGTTGGTGTCCCCCTGCGCAGCTGACTACCCAGTCCCCCCCCCCGGCTGTGTGCTGCTGATCCTGCCCCTGCACTGGGTACACCCCTGACACTACACCACTGCGAGTCCTACCTATGCCCCACTGCTCTCCTTCCTCTGTGGCAAGCACAGACCCTCACACATGCACACACAGACACACACACTTCCTCTGGACCCCCATCCACCTCTTAGCCACCCTTGATCGCTTGTGTCTTGCCCTGGCTGCCTGCTGCTCCATCTCCACTCTCCCCCACTATGGCTTCTCTCTAGCGCAATCATCCTCCCCTCACTTGCTCCCTTTTCTATTCACTCATATCAGCTATCGTGCAACTTCTGCTTGCTCCAGTGTTGCGTACATCACCTGCTGTTGTATATTGCACTGCGCCACATTTTCCTGGTTATGCCCCCTGCACTTGTGCATGCATTCATTACCGTTGTGCTGTGGCGCATTGGGTTTTGTACTGCACATATGCTGCCACCGAATATCGCATTATGGCACATGTCCGCTCTTGCACAGGTGCATCCCTATTGAACATGGTGCAACTGCTCTGAATATCCTGCCCCCAGTCTCCACTGGGTGTCACTCAAGTGCCAGGAGCCCACGGCCTCCCACTCTGGAGAACAGCCGTCCACAGGATGCTTATCCATCCCCCCCGGCTTGCCCTCTGATGATTTAAGCTCATTCCCAAACCTGGGCCACCAGTGTCACAAGCAGTAGTGCTATAGGTGTGCCACTGGGCCAGAAACATAGAAACATAGAAGTTGACAGCAGATAAGGACCGCAAGGCCCATCCAGTCTGCCCATTTCTTTTTCTACCTTATAAATGTGCCATTGGTCTTTGCTCTGTCAGTGGCCTATCTATTCATACTCATCTGTATTGCTCCCTTATGCCTATCCCGTGCCTGTTTAAAGCCCTGCACTGTATTCATAGCCACCACTTCCTGAGGTAGGCCATTCCATGCATCCACCACCCTTTCTGTGAAAAAGAATTTCCTCACATTACCCCTTAATCGGCCTCCCTCTAATCTCATGCTGTGTCCTCTCGTCCTGCTATTTTTCTTATATTGAAACACATTATACCAGCTATACTAAATGTCACTGCACTCTGTATTGTTGTACCTGCACCCACAGAACTGATGGCACTGATTTTTCCCTACGTCCTGCACAGTGTTTCTTTTTTTTGCAAGCACATTTTTTAACTGCACCAACTGCTGCATTTTTTGTTCGTACCACTGTTTATTCATGATGTCTATTACTTGTATCCCCCTGATGACTTTGCTCTTAATCTATGTGTGCTGTTAGCTGTACATGTTTCCTGCTGTTAGTCTGCAATTCTCTCAGGTCGTGCCTGAAAATATGTGTATGTGTTATCCTTGGACATATACATTGTTAAAAAAAATTATTTTATTCAAGTTTAGAACACCAGTGCCATACATTTATGACATTCACTCTGGAGTATATCTGTGAACTTCCCCTCAGAAGAAAGGACAACCCAAAACAGCATATAAATGCTCTTCACTGCAGTTAAAATGCCCCATATTTTACACTGAAGACTATAAGGCAGAAATTAATATTAACTAGTATTTGCTCAAACAACAACACATGATAGAGTGTGTGTTATTGTGGGATAACAACACTTGGAATTGGTCAAGCAGATTATTGGATTTCTTCTATCCATCTGATCATTTACAGTAAACTTTACATGCACCAAAGCACACTTTCTCACAACATTCTAAAAGTGTATCTCCATGGTGTCATCGTGTGCCACCTATTTGGTCTCTTTTTTACCTGTAAATTCTGACAGCTGGTGTCCCATATCTGGGGATCAAGAGACTGAGAAGGATGTTATGGAACAGGTTAACGATATGGTGATCTTTTTAACCAGATAAGACGATGATACATTTCAGACTGTATGTTTGTCACTTGCCACATTTTTTTCATTAGTTTGTCAAACATTGATGATTTTTCTTTTTAGAATCATTCTATCATGTGCTCACAACAAATTAAACCAGCAGAGTTAAGACCATGCACATGTAATGTCTGCTGTATAAAATGGAATTCAAGAAAACATAGGTGCAGGACTTAGGGGTATGATTTATTTTTTGTTTCCTACTACTGCCCATAAAGCACGTAACCTGTGCCCATGTTCACATTCACAATCACTGCATTATTAATAAATCATGACAGTGCACTGGTGTACGCATTTTACATTCACGTGTCCTTAACCTTCACCATAAAATCATGATAACCATTTGGAAGCAAAATCCAAATTATACAAACATCAAAGCCCAACAGATCATTTGTGCCAATTTGAATATTTTAACTCCTGAACCCAAGAGCTTCCGACATTCAAACATGCTGACAAGTAAATTAACACTTTCCAGATGTCCCTGCAGCAAGTTCTCCTAGAACCTAAATACTTTTACCCGATCTCCATATAAAAAGGCAGTGTATATTATGTCATGGAGTGGTGCTTTTCAATGACCAGTTTTCCAAATAAAGCAGAATGTATTCCAGCAACTCAAAAGGCCTGGCCCTATTTATTACTAACAAGCTTGACAGCACTGAAAATATAACCTCGATCTACCAAACGAATAATGTCATTAGAAAGCCACTTGTAATTTTAGAACTCCAGCATGGAAGAGAAAGAATAGGACCCACTGTACATGATGAAAGTTTCACAGTGTGCATGCATCTTCTAGATCAAACAGTCACAACATTGCCTTCACGTGCAGACAACAGCAAGCCAGCAGGTATTTCTGGCAGCACGTCAAGCCAACGATGAATAGTGGAGATCTGGAATCTTTCCCTGATCCACTGAACTGACTACTTCCAAGTGTGATTGGTCTATTTTTTCCACTGTTAACAGGAGGAGAAAACATCTGGAAAAAAAAGGAAAATGGTATCAACATTTCATGTAAGATTCTGTTTGTACAGAACTGTGCCACCTCAAGTCAGTTCTCTGGAGGATCAGTCTGACAGACTGACTGACATCAGTTGACAAACAAACAGGATTTCTGGGTGTCATGTTGAAAACTATAGGCAGAACATTTCTTACACGGTGGAGTTCAGACTGAGAGCCTCTGACTGCATGTAGGGTTTGAAGCTGAGAAGAAAAGCTGTGGGGCTCTACTCCAGTCTGACTTGAAAGGTTGATGTGGGTAAATAAGGTCTGGAAGCAGCTCTTTCTTTTCTTTCTTAGTACTTATATGCCATATCCCAGCATACCCCCCGCTTAATTTCACTTGTCCCACTGAAGTTGACAGAAAGCTCATTCCAGAAATAAAACTAGCAATTAGGTATGCAATTTAGAAGACTGAGGTAAAAATGTTTTGTCTTCCCAATTCCCATTAGCTGGTCCAATACAAACAAAAGAAAAAGAAGATGGGGCTCACTGGACTCAGTATGTGATCTATGGCCATTAATGGGAAGTCAAGTCCCTAACTGTATAATATATGCACTAAATTGACTACATGCACAAAAAGCAATGTTTGGCGGTAGATGTTTTAACTGAAACAAAAACAGAGAAGCGCAACATCACTATTATGCTGCCCAGTTATAACTGCTACTTGAGAATCTAAAGATATTATGTAACTGAGTACACTGTCACTATAAATGGATACAGTTTCACTGAAATCAAATAGAAAACACAGTATGTGCAGTCCATACTATTCAAAGTAACACAGAGTTACACGCTTGTAAACATTTTTTGGTCGTCAGGTTTCTTTTTACAGGTTTAATAAAAAAAAAATGATACTAGTGACTATTAATTAATCTTGATGCTGATTTTTCAATGAAGGAATAATGCATGACAGGGTGTGTGTCATGCTGGGATAACGCCATGCCTGGGGGGGTTGGGCACGAGGCTGCAGGCCAAGTGTGTACAGTGCCCCAGGTGTGGCGTTATCCCAGCATATTTTACACCCGGAATGCATTATTCTATTATAATGTTTGTTATATATAAAATAAAAAAATAATTTTAAAGAATGATTTTATTAGTGTGAAAAAATATTTTTGTTTCTTAAGAGGAGATGCAAAAAAATAGATGCTCTATGTCCATAAGCTCATTTACATTGATTCACAGTGCTCAGACTAGACCCATGGTGTTGTGCTGGGATAACGCCATGGGTCCAGCCCCAAACTTACCAATCACAGTCCAAGATTCTTTCTTGCCATTGTATAATATATAATCCCAACCAATTTACCTACATTTTAATGAATTTATAAGTGACATTGCAGAGGGACTGGAAGGAAAAGTATGCCTCTTTGCAGATGACACAAAGATCTGCAACAGGGTTGATACACAAGGAGGCATGGAATGGATAAGAAGGGACTTGGCAAGGTTGGAGGAATGGTCAGAAGTATGGCAGCTAGGATTCAATGCAAAGAAGTGCAAAATAATGCACCTGGGAAACAAGAATCCAAGGGAAGATTACACAATGGGGGGCGGGAGGTAGTAACAACAACAAAAAAGGAAAGAGACCTGGGGGTAATCATATCAGATGACCTTAAGGTTAGCAAGCAATGTGAGAAGGCAGTAGGAAAGGCTGGGGTATACTGGGATGCATAGGGAGAGGCATCACCAGCAGAAAACAGGAAGTTGTTATCCCTCTGTACAGACAATTGGTGAGACCCCATCTGGAGTACTGTGTCCAGTTCTGGAGACCCCATCTCTGCAAGGACATAGACAGGATAGAAGCAGTCCAGAGGAGGGCAACTAAAATGGTGCAGGGTCTGCAAGAGAAGCCTTATGAGGAGAGACTAAAGGAGCTTAATATGTATACCCTTGAGGAAAGGAGGGAGAGGGGGGATATGATAGAAACTTTTAAGTACCTCAGTGGAATCAACAAAGTCCAAGAGGGTAGCATCTTTCAGAAAAAGAGATGAGCAAGAACAAGGGAACACAATTTAAAGATAGAGGGGGCGGTTCCGGGGCACTGTGAGGAAGTATTTTTTCACAGAGAGGGTAGCGGATGTGTGGAATAGCCTTCCTGAGGAGGTCGTGGGGTCTAGACTGTAGGAGAATTCAAGAATGCATGGGACAGATGTAAGGCAATTTTTGTGGGGGTAGGAAGAAATAGACTGTTGGTTAACTAGGATCTGTGGCCTATCCTGTAGGTAGGGAAATGGGCAGACTAGGTGGGCCAAGCGGTTCTTATCTGCCATCAAAGTCTATGTTTCTATTGTTAAATCTGGCTGTCTAGACATTGCATCAAAGATCAGGTGTGTCGCTTTGACTCAGCTGGACGCTGCACATACTGCATGCATGTGCTGGGTGCAGGACTGTGCACTCAGTTTACGGATGACCCCAGAGTAAAAGCTCCAAGTACATGATATCCTACCGCACTGAAGTCAAGCAGATCACTCCGTTCCTTGTCCATTCCAATAGTGGCAATCCACTGCTGAGGATTCATCTTGATCTGCTTACACAATACCCTAAAACATAGAGTAGTGAAGATTAACCAGTCCTCTGCGAGAATCTAAAAGTACAAGTCAGAAATCCATTTGTTTTTTATTATCAGGGTTCCTGGTTCCCTATGTAACCCCCTGCAAATGGGGGTTCCCAAAAGTCTTCCAGGAGCTTGTCTGAATACTCCAAGTCTGGGCGGTGTTCAGTGTCTGAGCTGTTTAAATATGGTTCCAAGTGAGTGCTATTTGAGCCTCCATGTACTGTCTCTTTAAGAGCTGTCTGCTTGTAGACTTAATTAGTTTGTATGGGGGGACTGTGTATTTAATGCTCGAATCCTGCCCGAGCTGTTGTCAATTTGCTCTGTTTCTGCCATCATTACATGTGCAGAGGGAGCCTTGTTGAAAGCCACAGCTATTTGCTAGAAATCATTTGGAGTGACTGAGAAAATGTAGTTTATCTAACCTGTCTTCATTTCAGCATGAACTGTTTCAGTGTAGCTGTTTCATTTTGGTCCTGAACTGCTGAATGGACCAATCAATGGGGAGGGGTTCCTTAAAATGGAGCCCGTGGATGAATCGGAACTTGGACTCTCAATTTTGAGCCAGCCACAAAAGGATTGTATGGGCAGTGACTCTGGGAAATGTAGTTTTGACCTTGGTGCCTTTTTTCACCAACAGAGGGAGTCTTATTGTGAGTGACAGCTGAACCAGCCAACAGAATGGTGTGGAGCTAAAGGAAATGCCCTGCTCTGTGACTGGAAAGATCAGATCAGTTGTGACAGTGAAGAGAGAAGGAGCTCTGTGCTTCTGTGGTGTATAGTTTCGCATGGGAAGCACATGTGAGGCCCTGAGGTTTGGCCTGCAGCCATTGTAAGCACTAGTTTGGACTGAATCCAACTTGTGAGGAGAAAGAAGGAAGTCAGAAAGGTAGAAACCAGGCTAACCCTGTAGAAGACTGGAGAAATTGGTGAATCGTGCTTGGTCTGTCAGGAACTGAAGCTGCTGTGTGTGCTCCCGGGTATTTTGCAGTAATTGCAATTGGGATCTAGGAGCAGCCTGTCTGGTATAGTACTTTCCTTTTACATATGAATGTGTGTAGTGCTTGTGGGGAATCATTATTTCCAATCCCCTGTGCTGCTGAATGTGTGTTGAAGCTGGAAGCAAACCCCAGCTTGTCTCAGACTAAATCTGTTTGCTATCTACTGCAGTGAGGTCCAGTCACAAGGACCTTTTCTCCATGCCCTGTTGTTCTGGCAACCCAGAAGAACATCCACCATCCAATTCTCAGCTTGGGTATTGTTAGTACAAATCAGGGTATTCACCTGTAGCCTGTTTTCAATTACAAGTGTGTCTTCTAGTTATTGTTGTTTCACTTCTTCATGGGCTGAGCCATCTGGCTCCAGATTACATTTGGGTGTTGTGCATACTGTATATTTTCTTCTGCAGGACCCTGTCCATCTGCACCTGACGGCCAACCCCGGGCAATGGACCTGGCTAGCCCCCCTCAACCTGGGTACCCAGAGTGTGACTTTTCAGTCCCTGTATGTGTGCACAGTACTGTGATTTAATTCTGCCAATTAACCTGATCTCCCCCTCTCGTGTTTTATTCCCCCTAAATAAGCCATATTTGATGTTGTTAAACTTTAAACTGTCTGAAGTGTCAGTACCTACATATCAAGAATTGTATTGGTTTGTGTATGTTGATTAACTTTATTTTACAGTTGGTCCCCAGAGACGAACCTCAGAATCAGTCTCGAGGGTAAGTGGTACTTTATGAATGAATGGTGTGTACATGTGGGGTATTGGGATTGTAACTTCTGTGCATTGTGTGAGCCACTAGAGGGAATAAAAGGGGGTCTCAGTGTCCCAGAGGGCTGTGACCAAGTTAGTCTAACCACTACAAACCCTGACCTCTGGGTTCAGGCACCCGTCATATAACCTAGGCCCCTCAACCTGTCAGTAGTCAAGCAGGCAGGGGTAGTAGCCCTTGGGATAGCGCCACCTGGGTGTTACATCTTGGAGGCACCACTGGGATTAGTGTCCCCTAGTGGCCACATTTATGAATCAATGTTAAAAATAAATGGATACCCCAACAGAAGTGACTGTGCACCGGTTGGTGGAGTGGTGTACTGGGGAGGAGATCAACCCCCAAAATGCTATGCTTATCCTGGACATCCCCCTGGGTATCAATACGGACACTGTACAGGGAGTACTTTCCAAGGTGGAAGGTTTACAAAACACTGTGGTGGTGGGTCGACATGCTGATTTGCTCACCCACACTTTCGTGGCCCTAGTAGAGTATAAGGACCCCATAGATAGCTCCAAAGTGCCACAGACTGTTACCCTAGAGGGAGCCCTCACTGCCTGTACAGTGAGAACTAAGAACAGTAAAGATGGGGGGGGGGATGACCCCCCCACACTATCTGAAACTTTTGAGGAGAAATTTGCTAAATTGTCGCTGGAGGAAGGGAAAACTGTGGAGGATTTAAAGAAACCATTATTACCACCTGAGAACGTTCCTCCACCAACACCCTCTCCCCCTCCAGCGCCCATTATTGCCCCTCCTTCTGTGCCAGTGCTAGCTTCTATGTCTGTACCTGCCAATAGGCACGACTCTTACCGCAGGTTGAAAAATTTCTCCAGCACCCTCTCCACCCCACAAGAGGAGGATGACTAGGAGACCTGGATAGACTATGTTGCCCCTCAAGTGCTAGAATGACAATACTCAGAAGCAGAAAAGCAAAAGAGGTTAAGTGAGAGCCTCCAAGGTCCTGCCCAGGCTACCATCTGTGCCAGTAACTCTGAAGTGACTGCACAGGACTATCTT
Source organism: Neoceratodus forsteri (assembly GCA_016271365.2). Classification (NCBI taxonomy): domain Eukaryota; kingdom Metazoa; phylum Chordata; order Ceratodontiformes; family Ceratodontidae; genus Neoceratodus; species Neoceratodus forsteri. The sequence goes on from CM028134.1 coordinate 114,473,273, forward strand.
GAGGCCTTGGTGAATGTGTATGAGAGCCCAGATTCTGATGAGGACCTGTGGTGGAGAGTAAGAAATGCACAACAATACCAAGGGGAGTTGTTGTCCGTGTATGTATCTCGGCTGGAAAAATTGTTGCAAGAATGCCTCAGAAAGGGTAGTTTGCCAGCGATTGAATTGGACCGAATCAGGCTGGACAGGATCCTTAAGTCTGCCCCTTCTCAGAACTGCTGTTGCTTCAGTTACGCCTAGCCAATTGACTGGAATCCCCAGCCTCCTATGATGGGCTAATGAGAGAAATTCGAGGGGTTGAGAAAAGGCGACCCCAGGAGGGACTTGCACCAATAGCTGCTGCTACGACCCGAGTGACTGAGGGTGACCCGTCAAGTGAAGTTCAGGGGCCAAGGTTGGCAGTTAATGAGTGCTCTGAGAAGGAAAAGGGTGTGCCACCATAGGGTGAACTGCTGAGAGAGTTCTGGGAAATAAAAAACAGTCTCTTTATGAAGGTCGCTCCTGCAAGTACAGGCTACGACCCTCATCCGACTGCATCTGCTATGGGGGTGGGGGTACCCACCCATGCATCTCCTGCTGACAACAGCTCAAAACCCGATGTCTTGACCATGGAAGTGAGAAAATTGATGGGATGTCTCCAAATGTTTATCACGCTGCAGACAGAGATGGCACCAAGGTTTTCTGCTGGAAGTACCCCACCCCGGCTCCCAGTGTGATGCCTCGGCCAGCTCAATCTCCGAAAGGTATGTTTTGCTATAATTGTGGGAAGGATGGGCACATGAAGAGAGAATGCAGGTCCCCAAAAGACACAGACAAAGTTGTATACAGGCTACAAGGAGAGCTTCGGAGGACAAATCAGTGGTTGAGAGGTACACAAAATGATCACAATGAGGATCTCAAAAATGCTAACTTACGTCCCTTTGTGGCAAGGTCAGTTGCCCAGGCCCCTGCTACCATCTCTCCAGACTGGTCCAGAATAGCGGGTCCCTCTATGGAGACCACTGTAAAGGTGAATGGAGTGTCTACAAGAGCTGTATTAGACAGTGGTTCCCAAGTGACAATCATGTTCCAAGACTGGTATCAGAAGCATTTGTCTAATGTGCCCTTACAACCATTGGAGGGGCTGCATGTCTGGGGTTAAATGAGAAGGTCTACTCCTACTTTGGGTGTATCCAAATTTGACTGTCTTTTCCCACCTCCGTGGCTGGAGTGGCAGAGCAAGTAGAGACCCTGGCCTTAGTGCGTCCCCCTACTGGACTGTATGATGGGGTTCCTTTACTAACTGGGACAAATGTGCATATGTTTGGATGGATGGCACAGTTGTGTTATGAAAAACAGGGGTCAAGGACTAGTAGAGCTTTAAGAATTCCGGCCTTGATCAAGAAGGCCTATGAGGCACAGAGAGATGTTGAAAAAGTGGAACCAGAGGAACCAGTTGGAATTGTCTGGAAGAAGGATCCTGAGTCTCTGATCCTGGCGCCAAATGCCCAGTGTACCCTACAGGGGGAAGTCCATATCAGAAAGGATGTCATGAATAAAATCCTCATGCTGGATGTACCAGGCGATGGGAAATTGCCGGAAGGACTGCTGGTCAAGCCAAGTATTTTGCCTGCCGGAGCCCATGCTTATGCCAGAAGGGTAATGGTCCAAGTTCATAATGTGTCTGATAGAGAGATTCGAGTACATAGAGGTTGCACCCTGGCTAATGTACATTGTGAAGATACTGTAGTGCTACCCAGTAACAAGTGTTTGGGGAAAAATGACAGAGTGACGCCTGACTTGTTTGATTTTGGGGACTCCCCGTTGCCAGCTGAATGGAAGATGAGAATCAGTAGAAAGCTTGCCCAGAGAGACCAGGTGTTTTCTTTAAAGGAATGGGATGTAGGATGTGTGCAAGGAGCTGAGCACCACATCCGGCTGCATGATGAAAGGCCATTTTATGAGAGGTCTCGACGCCTGGCCCCTGCTGACATAGATGATATGAGACAGCATCTGCAAGAGATGCTAGCTGCTGGTGTAATACAAGAATCCAGAAGCCCCTATGCTTCCCCCATCATGGTAGTGAGAAAAAAGAATGGGACGGTAAGGATGTGCGTGGATTATCACACTTTAAACCAGTGGACTATCCCTGATCAGTATACAATGCCCCACATTCAGGATACTTTGGACTGCCTGAACAGTAGCAAGTGGTTCTCTGTGCTGGATCTTCGCAGTGGGTACTACCAGATCCCGATGGTCCCAGAAGACCATGAGAAGACAGCCTTTATCTGTCTGCTTGGCTTCTATGAATTCATGAGGATGTCTCAAGGGATTTCAGGCACTCCAGCCACTTTTCAACCACTGATGGAGTGTGCAGTGGGGGACATGAACTTATTAGAGTGCCTGGTATACCTAGGTGATGTTATTGTGTTTGGCAGCTCACTGGAGGAACATGAGAGCAGATTATTTAAGGAGTTAGACCGACTGGAAGACTTTGGCCTGAAACTGTCCATCGATAAATGTCAGATCTTCCAAACCTCTGTAAAGTATGTGGGCATATAGTCTCCACCGAGGGAATAGAGACCAACCAAAGTAAAGCTGAGGCCTTGACCACCTGGCCACAGCCCCACAATCTAAAAGAACTGCAAAGATTCCTGGAATTCTGTGGTTACTATCACTGTTTCATAAAGGACTATTCAAGAGTGATCCGTCCTTTACATAATCTTACTTAAGGTTACCCTCCTACCCACAAAAAACACAAGAGGTCAACTCCCCCTGAGACTGAGAGAGTGTATTTCCATCCTAATGAAGTTTTTGGGGCACGATGGACACCTGATTGTGAAGCTACTTTTCATGAGATTATATATCAGCTTACCCATGCTCCTGTCCTGGCCTATGCAGATCCAGTAAAACCCTATGTCCTATACGCTGATGCTAGTTTGCAAGATTTGGGGGCTGTGTTGTACCAGGAGCATGAGAATGGCCTGAGACCAGTGGCCTTTGCCAGCAGAAGCCTGACCCTTTCCGAAAGGAACTATCCTGTACATAAGTTAGAGTTCCTAGCTTTGAAGTGGGCCATTGTTGACCAATTGCATGAGTACTTGTATGGGGCTAAGATACTAGTAAAAACTGACAATCCTTTGACCTATGTGCAGACTTCAGCTAAGCTGGATGCTACTGGCCATAGGTGGCTCTCAACATTATCTGCATACGACTATGCTGTTGAATAGAGAGCAGGTCTGAACCACATAGATACCGATGCTCTCTCCCGGAGGCCTGTTTCTCGAAGTGACTGGGTCAGACTGTCAGAACCTGATATTCGAGCACTCTGCCAGAAGTTTGACCGAGAGGAGAAAGTGTTCCCAGACCCAATGAACTGTATGGTGGATTGTTTGAGATGCTCTGAAAATTGCATACCTGCTGCTTATTGCCATTTTTCTGCAATAGACATTGGTGCTCTGCCTCAGTTGAACAATGACAGTATTCAGCGGGCTCAATCCCGAGATCCCATGATCAAATCAGCTCTAGAAGCCCTCTATGCAGGGAAAGATGTATCCAAGTTACGCTCCACTGATTTGAGAACTGCATTGTTATACAAGGAAGGTCCTAAGTTGAAACTGATTAATAGACTGTTATACAGAGAAACAGTAGACAGAGGGGGACAAATAGATAAACAACAGCTAGTTTTGTCTACTGCCTTTCGAGACTTGGTGCTGAGGTCCCTACACAACCAAATGGGGCACCTTGGCACAGACAGAACACTTGACTTGGTAAGATCTAGATTCTATTGGCCTAAGATGGGGCTGATGTTGAACAACACATCTAAACTTGTAGTCACTGTCTACAGAGGGAAAGCTTTGCCCCAGAGGGCTGCCCCCCCGCCCGAGTTAACATCACCACCAGTGCCCCCATGGAGCTGGTCTGTATTGACTTTCTGAGTCTGGAGCCAGATCAAAGAAATATCAGTAATGTGCTGGTGGTCACTGACCATTTTACAAGATATACCCAAACTTTCCCCACCAAGGACCAGAAGGCATCCTCTGTGGCCAAAGTACTTATAGGAAATGTTTTTGTTCACTATGGAGCACCACAAAGAATCCATTCTGATCATGGGAGGGACTTTGAGAGTCGTCTGATCAAAGAGATGCTTTCTCTGTGGGGAGTGCAAAAGTCCAGAACCACCCCTTAACACCCCCAAGGGGACCCACAGCCTGAACGGTTCAATTGCACTTTGCTAGATATACTAGACACCCTTCACCCAAAGGACAAGCCTAGATGGAGCCAACAAATTAGCACCCTGGTACATGCCTACAATTTCACAAAAAGTGATGCCACTGGGTTCTCCCACTATTGCCTGATGTTTGGAAGAGAAGCCCGACTACCAGTAGATGTTTGTTTTGGAGTTTCTCCTGATGGGGTTTGAGCTGATAACCATTTACAGTATGTGCAAAAGTTAAAGGCCCAACTAAATCATACGTACCAACTGGCTCAAACCATGGCTGCCAAAAGAAATCTGGCCAACAAGGAAAGGTATGATAAAAAAGTGAAAGCACTGGAACTCCAGGAGGGAGATTGGGTGTTGCTAAGAAATCTGGGACTGCATGGCAAACACAAGATTGCTGATAGGTGGCACCATCTCCCCCACATTGTGGTAGGCAAACTAAATGATCTGCCTATGTACAAAGTAAGGCCAGAGAATAACTCAAAAGATTTGAAAACAATGCATAGAAATCATTTACTGCCCATTGGACAAATCTTGATTGAGTCTGAGCCCCCAGAAAATGCCCCCTCTGGACCAGTGACTAGAGCTGCTGCTAAGCAAAAATCAAGAAAGCCTACACCTACAGAAGCTGAGTTAATGTGTTCCCTTCCACAAGTCCCAGTTGAACATGACTGTCAGTCCATGTCAGAGAAAAGTGAGTGTGGCTTTGAATACTGCCCTTCTTACAAACTGAGTCAATTGTTTCAGGGCAATCCCCTATGCAATCCTAAAGATGAAGCTGGGCCTTCTGGACTGTCTACGCCTCCAGCTTTGTCCCTGGAGCCAATGCTCCCAGAAAGTGAAGTGCAAAGCATCAAGTCAGACGATATGGAATCATTGTGTATGGTTGAACTGTTTGAACTTTCAGAGGAGGAAAATGATGAACTGGGACAAACTGGTGATATACCAGAACAAGAAGAGTGTGTTGAGTGCCCTGGATAGTTCACTGCCAATGTCAAAAAACTCCACTTGAGAGCCCAGTGTTGTGGACTCTGAGACTGCAAATCATGGAGCTGAAAGTGCCCCAGGTTCTAGCCTCTCTACCCCCAGGGAGACTCCCCTGGCAAGTAAAGACAGTGCTGAAAGTGAGTCTAAAAGTGCAGAGGCTGTAACAGTTCCCTCTAGAAAGACTGGTTGAGCTGTAAAGCCTGTAATGCACTCAAGCTATGGTTCCCCTTGGAGGCCTGTGAACTTGCCTCTCAATATTGTCCATAAAGGAGTGTATGTGTCCCTGAGCTCATTGCCCAAACTGAGCATAAGTGCTACCTCCAAGTTAACTGTGTTGTCCTCTAGGTATGGTGCCCCTGCCCCATCCTGCCCCAAGGTAGCTGATAGGGAAGGGCCCCCTCTTTTCAGGTTTCATGTACAGGAGGAAATAATCTGAGTTATGGTACAATGTGTATATAATACAGTGTAAAAAGTGATGTACTGAAAAGTTTCAGAAATGTGTTTCTGGTAAGGTGATATGTTGACTGATGATTACATATGTAAGCCTAGTGTGATATTGATGTAAATGTATATGGTTGTATTGAAATTTATGGGGGTACTTACTTGACGTGGATGCCAAGTTTTTCCAGGCCAGGAAGGGTGTACCCCCCCTGCAAATGGGGGTTCCCAAAAGTCTTCCAGGAGCTTGTCTGAATGCTCCAAGTCTGGGTGGCGTTCGACGTCTGAGCTGTTTAAATGTGGTTCCAAGTGAGTGCTATTTGAGCCTCCATGTACTGTCTCTTTAAGAGCTGTCTGCTTGTAGACTTAATTAGTTTGTATGGGGGGGACTGTGCATTTAATGCTCGAATCCCGCCCGAGCTGCTGTCAATTCGCTCCATTTCTGCCATCGTTACATGTGCAGAGGGAGCCTTGTTGAAAGATATAACCGTTTGCCAGAAATCATTTAGAGTGACTGAGAAAATGTAGCTTGTCTAACCTGTCTTCATTTCAGCATGAACTGTTTCAGTATAGCTCTTTCATTTTGGTCCTGAACTGCTGAATGGACCAATCAATGGGGAGGGGTTCCTTAAAATGAAGCCTGTGGATGAATCGGAACTTGGACTCTCAATTTTGAGCCAGCCACAAAGGGATTATATGGGCAGTGACTCTGGGAAATGTAGTTTTGACCTTGGTGCCTTTTTTCACCAACAGAGGGAGTCTTATTGTAAATGACAGCCGAGCCAGCCAACAGAATGGTGTGGAGCTAAAGGAAATGCCCTGTTCTGTGACTGGAAAGATCAGATCAGTTGTGACAGTGAAGAGAGAAGGAGCTCTGTGCTTCTGCGGTGTATAGTTTTGCGCGGGAAGCATGTGTGAGGCCCTGAGGTTTGGCCTGCAGCCATTGTAAGCACTAGTTCAGACTGAATCTGACTTGTGAGGAGAAAGAAGGAAGTCAGAAAGGTAAAAAAACAGGCTAACCCTGTAGAAGACTGGAGAAATTGGTGAATCACGCTCAGTCTGTCAGGAACTGAAGCTGCTGTGTGTGCTCCCGGGTATTTTGCAGTAATTGCAATCGGCATCTAGGAGCAGCCTGTCTGGTATAGTACTTTCCTTTCACATGTGAATGTGCGTAGTGCTTGTGGGGAATCGCTATTTCTAATCCCCTGTGCTGTGTGCTGTGTATTGAAGCTGGAAGCAAACCCCAGCTTGTCTCAGACTAAATTCATTTGCCATCTACTGCAGTGGGGTCCAGTCACAAGGACATTGCCTCCATGCCCTGTTGTTCTGGCAACCCAGAAGAACATCCACAATCCGGTTCTCAGCTTGGGTATTGTGAGTACAAATCAGGGTATTCCCCTGCAGCCTGTTTTCAATTACAAGTGTGTCATCTAATTATTGTTGTTTCACTTCTTCATGGACTGAGCCATCCGGCTCCGGATTACAATTGGATGTTGTGCATATATTTTCTTCTACAGGGCCCTGTCCATCTGCACCTGCCGGCCAACCCTGGGCAATGGACCTGGCTAGCTTCCCCCCCAACCTGGATACCCAGAGTGTGACTTTTCAGACCCTGCATGTGTGCACAGTACTGTGATTTAATTCTGCCAACTAACCTGATCTCCCCCTCCCGTGTTTTATTCCCCCTAAATATACCAGATTTGATGTTAAACTTTAAACTGTCTGAAGTGTCAGTACCTACATATCAAGAATTGCATTGGTTTGTGTATGTTGATTAACCTTATTTTACAAGGGGTCCCCAGAGATGAACCTCAGAATCAGTCTTGAGGGTAAGTGGTTCTTTATGAATGAACAGTGTATACATGTGGGGTATTGGGACTGTAACGCCTGTGCATTGTGTGAGCCACTAGAGGGAATACAGGGGGTCTCAGTGTCCCAGAGGGCTGTGACCAAGCTAGTCTAACCACTACAAACCCAGACCTCTGGGTGGAGGCACCTGCCATAGAACCTAGGCCCCTCAACCTGTCAGTAGTCAAGGAGACAGGGGTAGTAGCCCTTGGGTTAGCACCACCTGGGGGTTACACCTACATCCGACCAAATCCTGTCATCACAGAAATTCACACACAACTGAAACTGGCCTCCCATTCAAGTCTTTTTTCATTATTTAATGCAATCCCATTCTGTCAATCATGCCAAGTTTAGGCAAGCAGGGGTTGTGGGTTTAGTTGTGGAGACTGGTCATGGAATTGGGGGTAAAAATGGACTTTAACATAAAAAAAATAATTCTATTGCTCAACACAACTCTTGCAGGAAACAGAGTGCAACCATTTTTTAACTTGCACAGTTACTTTGAGCCCTGACCGTGCCTGGAAAGTGTCCACTTTGCTTTTGGTGACTAGAAGTGCTCAATGTGCTATTTAATGCAACAAAACAAGCCTTCCTCCAAGCAGCACACAGAGCAGACCCACAGCACCAATAAACATGAACCAAGTAGCAATCAGCGATACCACCAAAGCAGCCCCCTACAAGTTCTGCAAGGCAGCAGCCCGCTGTTTACTATGAATACATATATACACGTTACTATGACCCATTGTTTCATCTGATAGTCCCAAGTTGGCTGTAAGTATCTGCACTTCCCAAAAGAGAGGAATTGTGCCAAAAACTAGCGTCTCCCTTCAAATTGCAGCTCCTCCGAGTGTGTGCAGCAGCACTGGGTGATAGTACTAAGAATGAGCCCAGCTGAGCATGGCATGTTCCCCAGTTTGTGTGGATAATCAAGACTCAAACGCCGTTCCACTGTTAGATTACTGGTTTAAACACAAAGCAACACAAACCAGCATGACAGAAAAGACGAGTGGCTGGTGCCCCCCTCCGCTAAGCCAGAGACTGCTAACCTCCTACCATCCCAACTTCTTTCACCCCGTCTCAGCTGTACCCCAGGCTTTCTTTTCAGCCAACGCAAAATGTTACTGTGGTTGCCTTTTTTTCTGCTCTAACATCCACCAATACAGATCTAGTTTACCATACGGGAGCATGGTTCCCCTTCCAGCAGGTGGATCGGGTGACGTAGCCCGGGTTTGGATGTTAATATTTGCCCCTGTTTTGCCTCTCAGTGTAAGTTACTGGTTTTCCTTAGGCAGACAGTTTTGCTTCATGGACTGGTTCACCATGTTGATGCACACGGGGCAGCTGCAACAATCAGGGACCACCCATCATCACACCATCAGCCCAACACAGAGATGAATGGCTGACGCTGCAATGGCGAGGTGGCCACTGACTGTGGCGGCCAAATTGTTTCAAGTTGGTGGCACTTCTGAAAACCAGTGTCATCAGCACAATGGGCCTGCATTGGTCCAACAGTGCCAAGCCTGCAAATGCAGTGCCGCCATTGGCTGCCACAGTACCGCACCTCCTCAACCCACTTCTCTCCTAAGCTGCCTCATAATGTTTCTTGCACATGCATGTAAGCAAACATAAAAATGCCATGCTTGACTTAACACTCCCAGAGTGCATACCAGAACTCCCAACAAAGAAAACATTTTCCTTGACTTTACAATTACAGTCTTACAGAATTGCAGACTTACCATATACTCCATGTTTGCAGCAGGTGGGAAGACTTTGCTTTGGACTTGATTGTGATAATCGAGTATAGCAATGATATTCTGAGAGGTGCATCACTTTTGTCTGGTTTTGGGAAGGTTCTGAGACAAGTTTGCATCTGAAGTAGATTCAGTCTCAGTGAAATTATTAGTTGAAAAGAGCAACTCAGTGGAAGTGGGCAAGACCAGAGTGCAGGTTCCACTGAGTAGACACAGCAGTGCAGCCGATGAAACTGCGGGACTCTTCATTACATCTTCTGTGGATGTGCACCGTTGTTCAGAAAAAAAGGTTCCTTACCTGTGTGAGGGAAAAATTACCCTAAAACATTGTATAATTGTAGCACAGACATCTAAAATCACACAATCGTGGTTCAGCGTGTACTAGCACAGTTAACTGGCCAGAAATGAAATCCCTTCTTTGCCATGTCTGTCCTTGGAGTGTGAGCGCATGCATTTGTCAAAGGGCAGCGCGCTGAGCATGCCGATGCTCGTTGCTGAAACTGAAAGCGCTGTTTCCTGCATTGAAGAACTGAAGACGGGGAGGAGGAAAATGCTTCCATCAGTCACTCACCTCTTACCCTGTCGTTAGAGTACCTACTGAAGTACAACGTAAAAAACCTCACGTACAAAAATAACTGAATTAAGAGCCCTACCAAAATCAACAAATTGATCCATTGCATAAAGTGCAACAAGCAGACTAATTACTGCCAAAAGTACTTACACGCCATAGGACCCACACGCAGATAAGGGTGCATTTAACTAGCTAGCTTACCTCTTGATCTGGCAAAATGTAAGCTTTTATTATCTCTGATAACGTGTGGCTCTGGTGAGAGTATGTAATGTCCGCAGATGGCATCTAGTGTTGGATAACTGTGCTTCACTTTTTAACAAGACTTTGTGGTGTGCTGCACAACTGAGAGCAGTGCATGTGACACTGCATATAGTAAAATCTGTGACAGGAGGCTCCCCAGACAAAATAACAGCCACACACAGTTGCGATAGGTAGTGTGCAACTTGAGGGGTGGCCCGATTATTAAATCTGTCACAGATCAGTGCATGATCTGTGTTCAGTCAATTTCAGTTATTAGCTATATTACCCAGATGTCCATGGCTCTCTGGTCCAGTGGTTTCACTCGGTGACACTTGCACTTCCCCTCGATGGTGCAATGCGAGCAGACAAGCCAGTTGCTGGTGTAGCTGAACCAGCCCAATTTGGCCTTGTGTTCCCGGCAGAGCTCCAGCTCTGACTGAGGGTCCAGATTCTGTGTTGGTTCCTCCAACCCTGGCCCTAGCAAGGACCCACCAACCGGATCCCATTTTCTGTTTGCCTCCTGCAAATGCGGACTCTGACTGTCATAATCTGGATTACCGTGTGAATTTTGCCTTTGGTCGCAATCCAAACTCCAGTGTGGACCCTGTGCCCGATCCAGATTCCCTGTCACTGCCTGTAGATGCTCCATGGCCTCAATGGGTGCTGCTTCCCCTCCCGGTTGATAGGTGCCACTGTAGTTACAAGCCATCGGACCCACATGCACGCAAGGTTGCATTTAATTAGCTAGCTTACCTCTTGAACTGGCAAAATGTAAGTATAGTAGAATTTTTTCCAAAGTCGTATCCTTCTGCAGCACTATGAAGATGTGAACCCCTTTGAGATGTGGCTGGCTATGAACCATGGGAACAGGAACTTGTAACGCATGGAGACTGCAGCAGTTGCTATACAAGAGGGTTTTATATGTTACAGGGATCAGGGGTACAGAAAGGCAGCTTTGGATTGTAGAGAGGAGCAGGGCAGAGCAGGGGTGGCGAGGAGTGGGGATGGGAGAAGCTGGATGGAACCATCAGGGACCGCCTGCCATCACACCATCAGCCCAACACAGAGATGAATGGCTGATGCTGCAATGGCGAGGCAGCCCCTGATTGTGGCAGCCAAATCATTTCAAGTTGGTGGCACTTCTGGAAACCAGTGTCATCAGCACAGTGGGCCTGCATTGGACCAACAGTGCCAAGCCCGCAAATGCAGTGCTGCTATTGGCCGCCACAGTGCCGCACCTCCATAATCTGCTTCTCTCCTAAGCTGCCACATAATGTTTCTTGTGCATGCATGCAAGCAAACATAAAAAGAGCCATTTTACTAAGTGGAGTGGGTGCAGAAACTTACAGCTTAATGGAAAATTTGTTGAGCCCTGGAAAGCCTGGTGACAAATCCTATGAAGACTTAGTAAAATTGTTGAAAAATCACTTTAACCCAAAACCGAGTGAAATTGTATAAAGATTCAAATTTAATTCTAGAACTAGATAAACTGGAGAGATTGTAGGAGCATATGTGGCAGAGTTGAGAAACATGGCTCAGGACTGTAATTATAGAGAAACTTTAGAGCAAATGCTGAGAGATACACTGGTTTGTGGAGTAAATGATCAGAGAATTCAAAGAAGGTTATTGTAGGAAACAGATTTAACACTTGAAACAGCATTGAGATTGGTTCAAGCTGTGGAATCTGCTAGTCAAAATGTAAAAGATTTACAGCTGCAATCAAGAGAAATGTCTGGGCCCAGTTGTAGTTCACAAAAGCCACAGGACTCTGTAAACAAAATATTTAGGAATAAAGAGCAGCCAAATAAGAACATAATTAACAAGCATTTGTCAATGCCGAATGTTTGCTTGCTGATATTAGCATTGGACATGCAGGAGTTAGACAGATGCAGAATTGAGTGGCAGTGAAGTATTGAACTTACACCAATCCCACCTCCACCCTGCAGAGTTGGACAGGCATTGGGGTGTGCCTGTGGGTCGTTGCCCGTAATGCTCATGGCATTTCACCTCACCCTATCCTGTAGACACTGACAAGTGTTGAGGTGTGCCTTGGGGTGTTTGGCTTCACAGTCACCCCATTTCATAAGGACATACACTGAAATGGGTGGAGTACAGGAGAATGGAGTGACATCTGGGGCTGAAGAGTGCAAGGCACACCTCGATGCCTGTCACTGGCTTCAGGGTGGGGGTGGGATGGCATGAGCATTACAGCTGGTGATCCAAAGTTACACCTCTAATGCCTGTCAGCCTGTACAAGGTGTGACGTTATGGTTAGAATCCCTAACACCCCGGGCATGTGTTGGTATTTGCACTACAAATTTTCAGCATGGCCTTTTTGTGACCCCCACCTCATGAAAGCATTTGGGACCTCTTCTCATGAACTGTGGCAGTGTGATATTATTAATGTGTCCCAAACTTCGAGTTCCCACAGTGACCGTGCCATTCTACGCCAGATGAGCGAAAACACAGATCAGGCAGGATGTGAAGAATGACAGCTGTACCATCCATAGAGAGGTGTGAAGAGATGGCAATGTTGAAAATCTGTAGTGAAAATATTAAGCAACACATGCTTGTACCACAGTCATTTAGTGGAATTATTTCACCAAATTTTCAACATAGGCATTTTGTAAACACTATCACTATGATTTTCTTATTCTGTCCAAAACATTAATTTCCAACAGCGACCGTGCCATTGTGCGCCAGATGTGCAAATGCATATTTTGGGCAGAATATGAAAAATGACAGCTGTACTGTTCATAAGGAGGTGTGGCAAAATGCCAATGTTGGAGATCTGGAGTGAAAATATTACAAATTGACACACTTCTGAGCATATGTGGAAACTGTGCAACACACGCTTGTAAGTAATTTTATGGACTTTTGTCACCAAATTTTCAACATAGTCATTTTAGGTCCTCTGCTCATGAACAGTGGCACTGATTTTCTTAATGTGTCCCGAACACTGATTTCCCACAGTGACCGTGCTGTTCTGCGCCAGAAGTGCAAAAACACATTTTGGCCAGGATGTGAAAAATGACAGCTATACTGTTCATAAGGAGGTGTGGACAAATGCCAGTGTTGAAAATCTGAAGTGAAAATATTACAAATTCATAAAGTTATGAGCACGTGTGGAAACTGTGCAATACCTGCTCATAACACAGTCATTTTATGGACTTTTGTCACAAAATTTTCAACATAGGCATTTTAGGACCTCTGCTCATGAACAGAGTCACTGTGATTTTCATAATGTGTCCCAAACACTGATTTCCCACAGTGGCCATGCTATTCTGTGCCACAAGTGGGAAAACACGTTTCAGTCAGGATGTGAAAAATGACAGCTGTATTATTCATAAGGAGGTGTGAAAAAATTACAATGTTGAAAATATGGAGTGAAAATATTACAAATTCGCAAAGGTACGAGCATGTGTGGAAACTGCACAATGCACGCTCATAAAACAGTCTTTTTTTTAATTTTTTCTACCAAATTTGCAGCATAGACTTTTTGAGAGCCCACCTCATGAACACTGGCACTGTCATTTTGTTACTCAGTCCCGAAAGATGATTTTTTTCTGCGCAGTGACCGCAAAATCACCTTTCGGGATGGAATAACACCATGACAGTGCCTGAGTTCATGAGGAGGGGTCCCAATAACCCCATGTTGAAAATTTGGTGCCAAAATTCTCCAAAATGCCTGAGATATACACCAAAGTTGAAAAACCCATGTATGCCATTATACAGCTTACTGGCATTTCTTCAGTTCACAGGTCAGCATTGAAGAGTGCGGACATGTTCCCAGTCCACCGAGGATCATTGCTCTGGGCTCCAGAGGTAAGTATGGGTGTGGGGAGGTGGGTTGTGCAAAGGGTGGGTGCTGGTTGGGGGGCAAGAGAGTCAACGAGGGACCATTTTCTTTTTTACAGGTTTAAAAAAAATTAAAAACATTGTGGGATTTTATTTATTTTTTTACAGGGACTTTTGGCACACTGGGATGGGCTTCCAGCATGCCACCTGAGTGTTTTTGGGGGCTGTAGCCGACGGGGATTAGGCTCTCCTGTCGGCACACAACAAATTGGGGGCATTATGTAATCGGGGAGTGGGCTCTGTCGGCAAATTGAACTGGGAAGTGGGACTGAAACCAACGGGGGGCCAATCCTGAAACTGTTGGGGGGTGCATGATGCCGAGGGGGATTGGGCACCCCCTTGGCACACAACAAAAGGATGAGGGGGTTTCAACATGCCGATGGGGAGTGGGCTGCCCCGTCGGCAAATGATCTGGGTCGGGGATGGCAAGGTACTGCCCTGCAATGACGGGTCACTCCCTCATTGCAGCAGTGGATTACTTTCAAGGTGGTGGCATGCTGGCTGAACTAGTGTCAGCAGCAGCATGCCACCACATTGGGGAAAGCGGGCCAAGCCTTAAAAGGCACTGGGGCAATTGGCCCCACAGTACCGCACCTCCAAAACCCTGTTTCTCTCCTAAGCTGTGACAAAATGTTTCTTGTGCATGCATGCAAACAAATATAAAAATTGCTGCCATTGTGTGGGGCCAGCATTTCCCACAGGAGTGTCGCTTTAAAGATGAAAGATGCCACATATGTGAAATGAAAGGTCACATCAGTAAAGCCTGTAGAAATAAGATTAAAGGGAAAAGGGAAGCACACCACACCAAGGAAGACAGGGAAACAATGTAAGAGCAGCCCCAAAAGCTTCCAGTGTACCCTCCACTTGCAGGGAGAGGAAGAACGTGAGGACACGGAGGAAGAGCAGGCTTATGCTATGCATAATATGAAGGGGGCAGATATTCCCAAAGTAGCACCGATCATTCAGATGTTGGACATTAATGGCAAAACTGTACAATTTGAGGTGGACACTGGATGTAGTGTCACCATCATGAATCAAGCAGAATACTCTGAGTTGTGGAATGGGAAGGAAGTCCCAGAGCTGGAAAAGTGTGCAATTAAATTGAAGTTACACAGGGGAACATGTAGAGATATTGGGGCAGCGACAGTAATAGTGATGTACAAAGAGACAGTTAAAGAATTGCCATTGTAGTGGTGACGGGGACAGGCCCAAACTTGTTAGGCCGAGGCTGGATTGCTTAACTGGCCGTAGACTGGAGAACAGTCAATCAGGTGACACCGTTACAGCAGTGAACACTGCAGGAGGTGCTTGTAAAACATGAAGCAGTATTCAAGGAAGGTCTGGAAACCTTACAGGGTACCACAGCAAAAATATATGTGGACAGTGATGCAAATCCACGTTTCTTTAAACCGAGATCTGTACATTATGCAATGAAATCCAAGGTTGAGGCTGAACTTGATCATCTTGGTGTCAGTGTGGCTCAGTTGGTAGCACATCCGCCTCTGGACCAGAAGGTCGTGGGTTCTCGTCCCACACCGGGATTGGACTTGCACCTAAAAATCGCTGGCATCTGAGTGCAGTATTGGGGGGTGCCGTACTGCTGGGGTGTGCTGTCCTTCGGATGAGACGTTAAACCGAGGTCCCTTCTCCCCATCCTGGTGTTGTCCTGGTGGGTGTCCAGGTGGAAGTAAAAGAACCCAGGGCACTCTTCACAAAGATTAGGGAACATTCCCGGTGTCCTGGCCAACATTCCCCTTCCCATAAACCGGTTCATGCAATTATCCAGGCTGTGTGTGGGTGATGATGTGCGATATGGCCGCCACCACACATTCAGTCACTTCACTACCAGCCTAGCATTGCTTGTAAAGTGCTTTGGATGTATGAAAAGCGCTATATAAATGCTGATTCTTCTTCTTCATCTTCTGAGAGAGAAGATTATAGAACCGGTCCAGTTTTCAAGCTGGGCAGCACCCATTGTTCCTGTACTGAAGCCCTATGGCCCTGTGAAGATTATAAACTGATTGTTATTATGGTGTTACCCTGTGGAGATTATAAACTGATTGTTAATAGGGTGTTATGCTTGGAACAGTACCCAATTCCAAAACTTGAGGATTTGTTTGCAGTCCTTGCAAGAGGAAAACGGTTCACAAAGCTAGATATGAGTCATGGGTACCAATAGATTGTGCTGGATGAAGACTCCAAGCAGTATGTTACTGTGAATACCCACAAGGGTCTGTTCAGGCATAACCATTTACCCTTCGGTGTTTCATCTGCTCCTGCTATTTTTCAATGAACCATGGATGGGTTGTTGCAAGGAGTCCCCCATGTGGCAGTGTACTTAGATGATCTGCAAAACTTGGAAGAAGTGTTAAACAGACTGGAAAAAGCAGGACTCTGGTTAAAAGTGTAAGTGCACTTTCCTAGGTAAGGAAGTGGTGTTCTTGGGACATAAAATAGATGCAACAGAACTGTGGCCTGTAAAAGAAAAAGTGCAACCAATTCAAAAGGCCCCCACACATACTAGTATGCCTGAGTTGAAAGCATATCTGGGACTGTTGCATTATTATAACAAGTTCTTACAAAACCTATCAACCCTTTTGATGCCCTTGTATTAGCTTTTGAGGAAAGAAGTGAAATGGCACTGGGGAGCTGAGCAAGAGAAAACTTTTGAGTCTTCTAAGAAGTTACTCCAATCATCAGATGTGTTAGTTCACTATGACGGAGACAAAGACCTCATTCTCTCCTGTGATGCTTCACCATATGGTGTTGGTACAGTTTTGTCGCACCGCATGCTTGATGGAACTGACAAACCCATTGGATTTGTGTCATGGACTTTGACAGCTGCTGAAAAAAATTACTTACAGCTAGACAAGGAGGGATTGGCTGCAATGTTTGGAGTGCAGAGATTTCACAAGTATATGTAAGGGTGACATTTTGTCATCTGTACAGACCACAAGCGCTTGCTTTCTCTCTTCAATGAGATGAAGGCCATACCACAGATGACCTCGCCAAGGATCCAGAGGTGGTCTGTCACACTTCGAGCTTATGAGTATACCATAGTGTACAAGACGGGTAAGGACCAATGGTAACGCCGATGCCTTAAGTCATCTTCCTCTACCATAGGGACCAGCCAAAGCTCCTTGTGAAGAGCGAGTGTTGTTAATGGACCACATGGATACCTCACAAGTGGCAGCTGCGCAGATCAGGTTCTGGACTGGAAAAGACCCTGTGCAGGCAAAGGTCCAGGAGTACATCTTGCGAGGATGGCCCAAAGTAGTCCCAAAAACTCAGTTCACACCATACTTCTCCAGAAAAACTGAGCTCAGTGTGCAGGAGGGATGTGTCTTATGGGGGGCACATGTTGTAGTGTCATCCCAAGGTCATAAATTTGTCCTTGAGCAGCTGCACCAGTGCCACCCTGGAATGACACAAATGAAAGAACTGGCTAAAAGTTATATGTGGTGGCCCAAGATGGATGAAGAAATTGAAAATAAGGTTCAAAGTTGTAACATGTGCCAGGAACATAGGAAAGCTCCAGCCACTGCTCAACTCCACCCATGGAAGTGGCCTGAGAAACTCTGGAGGTGATTACATCTTGATTATGCTGGTCCATTCCTTGGAAAAATGTTCCTAGTTATTGCGGATGCACATTCCAAGTGGATTGATGTTTATTCAATGACTTCAGTAAAGTCAGCAGCTACTGTAAAGAAACTCCGAATGAGCTTCTGTAACCATGGCATCCCCGAAATCTGACAATTGAACTCCTTTTGTTAGCATGGAATTTAAAGAGTTTATGGAAAGAAATGGAATTACCCACATAACTTCTGCTCCATACCACCCTTCGTCAAATGGGTTAGCATAAAGAGCAGTACAAACATTCAAGGAGTGTTTAAAGAAAATGTCTGGAGGTATGTTGGAAACAAAGTAGCTTGTGCATCATTCAGCTATAGAAAAACATCCGTCAACAACAGGAGTGTCACCAGCTGAGATGTTAAGGGGTCAGAAATTGAGGTCAGCCTTGGATTTGTTACACCCTGATTTCAAATAAAAGGTGTTACAGAAACAGTTAAAAACCAAGGAAAAGCATGATGAGCACGCAAAATCACAATGTTTTGTGACAGGAGATTCAGTATACTGTACATCTGCAACTCGGGTCAAGGAAAGAGATGATACCTGCAATTATTCATGAAGTGACAGGACCTCTGTCCTACAAAGTGTTGTTGGGAGATGTCAGAATAGTGCGCCGTCATGTGGATCAAATTCACAGGAGGTACAGCGAACTGGACAGAGCTGTGGACATTGAGGTTGAGAACTCTGTGAAAGGGGTCAATTTCCATAACCAACCCAATTCCTTAGAGATTCATGAGAAATCAGGAGAGTTACCACTTACCACAGAAGTCCCAAGTAATCCAGAGACATCTGTCATGTACATGACACCTGTACCACATGCACCGAATTAAAGAAGTGACTTTGTCAACTGTGTTTGGAAATTCCTCAGATAGTTCACTACCAGATTTAAAGCCTAAACACTCTTCAAGGAACAGAAAACCTGCCTCATATTTGAAGGACAATGAATGTTAATAATTATAAAAAAAAAGTAGTAGCCTCTTTAAGGCGGAGGATGATATATACTGTATGCAACTGTAGTTTAGTATTAGTATTATGGGGCGCCGCTAGAGGGTGGCATGGACTTTACCAACTCTAAGAGAATATAGATCTTGAGCAATAGTAGCGTTGTTGTTCAAAAGATCCAGAATCTCTCTCTCTCTCTCTCTCTCTCTGTATTCAAAAGAAGGCTGCCTTGTTAGAAGCATGTAATAAAGCTATGCAGTTCCTAAAGAAGTTCCCCATGTAGTTCGCTTGGTTTTCCAGTATGCAACAGTCCCCTACAACTAGGTTCTTAACCAGATCACTATCAGACAGGACCACATCCAGGATATGACCATTCCTTGTCAGATCAGCCGCCAGCTGAGATAGAAATGCATCCTGGAAGATGTCCAACAAGCACTGCTCCCTAGTTGATGAGAATGCCATAGTGCCCCAATCAACCCCTGGCATGTTAAGGTCACCCAGCACCAGAGTTCTACCCCCCAGCCTGACCACAGTCATCTCTTAGATTCACCACCAGGCCCTAATTGGGTTCTTCAGCTTGCATAGGTGGCCTATAAACCACCCGCAGGTTGACCCTGTTTCCCCCCAGGAGGCTGCAAGGTATCCCATAATGCCGCTATGTTTCCCTCGGCTCCCTCCACCCTGCATATATCAATGCCATTCCTAATGATGAGTGCCATCCCACCTCCCCTGCCCATAGTCCTGTCCTTCCTGAATATTGCGTACTTCATCAAGTTCAGGTCCCAATTGTGATGATGAGTGGCCCAAATTTCAGTGACTGCTGCCACATCCACATCCCCCCTTAGTTAGTAATGCCTGAAGCTTAGGCATCTTATTTCCCATGCTCCTGGCATTAATCAGGACCACCCTCCATCCCTGCCCCTTGCTCTCTCCCATCCCCTAACCTGAGATCCACCAGTTAACTGCAAGCTCCTGCTCCCTCACACACTATTGGGTGCCCCAGTTGAGCACACCATTCCCCCCCCATTAGGGGAAGAAGGCCAAGTCCTCCCTTGATGTGCCTGCCAGCTGCAGCCTCAAGCCCCAGCCCTCCCCCTTTCACAAGTTTAAACCCCGCCTAGCTTCAATTAATTTGGTCAGTTTTCATTTCAAAACCTCCCTTCCCCCAAATTTAGGTGAAGTTTATCTCTAGCATACAGCCCCTTGTCCTCCCAAGTTGCATGCCAATCATCCACCAACCCATACCCCTTAGCCATGCAAGATGCTCTGATCCATTCATTAACCTCTATGATTTTCCACTTATTCCCCAAACTGTCTCTAGGCACTGGGAGGAACTCTGAGAAAGAGACCATGCACCCCACAGCATGACACACCCTGGCTTGCTCCCGGAACCTTGCCGGTATCTCCTCACACTATTTCCCTCTATGTCATTCATGCCTAGGTGTACTAATATGTGAGGGATCCTCCACAGTCCTTCATCAAAGCATACACCAAGTGCTTTGCCTTGTGCACAGTCAAGACAGATATGCTCTTGACCCTGACAGCACAGCCCGTCCCCTCTCTTCTCCCCTCCCACTTTATGCCCCTGATTATGGCTAATTCCCCAGAAGCGAGTTTGATCCACTTCTTTACCTCTTGAGGCTAACCCTCTCCTCTGTCACCCACCCACCCACCTCAATCCCACTACCCCTCCATTTTCACTGATGACATCATCAGATTGTCAACAGTTGACTTCCCCCCCGGCCCAACTATCTCCCCTACTCCCGTACTGCGTGCAGTTCTGGAGACATGATCTCTGCAAGGACATAGACAGGATGGAGGCAGTCCAGAGGAGGGCAACTAAAATGGTGCAGGGTCTGCACCAGAAGACATATGAAGAGAGACTTAAGGAGCTTAATATGTATACCCTTGAGGAAAGGAGTGAGAGGTGGGACATGAAAACTTTCAAGTACCTCAAGGGAATCAACAAAGTCCAAGAGGGTAGCATCTTTCAGAAAAAGAGGTGTGCAAGAACAAGGGGGCACAATTTGAAGATAGAGGGGGGACAGCTCAGAGGTAATGTGAGGAAGTATTTTCTCATGGAGAGGGTTGTGGATGCATGGAATGGCCTTCCTGAGGAGGTTGTGGAGTTGAAAACAGTGGGGGAATTCAAGAATGCATGGGACAGGCATAAGGCAATTCTAGAGGGTGGGGGTAGGAGAAAGTGGGCTGTTGGTTAACTAGGATCTGCAGCTTATCCATTAGGTAGGGAAATGAGCAGACTGGGTGGGCCAAGTGGTCCTTATCAGCCATCAAATTCTATGTTTCTATCCGACCGTTCCCCTCTCATCTCCCACCACATCACTCAGATCTGTCCCCAGCACTCCTTCAGCCCCCTCCCATCCATGCACTTGACCCTCTCCTCCAGGCCCCCCCAACACCCTTTCACTCCTCACACCACCCATCTGGTCTGCCCCAGCAACACTCCCATCTGCCCCTTCCCTAACAGGGCACTCAACCCTCACCCATAGTCCCCCATCATTCCTTCCCTCCCCACACCCCTTAACTCAAAAAGCCCTATTTGTTCGCTGTGAAACATAATGCCCACATTGCCCCCTTGGACCCAGTGCCCTCCCCATGCCCATTTGTTCCTCCCTTTACATTAATATTCTCACCTCCTACCCCATTGTCTTTCTTCGAGCCCCACCCCACTTCTACCCTGCCACCTCTCCCCCTTGTTCATTGCTCCTCTCTTTTGCCTAAATATTAGCACCTCTGGCCTCCACTTTCAACCCTAAACCCCCCTTCCTCTTCTCTCCCTGCCACCCCCGCCTGCGTACTTGGATGCCCCATCCTTCCTCTCACCTCAGAGTCTGACTCTACTCCTCTTTCTATCGAGGCATTGCCCCTAGCTTGAGGCCCCATACCTCACCCATCGGTCAACAGAGTCCTCCCCCAGCACATAACTTGTCACCATGAAGCACCTGTGTCACAGGCCTAACTTGAGCTCTTCTTCTCCACCCCCCAACTGGTGCCCCATTCCTCTGACCCCCCAAGATCCCCCCCACCTGCTTGCCTGCCCAGTCACCACCGTTTGGGCTTGAAACCGCCAGTTCTCGATCCCCAACCGGCCACTTCGGACCATGGTCCCACTCTGCCCCGCCACACCCCATAATCACTTCAGCAGATCCTCACATCCCAAGACTGTACCTTACAAGTCTCCCCAACCCCAACTTCCCCCACATCTTTGCCAGTTCCCCTTTAAGTCTGCTTAATTCTGTTTCCAACTACCCAAATTTAATACACATCGGGCAACCCCTCAACCTCTATAGTGTTGCCATGAAAACCACTGCTCCACAACCACTACACCCCACTATTCTGCCCATTTTCTTGATTACCTCCCAGTCCTCTCCACTTCTCCTAAGAGAAACATTTCTATCAGAAACTTATTTAGGTCCCCTAGAAGAGCCACTGAACAAAAGGTCCCTAGGAGAGCCATTTCACAGTGGATCCACAGTTTAAAGATTAGCCCAGTACAGAGATTAGCTGCCCAGCTTTAACCAGGAATTTAAGATAGACACCAGATTGGCAGCTTAAAGAGTAGACCCACAATTAAAGATAAACACACCCAGAATGCAACATACTCACAGTTTAAAAATAGATTTGTACAAAAGCAGCTACTCAGCTTGTACCAACCCCCTAAGTTCACAGTCACCTTCAAGCCTTTAGCATACCCCTTTAAACAGCCACAAACCCAGAACACACCCAGTAAGTAACATACCCACTATTTAAAGATAGATTTTCAAAAAAAGCAGGTGCCCAGCTTATATCAACTCCCCCCAAGTTCATAGTCACCTTCAAGTCCCTTAGCATATCCTTTTAAATGCCCTCTGCATTAATACTGTCCCTGGTAGTCCTGTACTCCCTTTACCCAATCATTGTGCTACCCTACAATTATTAATGCCAGCCCTGGTAGTCTTGTGGCCCCCTCCCTAACCCAGTTATTGTGCCACTAGTATTAACACTGTCCGTAGTAGTCTAGTGGCCCCATCCCTTACTCAGTCATTGTGCTACTAATATTGACACTGTCCCTAGTAGTCTACTGCCCCCTCCCTTACCCAGTCATTGTGCCAGCAGTAAACATGATTTATGCTGTCCCTGGTAGTGTTTGCATTACAGCAGTTGTACCCCCCCAGACTTGTTTGCTTACTTGTAAATGTTGTAGATGCAGCTGTAATTGTGTACAATGAAGCAGACTGAGGATCAGAAGTAAGCTGCTTTGCTTTAGATGAAAATGCCTTCGTTTGTTATTAGATTCGAAGGGGACAAGTTGCTAGTAGCCCAGTGCTCGCCACGAGAGAACTGCTATGAACATGAAGTTAAAGCTGACTCCTTGACTTATCTGCATCTTTGAGTTCTTTTTAAGAATATTTGGTCAGCGTTGTACAAAACCTCTGCCATCTGGGATGAATGATTATTTTTAACTCAAAAAAGTTACCAAGAAATGTGCTATGCAAAATGCTGCCTAGGAAGTGCATGCATATTTAAAATATTTCTTTCAGTGTAGAACTTGAGAGATTCCTGCTGAAACATGCATAAGCATGGCACCCAATCTGCCATGTTCTACTGTATCCTAGAGTTAGCCTAGAATTAGAATAGAAAGAAATATTTGAAATAGGTCACCCCTTTCTGTGCATCAGCACTTTGGGGGGTGGGGGGCTGGATTCTGACTCAAAGGTCAGGCACTGGGGGTTTGTCACTCCATCCATGGGCTTGACTTTTGATCACCGATCCTAGAGTTAGCCTAATAAGCATTTGTCAATGTCAAACGTTCACTTGCAGGTTTGTGCCGGATGGGTAAAGGGCACCCTCCGTTACCCATCCTGGCCCAAACCTGAAAGTCAGGTATGAAACATGTTTGGGGCAGGTTGTGAAAAATGACAGCTGTAGTGTTCATGAGGTTGTGTGACAAAATGGCCATGTTGAAAATTTGGAGTCAAAGTATTAAAAATTAACAAAGTTATGTGTGTGCATAGAAACATTTTAACGAATGCTCATAACTCGTACATTTGTGCACATTTTTTCACCAGATTTTCAACATAGGCTTTTTGGGACCACATATCATGAACAGTGGCACTGTGATGTCATTAACTGGCCCCAAAAGATGATTTTATGCAGGGACCATGCCATTTCACGCCAGAGGTGCAAAAAAATGTTTTGGGCAGGATGTAAAAAATCACAGCTTTACTGTTCATGAGATGGTGTGAAAAAATTGCAATGTTGAAAATTTGGAGTCAAAATATTAAAAAGTACCAAAGTTACAAGCATGCATAGAAAAATTTCAATGAGCGCATGTAACTTGGCCATTTTTAGGAATTTTTCCGCCAAAGTTTTCACTTGGGCTTTTTGAGATCCTACCTCATGAACACTGGCACTGTCATTTCGTTAATCAGTCCCGAAAGGTGATTTTGCACAGCAACCATGAAATCACCTTCCTAGACAGAGTAACAAAATGATAATGCCAGTGTTGATGAGGTGCGATCCCAAAAAGCCCATCTTGAAAATTTGGTGCAAAAATATGAAAAAATGGCCGAGATATCAGCACAAGTCCAAAACGACTTTGACAGCAATTATATGGCACTTACCTTTATTCCTCAGTTCGTGGTTCAGCTTTGCGGACTGCAGATGTGTCACGGTCCACAGAAGATGACAGCTGATGACATCGGGTGGCAAGCATAGGGCAAGAGGGGTGGGGTGGAGGGTGCTCAGTGGGATGGTCAGGATGGGGGAGCGGTATGGCGGGGATGATGACAGACCATTTTCTTTTTTTCAGGGGGGAAGACATCACAGGACTGTTTTCTTTTTTTTTACAGGTTTGACAGAAAAGATCTGGGGACACTGGGAGTGGGATCTCCAGTGTCCCAGGCTACCAGGAGGGGGATACAGATTTGTGGACACTGGGAGTGGGCTCCCCAGTGTCCAACACTGGAAGTAGGATGGGGGACATCACTGGGGACACTGGGAGTGGGCTCCCCAGTGTCCTGGACTACCAGGAGGGGGATACAGACTTGGAGACACTGGGAGTGGCCTCTGCAATGTCTGACAGTGGACATGGGATGGGGGACATTACTGGGGACATGAAGTTGGCTCCCAGTGTCCCAGAGTACTGGGAGGGAGACAGACATTTGGGGACACTGAGAGTGGGCTCCCCAGTGTTGCACAGGTTGTTTTTGGGCGGGTCTTGCATTGCTGACACAGGGACTGGGCCCCCCGATGTCGGCAATTAAAGAAAAAAAAAAGGGTGTGGATCTGCTGGGAAGGACTGCAAAGTACTGTCTTAATGTGCGCTCCATTCTCTGCTATCTGCAAGGTGGGTGGGTGGCTTTCACCTGCACAGCACCCGTCCTGTCTCCTGCTACTGTCCCAAACACATGGAGACTGAATGCTGAACAGCCAAGCATTTTTTCCCCTGTGCTATTATCTGCTCGGTTGTCCATGTGATGATATTGATGGTTTGGTTCATGGAGTTGTGATGGACGTGATCTGTCTTGAGGGGGCTTCAATAACTTCGGGCATGGACATTAGTGTCAACTGTAATGCACATGTCTGGAGTTATGGATACAGAAAGAAATGAAGCGCTCTCTCATTGGAGCGGTTTATTTCTTTCTTTCAACTGCAGAGCATGCCATGTCAGCAAGCAGAACTATTGTCATGACCAGAGTGCCTGGTCATTGGTGCATACTGCCAAGCCCATTGCAGTTTCAGCTGTAATTTGTTCGGCAGTGATACATCTCTAAAATTCCGTTAATACCAAGACGTTCCTTGCGCAAGCGCAAGTGAACACAAAAAGGAGTTGGGACAGAAGTTGCCTTTCTATCTCTGGGGCTTTAGCCTTTAACTTAGTGTTATTACAGAATGGAAACATGGGATTTTTAGTACAGAAAAAACAAAGTCAATCCAGCCTGCCCTCTCCTAGTGGAGGTTACCTAAAATCTTCATCATATCTCAAGATTCCCAGCTATACTAGCCTTACCTAAACCCAGTGATGTACAGGACCACTGTTTACCACTCTGCTTGCCCACTTGTGCCAGCTGTTTCATTTGCCAGCCACCCTTTCCATGAAAATCACTTCCTCACATCCCTTTTGACTCTAGCCCCAAATTTGTCATTATGTCCTGGTGGTTGAGGTCTATCATGCATGAGTAGGTGCATCCAAGCCCCATAAAACCAGGAGAATTTCTAAAGATGGCGACCACACTGGGCTTGTCGTAGGATGCAGCAGCTGCAGCAAGTTAGAACAAGAATTTTAACTTTTATTTTAATGTTATTATATGGTATTAAATTTATTTTTTGTTAATCCCGCTGTCATTTGCTGTCATTGCAGTTCTTAATCGGATATACCCATTAATTCACCCGCTTCATTTAATGCGGTGTTCCTTTCATCGATTGTCCGAGTTTAGACTGACGATAGTGCGCTGAGTTATTTTGCAAGTCAAGCTAACTTATTCACTAACTGTACAAACCAATTCTGAGGAGTCTGTACTTTCCTTCCATTAGGGTCTGCCTTGATCCAGAGGAGTAGCGACCAGCTAAATCGGATGGCAGAATAGTTCAGTTTGGAGGTGTCTTGAGGAGTGGAATATTTTGTAGCCTGGAGCTGGGAGCCATTGATTTTGGATTCCTTATCTTGTGGAGCATCTGATTCTTTCTTCAAGGAGGATTTTGCCTGTGGTGTGGCAAGGGGGTGTGTTTCCACAAGAGCCGGCTGTGGGGGGTTTCAGTCCCGGCTGCTGTCCCTGGGGGAACTGAGAGAGACTGATTGTAGGATCGATCATTCTCTGTCTGACCCTGTGGTTTTTGGGGTCTACCTGGCTGGGTCGGGTACTCCTTGGTTGCCTAAAGTGGGGAGAGTAGCAAGACCGGGGTTTCCTCTCTTGGTTCGGTCAGGGTTGGAGTTTTCACCCACCTGAAGAATTGGACTAATAAAAACCAAACTCCACTGACCTGATGTTTTTTTGGAGGTTTTATTCCTGTGCTGGGAAACCTGGAGGAATTAAGAACTACTAGTGCCTGGAATATTGTGGATAAAATCTGGAAGGAGGGCGGATTCTGTAAGACTGCATGTACTTCAACAATTTTACTTACTTTGAGAGGCAGTGAGAGGGCCTTGTTTGATTATGTTTCACACACTGAGTTGTTGGTGTAGCAGTGGGAGTGCTGGACTATCTAGCATAACTTTGGAACAGGGGGTGGTGAAAGCACCCTCTTTCACTGCTAAGTTAAGAGGCTGTAGTGAGCTTTTAGTTCTGGTACAGTGGGAGTGCATCAGATTGTAAAATGCCTGGACATATTTTTAACTAACCTACATCTACTAGCCACCTCTGGTGGTGTGAGGACTATTGTGAATTGGAATTTTGAATTTTCTTGCACTTATGTTTTGCACATGTACCAACCATATTTAATCCTTTATTGATTTAAATCTGTTAGCTTGGCATGAATGAATGTGTTATTTTATTTGTTTAGAATTAGAAAAAAATATAGTTTTTAGTGGTTAGGTTTAGAAACTGTTTTGTAGGTTGTATATTTTCTTTTAAGTTTGGTTATAGTTTTATTTAGCAATTTTCTTTTTTTTCCCCTCTAGTGAGAGTTGAGGATTTTGTATTTTTTCTTCATATTTCTTTAAAAAATTGTTTAGTGTATGTTTGTTGTAGGACTATGGCTGGTTTAGTTAAGTAAGTGTTGTTTTATTATTTATTTGTTTTAGTTTAGTTATTTGGTCACCAGAATGTGTTGGAGGCCTGCCCCCACGGTCGTGTGCTATTTGCCCTCCTCCCCTTTATCTCCCCCCACTACTGTATACAATCTACCAGCACTGTACAGCACTAGGTATTGCTCTCTGGGGGGGAAGGGGCAGGAGGTGTGAATGGCCAAGGGTGAATGAGTGGTGCCACCACATTGGGGTTGTAAGATCCAGAAGATGCCCTGGGGTGAAATGGAACCCAGATCGTGGTCCACCATGTCTGGTTTTCATACCCAAGGGCACTACCAATTTTGGTGGGCAGGTGGCACAGGCAGCCCTGGTAGTTTATCCAACTCAAGCGGTGTTATGCAATGCCAGATCCATTAAAAACAAGACTACAATTACTACAGATTGTGTAGGTTTGGTGGATCTGGCTTGCATCAACGAGACCTAGCTGGATGAGAACTCTGACCCTATATTGGAGGCCGCTACTCTAACTGGGTACTCAGTGATCCACCGCCCGAGATTGGATCACAGGCGGTGGGGGGGGGACTTGCGGTCTGTTTTAAGACCAAATTGGGCCTCAAGAGTGTACCAGTTGAGGAGACTGAGTCATTTGAATGAACTATCATAGCAGGTGTAGGTTGTAGGATCGCCCTCATCTACCATCCACCCGGGGATGGGAAGCGGTTCCTTCAGGAGTGGCGGACTTCATCATTGACATGGCTTCTGAGTCATCCAGGTTGATGCTCCTGAGCGACTTTAACGCCTGGGTCGATGATGAACTCTCGCAGTTTGGACAACACTTCCTCCAATTGATGACATCTCTGGCCCTTACACAGGTAGTTACCGCTGCTACCCACAAACATGGTAATTCTCTTGACTTAGTCTTCCTCCTGGGGACTGAAGCCTCAGATTTGGGGATGGAACCAGTTGGATGGTCTGATCACTACACCGTGGGGTTCAATTTTAGCGCCCCCTTTCATAGGCCTACCCCTGTGGAGATGGTTGGATATTGCCCTTTATGAGATGTTAGCTTTGAAGGTCTAGCAGCAGTACTTGACCTATTGACTATTCCAGAGGCAAACAGCAACCCAGATGCCCTCACGGTGGCCTACAAGCCGGTCATTTTGGTGGCCCTGGATGTCGTTGCTCCTGTCTGAGTTAGTCCTCTCTCACTCTTCACCCTCGGTCCCCATGGTTTGATGGGTCTTTGAGGGAGATGTGGCAAGTAGGATGAAGGTTAGAGCATCGTTGGCAGAGATATGCCCTTGATACTGACTACCTTAGATTGCTGGACCATTATCAAATCTATCAATCTGCAATCACCCATAAGAAGGCAGAGTTCCTGTCCAGGTTGATTGTGGCTGCTCAGAATCGACCAGCTCAGCTTTTCTGAACTGTGGACAGACTGTGCAACCCAGCCTGTCTATAAGTTCGGAAAGCCTTTTC
The DNA here is from genome assembly GCA_016271365.2 of Neoceratodus forsteri. Lineage (NCBI taxonomy): Eukaryota > Metazoa > Chordata > Ceratodontiformes > Ceratodontidae > Neoceratodus > Neoceratodus forsteri. Next base: position 114,501,910 of record CM028134.1, read on the forward strand.
GCAAATAGAATGCAATGAACTTACTCGATTCTTTGGGATTAATGTGGCTGACATCAGGTTAGTGCTCCGATGGGCACACTCTATTGTCATTGCTGTGGATCAGCACTTAGCCACTAGTCCCTAGCCTTCTTGGAGTACCTTCGACTGACTGGAGTTCATAGATGTCATGCAGATTGCCAGGGTGTGTGCGCTATGTGCTGAAGTTTGGATCCAGGACCAAAGTCCCTGATTTGGGGTTGTATTGATTCCATTGGGCCAGTCCTAGCATAGATAGTCTGGTGCTCCTTGGAAACAGGTGAGTTTCCTAGCTCTCTGAAGGAGGCAGTGCTAATACCCCTCCTGAATAAAGCTTTTTTGGACCCAGACTGCCATGTGAACTACAGACCAATCTCTAATCTTCCCTTTTTAGGGAAGGTGGTTGAGAAGGTAGTGGCCATACAACTGGAGAACCACCTGATCATCCATGACATCTATGAACTCCTCCAGTCCAGTTTTTGTAAGAAGCACAGTACTGAGAATGCACTGGTTCAGGTGCTCAATGATCTCTTGATGGCTAGAGAGCGGAAAAAATGTTCCATCTTGGTTCTTCTAGATCTCTCATCAGCGTTTGACACTGTGGACCTTGGAGTTCTGCTCGGTTGCCTGAGGTTCATCTGTGGCCTGTCGGGTGCAGTCCTCAGGTGGTTTACATCTTTCCTCACTGGAAGAACCCAGAGGGTGGTGTCCAGGGTTAATTTCTCGGACCCAGTCCCTCTGTCATGTGGGGTCCCTCACAGATCGGTGTTGTCCCCCATGTTGTTCACAGTGTACATGCTGCCCCTCGGAGACATTGTAAGAAGGTATGGGCTGAGATTCCACTGCTATGTTGATGATACCCAGTTCTACCTCTCTTTTGCACCTGACAAGGATGGAGCTCTCTCAGGCTTTAATAACTGCCTCACAGAAATCCAGAACTGGATGGATTCGAGCTGGTTGATGTTGAACTTGGAAAAAAATGAGGTGCTGGTTGTGGACCCAGGGCACTGGATAGGGGAGTCGGGGGTAGGTTTGCCCTTGGGACTTTTTCTAGGGGGCTTATCACTCCCATCCTCTAAATGGGTGAGAAACCTGGGGGTAATTTTTGACAAAGGGCTGACACTGCATTCACAAGTGTCAGCTGTTGTCAAGTCCTCCTTTTATCATCTGAGGAATATCTCCAGGGATAAGACCTTGTTCCGTCCGACGATCTTCCCACATTGGTCCATGCCTTTGTGTCCTCATGCTTGGATGATTACTACAACTCCCTGTACCTAGGGCTACCTGGGGTGGAAATCTGTTGCTTGCAGCTATTGCAGAACGCAGTGGCCCGGCTTTTGATGGGAACTTCCCGATCCTGTCATATTTTCCCGGTGCTTCGCAGTCTGCACTGGCTGCTGGTACAGGGGCAGATTACCTTCAGTCAGTCTTCTGACTTGTAAAGCCCTACACAAACAGGGCCCTGACTACCTGAAAGAGCCTTAGGAGATTGCTCTGCTCCGCTCAGCTGACGAGGGGTTGCTAGAGATTCCAAGGATGTGTTTAAAATCTTCTGGGGCCTGGGCATTGATGCATGCTGCCCATTCCTTTGGACTTCTTTACTCCATCAGTTACAGGAGTGCATGACCATGGAGGGATTTAAATGAGCCCTAAGAACACATCTCTGGTACCAAGCATTTGGTGACTGACTTATCTTAATTTTATTTTAAGTTGTACCATCTGTTTTATTCTATTTATGCTGCTGAGAAACTTGATATGTTTTTAAATGCTTGTTAGGTGCCTTGGTTCTTGAAAGGCACCATAAAAATAAAGATTATTATTAATATTATTATTATTATTAAAACAAACTCTTTGCCCTTCCATCTACTTTAGTCATAGAAACGTAGACAGTGATGGCAAAAAAAGACCAAAGGTTACACCAGAATGTAAAGTGCCATATTTACTTGTGTTGACTTTTGAGAGCAGCTTGTTGTGTGATCACCAGTGATGTCCATTGTCACCACTCCCCCAAACCCACTGGTTTACCCTATCCTGAATCTGAAAGAGAACACACAGCGTGACCTGCACAGCTACTTCTTTTCATTCACTGCCAGCATGGTGTAGTGGGAGTCTGGTTTATGCTTTGAGCCCAGGTCTCCATGGTGTCCTGTTGCATGTGGCAAAATGGCCCAGTGGAGCCCCAATGAACTTTCAGGACCCCCCTTCCCATGATAGCTGGCACCCAGGCACAGCTCCCACATCACATCCTTGTCTAGCCAACATCAGGACAAATTCACAAGCTGAAGCAAGCAAAAAGCCAGGTGTGTGTAAATTAGAGTGGTGGCCAGCCAAGCAGGTGAGAGGTGGACTGTGCCTGCTGCCATGTGGGGAGGGGTTGAGGTCTTGGGGGCTGTGGGAGATTAGTAACCTGTAAACACAGTCAGAAAGGCACAGCATGCTGGCCTGTTTGCACAGTGGTAATGCTACCCCTCATCACGCCGATGACCTGGGTTTGGGAGCTAGCCTGGGTTGTCAGAGGGACAGCCAGGGGAGGAGGATTGAGCATCCCACAGGATGCTATCCTTCTCCAAGGAGGGAATGGGATCACTGTCACTGTGTGACCACCACTGGGGTGATCACGGGTGGTGTTGCAGGCGTTAGTGCATTTCTGGAGTTGGGGAAGGCTGACGGGCTGGTGGATGTACATGCATTGCCCGACCATGACCATCAGCTAGTATCCCTGGGGAAGGAGGAGAAAAAAGTGGAAAATGCAGCTGTGCTCTATGATGGCTCTGGACAGCCCACAGACTCACACTCCACTGATCTAGGCTTACTCCAGGAGTACCACATGTAGCCTTTCTGAGGGACTTGGTCCAGCCCAAGGACCTCTGCCATGGGGAGGGGATACCATGGGGCCACACTCCTGGAAACATAAGCCCTGGGAGATGGAGGGGGGTGACAGGGTTCAGGCTACCAGGGGCTCCGAGAAAGACTGACGCTCACTTGGGGAGGATAAACAAAAAGTAAAAAAAAGGCCCAGAGTGTGTCATAACAGGACCCAGAATGGCATCAGAATGTAGCTGGTACATAAAATAGAAAATCTTAGCAGATAGCTGCCCAGCAGCAGCAGATCATCCTATACAAAACTGTAGATCCATTCTGGTTCTGTTGTCTGTCAGCATCTGGCACCAAACAACTATTTCTGTTCTGGTGGTGTACCAGCACTTAGGTTTTCCCCAGGTCAGAGGTCCCATCCCAGTAGCCAAACTGAGAGGCAACATCTACAGAGTGGGAGGTTAAGTAACTTGCCTGAGGAAAAATAGTGAGTGTTTTGTTTTAACTTCACTGCCTGCCTAATTTTTTTTTGTAGTTAATCTTCTTATTGAGGTATTCATAAAGATAACAGTCATCCTCCAATACATAACTCCAGGTGAACAAAGAGGAAAAGAGAGAGAGAGCAGTATAAGAGCTAGAACAGTGCTCGATAATTGACATGAGAACATGTACTATGAATTCTGGACTAAGTATTACAAACCATGAAACTGGAGAAAGCTTTACATTATACAATCAAGGAATAGAGTGGGAAAAGTAAAATGAAAAATGCAGTGTAAATGGTCATGACTGCACATTATTATGATATAAATATACTGCAGTGCTGTAGAGCATATGTTAAGAAAGGAAGACATTATAGAAATAGTAAGATATTGAAAAGTTAACAGGAGAGAAGAGGAAGGAGGAATAAATGGGGGAACGTAGGTACGACTGAGAAGGAAGAGAGAACAAGGAGCGAGACCACAATGGGAAAGACGTGAGGAATAATAACAGAAAGAATGCAGTGTGTGACAATCCACACACTGATTGACAATAGTTTTTGACAAATCCAAGTAATTAAAATATTCCTGCCAACATCTATAATATATATTAAGTCGATCAGAAGAAATATGTGTCATACGATCAAGGGAAGCATAATGAGATAATTGTTTGTGAATATCAGAAAATTTAGGGATTATGTTAGATTTCCAGTGCATAAGAATAAGGTACTTAACTTGAAGGAACAGTATGGTCAGCCATTTATTCTGAGCACAGGAAATTTTGTTTGAGCAAAAATTAAAGATGCCAAGTATGCAATGTTTGGAATCTAATGCAAAGGGGAGGCCAATCACTTTCATTGCAAAGAGATGAATGTGACCCCAAAGAGTGTGTATTGGGGGACAGCTCCATAAAATATGTAGTAAGTCTCCATTGAAAGAGTTACGGTGCCAATTGTTGTTACTCATTAACCCAATTTTTTGCAACACCGTTGGAATTCTGTACCACAAATAAAGAATTTTGTTCTGAATTAGAGAACTATGGTTATCCTTAAAAGTTTTGTGGCATAAAAGCCAATATCTATGCCATTGTAAATTGGTTATATTGTATTTTAAAAGTGTACTCCATTTGTTTTTTTGCATTAATGGATTGATCTGGAAGTGTATCTCTGATGTCTTTGTAGATAATACTATTTAGATTAGATGTTGTCCTGATCCATTTAGAGATATGTTGATCGTATAGGGATTGTTTGGATAACAGTGGAAAATAGGAGCTACATGCAGTATGAAGCCATAAATATTTCCAAAAATCATGATGAGGAAAGAGTTCATAGTTCAGAAAAGGACTTAAGTTTTAGATCATGGATTTGAAGTATATCTCCAGGAAGAGGATACCCTATTTTTCCAGGTATGGCAAAAAATTGGGTGATTATCAAGAGAGATACCACAGTTTTCCCCAGACAGGAGCGTAAGCAAGAGGAGTTGGATTTGATCTGAGATATTTGTGAGTTATTTTCCAATAGAATGAAAAGGATGCAATGGTAAGGTGAGATTTTAGGTTGGAGGAGGAGATTATAAATGAAGGAAGTAGCAATGTTACTGGGACATAGGGAGGCTTCCACAGTAATCCATAACAGAGATTTAATGTTGGGCTTACTAAACCATTTCTTTTGGTAGCAAACCTATTTTTTGTGCTTTGAGTGGCATTGTGATTGTTCTTTGCTGGCTTCACTAGCTGCAAAGTTTAGTGCATAGTGGGGGAAGGGTGCTAATGGTCTGACCAGGGGGCCTCAGCTACCTGATTGTTTCTGAAGTCAGGGCTAGTCCCACCCTCCCTGCCCTCACCCACCTGCCCCAGGTCTGTGATTTCATTTATACCAGGGGTTCTGACATCACTTCCCCAAAAGGGCAAAGGACATGCACCTGTCATAGCAGAAGCAAACATCCAGGAAAGGAACAGCAGCGAGTGAAGAGGTGACTGCTATCTCAGTGGAAGGGAAGTAACTGCAAAACAAGGAGCTTTCATTGTTACTTCTTTGCATTGCTATTTGCACTATGGAAAAGAGGAGTAGGAGTTTGAAGAAGGTTGTGCAATAGTTACTTAAAGTCTCTTTTTGGGTGTGGATGGCAAGGATAGGAATGTAAAAATCAGTTGCTCAATCTGTCTGGACATGTACGACAAAGGGGTAAGGGAAATTAAGAAAAGGAGAAGAATGATTTGCACTGATAGAGGGGGAGAGGGGAGACTTGGAGGAATGTTTAGTATCCTTCATCTGGAAGGGTGGGAGGTCACTAGTGGGCAACAAGAGCAATGGGTAGGGTGGTAGGCTGCAACAACTGCGGTGCACCAATCTTTCTAAAAATTGCCTGGAGGGTGGGGGGATGTTTAATTTGAAACCACATAGAGAAACTTAGAGAAGAGATCGAGGGTCTGCAGGAGGAGCTAAGACAGGCAAGGCAGACTGGAGGTGGGTTTAGCCCAATACTAGAGGGAGAGAGGACAGGAGATGAGGGAAGGCAATTTGAGCCAACAGTGGTGAGGAGAGGGTCAGAAGAAGGGAAGTGGAGACAAAGGGGCCCAGGCCAGGGAGAACGATTGCCAGGAAAACCAGGTCAGGAGACAAAAGACAAACAGAAGGAGGAGACAGGGACTTGTAAGGGGAAGAGAAGAAGTGGCAACAGTCATGGAGTGGAAAGGAGGGAACAGGTTACTAAGAAGAGAAAGTGGGCATTTGTGAAGGGTCTTCAGAAAATAGTTTGCACTGCTAGAGGGGAAGAAGGAGGAGGAAGGTGATGCAGTTGGAAGAGTAATTGATAAATGCCTGGACCAAACCAGAGAGGGGGGAGGTTCTGCTGGGAGAATTGCAACAGGGGCAAAAGGGGGATATAATGTGCAGGAGGAAGAAGAGGAGCCAGAAATGAGAGATGGAGATGAATGGAAGCAAGTAGGTAGTAAGGGGGTGGAATCTTAGTGTTGGGGGACTCAATACTAAGAGGAGTCAGGTGTGGTAGCAAGGGGGAGAGACATAGTTACATTTGAGTGGAGACCATGCCAGGAATGACAGCGGAAAGGGTGGGACAATCTGTTCTGAAATATGCTAGAAGGTGTAGGGACAAGTCTCATTTAATTATACATCTTAGGACGAATGACCTGTCTGACAAGACAGTAGATATAGTCCAGAGGAGGTTTGAGGAACTAGGACAATTATCTGAGGGGGCAGAAAGATCAGTAACTTTTTCAGAGATACTGCCAGTGCCCAAGGCAAGCACAACAAGAAAGCTGAGAATAGAGGAATTTAATGGATGGCTAAGAACCTGGTGTCACGCTAAAGGATAGAGGCTGTTGGGGGTGGGGAGGGACCTGGGAGGACAGTAGTCTCTATGCCAAGGACAGACTACACTTGAGTGAGGAGGGAAAGAAAGTGTTAAAACAGAGGGTGGAGGAGTACATAGCGGAAGTTGGGAATTTAAACCAGGAGCAGAGGGTGGCAAGTGGGCAAGCGACATGCAGAGACCACAGGTTGGGAAACCATATGAGCTTACTCCCTGTCACAAACCCACTCAGCAGGTCAGGCCCTCTGCTCCCACAGTGCCAACCTCCGAGTGCAGTAACGTGAACAGTTAACAGAATAGGGTAACCCTCCTGTCTGCTTGTGGGTCCGAATCACCTTTAGTCTCAAGTTCTGGGGGGGATTCAAACTGTAAACCTTATGCTACCATACCCAAATGTACAGGCTCAGATAATCTGCTCTTCGAGGGATGCCAGATATCTTTAACCTAAGGGCACCTAACCAGGTATCCAAAATGAACCCTTAAAATTATACAAAAGACCTTAGGTATATTCTTACCTTTTCCAAGTCTGATAACACCATCAAGTTTATGAACAGCTGTCAACTTAACCATGTATACATCACATTCAAAAAGAAAGAACTTGGAAGACACACCCAGGCAGACTCTTTAAAATAAGAGGTTTACTTAAAAAAATGGATACAAATTGGTAAAATGTAAACACAGAACAATACATCATAAAGCATACAATCACATAAAGAAAAAAGGTTAAAGTACAAAACATAAACTCCTACCACAATACAATTAGACTTTTTCTATCTAATGTATTACCTCTGTACAGTGCTTAAGTTAGTTCTTGTTTCTTATGAGCCCAAAAAGAAATGTGTCAGAGATCCGACACAGTATTCAGTTTAAACTGTGTGTTTCCACGCCCCTTCTAGGATGTCATCTAGCTCCTCCTTGTTAAATATCAAAAATATACAACACAGGATGTCTTACCAGGAGGTATATTAAATACTGTGACTTCAGCAAAAAATAATTTCCCAAATTATGGCAGTCTTTAAATCAAGCCCTTTCCTTTGAACTGGAGGCTGTCTTCCTATTTTCCCAAGGACATCAAAGGTTTTATACAACTCTGCCATATCTCACTTAGGTGCAATATAGCTTTTTAACAGCAGTTGATATTAAATGTTCTTCCTCTTAAGACATCATAAAAGTTTATGACCTCCATCTTCTGGCAGACTCATAAAGTCCCATTTCATTTCCACTTCAAAGAGCCTAGGTGTAACATGGATATACATATGTATCTACGGGTTCAGGGAAGGATGAGGTTACCTGGCACAAGAGACCTAGGTTTGGCTACTCTGCACAGGGGCACCCAAGTAAATCCAACTACAGGAAGCAATAACTGTAATGTCCAGAACCAGAATTGGTATTTTTCAGTGTGGCTTTATTTATTAACTCACTAAACATAAACAAAGCACTGCATGGTCCCCCAAAGGGCTACGTTACTGTAATGCAGATTAGAGGTAAAACACAGCGGTCCATTTGAGGAATGAACACATTACTACAGATGTCTGGCTTTGGACCAACCAGGCACTCAGCCCGGACTTTGCATGCGCATTGGATACATAGTCCGACTGGCCCGGCTCCCCTGCCGGCCACTTGACTGATGGTCCACTTGGTGAATGAACCCAAACTTTACTTGGAAAGACTTCCCATCAAACAAGGAGACTCCCGACCTGTGGCTCCCCACACCACTTGAAGTCTGCGACTCCTAGAGAGATTTGTTTTCGTACTTCCAATCGAAACTCCTATCAAACAAGGAGACTCCCATCCAACAAGGAGTAATTTTCCCATCCTGTGGCTCCCCACACCACTTAGAGTCTGCGACTCCTAGAGAGATTTTCAAGTTGTGACCCACGTCTGGGTACCCACCCCATCACTGGCCAAGTGCATGAGGCAAGTAGCAAAAACACAGAAGAAATCCGTAGAGGTGGACCTGGTTACTAAAGATTGGGGGTTTTCCCACCTCCAGCTCCCACAGCCCATACCCGGTCATTTCTCTGGACACAAAGAAAACTTTAGACTTTAAAATGTAGATTGAACGGTGGGTGACCTGAAGCACCCCCTCTACAGCGAACTTTAAATCAATTTAAACTTTAAACAGTTGACTGCTCTATTTGTTTGTCCTAGTTGACATAGTCCTCCCAAATAGCAGTCCACATTTATTTCCCAACTGAAGAAAAAAGTTGTTTGCCTCTTCCAATGGAGCCAAACACTCACCCATTCGTTGCAGTTGCCCCACAGGCGAAGTACTGTGACCTTTACTGTTATACATGAACAGACTGAAATTAAATCAGGCAGCTTCCTTCCTGGGGTGGGAGAAGGGGATTGCCCCTGGAACCCACAGAGAACTTTCCTCCCCCCCAGAGGGAGGGGGGCACTGAGACCGGGGGAGCGGTCTCCACCACTTTAAAAAGGTAAAATACAGGAACAGTTCCTTTTTTCTGAGTGAGAAATCACACTGCATACTAATGCTTCCTTCTTGCTTAAGGACAAATGGAAGACTCCCTTTGAATTTCCCAAATTTCTAAACTTCACTCTCTGAGCTGAAGTTTCCAAATGTGGCTCATGCAGCTGCGACAGTTCTATAATGATGTCATCTCTCAAGTCTCAGCTGTGACTGAGGGCAGAGTGAGACAGTGTGAAACCCATTTAACTGGAGTTTCACAAGCTGCCTTCCCTGCCTACCACTAGGTCTTACTGGGATTCTAGTAACCCCGGGTAACAAAGGGGTTACATAGGCATATCATAAAAAGGTAATAAAATGCCACTCTGAAGTAAGTCAGTTAATTAAATGGTTCCTGCTTCACTGAAACGGGGGTTGGCAATCATGGAAGCACTGTGACAATCACAACTGTGACAATCACACATTTTCATTTTTATATTGCATATATCATAGACAACCATAACCAGCTGGCCAAGTGTCACACCCCCATAACAGTGACAAAGGACAAATGGCAAGTACTATTGGTGATGCTAGTAAAGGAGGGCAGGATGGGGGGGAGTTGAAGGTGGCTACCCTTAACGCTAGGAGCCTTGGGAGGAAAACTGCAGAGTTACAGGTGCTCATGGCAGAGGTAGAGGTGGACATTGCAACCATCAAAGAAACATGGGCCACCCAATACAATGACTGGGACCTGTTTGTACCAGGGTACAGGTTATTTCGTAAGGACAGGGTGATTGGGAAAGGGGGGGGGTGTCACTATATGTGAACGAAGGACTGAAGTGTGTAAGAGAGGAAGGGGAGGAGGGTAGTACGGAGTCATTTTGGATGTAAATCCAGGATTCCAAGAATAGGATTCTCAGAATGGGACTGGTGTACAGGCCACCCTCTCAGACAGAGGGGTTAGACAGGGAACTAGCTGGACAGATCAGGAGAACCTGTGAGAAGGGTAGTGTGGTGACTGTGGGGGACTTTAACATGCCAGGAGTTTACTGGACTACCCCAACAACCAGGAATAGAAGAGAGTAGGTACTGCTGGATGCCTTCCAGGACAGTTTCCTGCTGCAAATGGTCAGTGAACCAACCAGGTTAGGAAATACCCTTGACCTTGTGCTGGCAAATGGGGACTTTGTGAGAGAACTTACGGTGGAAGAACCTCTGTCAGGGAGTGACCACCACTCAGTATGGCTTACATTGGATATGGGCAAGGAAGGAGTGGAATCTGGCACAAGAGTGCTGGACTTCAGGAGGGCCGACTTTGGGGGGATAGGGGAAGTGGTAAAAGGGTAGCTGGCCAGAATTCAACCTAGTATGGGCACTAACCAGAGGTGGGAGTGCATAAAGCTGGGGACAGTGGAGGACAACAAAACCTGCTGCGAGGTCCAGAGCAAGAAGGCTAGGGCTAAGAAACTGAGCTGGTTGAGCAAGGAGGTCATGGAAAAGGTAAGGAGGAAAAGAGCTGCCTTTAGGAGGCACAAGAAAACAGGGAGGGGGGGAGGACAGGAAGGAGTACCTGATGGAATCGAGGGAGGTGACACAGGCAGTAAGGGAATCCAAGGCATCTATGGAGCTCAGGCTGGCACAAGGCATTAAGAAGGGGGAGAAGGACTTCTTTAGGTACATCAGGGAGAAAAGGAGCTGTAAGGACCACATAGTAAGGATTAGGAAGGAGGGGGATTTGGGTGGAAGCAGGATGTGATAAGGCAGAAGCGCTAAATGAGTACTTCTGCTCGGTATTTACTAAGGAGAGTGGAGGGGAGATACCCAAGGGGGAAGGAAAGGCAGAAATGGGGGGGGAGGGGGTGACAGATGGGAAATCATGGAGGGCAGAGTTCGGGAGGGTTTGAAGGCACTGAGGGTAGACAAGGCGCCAGGCCCAGATGGCATCCACCCCAGGGTACTGAAGGAGCTGGCAGAGGTCTTTGTGGGACCTTTTGGCAGACCTGTTTAATGCCTCACTACACTCAGGATGTGTACCTCAGGATTGGAGGATGGCTCATGTGGTGCCCCTCCACAAGAGTGGCCCCAAGGATAAGCCGGGGAACTACAGACCGGTGAGCCTCACATCCATTGTGGGTAAGCTGATGGAGTCTATCCTGAAGGAGATGCTGGTGGCCCTCCTAGAGGCCAAAGAACTACAGGACAGCAGACAGTATGGCTTCATATGTGGCAGATCCTGCCAAACCAACCTGGTGGAGTTCTATGACTGCGTAACTAGGCCACTGGACAGAGGCCATGCAGTGGATGTCCTGTATCTGGACTTCAGTAAGGCATTCGACTCGGTGCCACATGGGAGGCTGGGAAGTAAGTTAGAAGGCATGGGGGGTTGCAAAGGTGGTGAGATGGGTAGGGAGCTGGCTTCAGGGAAGGCAACAGAGGGTGGTGGTGGGTGGGAGCTCTCACACCCAAGGGTAGTGATGAGCGGTGTTCCACAGGGTTGGGGCCAGTGTTGTTTGGCATATTCATTGCAGACATATCATTGGACATCAAGAGCAAAATCAGTCTGTTTACTGATGATACCAAGATGGGAGCAGTGGTGGATGACCTAGGAGATGGCAGGGGTTGCAGGATGATCTGGCAAAGCTTGAAACCTGGTCAGACACCTGCCAACTGGGGTTTAATGCCAAAAAGTGCAAGGTGCTGCATTTTGGGGTGAAGAACCCAAGGAGGAGTTACCAGCTGGGTGGAGTGCAGCTAGCCTAGACAGAGGAGGAGGAGGAGAAGGATCTGGGGGTGCTCATTACAGGGTCAATGAACAACTCGGTACAATGTGAGAAGGCAGCTGCAAAGGCCAACAAAATGCTGGGTTGCATTGCAAGGGGTTATCCTCAAGGAGGGAGGAGGTGATTCTGCCACTATATAGGTAATTAGTTAGACCGCACCTGGAGTACTGCGTGCAGTACTGGCACCTGTATCTGAAGAGGGACATCAAGTTACTGGAGGAGGTGCAGTGCAGGGCGACAAAGATGATCAAGGGGCTGGGTGACTTACTGTATCATATGAGAGGAGGCTGAGGGAGTTGAACATGTGCTCACTGGAGGAGAAGAGGGATGGGGGGACATGATTGAAACCTTTAAGTACATGAAAGGAATAAACAAGACAGGTACAGAGGGGGCTGTTCAAAGTAAGGGAGGGGAGGGACACCAGGGACCATGATATGACACTGTAGGAAGGAAGGTTCAGAAGGGAAATGAAGAGACACTTTTTTACAGAGAGGGTGGTAGCTGGGGGGAATGTGTTACCTGCAGAAGTGGTATCCAGTAGAACAGTGGATTGCTTCAAAAGGGGATGGGACAGGACAAGGGGGAGGGTCAATGGAGGGGAAGGGTGGAAGGGAGAGGCAGCTGTAGAATAAGGGGTGCTAGATGCACATTTGAGCAGACTTGGTAGACCTCTAGGCCTTTATTTATTTATTTTATTTATCTAGTTTTTGTTGACCGGGTAAGTGCACTAGACAAATCCTGCCTATTTTCAGGAACGACCCGGGGGAAGGGGATACAGATGAATGCCAACTGACCTTGAACCAGATTAAGCTGTTGGCGGTATTTTTAGTGAATAGGGGCAGAAACAAATGATTTGATGCCTTTTATTGGACCGACATGGATGTTACAGAAAAGAACAAAGTGTATAGGGGGAAATTTGGCTAGGGCAACGGGGAAAATCCCCTACTCTTGTCAATAGGGGGCCCTGAGGTTGTGTGGTGCGTCATTCAATGGCTGACAATGGAAGAGAGAGGTCGGTGGATGACTTGCTAGGAGATGTGGAAGAAATGGAATTACAAGCAGGGAAACGAGAAATGCAGCAGCGGCGGCTGGGAAGCACCTGTAGGGTGGCCAGCATATCGCCCGTGATAGCATTTTCATTCCCGAGTCAGGAGCTGTTCTTAGTCTAGCTCAGAAGAAACACTGTCTTGAAGAAGAATTGCATAAAATTAATACTCAGCTGGATGATGTGGTCTCCCAACGAGATAAGGACCGAACACGAAAGCGATCTGTAGCTTCTCCGATTTTGGAAGGATCCTTGGGTCCTGTAAAAGTCCTGGCAACCATAGACAGCTGAGCTCCACTTCCTGGTTGGGATGATAGGCCCCCCATGTCACGACTGGAGCAAGGGAGATGACGTGGAGTGGTCACCAGAGAATGCTCTATCCTCGGCAGGTTGGATGTCCCCATCCCAAGGAGTATGGCAGCCAGACCCTGCGTTGCCACAAACTGTTGTGCTAGATTCGGTAGCTCCACCTGTTCAGAATAAGGGAATGGACTCCGGAGGGGTTTCTGCCTTTCCAGGTAATGATTTTTCTTCAGGGAAAACATAATTACTGCTTTGGGGAGGGGATGGAGCCTGGGCCTCAGCAAACTCGGCAGGGGGAAGCCCAGTCTGATGGTGCAGCGTCTTCTGGTGTGCCGGACCCCCCGACCTATGCAAGTCATTCTCATAAGACAGTGGATTTAGCAAAAAGATGAAATACTGTAAGGTTACGATATGTGGGGCATAGAGATACAGCCCCGGACCGTTTTCACGTGGGAAAAGTTTTACTTAAACAATCTCTGGGTTTCTCCCCTTCAGAAGTATACGCCCTAACTCATGCACTGGGAGAATGTACTTTTGATATAAGTTTCAGGACTCCGGCCTTGTTGGAAAGATTTTAGTGCAGATTTTCTAACTTGAAAACAAACTCACTTTGGGTGGACTTTCTTGTGATACCCTTGACTAAACAACCCTTTCGAGTTATTACTATACTTTTTCAAAATGAGAGGGTGAATGTTACAGATATTGTTTACTGGCTGGAAAAAAGGTGTACAATTCAGGGGAATCCAGCTCCTATACTGGACAATGAGGGGTTCTGGACTAGGGGTTGGAAATTTAAAATTAAGTTGCAACAGTCTGACCAAGATATTATTCATTTGCCAAATTGCTTTTTTATAGGTCGAGATAAGGGCTTTTTGTTCTACCCTGGCCAGCCCAGGATGTGTTTTAAACGTGGCTCTCACAGACACATTAGTACGGCTTGTGAAGTGCGTAAATGTACTCACTGTGGGGAGCTGGGACATGTCAGTGCACATGTTTTCAGGAAACCAAGTACAATCTTTGTGACGATATTGGACATGTGTTCACTCATTGCCCTTGGGTGGCTAAAAACACTGAAGAATCAGGACAACCGCTAGTTGAATTACTTAACAAATTCACCTCTCTCTCTCTCTCTCTCTCTCTCTCTCTCTCTCTCTCTCTCTCTCTCTCTCTCTGACTAACTTTAAATCTGAATAAATCTGAAATGTTATCATTGAATAACCTCAGCAAACCCTTTATGAATACTCCTTTAGGCTTCCGCTGGGCACTATGAGGAGAGACTGAAGGCCCTCAATATGTACACCCTGTAAGAGAAGAGGGAGATGGGAGGGGGTGTCATAGAGACCTATAAATACCTCACAGAGGTAAATTAGGTACAGTAGAGGAGTATTTTTCGGAGGAAAAGATGTGTGAGAACAAGGAGATGTGCAATTGGGGAGGCAGTATAGCACAGTGGTTTAAGGCTCTGAGCTGCAAATCTGGAGACCTGGGTTTGAATCCCACAGCCCCCACTTGTATACTGTGTGACCCTGAACAAGTCACTTAACTTCCCTGTGCTCGTAGATCACACCTGTAAACAAACTTTCAGCTTAGTGTCACCACACCTGGTTAAACAATTGAAAAAACATACAATGAAGCTGGAAGCAGGGGTGGAGAAGAAGGAGGAGGAGGGGAGCGGGATGGGCAGGAGAAGTAGCAAGGGGGGTAGGAGAAGGATCTTGGGCGGCCTGCAAACCAAATAAAAAGGACTTTGAAGGAGTGGGCAGGGCAGTGGTCAGAGGGGCCGAGAGGGTGAGTTTGCCAAGGGACACTTAGAAGACCAGAAGTACTCTCAGAGAAGAAAAGGGCAAAAATGTGCTTTGCGATGGGAGTTTCAGGCTTTCTGGAAGGACTCCGCCAAAAGTGTGGGGAGCTGGGGATCCTCACTGGGATGGGGACCCTACCAGGAGGAGGAGGTAGGATCCAGGAGCTCAGAAGGTATGCAAGTGGGGGGAAAGTATAATAGCTGTCGCGGCATGTGGGGAGAACATTCTTAAGAATGGCATGGTGGGGTGGGGCCTGGTGCTGTTGAGTAGGAAGCAGAGCTGGTAGCTGGGGATGTTGGCTTAACTAGGAGGGGGTTGGGGCTGAACTGGGGGAAATTAGGTAGTAGGGGCGGTGAGAAGGGATAAGAGGGGTTGGGCTGAAAGTGGCTCTCACAAGGGGGCCAGCAGTCAGTCTGTTGAGAGGAGGAGCTGAAATTAGGAAAGTGCCAGGGGGGTTGATGTAGCCTACAATATGGATGGGCCTAAGGGTACAGAGGGTGTTAAGGTGCTTATGTTGGGGGACTCCATGTTTAGAGGTATCCAGTGGGAGGGGCAGGGAGAGGGTACACCCAATCCTGTTAGAGTCAAGAGTATGTCAGGCCTGACTTCGCACAAGGCAAAGTTCCTGGTGTATGAACTGGCTCAGGGTATGGGGGTTCACCTGACTTCTTAGTACACCTGGGGACAAATGATGCTGAAGAAAATAGTGTACTGGAAATTCAGGCCAGGTTCCAGGAGCTGGCCAGGGTTTGCCATGACAATGGTTGCTCGGTAACCTTCTCAGAAATCCTGCTGGTACCAAGGGCCAGTGGAGAGAACAAACAGAAAATCAGGAAGGCTAATGAGTGGCTCAGGGCCTGGGGTGAAACTTGCATGGTTGGGTTGTGGGGAAATAGGAGAAACTTGGGAGGACAAGGGGCGATATGCCAGGGATAGTTTCATCTAAACCTACTGGGGAAGGAGGTACTTAAGCAGTACTTAAGCAGAAACCAACAGAATTTATCCATGCTAGATGGGGTTTAAACTTGTGAAAGGGGGAGGGGGGACAGTGAGGTTGCTCCAAGCAAAAACTGTAAAGGATGGGCTCAATCTTCTACCCTGAAGGGGAGAGACAGAGAACACCCTGCAGGCGGCCAGGGAGTGGCTGTGTGTAACCCTCACGGAGGGGAATGGGATGGGAGGGAGGGGGCAGGGTTGGAGGGTGGTTCTGACAAATGCCAGGAGCTTGAGGAATAAGATATCTCAGTTCCAGGCCATAGTGGTGGAGGGAGATGTGGACGTGGCTGCTGTCACTGAAACTTGGGCCACCCCTGTACATGACTGGGACCTAAATCTGAGTGTGTATATTGTGCTTAGAAAGGACAGGGAGGTGGGCAGAGGGGAAGGAGTAGCACTGTTCATTAGGGACAACATAAGGATAATCAGAATGGAGGAAGCAGAGGGTAACGTGGAGGCTTTATGGGTCATCCTGCGAACCTGGGGAAGAAGGTCAAATTTGGTGATCTATGGGGCCCCCCCATGCTGGCTGATGATCTGGAAGATTGCCTGCTGGCTGATATCAGGGACCACTGTGGACAGAAAGGGGAGGGGTGGTGATATTGGGTAACCTTAACATGCTGGCTACTGACTGGGGAACTATGACATCCCCTTTGGTTAGGGAACAGATGCTGCTGGACGTTTTCCAGTACACTTTCCTAACTCAGCAGGTTATGGACCCAACGAGAGAAGGCCATATCTTGGATGTGATCCTGCCTGATAGTGACCTAGTAAGGTCTGGTTTCTATTGGCCCTGAGGGAGGAAAGGGCTAGCTCAAGGATGGTGTTAGTTGATTTTAGAGGGGCAGGCTTTAGGAGAATGGGGGAACTACTCAAGGGTCGCTTGGAGGAGATAAAACTGGGTATGGACATGGAAAGTAGGTGGGAAATTATCAAGAGAGGGATACAGGGGGGTACCAGGGACTGTGTGAAAGAGAGTCACAAGTGGGGTAGGTCTCAGAAACCATGCTGGTGGACTAAGGAGGTTCAGGAGGCAGTAAGGGAGAAGAGGGCTGCATACAGTAGGTACAAACACTCACATGGGGTCGTGGATTGGGAGGAGTATCTTCTGATGGCCAGGAAGGTTGCCAGAGTGGTTAGAGGGGCCAAGGCTAGGAAGGAGCAGAGACTGGGTCAGGGGATCGGAGGAAGGGTTCTTTAGGTATACTGGGAAGAGAAGGAGAGTGAAGGGGCAGTTCAGTAGGTTGAGGATAGAGGGAGAGTGGGCGGAGGAGGCTGGTGAACAGGTGGAAGTGCTCAACGAGTACTTTGCATTAGTCTTCACTAGGGAGGATGTTGAGGAGCTCCAGGGTGGGGGAAATGGGGTTGAAGGGCAGAGCCTGGCTTGATGGGGCACCTACTATCACTCAGGGAGCTGAGGGAGTGGCCCAGAGAGGGAGGAGGCACGCTCAGTCTGCCGATGGGGGGGGGATATGGAGGAGAAAATCCCTGTAGACAGGGTGAGAGAAGCCCTCAAGTCCCTAAAAAAGGACAAAACCCCAGGTTCTGATGGTATCCACCCTGGGGTACTATGGGAGTTAGCAGATGTCCTGGCTGAACCACTGGTGGCCCTTGATAATGCTTTGCTGCAGACAGGAAGGGTGCCCAGGGATTGGAGACAGGTGCATATAGTGCCCATCCATAAGGGGGGCTCATAGGGAGGAGAGGGGGAATTACTGACCAGTCAACTTGACATCGATGGTGGAGAAGTTGAAGGAGGCCATCCTAAAGGAGAGGCTGGGAGCATTATTGGGGGAACAGGGACTCCTCGATGATAGGCAGCACAGCTTCATCCCGGGCAGATCATGTCAGACTAACCTTGTGGAGTTCTACGAGTGGTTGCGGCGGCACTCAGTCAGGGTATTTGATTCAGTCCCTCAAATGGACCTGCTGAAGATGCTGGTTAGGATGGGGATGGGGACACTGATGGTCAGATGGATTTCAAGTTGGTTATCTGGATGTACCCAACAGGTGGTGGTATCATAGGTATCATAGGTAGATCAGAGCCAAGAAGACCGGAGTCCATAATGCTCGCCAATATAATTAATCATAACCCTTTATTGATTTATCTCTTAAGAAATTATCTAATCGTGATTTAAATAAATTCATAGTTGCACTGGTCACCACAGAGAGTGGCAGTGCATTCCAGATTTTAGACACTCTAACAGAGAACCAAGAACTTCTCTGTTTAGTTCTGCATCGTTCTACCAATAATTGTAATGGGTGAGCCCTAGTTTCATAAACTACTTCTCTAAAAACCAGTCCCAAAGAATCCCATAAGGTAATATCATATAGGGCTCTATACACCAAACACAAATCTCCTCTTAGTCTGCGATACTCAAGACTATAGAGTCCGAGTTTTGTAAATCTATTTTCATAATCAAGTCCCTGAACTTCGCTGATACTTTAGTTGCCCTCTCTGAATACCAAGGGCATTTGTGGAACCCTGTCACCAGGTGACCAAACTGGGCACAATACTCAACATGAGGCCTAACCAACGAGGAATACAATGGAGTAGAACCCTGCTACTTGTATTTGTAATATGTTTTTTAATACAGTGGAGAATACCTCACCTTCCGGGGGGGGGGTCATGAGTGGGGTCCCTCAGGGATCAGTTCTGGGTCCATTCATTTTTAATGCATTTATCTCTGTTATTGGGAGGGGGGTATCAGGTGTGAATTGAGCCTCTTTGTGGATGACTCTAAGCTTGGAGTGGTAGTGGAGCGTGAAGAGGGTAGGATGGCCCTGCAGGGGGACCTGGATATCCTGGAGTGGTGGTCACGCACCTAGAAGCTGAAATTTAACTCTAGTAAATGCAAGGTGCTTCACCTAGGGTGTAGGAACCCAGAACATGTATACACCCTGGCGGGGGCATTCTACAGGCCTTGACTGGGAAAAAAGATTTGGGGGTTCTGGTGGATGTCAAAATGAATAATTCTGAACAATGCAGGAGGGCCGCTGCCAGGGCAGATAGAATGCTGGGCTGCATCACCGGGGGATCACCTCTAGAAGCAGGGAGGTGATTCTGCCACTGTGCAACAGCTTAATTTGACCACACCTCGAGTACTGCATGCAGTTTTGGTGACCACACCTAAGGAAGGACATCTTGCTCCTGGAGCGGGTCCAGAGTAGAGTAACTAGGATGATCCAGAGGCTAAGGGATAGAATGTACGAGGAGCAACTTGGGGAGCTCAACCTTTTCTTGCTGGAGGAGAGGAGGGACGGGGGGGATATGATCGAGGTCTTCAGGTACCTGAAGGGAATAAATAAGGTAAGCCTAAATGGTTTCCATCAGAGGAAGGAGGAGGAGTCACCAGGGAGCACAGCTGGAGGCTGGAGGGGGAAGACTCTGGGGGAAAGGAGGAGGCGTTATGTCACTGAAAGAGTGGTGGAACCATGGAATGCACTGCCTGAGGATCTAGTGGGGGTATCTATGGGGGAAGGGTTCAAGAGGGGCTGAGACAGGTTTAGGTGGGGGAAAGTGGGGAGTGCTTGTCTGGGGGGAACTTTGGTGGTGGGGGATGTGCATTGGAGGAACCAGGAAGACAGTGACAGTATCCATTCAGGGTACTGATTCCCGAGCAGACTCAATAGACCATGAGGCCTACTCTGCTAGCATGTTAGTAAGGAGATAAATTCAAGAGAAATGTGAGGATGTAGTTCTTCACTGAAAGAATGGTGGATGCCTGGAACAACCTTCCAGCAGAGGTGGTGGGGCCAAAACAGTGGGTGGCTTCAAGCATGCATAGGACTGGCACAAGGGAATCATAGTGGAAAGCAAGGGGGGGGGAAGGATCCGGAACTCAAATAGGGTCTGCTGTGACAGTATACAGTAGGCAAGGAAAAACTGGGCAGACTGGGTGGGCCAAGCGTCTCATCTGTCATCAAATGTTACCTTTCTGTGTTTCAGAAAGTGTCTTGCTTGCAGGTCTCAGTGAGAAGTTGACTGAACTGGTGGAGCACAAGGGAGAGGAGAGCTCAGCTGTTCTACTAGGTAATGACTAACTGATATTTCCGGATCTGTGTTAAAACACCACACTTATCTACAAAGCATTACTTTTGTCTATTAATTGCTTAGCTTATCATACCTCAAATGCTTCTTGAGTGCTTGCACAAGCCATGTTTGTGTTGTAGGATGGACTCCAGCGCCAGCCTTTGTAATAATAAAAGGAGGTCAGAAAGATTACTAACTTTGTGTGCAAAGTGGGACAGTCAGCTTAACTAAAACTCAAGCTTAAAACATCAGCACCGCCCTTTGCAATAAATAAAGAGGTCAGAGAGATTACTGACTGTGTGGGAGTGGGACAGCCAGCTTAACAGGGAGTCAGGTTTTTTACTTATTTATTTATTTAGTCATTGAGTTTTGAGGCTTTCTGTGACAGAGGTCCCTTGTTTCAGGAGCCACACAGAGTTAAAGGAGTAGTCCACCCAGAATTAAAAAAAACATATGTTATGTAGAGTGTTTTGATATGTATGTTAAATCCTAGTGTGTCCTTCCCTCTGTCTGCTATTTGGAGTTTTTGCTAAATTGCCTGCTAGCTGTATGGTAGTTTTACGACCCCTGGGGATCTACATAACAAATAGTTTTATTGGCTTTCTTTCTCCCAGGATGCCCCCATCTCATGTAACAGTGATGTAGCCATGCCCTTAGATTTAGCATGTGTATTGCTTTAAAATTAGTTTAGCAACAGCAGAGCCTTGTAACTTCTTATGCAGGGAGCACAAATGGCAACAGTTAGTTTAGCAGATACATGAGAGCCAGCTAACTGGGGGTTCTGTAAGACAACAGCTACTAAATAGCTCTAATTCACTGTTTTTTTTCCTCTGTTCATCAGGTCTAGCTAGCAGGAGTGTTGTAACATCAAAAACACAAATAATGAATGAAATCACTGTTACATGAGATGGGGGCATCTCAATAGCGGGCAATTTAGAAAAAACTCCAAATAGCAGACAGAGGGAAGAACACACTAGGATTTAACATACATAGCAAAACACTCTACATAACATAAGTTTTTTGCACATTCTGGGTGTACTACTCCTTTAATTGCATTCAGGGCAGGAGAATTGCAGTTTTTGTTGATGTACTGGCCCTCTCTTCAACACCTAAGAAGCTGCCTTGGCCATAAATAATTAAGTACCTGATAACAATGTCACCACCCTCCTCTCTGACTCTGCAGAAGAAAAGAAAGGATTACATGTTGAATTTAACTGTCACAGTCTGTGCTGGGGTGGTGCCCAAATGATAGCCATGACAGGGGCACAAATTCAGTGCTCCCAGATGATCTGGCATTTTTCCTGTAACTCAGGGCAATTTTTCTGGGTTTTCCTGTAGATTACATTGTTTCCTACAGAAGCCTAATTGTTGTATTTTTCCATATAACCAGGAGAAGTGACAATGCAAGTATGTATCCCTGTAGATCTGGGCGCAATGCAAATTTGATTTTCCACACTGCCATTAGTTTACTGCAACTGGGATCTCAGATATCAGGCATATTTTTATTAGGCCCATGACATACAGTACCTTTTAGAAATTCCTATTAAGCACACAAAACGTCACCCACATTAGGGATTCTTCATTACACTGCTCACAATGCCTGTTTCACATGAAGAAGCTGTGACAGGCACAGCTACAGTTTGATTTTAAAACCAGAAATAAGTGTTTGTATTTTTTTTACAATTATTTACTCAGGATAACCTCTGAAATGCAATATTTAATCTAATTTTCAGTGGGTTCTTGCTTTTGCCCAATACAGCTAGCTCAACTGATACACTGAGACACATTATGGCCCCCATATTCAAATGGTTAGCATGGTATTTATTTATTTAATTTTCTTGACCAGGTAGTCCACTGAGACTAAAGACTTGTTCACATGTCAAATTTGAACAGCACTGCACATGAAGTCATTCAGTCTTCAGGTTCTGAAATTGTTGAGCGACCCCTGTTCAAATAGCAGCATTGTGCACTGCTGTTGAAGGTGCACAATTCATGTTCAGTGTTGTCACTGTGTTTCCAGCTGATGGCAGAGGAGAGGGGTGACAGCGGAGGGATGGAACAGTTGACAGCAAAAAAAAAAAAGAAGCTAGGACCGACCAAATAATACACGTGGTAAGGTCACAATGAACTTCCATCTCACGGTTCATGTCTAGGGATGCAGTGAAATTTAATTTCACCAGCAAAATTCTGGCAAAATTGCCAATTTCACTGTGCAAAACATTTTGCGAAATTGGGCCCTTACGAGGAAATTTCACCTGTAAATTTTGCTTTTGCCAGTACTTTTTTGCCTTATGTTAATATCAGGTGAAACTGGGGGGACAAAATGCTTGTCACATGACTTACTCTCTTTAGCAGACTGCTGGTCACATGGGTGATGGTACTTAGGCAGGAAGCCAGACTAAATCTACTTCCTTTAGAGCTTTTGCAGCCTAGTAGGAGACAGGCAGAGTGGGCAGGAGATCTTGTTTTCCTAAAAATATAGTGTTTGTATGTGTTTGTTTGTAATCTCTTCCCCCTCTTTATTTTCAAAAAGGAAATATTTTCTGTTGGGGCTTTTTCTCTAGTGTTATATTTTTTATCTTTTTAGTGTGTGTGTGTGTGTGTGTGTGTGACTCCCTCGCTGTATCATTCTTTTTCATTTATTTTCTTTAGTTTACTATTAAGAAAACTTTTTTTATGATGGAAAAAGGGACTGGGATAGAGTTACCAGATGTCTGGTTTTACCCGGACATGTCCTCTTTCCAAGTGGTGTTATTTGCATCCGGATGGATTTTTTTTTTTAGTGCAGTTTGTCTGGGTTTTGGGCTTGGCAATGGACTTGCTGTTTGTTGCCAAGCAGCCATCTGCAGCTGTATGGCTGCCAGTGGGGAAAACAAAACAAAAGTGAATGCTCCTGTCATGTGCAATCCAACCTTGCTATCGCGCTTGACACAGCATGACCTGTGCGTGGGATTTAGAGAGTGCGGAGTTAAGAAGTGCAGAATGCAGTTGGCAGAAAGGAATTGCCACCTGCTAAAAATAAGAACCTGTCTTGATGCCGAGACTCCTGGAGATGGGATGCAGGAAGACTTCTCTCCCCTCTCCCCAGCAAATACAATCCTGGAGGAGACAGAGGGCAACGTCGGGTAATGTCGTAACTTTTTGTATATATATCACATAGGGGCTGTGTACCATGGCACAGCTGATGGCATGCTTTTCACTATGTTTTTAATTGAGCATTCACTTTATTTTATTACTTACAAGAGGGTTCCCCATAGTAGGAGCATAAGTCCTGACTAAGACTGAATGACGACTGATGCGCCAGGGCCCTTGTTCAGCACTCTCCAACTATGGATGTTTCCTTACCATTTGCACCAGCTGGGATTTCTTGAATTCATTGCATTTTTTGACCATGTTCAGTTTTTGCTTTTGTGCTGGTACTCTGTATGTAAATACTGCTTGCCTGCCTGACCAGATGTTGTTACAGATCTTTGTGTAGATGTTGAAACATAAATGACAACAGTATGTTGGCAGAATGTACCCAAATAATCTGAATACCAGACATGCAAAAAGCATAGACCTTCTGGAGGGAACCAAGTTTATTTTAAGCTACATAGTCTACTGTTAAGGAACACTTGATGAATCCTCTAAATATTGACAGTGAGTTTTTATTTTTAACATATTGTGGTAAAGTGCTACATGAGAGTAATGGAGAATCAAATAGTTTTTAACTTACAGCTGAAACTGAGTCTTAGTTTATACATTTCATCAGTTTCAACTAATACCCATGAGGCTGATGATGGGAATCAAACAGGCAGGAGTTCTTCTGTCTGAACTGGGCACATTTAGACCAAGTTTAAATACTTCCATGCCTCAGTGTGCTCTTACCTCCTGTGGAGGTTTCAAAGGAAGGCTGCCCACTATGAAAATCCTTTTTATGTTGGTTTGCGTGCATGCACAAGCAACATCTTGCGGTAGAAGCACTGTACTAGCACTTTCACAGGTGTGTCAGTGTTGTGGCAAATCCAGGGGAGGCTTAGTCGGTGTGTCCCGCAGCCGCCAACCAGTGAGCATGCTGCCGATGACAGCAGTTTCAGAGAGTGCCACCAACTTGGAAGAAATCTGCCGCTGCAATGAGAGACAGGCTCGTCATTGCAGCAGCAGATCTGACACACCTCCATTACGTGCCATTCCTAGTGAAACATTTAAATAAACATGGTGGCGGCTCCCGCCATCCGCCTCTCACAATCTCTAGAAAGTCAACTTCCGGGGTGCCCAATCCCCCCGTTGGCATGCCCCCTTCCCAGTTCAATTTGTCTGCAGATGGGGGTGCCCAATCCCCCTCGGCATCATGCCCCCCCAACACAGATAAATTGTATTTGCCGATGAGGTGCCAAATCCCCATTGGTTCCAATACCCCCCCAAAAAAAACAGGTGACACACTAGGAGCCCACCACAGTGTGACCAAATGTATTGGTGTTACCTGTAAAAAAAAAAACCTTCCCCCAAAGTTTTTTTTTTCTTTTTCCTTGCAAAACAAGAAAATGGTCCCTCAATGTCCACGGTGCCCCCCAACCCTCACCCACCCTCTATGCACCCCCACTCCTCACACCCCCTCACCCCATACTTACCTCTGGAGGTCGGTGCGGCGATCTTCGGTGGAACGGGAACTGTCAGCACTCTTCAAAGCCGACAGCGAACTGAAGAAATGTATTTATTTCAGTTTGGGATTAATACCTTTGAGCCAAGGGCTCATTTACAAAGGCTCCAAGACAAAACAAAGAACAGAAACAGAGATTAACAGTACAGCAGAATACAAACAGAGACATTTATGTGCTATGATATCATGATTACATGGTTTTATGGCAAATAAATGTAGTGATGTTCTTAACAGTCACTTTCCAATTAGGTTATAAATTATTTATATAAATTAAAGTGATTACTTTGTAAATTATACTTGATCATCAGTTATACTTGAGAAAACGGATCAGAAATTCAGCACAGGACAAGCGACACATTTCAGGTAGCTAGTGCATGAGAGGGGTGGGCCACCAGAAGGTTTTTTTTTTAATTTTATTTTTTGTTGTTTTTGATGCTGAAACAATGTGGCAGCCTGAGGAGGCTTTGTCATTGTGACAGGGGGTCCCTGATGTGGACTAGGGGGAAAGAGGGTCGAGGTGGGTATGAGGCGAGAGTGGGGGGGAGTGTTTAGGTGGTGGATAGGTAGGGTGAGGGAGATAGTTAAGCGGGGTGTGGGGTGGCAGCCAGAGGGGGCATTACTGTGTGGATAGGAGGTTCCATGGTGCAGACTTGGGGGTAGGGAGTGAAAAGAAGGGAGTGGTTCAGGTGGGGGGGTGGCATGGTGAGGGAGATAGGAAGCAGGGGGGTTGGTGTGCAGTAGATGAGGGAGGAACTGGGCATGGTGTGGTGATGGTAGTGAGTGGAGAAGGGGGATAATTAATCAGTGGATCCAGGAGTGGTGAGTGGAAGGAGTTGTTCGGGACAGTTCAAGTGCTAGAGTTATAATAGGCCATATAATATGGTAGTAATAATAAATGCCAGTAAGCTGTATAATGGCAAAAATGGTTTCAACTTAGGAGGATAGCTTTGCCATTTGTTTAACTTTTGGCCCCAAAGTTTCAACATGGGGTTCTTGGGACCTCACCTCATGAAATCAGTCACTGTCATTTCGTTATTCAGTCTCAAAAGATGATTTTACAGTCATTGTGCAGAATCAGCTTTCAGGACTGATTAACAAAATGACAGTGCACTGTTCATGAGATTGACTCCCAAAAGGCCTATGTTGCAAATCTGGCGAAAAAATTCTAAAAAATGACTATGTTGCTAGCATGCATTGCGCATTTTTTATGCATGCTTGTAACTTCGAGAAATTGTTATATTTTCACTTCAGATTTTCAACATTGCCATTTTTTCACACCTCTTTATAAACAGTACAGCTGTCATTTTTCACATCTTGCCCAAAATGTGTTTTCGCACATGTGGCGCACAATGGTGTGGTTGCTGTGGGAAATTAATGTTTGGGACAGATTATGAAAATCACAGTGATACCATTCATAAGCGGAGGTCTCAAAATGCCCATGTTGAAAATTTGGTAAAAAAATTCAAAAAATGACTGCATTATGCACATGTGGCAAATTTTTTATATGTTCTCTCCAGATTTTCAGCATTACCATTTTTTTATACCACCTCATGAACAGTACAGCTGTCATTTTTCCCATCCTACCTGAAATGTGTTTCCACACCTGTGGCTCCCAGTGGTGCAGTTGCTGTGTGAAATCACGTTTCGGGATTGAGTAACAAAATGACATGGCCACTATTCATGAGGTGGGGTCCCCAAAAGCCAATGTTGAAAATCTGGAGTGACAATACCAGCAAACACCCGGGGCGTTAAGGTTTCCAACCATACACCCACCCCATAGAGACTGACAGACGTCGGAGATGTAACTTGGGTTTGTCAACCATAATGTTTGCAAAATTCTACCCCCGCCTCCCTTCCCTACAGCCACTGACAGGCATTGATGTGTCTTGGGTTCCAGCACCATAACATTTACCCATTCTCCTCAGCTTATTTCTTAGTTCATCTCAGCTTATTTCTTTATGGAATGTGGTGAGCATAAGGGCCGAAGACCCCAGTGCACACCCCAACACCTGTTGCTCTCTGCAGGGTGGGTTGAGGTGACATAGCATCAGCGTTATGGCTGATCCAAAGCCACACTCCCAACGCCTTTAGGTCTCTGTGTGGGGGGGGTTGTGTTACTTCAATACTTCACTGCTATTCCTATTTTGAAGCTGCAGCAGAATGCAGTGATGGCAGACCAGGAGGAAGGCATTCAGTGACCTTGGGGTGCCGCAGTAGTTGGAGCTGGAGTCCAGGAGGAGTTATATACTCCCCAACTGTCAGCAGTGACTCCAACATGCTGCATCTGATTCTGCAGTGGCATCCTCACAGCCTGCAGCAGCTCCCCCAGCAGGTCAGGTTGTCAGGATGGAAGACCTGGAGACCATGTGCCAAGATGTCAGGGCAGTGTGCATGGAGGTGCAAGGGCTCTGGCAGCAGTTGGAAGAGTTCAGCCAGGTCATGGGGACCTTGATAAAATAAAGGAGGACCAAAAGAAGGTCTTGGACCTCTTGGCGGAGCTGTGTTGTGGGGGTGGTGGTGGTGGTGGTGGTGACGGCAGCAGCTGTGGCACTGGTGGAAGTGAGTAGTGCACCTAATTTTTTTTCTTTTGTTTGATTTTTCCAAGTCTCAGTCTTCTTCCTCTGCACCCCCCTTAAAATAAGAAAAACACACACACAAAAAAATGTTCTGTCCTCTTTCTCTTCTATACCCTTATTGTTCTTGTCCGGTGGTTTTCTATCTAATTTGTTATATTTTATGTTTTCTTTTTATGCTCCCTCCCTTTCCCCTCTGTCTCATATGAATACCCTAATCCTGACTGAGTCTGACTCTGCATGTCCCCCGGCCCCAACTTGTAGTACTGTGCCCGTAGACTGTGTACCTTTCTGTTTGTTTTATGTTGCTTCTTGTTTGTATGTTTCCTCATATCCACAAATGTCAAGTATAGTGATTTGTTCCTATGAACAAACATTTTTTTCCCAGAGCTACTGTATGTGATGTTGTTCTCTGTTGTGTGTGGTAAGGGCTGGTGGATGTTGCTTTGGCTGTGTGCAGCATCAGTTTGAATACGTACACAACAGTCATATAAACAGCTACATAAGTACGTAACTTACATAAGTATAGGAAATATGGTACATAAAGTCGAGACAGAAATATGGTCTGAGTCATGATGGGATGTGATGCCCCACACACCACCCAGACATTAAATTGCTGGTTTGGGCCCTGTTTACCAATGATTTCAGCCTGAATCTCGGTGCTGCTGGTGCCAAACAGGGCCCACAAGTCCAGAAATATTTCCCCAAAATTTTTTACAGTAAAGTCAGACAGAAATCAGGTCTCAGCCATGTTGTTATATGGTGGCCAAGCCACCACTCGAACCAAAACATGGTCTTTGGTCCACAGTTTACATTGATTTCATGCTGAATCTTGTTTCTGCGAGAGCAGGACAGGCTGTATATGTCCAGAAATGTTACAGGGAAAATGGTATATCAAACTGAGACTGAAATCCGGTGTCAGTCCTTGCTTATGTTACATGCTGAGCCACCTCCTCAGGGACCTGAAAATGGGTGACATGCAGAGAAAATGAATTCCTCCTCCAAAATGCTGCTGCTACTTGCAGTTGTTTCCTCCTGCTGTTGCTTTTTCAATTGATTGAGACAGAAATGTAAAATTAACATTTCCCTATGCTGCTGTCCTGATTGGCTGTGTTGAGTGACTCTGTGGTTGTAACTTGTCTGTTGGTGGGGAATGACTGGCATTTTGGGGCACTGTAGCTTGCTGCCTGCTGCTGTCTCTGACTACTACTTGCCAAGTTGCCACAAGAAGTACGGTTTTGGATAGCTGATGGATTATCTTCACAGAGTCCATACTGCTACTACTGAACACATAAGTATCCATCTTTATTTTT
Organism: Neoceratodus forsteri; assembly: GCA_016271365.2. Classification (NCBI taxonomy): domain Eukaryota; kingdom Metazoa; phylum Chordata; order Ceratodontiformes; family Ceratodontidae; genus Neoceratodus; species Neoceratodus forsteri. The sequence continues at coordinate 114,530,436 of CM028134.1, forward strand.
TTCCTGTGCAAGACAAAGGCGTTGGTGGGTTGGTATTGTGGCGTCTTTAGTTCTCATATGTTTGTACTGCTTTTATATTATTTATCAGTGTGCTGTGAATGACATCATCATGCTAGGTCAGGATCAGGATCTAGGGATGTTGGAATGCACCACATTTCCCAACACAGATGGTGAGTATTGAAATTTTCATTACAAGTGTGGTATGTCTGTTACTGCCATCTGGTTGTCTGAGTTTGATAGTAATTGTGTTCTTTTTTGCTTTTGCCAATGTAGTATATGGTAACTTACCCTAGTAACAGTGTAGAATGGTTTAGTCCACATCCCCCTGCAGTTTTGGGCTAATGATATGTCTGGGGTGGAAACTGGGTTTTAGAAACTTCACGAGCAGATTGTAGTAATGGTTCTGCTGAGGCCTGCTGATCTATCTAATGTATGTTTGTTGAATAAACCTCAGAGCTGTTAGAAGTTACTTATGGTGTCCAGTCATTCCTAAAACCAGCAATCCTGTAAGAAGCAACTAAAGTGAAATATTACATGGTGTCAGAAGTGAACTTGCAGTGCTGCAGTTGCAGAAAGAAAGAAAAGTTTGTGCTGTCAAGAAACGAAACAAAAAGACAGTATTTGTGATTACCTAAAGCTTACTAAAAGACTGTATAACAAAGTATTTTTGGCAGTATGGAGCAATTTAAGCCACCTCCACCACTATTGTTGACTGGAAATCTTGCAGAAAACTGGAGAAGGTGGACACAGAGATTAAGTCTGTACTTCACAGCCAGGGGATTAGATGATAAGTCAGAGGAAATGAAAATTGCAGTCCTGCTATACATGATTGGGGATGAGGCCCTCGAGGTGTACAATACCCTCAATATAACGTATGCTGACCCGCAAGCTAAAAAAGCAGCTGGGGTTATGGAAGCATTTAAGAATTATTGTTCAAGGCAGGATGGTAATACAGGCCAAAAACCAGACCGCCAGGTACCAACACGTGAGATACGTGCACAAAAATCAAACAGGTGTGGGAGGTGTGGCAAGGGACATGCACCGGAGGCTTGTCCAGCTTATGGACAAGAATGTTGTAAATGTGGTGGCCTCAACCATTATGCAAAAATGTGCAGGTCCAAAAAGTCCAACAAACCTCATGATAAAATGACCAAAGGGGTAGAAGCACTAGTTGTGGGTGCTGTAAAAATAAAACAAGAAATGGTGCAGGCACAAGTACCAGATGAAGGGTGGTACATTACCTTGAAGATAATGGGACAGCCAGTTAAGTTAAAGTTGGACACTGGGGCTGAAGCCAATATACTGACTAAAGAAGTGATTGTGCAGTTTCCATGTAAGGTACAAATCAAGCCGACCAGTACTATCCTAATAGCATATGGAGGAGCACAAATTAGTCCTGAAGGGGAAGTGACACTAAAGTGTAAGACACAAGACAGAGAGGCCAATCTGCAGTTTTATGTCACTAATACATCAGGAGCTTCTCTACTGGGTTAACAGGCATGTGTTATCCTGGATCTGATTCTCAAAGTAAAGGTGCTTAAAACCAAGCCACCAAGCACAAAAGAGGAACTTCTTGTACAATATAAAACAGTGTTTGAAGGCCTAGGAGAATTCCCAGGAGTTTACCACATATATACCGACCTAAATGTTACTCCTGTGATACATGGGTGCAGGAAAGTCCCATATGCAATTATGAACAGACTAAAACAGACACTGGAACAGCTGGAGCAAATTGGGGTGATTAGCAAGGTAAGAAAACCTACAACATGGGTAAATAGCCTTGTAATTACTGAAAAGAAAAATGGTGAGATCAGGGTGTGTTTGGACCTAGAGACTTAAATAAAGCTATCAGAAGACATCACTTCTCCATCCCGCATTGGAGGATATTCAAAGTAAGCTTGCAGGTAAAAGTTTTACAATTCTAGATGAAAAGATGGGTACTGGCAGATCAAATTAGATGACGAATCTGCAGACCTATGTACATTCAACAGTCCATGGGGAAGATACAAATTTCACAGACTTCCTTTTGGTGTATGGTCTGCGAGTGAAGTATTCCAGCAGAGAAATGCTGAACACTTTGGAGACATACCAGGTGTTTTTATAATAGCTGATGACATGCTTACAGCCACAGCTACCAAGGAAGAGCATGACAATATTTTGAGAAAAGTGATGGACAGAGCAGTGGAACTCAATGTAAAGTTCAATAGTGACAAACTACAGTATTTGGTGAGTGAGGTGAAATACATGGGGCACATCATAACGCAAAATGGGCTACAGCCTGATGAAACCAAAGTAGAAGCAATAGCTGAGATGCCCCTCCTGAAGATAAAAAAGCACTACAGAGGCTGTTAGGAATGACTCAATACTTGGCACAGTACATTCCAAATGAAGCAACCCTCACTGCACCACTAAGGCAGCTACTCAAAAAAGATGTCATGTGGCAGTGGCAGCCATCACAGGAAGAAGCCTTACACAAGCTGAAAGAGACTATTTCTTGTGCACCAGTATTAAAATTCTTTGATCCAAAAGAGGACATTGAAATCCAAGCAGATGCATCTAAGGACGGACTAGGTGCTTGTCTACTACAAAGACACAGACCAGTAGTTTATGCATCTAGGTCATTGTCCAGTGCTGAAAGAAACTATGCACAGATAGAAAAAGGGTTGCTAGCGATTGTGTTCTCACTACAGAAATTTCATCAGTATGTTTATGGAAGGTCAGTGAAAATACAATCAGATCATAAGCCACTACAGTCCATACTGAACAAACCAATTGGAAAGGCTCCAGCAAGACTGCAGCGGATGCTGTTACAGATACAGAAATATGACATAGAGGTAATATATACTCTAGGAAAAGATATTCTGATTGCAGACACTCTGTCCAGGGCAGTACCAAGAAAACCAGCAGAGGAAGACATTGATCTAAGTAGTGAAAAGGTCATATACTCAAGCCAAGCAACAGTGACACTGCCTGACAGCATGTTAGAGGGACTAAAACAGGCCACACAGAGGGACAGTGAGTTACAGATGCTTAAAGAAATGCACCTCAAAGGATGGCCTAACAGGAAAAAACAAGACAGCATCAAACTTCAGCACTATTGGCCCATGAGACACAATATATACATAGAAAATGATCTCATAATAGTGGGTAAAAGAATCATCATACCCAAAGAGCTGAGAACAGATGTGCTGCAAAGACTTCATGCAGCACATCAAGGAATACTAACGGTCAAGGCACAAGCCAGAGCTGTGATGATACTGGCCAGGCATGAATCGAGAAGTAGAAATGATGGTTGAAGCATGTGGACCTTGCCAGGAACTCTTACCCAGCAACCATAAAGAGCCAGTGTGTCCACATGAAATACCTGACATGCCATGGTTAAAGCTTGGAGCAGACATATTTGACTTTAGGAGACACTCCTACTTAATAGTAGTGGACTATTTTTCAAAATACCCTGAGGTTCTCAGAATGCCTGACAAGACAGCAGCTACAGTTATTGCAAAATTGAAAGCTGTATTTGCAAGACATGGAATTCCAAAAGAACTGGTAGCAGATCATGTAAAATTTGCAAGTTATGAAATGAAGCAATTTGCAAAGTTGTGGGAATTCACAATAACTCATTCCAGCCCAGGATACCCACAATCTAACGATTTAACTGAAAGAATGATCCAGACAGTAAAAATAATCTTTCTGAAGTCTATGCAAAGTCCAACCGATCCACATCTCGCATTGCTCACTCTTAGAAATACACCAGTCACAGGACTGAACTGTACACCTTCTCAATTGTTAATGGGCAGAATGTTGAGGACAACATTACCTGCAAGTGCAAGGGCTCTACGACCTGAAATACAAAAGAATGCACATAAATGTCTGAAAAGACTACAGAAAAGACATAAACAGTATTCTGACAGAAATGCAGCTCACTTACTCCATTCAGAGAGAGGAAAGAGAATGCATAGAGACTTCTAGTGGGTGGCAACCTGCTACAGTAGAAAGAATCCGTGATGAGCCAAGATCCTATAGTGTGATTACACCTGCAGGACAGCGATGCCGCAGGAACAGGAGACACCTGAGGAGAGACCAAACAGTTGCTTTGGAGGCTGAAGAGCAACAGGCAGATGAGGCAACTGAATCTGTATTGTCACAAACAGTGGAATCCAGGGACAACAGCCAGGAACAGGACACTTGTCAAGAGTATGAGCAACCTGAGATGGAACCTGTTGTTTTCAATGACACTTTGTCAGAAAATCCTGAGGCTGTACCCAGTGTGTAGTCTACTCGAATGACCAGAAGAGGGCGTCTGCTTAAAGTTCCTGAGAGGTTCAGATATTTTGTTATGACTTAAGTCAGTGGTAAAGATTTATTTCAACAGAGCTCAGTACCAGTGACTTCAGACCCTAACTCATCACAAAGTAAGACTTAACCATTATGTTTATAGTGCTTGGTAATTATTTGTCATTGATATGCAAACCAAAATCAAGGTAATTGCTTTCTTTTACTAGAAGGGGAGATGTAATATATGGTAACTTACCCTAGTAACAGTGTAGAATGGTTTAGTCCACATCCCCCTACAGTTTTGGGCTAATGGTATGTCTGGGGTGGAAACTGGGTTTTAGAAACTGCACCAGCAGATTGTAGTAGTGGTTCTTCTGAGGCCTGCTGATCTATCTAATGTATGTTTGTTGAATAAACCTCAGAGCTGTTAGAAGTTACTTATGGTGTCCAGTCATTCCTAAAACCAGCAATCCTGTAAGAAGCAACTAAAGTGAAATATTATAGTCAACATCAGGAATTCCAATGAAGTTAACTCTTGCTCCTGCTGCCACTGCTCAACCAGATCTGAGGGATTTATTTAGTTATGTAATGGTTCCACTTTCACAGTCCCTGAGGGAAGTATTTCTTAATTTTTATGGTCTTCGGGGGGGCTGGAACTTTTTATAATCCTCAAAATGTGTTCTTTTTATCTTATTTCCAGGTACGCAGTACTGTTAGGGGAAGGGGAATGCCCGCTAGTGTGCTTCATCATGATCTGGAATCTTGTGACCCATCTAGCATGTTCCTCCTGGGGACAATTTCCGTGGTTTAATGACAGCATGGGGTATGGCAAATATACATTTTTTTTTCTCTACTTGTTCTAATTTGCTTGCTAAAACCAGGTATGCAGATTGACGAGTATTCATCATTTTTTCTTATCTTTGGTCTTGCTTACGTCATTTTCCTCTGCCGAAGTTTCATCCTATCTCTGTGTGATGACTACATCCATCCAGGCCCTGCAGGAGCTGTGTTACATGGAACACAGGGGTGTTGTTTGAACTGCGATGTTGGCCACTGGTATCCATACCATTACTGAGTAAACACCATCCACATCCAGGAAAGAACTATACTGTACGGGGAAATGGATGGTTGAGATAGTGTAAGTAAATAATTAGGTGGAGGGGGCTAATGTCTGGTCTAATCATTTGAGGTGGCATAGCTGTAGTAATCATTAAAATTTGGAATCCAAACTAAGGACAGCAAGCTCCCCCCCCCCCCTCGGAACCATCACAGATTTTGTAAAAGAACGTTAACCTGGTAGTATAGCATAAGTAACCTTTTTGGGGTAATTGGATGTTGTAAGTTGTTAAGCCTTTTCATGATTACTTTTGTAATTAATGACTAGCATCATTAAAGATGGCCACCATTCACCATTTCTCAAAATTTGTTCAATCTGTGTTTTTAACGGTTGAATGAGCGGGTTACATTCATACGCTGCTTGTACTACGAGTCAGGGTTCTTCAGCATGTCACCAATAGTAAGTGGCAGAAAATATTTTTTTGGGTCACATGGAGTGCATGAGTGTGTCAGGTGGTGTTGGGGGGCGGTGTGGAATGTGCCAGCATGGGCACTTTTAAGGACATTAAGACAGCATATCTTGCTGTAAGATAGGGTTGATAGTCAACATGAAAATAAAATATGTATCTTGATATTTTTGGCAACAAAATGTTATAATTGACTTGTAATCATGCCCACGGCACCACTCGGATAACTTGCGCTCCCTCCAGGAGCTGAAAACATCTCCAGACAACGCCAAGGCACTGAGGCCTTACCCCCCCCAAAGCTCACTGCCGACCGCAGCAGTACTCAGATAACTTGCGCTCCCTCCAGGAGCTGAAAACGTCTCCAGACAACTTCAAGGCACTGAGGCCTTACCCCCTCTCAAAGCTCACTGCCAACCACGGCAGCACTCTGATAACTCGCGCTCCCTCCAGGAGCTGAAAACATCTCCAGACAACTCCAAGGCACTGAGGCCTTACCCCCCAAAGCTCACTGCCGACCGCGGCAGCACTCGGCTAACTCGCGCTCCCACCAGGAGCTGAAAACGTCTCCAGACCACTCCAAGGCACTGAGGTAAAGGCTACCTCTGCTCACCTGCTCAATTACTGCTGTGGGGTGCTACCTGAGGGTAGCTTTAACACTCTTTTCTGTCCCCACAGGTGTATAGATTGTTTTTGTCTCTGCTCTTACCTGTATTTCTCTACCTTGTACTAGCGGAACACCCAGGGTTCCTTAATGGCTTGTTTTTATGCTGTATTCTGGATGCCCTCAGTTACTCTGGCTTTGCCGATGGGCCTATCTCCTGGTGCACCAGCTATCTGTCAGCCCGCTCACAGCATGTAAAAATTGGCGGGGCTCACTCTGACATCCGTCCCATCTTCTCTAGCATTCCCCAGGGCTCCATTCTTGGACCACTACTCTTCTCCCTTTACCTTAACTCCCTTCCAGGTTCCTGTAGTGGTAATATATTACTGTATGTGGATGACGCCATCATCTTTGCCACTGATCGTAACCCTATCGCTCTCCAAGACTTGCTGCAAAGATCCTTTAATGAAGCCGAAGGATGGTTCCAGGAACGTAGGCTGGTGATAAATCTCAAAAAAACTAAAACCATGATCTTTGCTCACCCACGAAACAAGTCCTGCAACTTTAAGCTCCACATACATTCAAGCTCCAAGCTCACGCTTGAGCAAGTCTGCTCCTATAAATACCTTGGGATCTATTTTGACCCCTCTCTCTCCTTCCATGGCCACATATCAGCCCTTGCCATAGCTGCAAATATCCTACTAGGCATCTTACACCAGCACAAAAATTGTCTTCCCCGAGGCCCTTTGACTCACAGTCATCTCATCCATCCTGTCACTGGTGGACTATGGGCTGCCTGTGTCAGGCGCTGCTGATCAGACTGCTCTCAACAAAATTAGCATTATACTAAACAAAACCTGTAGGCTAATCACTGGAGCCCTCAGGTTAATGCACACTTGTCTTCAGCTGTCACGAAAGCCAATGCTTGACCTGGATGAGCATGTAAATATCAGACCTGTATCATAATTAAAAAAAAAAACCCTTCTTGGGCTATCCCCTCCGGGTCTGATGGCCACCACCCAACGTGCAAACTCTCAGTGCATACCCGTGCTCTGGCAAAACCACCTATCCATTCCTAGAGGCTAGGACGCGCTTGCAGTCAAAGAGCCTACTGCTACGGAGCCCCATCCTGGTTCAACATATTGCCCCCATCCATCTCTGATGCCCCTTCTATATCCTGCTTCAAAACCTCCCTACGAAATCACCTAATTAGTACTCGTAGCTGTAATTGCTACTAGCTTTAGCCTGGCACTAACATTCTGACAAAGCCACATGTAAGCTGCTTATGACTACTGAAGTTAAAGTGCCTCACAATATTATTGTTTGCCTCCCCCATTGTATCAACTTGTTGTACTACCCATTGTTTGTAATCGTTATTGTTACATGCTGTTGTACTGTGATCTGCCTTTATGTGACAAGATACCTTTGTAAATGAGCCTCAGGCTCAAGCGTTTTCAAACTGCTGTTCAAATAAATAAATAAAAATAAATGCTGTGTTAGGGCACTTTTGTTTGTACCTGTACTTGCTAGCCATAGTTTTACCACATAGCTGAATTGTTCAGGCTTACCCTGCTCACCAGGGTCGCCATGCTGGGTTGATGCGCATGCGCAGTTGGTGCTGAGTCGGGACATAGCCACGCATGTGCAGTACTGTGTCTGATAAGTGTATTAATCCTCCCGCTGCATACTAATTTGGTCCTTTGTCTCTGCTCCTTTTTAGGCCTTACCCCCCCCCCCCCAAAAGCTCTCTGCCGACCGCGGAAGCACTCGGATAACTCGCGCTCCCTCCGGGAGCTGAAAATGTCTCCAGACAACTCCAAGGCACTGCGGTAAAGGCTACCTCTGCTCACCTACTGCTGTGGGGTGCTAGCCTGACGACGCTTCACGTTGTCTGCTCAGCCCACCCAAGCCACCCACCCAGGGCCGGCTTTCAATTTATTGGTGCACTCCTATGACATCACTTCCTGGTTGCCGAAATTCTAAGTCCCCACTTTCCCATTTGCAGGTTATACCTGCTAGCCACTAGAGGCCACTGGATATATTTTGTTTCTTCTTTTTTTCTGCCATTATACATCCTGCCCATTTAGCCCTTCACTCTATCCCTGTGTCCGCTTTACCCACAAATCCCACTCTCTCCTTTCCTATCCTACTACCCTATTTCCTTCTGCTCCTTCCACTCTATCTCTACAATCCTGCACCCACTGTCTTCCCTCCCTACCCTGTAGCCTCTGGGCACTTGTGTCCCCTTTACTGCACGCTTGTCTATAGCTACTTCTGACCACTAGGAGTTGCTATTTAACACCCCAGTTTCAGACCCTCACCCTGCCTGTGGTCTGCACCTGGAGCATGGTTTACAGCCCCAACCTGGGCCCTCTCCTCTTATTCCCAGGTGAGTTTTGAACCTGGCACCTTGTACTCCAGAGGTGGGGTCACTACCACTGAACCAAAGTGGCACTCTCGGTTACTGGTAGACCTTTTACTAACTTCTTTCCTTCTCATACTACCTGGCTGCAGGCCCCCCCCTTAGTAAATGCCTGCCCAACTCCTATTGACTTGCCTCTCTCTCCTCCTTCTCTTGTGGCCACCATCCGACCTTGGTGTCACTATGGCACCGCAGTTTCACCAACCTGATGTCCCTATTTGCACTCATGCTCTACTCTCCACCAGGGCTCCTGAGTTGCCACCTTCCTCCTCTACACTGTCTATGTACTCTAGTTTGCCTCATCCTCCCCCTAGCCCCCCCATCCAGCTTCCTCCCCCTGTTCTCTCTGGTGACTTATCATTTTAGCCTTCCCAGCCTGCCCTCCTACCCCTGTGTTCTTAAGCTACCCTGCTCCTCCTATCTTGCCAGATGCAAACTTAATTTCCACTACCCCCTGGCCAGGGCTATACTTCTCTTCCTACTTTTGTCAGGAAATATACACCCCAACCCAGGCCCAGCCCTCAATAGGTTGTCGTCTGAATCTCCTGGGCTTCATGTTGCATCTATGAATATCTGTAGCCTCCTGAAAAAATGTGACTCTTTCCAATGCTAGGTCACAGTCCATAAACCCGACATTATTGATCTAGTGGAGACCTGGCTGTAAGTTTCTACCCCTGACTCCCTTGTCTCACTCCCTGGTTACTCCCTTTATAGAGAGAGGACCGTATTGGCAGACGGGGTGGGGGCTGTGCTATCTATATCAAAGATTCTCTTATAGGACTAGCCCTTCCAACCCCTGTTCTTGGTTTCAGTGCACATGCCCTAACCCTAAAACTGATCCCTGATCCATCTAGGGGCCCCCTCTACCTAACCACCACCTACATACCTCCAAAAAAATCAGGCACTGGCTCAGGTCCTGCTAATTGAGTACCTTACCTCTCTACCCCATTCCTCTGATCAAATCCTTGTGGGCGATCTAAATATTAATTGGCTTAGCCCCTCATCTGCAGATACCTGTGACTCATTTGCATCAATTGATTTAACTCGACTCGTTGCCCAACCAACGAGAGTGAATCCAAGAATGGGCTCAAGCACTCTTCTTGATGTGGTCCTTACCAATCATCCTAACCTAATCGGTAATATCCAAATCCTTCCTGACAGACTCAGTGATCACTCCCCTATACTTTTCCGCTGGTCAACCTTCTTACCCAAGTCCACCCTACATCAGCGGCTAAGACCAGGTGGACTGAAAGGCCTTAAGCAAATCCTAGCCCAAATTGACTGGTCTCCCATTCAGTACACCTCCGATATTGACACAGCCCTAACCTTCTTCACCCAAACGCTTAACAAAACCTGTGACATTTTTGCGCCTCTAACTGTATGCCGTTCCAAAGTTTGGCATGCCCCCTGGGTTACTCCTTCCCTGGTTCAACTTCTTAAGTACAGGGATAACCTTTGGCACCTTGCCATGGAAACTGGCTGCCCTCTGACAGGCAGGCTTGTCAGCTGCCCGAAAAATGTACCTGGGCCATCCGCAAGGCTAAGGCTGAGCACTATAAGGCCTCACTCACCTCATCCTGGGGGAATGCAATAACTTTTTGGGACAATATAAAACAACTGAATGGGGGCACATGTCCTCCCCCACCCTCCCAACTCAACATTGATGGCACCATCTCCACAGACCCAGCCCACATTGCCAACTACCTCAATAAATCCTTCACTGACCTTAGCCCTGTCCTCCCGAGCAACTTTTTTGATTCCCTCCCCTCCCTACCTGGCCCTATCCTCACACGCCCTTGGTTCCACTTATACCAGGTTAGTGCCCATGAAGTCAGACTGTACCTTATCAAGGCCTTAAAAAGCAATACTACTGGTAGTGACTCCCTGGACCCCAGTCTCCTTCATCAGGTTCTGGATCAGGTAATTGCCCCAATCACCAGCCTCTTCAATAAATCTCTCTGTTTGGGGCAGTTTCCCTCAGCCTGCAAAATTGCCACAGTCACACCCATTCACAAGGGTGGTGATAGGTCCCTACCTGGTAATTATCGGCCAATCTCTATCCTCTCACCTCTCTCAAAAGTCTTAGAAAAAATAGTGTCTACCCAAATCTCAGTGTATTTAACTAAATACAGCATCCTCTGCCCGGAACAGCATGGCTTCCGTGCTGGTCACAGTACTAATACCGCCCTCCTTGAGTTTTCTAACTTTCTTCACTCCTCTCTGGACTCTGGCTCTCTGGCTGGTTGTAACAAGGGATAAAGAGAAGTGTGTCCCCATATTGCAGCCTAACCTCATTTTGGTCTGAAATATTAAGTGTCTGTGTAACAAATGTTGGCCTATATAATTGGATCATATAAAGCTTGTGAAGCCATAAGACAAACTAAGCCACAAGTTGCAATATTAAAGTGTCTTTTGACATTTGTGCTGACCATGTAAGTAATAGCAAACATTTGGCCTATGTGACTGCAAAGCAGGAACACAGGGTAGTGTCCAAATTACCCTTTTGACTATCTCTAGTGTTTGTCCTTATGTGGACAGGCCAAAATGCTTGTATGCACATTCTTAAGTCCAAACTTATCTCTTCCTGCTGGACTTTGGTAACTGGTAGTGACAGCTGTTGCTAGCCATATATGATAATAGAATGTACACTATCTATACTTGTGCTGACCAAGGATGAGCTCACACATATACCAAAGAAAAAGTATTACCTTACAAGTTGATGTTTGTGCTGGTTTTAAAGCAATCATAGAAAACCATAGGAAATGATGATGCTGTCTTCCACTATATAAGCAAGCCAGCACACACTGTTATTTTGAAGAATGTACCACTTGTAATCTCTCGCTGTGATTATTGTTATAATCATTAAATTCTTCCGCCATCAGTCTAATCTCCGTTCGTCTCCTAAGTATCTGTAATTGATAATTTACTAACTGTAATTTTTTCACAATGCTACACTGGTGCAGTGTTCGTTGACTTATCTAAAGCCTTCGATACTGTTTTTCAACCCCTCCTGCTGGATGCCCTCAGCCACACAGGCTTTTCCACTGGGCCAGTCTCCTGGTGCTCCAGCTACCTGTCTGCCCACTCCCAGTGTGTTAAACTCAATGGTACACTCTCCAGCTCCTGCCCTATCCACTCTGGTGTACCTCAGGGCTCCATTCTTGGGCCCCTGCTCTTTTCTCTATATCTCAATTCCTTACCGGGTGCATGTGAAGGTAAACTCTTACTTTATGCAGATGATGCCTTTAATCTTTGCCTCCGACCGTAACCCTATCACCCTCCAGGACTCCTTGCAATCTTCTTATAATGCTGCTGAAGCCTGGTTTAAAGAGCACAGACTTGTAATAAATCTTAAAAAAAACTAAAACCATGCTCTTTGCCCACCCCCAAAACAAAGCTAGTAAATTCCCACTTCAGGTCCTCCCCAGTTCCAAGTTACCACTCGAGCAAGTCTACTCGTTCAAGTACCTCGGGATATCCTTCCACCCTGCCTTCACATTCCATGCCCATATTTCTGTCCTAGCCTCAGCTTCCAATATGCGGCTGGGTATGCTCTACCGCCACAAAAACTGTCTCCCCCCTGATGCCCTTCGACTAGCGGTCACGTCCTCCATACTATCCTTAGTAGATTATGGTTTGCCAGTTTATGGGGTTGCTGACCATACTTCCCTAAACAAAATCCGCCTCACTTTAAATAAAGCTTGTAGGTTAATCACCGGGGCTCCCAGACTAACACATACATGCCATTTATATGCCCAAGCTAATTTACTCAACCTAGATGAACGTCTCAGATACCAAACCTGCCTTCTAACTAAAAAAACTCTCCTTGGTATGTCCCCACCTGGGTTGACTGCCTCTATCCTCCTAGCAAACCCACTATTACTAACTTGAACCTCCAGCAAAGCCACACTGTCAGTACCGAGGGCAAGAACCCCACGAGGTCAAAGGGCCTTCAGTTATAGAGCCCCATTCTGGTATAACACCCTCCCCACCAGTATTGCTAACGCTCCCACAATCTCTCATTTTAAAACCTCTCTCCGAAACCACCTACTCACCTCGTGCAGCTGTGGCTGTTTAAGTTTACTCCTGCTCAATTGCTCTGACAAAACTCCCTGAGTGGCTACACCCTACCTATTCCTAGCATTATCTATGGTCTTCTCCTCTCTGTATGTCCCTACAATGCATATTACTGTATAGTCCACCATTGTTTGCCTGATGTACAAATTATTCTGAACCTACTTATGCTCTGTTTGACCCTGTATCCATGAAAATTGTAACCATTCTATGTTCACATCTCTCCAGATTTTGTACTCTGCTTTATTGGTATAAGCTTGTCTGTACTGTTTGTCCTCTCTGTGATGAGGTACCTTTGTAAATGAGCCTCTGGCTCAAAGGTTGTAAACTGATGTTCAATAAATAAATAAATACAATTTAATTGCTGCTGCTTTATATAGTCTGGGGGACTGGTGTGGCCCAAACAATGGGTTACAGGCAGGGGTGATCAAATGAAAGTGATTCACACTGCAGCAGAAAACACATTACCATAACCAATCCAATGGTACATAGCAAAAAATAAGTTATAACACTATACTGAGTTGAAAGTGGTTGGGGGTGGCCTTCGAGTAAACTCAGTCTTTTTCCACTTCCACATCATCCAAGAAGCACCCCTCACACTCTTCAAGACTGGAGTTCTCACCAGGTGGGAATTCTCTCACCACTGCTGCTTCATCCACCTCACTGCTGGTGGAAGCCTTAGCAGAAGAGCTGACATCTTCATTGTCGTCATTATCACCTCGACACAGTTCATGTGGCAACACCACTGACATCGCTGTGTTGTGTGGAATGTGCCTTTCATTCATTTTGATGAATGTTAGTATGAGTATGGACACGTTCTTGGGTGACAAATTGGTCCTACAGTCACTCCCAATGGCCTCAGCCGCACTAAACACTCGTTCCACACTGACACTGGATGGTGGGCAGCTCAGGTATCTCACAGCAACCGATGTTAGTGCTGGTCAGCCAGTCACTTTGCTGCTCCAGTACAGCAGTGGCTCGTCAGTAATGGCAAGGCATTTTGGATCCCCCATGTAGGCCTCCACCATTCGTTCTGCTGCCCTGTGTCCAGTTGCCTCATCTGTCTCCTCCTCCTCCTTTTCCTCTATGTCTTCCACTCCCACCTGAAAGAGAACATTCCAGATGGGATTGCTTGCTGTTTTCTGCTATGCCTTGCCTATTTTCTCTGACTGGGTTGCCTGTGAGCTGGTGGTGTTGGTAGCAATACCTGCTTTCCCCGCAGTGCATGCCTTTTTCATGTGTGCAGCATATACCATCCTAATGCAGTTCCCTGTCAACTTTTGTAGTTGCTGACGACCTCCTTTAATTATAGAAGGCAGACCACATTTGTAGTGTGGAACCAGCATGGTGGCGATTGCAAAGTCAGCCAACTGTAAAATGCCAAAAACATGGGTATTTGTGTCTGGCACATGGAGCATGTGATTCATTAGATCACAACAGCCATGATCTCCACTTGCCTCCATCCGGTGTCACACATTCACTAGTGTCTGCCTCAGTACATGTATGAGGGGTATGGACTGACTTATACAAGCAGTGTCCCTACTCACTGCCCATGTAGCATACTTGAATGAACAGAGAATGTGCAATAGCCCATCCATTTGGCGCCACTGCTCTGTAGTTAGAGTGATGGACACTCCAGCACCATCATGGGTGGTGTGCAGCAGCAGCAGGTATTCTGACACAGCCTTATACTGTTCATACAGCCGGTCAAGCATGTACAGTGCGGAGTTCCACCTGGTGACAACATCAAGCTTCATCTGGTGCTAAGGCAGATGGTTACTGCGCTGTAGCTCACATAGATGGTCACAGGTCTTTGTAGAATGGACGAAGTGGACAGAGATGCGACGAGTGACAGCAAGTGTTTCTTTAATGTACGCATGGCTGAGAAACTGCTGAACAACAAGATTAAGACAGTGTGCGAGGCAAGGCACCCTGGAGAAACCACCATCACTAATGTACTTCACTACACTGGAGCCATTATCACTTGTGATGAATCCTGCTATGAGTGACTATGTGTGTAGCTACCCATCACTCTCCAACAGCAGAATATTAAGCATTTTCTCAGCTGTGTGAGAACCAGTAACAATTGTCATACTCAGGGTCACATGCTGCCAAATACCATTGCTACCACCACAATTTTGCTTTATGCAGGTCTTGCCAGGCCCAAAATCAAGTACCACCCCAGGTAACTGTGCCCAGTGTGCTGTTATGCATAGATACGAGTTTGCTGCTGTTTGTCCACTGGTCCACATATCCATGCTAAGATGGATATATTGTGAAGCACTATGCTTCAGTTCATGTCTAATGGAATTAGCCACTCTACTGTTTAGCTCTGGCATGGCACACTTAATAAAATAGGTTTGCGATGGAACCTGCCATTTGGGACAGGCACGGGCCATCAACCTGCCGAAACCAGCATTCTCCACAAATGAGAATGGCAACAGATCGATGGCCAGCATTTCAGCAATGGCAGCATTTAACTCGTGCAGCAGCATGATTTGTGGGTTACTTTGTCTGCCACTCAAGGATGGTCTTCAGAGTGAGCTGCAGCTTTGGGGCTGATTGACCAGATCACCGTACTTGTGGCAGCAATAATGTTCTTTTAGGGGTAACACTTGACTCTCGGGGCTGTGTAGACCACATGAAACCAGTTATTTTGGTTGCTTGTGGGTGTGGTGGTGTACTTTTCTGACTCAAGGGACTGGGAGTGGCACCTCCACTGCTATGCCCACTACTAGAGAGAGCAAAGGATAGCTCACCCTCTTCATCCACCACCGACCCACTCTGCCTCCCCTGCTCTTCTTGCTCTACTACATTTAACTTGTTGAGGGAGATGCCACCAACAGCTCTGGCATCCTTCTGGTGTTGCCGCCATCTTGGCAGGTGCTTGTTTTTCAGGTGGGCATGTTGGCCACCAGTGTCTGTGTGTCTTCCCTCCCCCCCCCCAACTAAAATGTGCTCAACAAAGCTGTCATATCACTATGGTCTCATCAGCAGGACCAAACACACGAAAGTCCCAAACTAGGGACTTTTGACCTCTGGACTTCAGATGTTTCTGGGACTGGGATAGTTCAGAAACAGGTGTGGAACAGTGTGTGTTTTAGGCTGCTCTCATCACTTCCATTAGACTACTTTTGGGAGGTGGGGGTGACTTGACTGCTTGAAGGTTTGCTAGTAGGCTTGGTGAGAGACTGACCCACAGGCTGTGCATGTAAATGACCTATATCACCCTTGAACTTTTTTAACTCAGGCTCCCATGTGGGATCATCCCAGTTGTTCTCATCACCACCAGTAGCGATGATGACCTTGTCCTCCTCCCTATCAGTGTCTTCTTGCAGTGCAGCACCTTTTTTATGTTGGCTCTTGCTCGCGTGCCAGTCAACATATTGCATTAGTAGCAGATTTGGAGGTGCGGTCACTGTGGGTGAACGTAGGTGAAACATTTCAAACATGTAAAACATTTCAATAAATAAATAGATAAATAACATTTTCACATCCTGCCCAAAATGTGTTTTCACACCTGTGGCGCATAATGGCATTTCCAACTTAACTCCCCACCCTGTAGAGACTGCCAGGCGTCAGTGGTGTGACTTGGGATCATTGGCTGTAATGATCATGCTATTCCACCCCCAACCCGAAGCCAATGACAGGCATGGAAGTGTGACTTGGAATGTTCGGTCCTAAAGTTCACCCCATTATCCTATACTGCACCCATCTCAGCATATTTCCTTATGGAATGGGGTAAGCATAAGACCCAAAGACCCCAAAGCACACCACAACACTTGTCAGTGTCTACAGGGTAGGGTGAGGTAAAATGGCATGAGCGTTATAGCTGATGACTGAAAGGCACACCCCAGCACCTGTCGGTCTCTGCAGGGTGGGGGTGCGGTTGGCATCAGTTCAATACTTCACTGCCATTTCTGTTATGCATCTCTAACTCCTTCATTATCAATGCCAATGTCAGTGAGACAACATTCGGCATTGACAAATGCTTGTCTTTCTCTACAACCTTCTCAGGGGACTGATCATCACCTGTCTCCAGGATTATCAGATTCTGGTTGAACACTATCATCACCAGCTCCTGCAGGAATAGGGACAGTCACACCAACAGACTTATCACCCTCCTCCTGGACCACTGTTAATGTCCTGGTGTCGGTGCCTCCCTTCTTCTCACTATCATCATCCCCCACTAGCAGGGATGCAACAGTTTGAGCCTTAAAAAAGTAAGACACAAGTATGCCAGTACTGCCAACAACTCCTTTGCTGGTACTTGCTGCACCACCAGAGCCCACAGCAGAAGACACTGATACTGATACATGTGCTTTCACTGCTATGGGGAACTGGAACTAAAGTTGTACTCTTTTCTGCAGACTTCTTAGTTCCCTCATCTCCCCCCCCCCCGCCTTGTTACCCCCTATACCGGGCTGTCTCTTAGCAGGCATTTTTGCTGTCTGCTGCTTCAAAGCTTTGCCTTTCTCTGGCAGGATATCAAGAAAGGACGTATTACTAACTGTATGAATAACGCCTCACATGTCACACCTACAGTACTGGCTTCCTTACAAGTCCAAACACAATCAGGACAGGTAGCAGCACTCTAGAGTACAACTAATACTGTATAAGGAAGGTAGCCGATTCTAGTAAAAACAAAAAGGTAGCTTTTTCTTTCCCCAAACAGGAATTAAAGCAATATACAGAAGGAAAAAGGGCACAAGTTACTGACTTTAAATACAGATCACCTGTGTCTGGACAACTAAAGTACTGTAATGTGTTATTACTTAATAACTGGCTTCCCCATTTTCCCACAGGGAAACAGAGGCATAATTTGCATTTATAAAGGAGTGTTTATAACAGGAAACACATGCACGATTTCCCTTGCTGTGTGCATGTTTACACAGCAGCGCGACCAGTCAAGACTGCTCACCGCTTCCATCTCACCCGAAACAAAACCACCAGAAGAACTCTGTGGTAAGTTCTTTTCTTTTTCCCCATATTCACTGGAAACACACAAAAAACTGTTTTAAAATATGGCAAAACTCAACACTGGACTAAAATGAAACCGAACCATAGATACACTGGAAGCTCTTTATTTTATATAATTACTGAAGTGAAAAAGGGAAACTCAGCAATTATATAAAATAAAATATGGGGTGGTGTGTGTAATGAGAAGTTTACGCACAACTTCTGGGTTAGATGCTAACATAAACTCCTCGAGCGCATCTAACCCCTTGGGTGTGTATAAACTTCACATTACACACACCACCCCATACATTATTCTGTATGTTACTACCACCATTTTTTATTATATAAGGGCAGAGACAACCATAAAACATCATCAGAGGTGAATACCACAATATGGTAGTGGTCTGGATGGGAGGGATTAGCAAGATCTCTTGAAAATGAGTATATTTATTAATATACAGTATAGTTTTTTATAATGCACATGTCAGGTGTTAAACAAACAAGGCTGTAACAGAGAAAGGGTAAGGTTAGTCAACTAAAAGAAGAACACTGCACAATGTGCAGAGGCAAGCTCCAGCAATAGAATACAGGGGAACAATTCAAGCAGTGAAACTGTAAATCGAAATGTTCACGTGATCAAGTAAAGGTACTTAAGTTTTCATACAAAAAAATTTAGGACTGTAGATTTTCACAGTTTAAGTGACACACGTTAACACTCCAATAAACAGAACTAACCACAAACCAAAAAAAATAAAATAATGGATCAACTCTGTGTGCTTAAAACTTTAGAATTCACAATTGCAACTAAAAGTGGAAAAATAGTATATATAACACACGCTAACAGTGGCAGGAACTCTCAGATAGGATAGAGAAACTTTTCAGAGAAAACAAATTGCCAAGCTGGCCGGCCCGGTGGCGCTGAGGGTTGAAGCGCTGGGCGCTACACCTTGCACCACACCGGCGAACTGGGTTCGGGAATGAGCGCAGGTCACCGGAGGTCGGCCAGGTTGGAGAAGGATAGAGTGCCCGATGGCAGCTCTCCTTCTCTTGGGGGGAGGGGGTTAACTGCAGGCTCCCGCTGCTATGCCACCACCTAGGGAAGCCTGGGTGGATGGCACTGTAGGTGGAGAAGCAGTAAAGTGGATTGGGTGGATGTCGGCAGAGGGGCAGAGCAGGAGTTATGTCTCAGTGTGCCTCCTAGCTCATAGACCCTCATTGCACACCAACGTCAGGGGGAAGAAATCAGAAAAACACCTTGCTCCCTCCTAGGCGAAGACACCTCCCTAGGATGGCTCCGGGCTCGTCAGGACAGACTCCGCTGTGCTGGATCTACGCACACACACAGTATGCTGGCTTGGAGAGAGGTAAGTGCCAAGGGTCCCCTCTCCACCCCTACCTGGGGGGTATACCCTGGGTCTTCAGGGGAGTGTGTGTGGATGAGTCACTCTAGGGGCAGACCACAGCTGGGATTGGAGGGTTCACAGAGGTTGTTCGAGAGAGTGGAGGGAGGAGGCAGATTAGGAGTATAGACACAGGGTTAAAAAAAAAATTGTCAAGATGTAACAAAATTAATAAGAAATAACAGTAAATCACTCACAATGTGTGTGAAATCTGTTTGTAAAAGGCTACAAATAGCCTGCACTGGTTTACACATCTACCCTACCCCACTTAGCTCCTTCACAGACACAAACAGCACCAAAAATGAATTAAACTAAGTATTATGCAAAACATCCACAAAATTAGAAAATGTTCCTTAGCAGCACTAGGAAACACAAGCATTTGTCAATGCTGAATGTTGATTGCGTTGGTCTGCAGAGCTCGCTCAGTGACCCTGTGTCACTGGCTCAGTGTGTTTGTCCCGGTGCTGCAGGCTGCTCTTTTGTACTGGGCTGCTGCCTGCATTGGCATCTTGTTCTGCTGAGGAAGAAATCCACAGCTGTCCCTACAGAGCTCCATTGAGGTGGCTCACTCCCCCTCTGTCACTCGCTCTTCTGTTTGTCCCAGTGCTGCAGGCTGCCCTTTTGTACTGGGCTCCTGCCTGTGTTGGTGGCTTTTTCTATCCACAAAGAAATCCACAGCTGTCCCGACAGAGCTCCGTTGAGGTCGCTCACTCCCCTTGTCTCACTCAGTCATTCTGGCTCTCCTGGCACTGCAGACTGCCCTTTTGTACTGGGCTCCTGCCTCTGTTGGTGCCTTTTTCTGCCCGCAAAGAAATCTGCAGCAGTCCTGACAAAGCTCTGTTGAGCTTGCTCACTCCCCTTCTCTCATTTGCTCACTCTGTTCTGCCAGCACTGCAGGCTTCCCTTTTTTACTGGGCTCCTGCCTGTGTTGCTGCCTTCTTATGCCCACAAAGAAATTTGCAGCAGTTACAATACAGCTCTGTTGAGCTCACTCACTCGCTCATTCTGGTTTTCCTGTCACGTCAGGCTGCCCTTTTGTACTAGGCCCCTGCATGAATTGCTGCCTTTTTCTGCCCACAAAGAAATCTGCAGCAGTCCCAACAGAGCCCCGTAGAGCTCACTGACTCCCCCTCCCTCACTCGCTTGTTCTGTGTCTCCTGGTGCTGCAGGCTGCCCTGTTGTACTGGGCTCCTGCCTGCATTGGTGGCTTTTTCTGGCCAGAAAGAAATCTGCAGAAGTCACACTACAACTCCGTTGAGCTCGCTCAGTAACGTTCTGTCACTTGCTCATTCTGTTTCTCTTGGTGCCGCAGACTGCGCTTTTCTATGGGACTCCTAGTTACATCGGCACCTTTGTCTGTCCACAAAGAAATTTGCAGCTGTCCTGACAGAGCTCCATTGAGGTCACTCAGTCTCCCTCTCTCATTGCTCATTCTGTTTGTCCTAGCGCTGCAAGCTGCCCTTTTGTACGGGGCTCCTGCCTACATTGGCGCCTTTTTCTGCCCATAAGGAAATCCCAGCAGTCCTGATAGAGCTCTGTTGAGCTCACTAAGTACCCTTGTCTCAATCACTCATACTGTTTCTCCCACCGCTGCAGGCTGGCCTTTTGTACTGGGCCCCTGCCTGTATTGATGCCTTTTTCTGCTCACAAACAAATCCGCAGCAGTCCTGACAGCGCATCGGTGAGTTCGCTCACTCCTACTCGCTCTCTCATTCTCTTTCTCCCAGTGTTGCAGGCTGCCCTTTTGTACTGGGCTCTTGTGTTTGGGCCTTTGTTTGAACACAAATAAATCTGCAGCAGTCCCAACAGAGCTCAGTTGAGCTTGGTCACTCCCCCCTCTGACTCGGTTGATCTTAATCTGTGCCAAACACTGATTTCCCTGAATGACCGTGCTATTGTCCGGCAGAAGTGCAAAAACATATTTTAGTCAGGATGTGAAAAATGACAGCTGTAGTGTTAATCAGGAGTTGTGAAGAAATGTCACTGTTGAAAATGTGGCATGACAGTATTACAAATTTGCGAAGTTACAAGAGTGCGTGGAAACAGTTCAACGCACGCTTGTAACACAGTCATGTTATGGACTTTCATCACCAAAGTTTCAACATAGGGATTTTAGGACCTCTGCTCATGAACAGTGCCACTGTCATTTCTCTAATCTGTCCCGAACACCGATTTCCCACAGTGACCATGTTATTCTGTGCCAGAACTGTGAAAACATATTTCGGTCAGGATGTGAAAAATGACAGCTGTACTGCTTATAAGGAGGTGTGAAAAAATGGCACTGTGGAAAAAATGGTATGACAATATTACAAATCCTGTTGAGCTCACTGACTCCCCCTTCCTCACTCACTCACTCATTCTGTGTCTCCTGGTGCTGCAGACTGCCCTTTTGTAATAGGCTCCTGCCTGCATTGGCGGCTTTTTCTGGTCAGAAAGAAATCTGAAGCAGTCCCGACACAGCTCCACTGAGCTCGCTCACTCCCCCTCTGTCACTCTTGCATTCTGTTTCTGGTGGCACTGCAAGCTGGCCTTTTGTACTGGGCTGCTGCCTGCGTTGCTGCATTTTCTGCCCACAGAGAAATCTGCAGCAGTCACACTAGAGCTCCTCTGAGCTCGCTCACTACCGCTCTGTCACTCGCTCGTTCTGTTTCTCTTGGCGCCGCAGACTGCACTTTTCTATGGGGCTCCTGGCTGCGTTGGCACCTTTGTCTGTCCACAAAGAAATCTGCAGATGTCCCGACAGAGCTCCATTGAAGTTGCTCAGTCTCTCTCTCATCGCTCATTCTGTTTGTCCTGGCGCTGCAAGCTGCCCTTTTGTCCTGGGCTCCTGCCTGCGTTGCTGCATTTTCTGCCCACAAAGAAATCTGCAGCAGTCACACTAGAGCTCCTTTGAGCTCGCTCACTACTACTCTGTCACTCGCTCGTTCTGTTTCTCTTGGCGCCGCAGACTGCACTTTTCTATGGGGCTACTGCCTGCATTGGCACCTTTTTCTGCCCACAAAGAAATCCCAGCAGTCCTGATAGAGCTCCATTGAGCTCACTAAGTCCCCTTGACTCACTCGCTTGCACTGTTTCTCCCACCGCTGCAGGCTGGCCTTTTGTACTGGGCCCCTGCCTGTAATGATGCTTTTTTCTGCCCACAAAGAAATCTGCAGCAGTCCTGACAGCACTTCGGTGAGTTCGCTCACTCCCCCATCCTCACTCGCTCTCTCCTTCTGTTTCTCCCAGTGCTGCAGACTGCCCTTTTGTACTGGGCTCTTGTGTTGGGGCCTTTGTCTGAATACAAACAAATCCGCAGCAGTTCCGACAGAACTCAGTTGAGCTCGGTCACTCCCCCCTCTCACTCGGTAGATCTTAATCTGTCCCAAACACTGATGTTCCAGAGTGACCGTGCTATTATCCGGCAGAAGTGCAAAAACATGTTTTAGCCAGGATGTGAAAAATGACAGCTGTAGTGTTCATAAGGAGTTGTGAAAAAATGCCACTGTTGAAAATGTGGCATGACAGTATTACAAATTTGCAAAGTTACAAGGGTGCATGGAAACAGTTCAATGCACGCTTGTAACACAGTCGTGTTATGGACTTTCGTCACCAGATTTTCAACATAAGGATTTTAGGGCCTCTGCTCATGAACAGTGCAACTGTCATTTTCTTAGTGTCTCCCGAACACTGATTTCCCACAGTGACCAAGTTATTCTGTGCCGGAACTGTGAAAATACATTTCGGTCAGGATGTGAAAAATGACAACTGTACTGCTTATAAGGAGGTGTGAAAAAATGGCACTGTTGAAAATCTGGTGTGACAATATTACAAATCCGAAAAGCTACAAGGGGTGCGTGGAAAGTGCGCAACACACACTTGTAACGCAGTCAATTGATGGGTTATCATCACCAAAATTTCAACATAGGCATTTTAGGACCTCCGCTCATGAACAGTATCATTGTCATTTTCTTAATCTGTCCCGAACCGTGATTTCCCACAGCGATCACTCTATTCTGCACCGGAAGTGCAAAAACACATTTCGGCCAGGATGGGAAAAATGACAGCTATACTGTTCATAAGTAGGTCTGGGAAAATGGCAATGTTGAAAATCTGGAATAAAAATATTACAAATTCGCGAAGTTACGAGTGTGCGTGCCAACTGCACAATGCACGCTCGTAACAGTCATTTTATAGGGTATCGTTACCAAATTTTCAACATAGGCATTTTAGGACCTCTACTCATAAACAGTGTCACTGTCATATTCTTAATCTGTTCTGAACACTGGTTTCCCACAGCAACTGCGCTATTCTGCACTGGAAGTGCAAAAACACATTTTAGCCAGGATGTGAACAATGACAGCTGTACTGCTCACAAGGAGGTGCGACAAAATGTCAGTGTTGAAAATCTGGTATGAAAATATTGTAAATTTGTGAAGTTATGAGCGTACATAGCAACTGTGCAATGCACGCTCGTAAAACAGTCATTTTTTGGATTTTTTTCCACCAAATTTGCAACATAGGCTTTTTGAGAGCCCACCTTATGAACATTGGCACTGTCATTTCACTAATCAGCCCGAAGGATGATTCCACACAGTGACGGCGAAACCACCTTTTGGGGCCGATTAACGCCATGACAGTTCAAGAATTCATGAGGAGGGGTCTCAAAAACCCCATGTTGCAAATTTGGTGAAAAAATACCCCAAAATGACAGAAATATGCACTAAAGTTGAAAAAAACCTATTTATTACATTATACAGCTTACCGGCATTTCCTCCAGTTCAAGAGTCGGCTTTGAAGAGTGCAGGCGTGTTCCCGGTCCACGCAAGATCGTGTGCCGAGCTCCGGAGGCAAGTATGGGGTGGGGGTGGGAGGCAGGGTGTGCAGTAGATGGTGCAGGTTGCAGGTGGGGGCAGGGCGAGCGCCGTGGGACATTTTTTTTTTTTCAGGGCAAAAAAAAGGCATCGCAGGACTGTTTTTCCATTCACAGGAGTATCTGGCATGCTGCGGTGGGCTCCCAGCATGCCAGCAGAGCTGAGGGGGCAAGCAGTAGCTGACAGGGGCCAGGCACCCCATTGTCAGGAAGAAAATGGGGGGGTTATTATGCCGAAGAAAAGGTGATTCATTTTGCCGATGGGGATTGGGCACCTAATCGGCAGGAACAAAATGGAGGGTTACAGAATGCCGACGGGAGTGGGCCTCTATAGGCAACAAGTAAACATCGGTTATATTGTTTGGAACATGGCGGAAGCCGCCACCATGTTCGAAACAATATCAGGGTTTACATCCGCCTTCGCAATGACGTGGTCGCTTCCTCATTACAGTGGATGGCTGACGCCTGTAATGACGAGGCGGCCCCTGATTGCAGCGGCTACTTTTTAGAAGGTTGTGGCAGGCTGGCTGAACTAGTGTCAGCAGCAGCATGCCATGGCATTGGGGGACAGAGGACAAGCCTCTGCAGGCTGTGCGGGCATTGGGCACAACAGTGTCACGCCTCCACAACCTGCTTTCGGAGAAAGCTGACGCAATATGTTTCTTGCGCATGCACGCAATCAACATAAAAATGTGTATTTTTAAGCAATTCGCTCTCAAAAAAAATGTTAAAGAGGTTTTAAAAGGCTTAAGCGGCTCTGATGCAACATAACAGACTGCTCTCTGGCTCAACACACAGTAGAATGAGCTGTGAACAAGCTGCATGTGATATTTGACATATTTACCCACTGCATTGCAAAGTTCACATTCGGAGCAAAATTTTGCCAGTGAAATCAGAAGTTACGCTGGCGAAATTGCACCACAAGGTGAAATTTTAAGCATTAATGGGCAAAATTGCATTTTTTTTTAAATAAAAGTTTATTGGTTTTCATTTTCATATAGTGCGACATTACCATTTACATATCCATGTGTAAACTTCACAAGAGAATTGATACTACATTGGTGGATATTTTGAATATACAAATCTATTCCAACAAGGGTTAACCCATTGTATCATACCTTATATATCATACTATGCTAATTTCTTCATATATTTAAATGCACTTCAGTGTTCTAAGTATGTGTACTAGTTTTCCATGGTAACCTCTTGGTTCACCTATGTTGGTCGTGGAGTGAAAAAGAAAGATGGAGTAAAGAAAGAAAGAAAAAGCAAGAAAGATAAAAAAGGATTATATAAGAAAGGAAGAAAACAGAGAAGATAGAAGCATTACCTGGTGGCTAGGTCGGGGCAAGGGAGTGGTCAGACGGTGATCACATATAATTCTACGTGTCTGATCAGAGTAGTTCTGCTAGGACCTGCAAAATATCCTTGTTTTCCTTCTGGGCTTTATAATGCAAAAAGGGTAGCCATCTAGCCTTAAAGTTACCTAGATTATTTCTTAGCTTTGCTGTTATATTTTCCACATAAATATCTTTAAAGAGATAGTATACCATAACTGTTCCTTGGGAATAGTGGGGAAAGCCAATATATTGTTATAGCTTTCAAAGCAGCTGCTAATAACATATGGAACAACTGTGTGTGAGATGAACTCAATATAGTTTTGGGTGTAAAACCAAATAACTAAATTTCTGGAGGAAACTGGGAAATGTAGGTCAAAGATCTGGTTAAAAACCAGCTCCAGGTGGTGCCAATGTGGTTTTATCTTAGCGCAATACTAAAAAATATGTATGTAAGATTCAATCTCATCACAATGTCTCCAACATAAATAGAAAAAATCCCATGATGCTTTGCATTGTGGGGGTATATGTGATTTTGTATTTTTTTGAAACTTGGCTTCCCAGCCAAATGCCCTTTGGGGTAACCATTTGCCTCAGTGCTTGTGCACTGAGTTTCTTTGTCTTTTTACTCAGTATGCCTTCTAGTCACCAATTTACATATAAATACACACCTAGAAACACAATTTGGCTCAATGGGCCTTTCCTGGTCACATATTTGTGCATAAGTGAAGAAATCCACCTGCCATTATCCATATTTAGTTTGCTTCTTCCCTTCACACAAAACATCCAAATTTAACATTTAAATACTGTACATTCTCAGACCTGGAACAGTTTGGGGCCTCCCCATTTGAGAACCACTGATATAGAGGCATATCAGAGCAGACTTGATACATTCAGACAACAGTGAATTACAGTGGGTTATCTATGTTCATGGCTCAGAGCAAACAGGGGCCACAGCAAAGCTGCCTTCTGTGTTGCTTAGATAAGTACAACAGTGGTCTGCCAGATCCTACAAGTAGCTGACTGAGAAGACCAGGTACAATCCATAACATTCATTAAACAAGTACAGACAGTTTGCAATAGTGAATCACATTTATGGGGAGAAAACACGTCAGCGAAGGCAGGTACATTGGGTACGTTCAAGTAACAGGGCCTTTAGTCCTGAAGTTTTCTTGTAGTCCCCAGGTGAGGAGCAGACATGGAGGGTGGGTGGGACATTATTAATGAGGTTAGTGCTGCGTTAACTATGAACTGTGCCAGCAGTAGTGGTGGAGGCCATATTCAGTCTCCTGTAGCACTGTGCAGAATGACTGCTGCAGCTATGCAAATGAGGGCTACATCATGTGTAATGGTGGCAGCAATATATTCAAATGTTTCAGCAACGCTAAACAGCCACCATCACAGCACTGTTTATGAGGCTGTATAGCGCAGTGGTCTAAGGCTGTGAGCTGCAAATTTGGTGACATCCAGCAGACCAGATCTGGGTTTGAATCCCACAGCTTCCACTTGCATACTGTGTGACCCTGAGCAAGTCACTTAACCTCCTTGTGCTCCCAGGTCGCTCCTGTAAAAAAGCTTTCAGCTTAGTGTGCTATACCTGGTTAAATAAATAAAAAAAATTAAATAAATAAAAAATAATGCTGCTGAAATCCCGATCTTAACTCGATGCACTGGCTGCACCCCTCCTCTGATAGTCTGGCCTCTGTATTGTGTAAAAAGCCCTGTCATCCAGTGGTCCTCTCCCCCCCATTCGAGTATTCTGCCGCATACATTCATACTCTCTGGTATCTAGTGGTCCCTATCCCCCATGTCACCTACTCTGCCACATACAGCCATATTTCCTGGCGTCTAGTGGTCTTTCCACCCTGGTTGCTCCATTCATGCAGAGGTGGCATCACTCTGGTGTCTTTTAGCCTCCATAAGGGTTGCCAAAGCCCCTTCCAACCCGCCTGCTCTGGACCCATCACCCTGCTCACCCCCAGATTGTAAAGTACTGTAGTAGCAGTGACTGGCACAGCAATCCTCTCATCTCCTCTGCCGGCCACCGTCTGACTGTCAGGAGTGATCATGAGTGTTCAGGACTTGTGATTGCTCCCTGACATTCAGACAGTGGCCAGTCAAGGAGGTGAGCAGAGGGACGTAGCACTCACTGTAAATACTTTATGGGCCAGTATCTGGGGTGGGGTTGTGGGGCTGTGGGCCCAGAGTGGGTGGGATGGAACGGGACAGCATTTGGCAACTGTTGGGGAGGATTCAGTAGGCACCATGGGCATGGAGTTGACATCTTTGTACAGAAAGGGCAATTTGGGGGGTCAACCACTAGTCACTAGGACTATGGATGTGTCAGGACAGGTAATCTTGGGGTTGGGGGAAGACTAGATCTCAGGAAGTATAATGTACTGCATAAGCATGGGTGCTCTGAGGTTGCATAGGTGTATTAATGAACCCATAATGAGAAAGCAGATGACTCCATATTGCCTTGCATGCCCATACAGCTCATTAGAACGCTCAGGCTGAATTTGGCCCACAGGAGCCCTGGCACTTTTCCATTTGTGCAGTGCTATCTCTAGTGGGCTCCCCTGTGGATCATATTCAGCCATGGGATGTGTCAGAGCAATGCATAGTCACTATGCGCTGTGCTGGCATGGCCCAGTATTCAGACAGTTTGTATGTTCTGGTTGAAGTGTGGTGGCTGAATATTACACAGGGCTGGCCATGCGCTATTTGCCACAAAGCAACAGTTGTACTGTCTTGCAGTGCACATGGTTGGCTTTGAATATGAGGGCCATAATATACACCCTTCCCTCCTCCCTCTTTCCTCTTTTCCTACTTTATCCATACTCCCCTCTCCCCACCTTCCCCATCTCCTACCTCTTTTTTCCCCACAGTTTCCACTACTGTAAGCCTCTTGAATTACGGTCTTCTCCCTATGGTATTTGGAATGATGTTATTTGTATCTACTTACTTTTGCCTAATGACTGCCATCCTTGTAATGTTTTTGTTCTCGACAATCTGTACATAATTTTTTGCAATTATGTGCATAACGCTTCATTTTAACTATGTCATTCCAGTGTTGATGGTTTCTTCATTGTACCCTTTTCCCGTGTTGCACCTGGAAACACGCTTCAACTCCGTGTGCCTTTTCAAGTCATCAACCTTAAATAAATTAATGACTTAACTGATAGTGTCTTGCTCGAAGTAACACAATATCAAAAGCATGGACTCCTAGGGCTGGATATTCAAACTGCGCCATTCTGTGGTGCAAGCCCTTGCACTGCACAAAATAGTTGTGCAGGGGTGTGGCCGGGGCGATATTCAATGGAGTTGCGCTATTGAGCAACTTCCTTGAATATCACCCCCTGGCCACAGCCACTGTGCATGGCACAGTGGAACTTGCGCCACCGCAAGTGGTGAGAGTGGAGCATTCAAGATGCGGTGGTGTAAGTTCCATTGTGCCATGCGCAAATTTCCGATATTCAAAAGGTGACATGGAAATTGTGCCATAATTCATGCAAGGCACAGGGTGGACCATTTGCATCTATTTGTGGCCCCATTTGCATGCCATTAGCAGGCAGGTGCACCGATCTCCGTAGACTTGCACCTGGCGCCCTGCCAGGCAGCAGCCGTCGGGGACCGACGCCCCCTGCACCCCGATCACAGGCATAACTATTGAAATCCCCCAGCCCCACTGGCCCGATCATGGGCATAAGTGAATGCTCCCCCCAACCCCCGACTGGCCCGATCGCGGGCATAAGTGAAAACAACCCCCCATTACCCCGATCGCGGGCATAAGTGAAAACATCCTCCACTAGCCTGATCGCGGCCATAAGTGAAAATATCCCCCACACCCCCAACTGGCCCGATGGCGAGCATAAGTGAGAAAAAAAAAAACACCCCCACTAGCCTGATAGCGGGCATAAGTGAAAAAAACCCCACCCCCACTAGCCCAATGTGCGGGCAGAAAAGAGTTCAACCCCCAAGAAAATATCCCTGATGGTCCAGTGGTTGCGAGAAGTCCAGTGCGGGCATTAGAGTCCCACCCCTCAGGACCACCTACCTGGTGATCTAATGGCCCCACACCCACCCAGCCATGGAGCCCCACCACCCGCCACCCCATCAGCCCGGCGGGCGGCAGCATCCACCCACCTGCTGCCTGCGCCCCACTGACTGACTGCCCAGTAGGGCTGCATGCCCATTGGTTCAGAGCAAGAGCCAGTAGGCGTACAGCCAACCCTACAAGACAGTCCAGATATGTGAATCTGGACTGCCTTGTCCGGGTACTAGGCTGCAGCCCATGGCTCTTACTGAGCATGCAACAGCTGAGCTGATCGGTCGATGGCCGGCGGGGAGCAACAGCGAGTGAGATATGCCGCCAGCTGACGAGGGCCGGTGGTGGGCATCCGTGTTCAGGCCAGAATGGTACCAGGTAGGCGATCGCGGGGTGAACTCACGCCCCGCGATCGACTGCGGTCACTGGTTCCCTGAAGATGTGTTCTGGGGGGGTGGTTGACCTCTTTTCTGCCGGCATTGGCTCAGTGAAGTGTTTTTCACTTATGCCTGTGTCGGGCCAGTCAGGGTGGGGGATGTTTTCATAATGCCCGCTTGACTAGTGAGGTGGGGATGTTTTCACTTATGCCCGCAATCGGGCCAGTCGAGGAGGGGTTACTATTATGCCTGCGATTGGGCTGCAGGGACAGAGAATGGGGCCACCCACAGGTGTCAGCTGCTGTGTTGCGCCCTGCAATGTGGCAGCTCACCTGTGGGTGGCCCTCGACTTACTCCTATTTTTTTTTTTTTTTGCTCAAAGTTGTGCAGGCGCATGTTGAGGGTTGCATCTGCACAACTCAGCACAGCCCGCTGAATATCGGGCTGTGGAGTTTATGCATGGTTCCTCCCCCTCCGGTTGAGCATGCATTCATTAACATTGCGCTGTTGCTCAGCTTGACTTGGGGGGTGCAACTGCCTCCTGCTGATTATGGCAGAATGGCACAATTTCGGACTTGCGCAGGAGCAACCCTATTGCGCATGGTGCAAACCTTTTGAATATCCAGCCCCTATTGTTTTTACTATACCTCTTGGATTTGCTCATAACCACAATCGGAACATTTCAGATTTTTACACAGCCACATAGCCCCAGCATTTTCAAAGCTAGTGGCCCGCCACGACACTCTTTGATAGCATACGTCTGAGGCATATGAAAGTGTTGCAAGCATCAGGAAAGTTTTCAGTAAGCAAAATAATTGCCAACTGCACTGATATATTAACATAACAAGAGTTTATATGTGGTTGTATTAGTATGCAGGCACAAAACAAAAGAAAAACTGTTTTGAATGAAATGAACAGGCTGCGGTCTGGGTTCACATGCTTTGCAACTGCAGCTCTAAATCACAGTAACGCCAAGTACCTTCCTGGACTGGCACTGTCAACTACAGCTGCTAGCTTGCTGCTATGCATAAAGTCACAAAATTCGGAAGTGATGAGTAGGACTTGCCAACTTGGTGAAAGTTCAGACTGGTGGGTGATAGACAGAACACTGTTCTACTTTTATTTATTTACTGTGTGCTACTGCAGTTTGGCTGAGTGCCTCATATAACTAGCTATACCATATACCAGCGATACAACTGACATTATACAATGACAAGAAAAAATCCTGGTCTCTGATTTGTCAGTCTGGGACTGGCCCCATGCTGTAATCCCAGTACAACAACACGGCTCTAGTCTCAGCCTCACTGTGAACCTGCAGATGATTCTTTGGAGATGCATATCTTTTTTTGCGTCTTCTCTTAAGAAACAAAAATATTCTTCCACACTAACAAAAACATTCTTTCAAATGCTTTTTTTTTATTCTGTATTAAAACAAGACATTGTATAATAGCAATAATGCACTCCATGGCGTGTGTTGTGCAGGGATTACTTCATGCCTCAGGTATTGGACTCACTCAGCCTGCGGTCTCGTGCCCAACCACCTGAGGCGTGACATTATCCCAGCATGACACACACCCGGGAGGGCATTATTGCTTAATTATGATGTACAAGGGAGACTCTAATATGAAAAATCAGGTATGATGGTCCATTTGGTATTAGTGTGACTGTGACTTTGAAAACAGAGTCATGGTCCCTTTTTTGTAGAAAATATGTACACTAGAGTGAGATTGAGCTAATGAGTGCTGTGACAACAGTCCCGGTAGTAAACATGGCTCTACATCTTTAGAAATGCTGAGATAATATTTGCAGGAGTGGCTGTTTTGAATTGAGCCAGTTTATTATAAAGTTTATTAAGTTGTTTCATAAGACATAGATACAACTTCATGTGACTCTCCCATCTCAGTCTCGACTCCCTCCCTGCTACTGGCAGGTGCAAGTTCTTGCAGAAGGAAATTTGTACATTTGACTGCTTTACTAATTTACTTATCAGATTTCTTCACTTATTTGTTCCTCGATCAGCACCCACCAACTGTCGGTCTGTGCCCTGCTGATGACCCTCAGTGTGGCCTACTGTCCTGAGACTGAGATCTCTCAACACCTGATCTCATGGTGGCAGGCCACGGGGGTTGGGGGGTTAGCTGGACATGGACTAACAGCTGGCTGGCGCTGAAAGAGAAACATGGAAGTGAAGGAACTTCGATGAAACAACTTTGATCTCCCCTACTGTGGCTCCCCCTGTTTTTCACCCACCCCTCAGTGGGGCACCACTCCACAGCCACTAGTACTGGGGATGGCATGTGCCCCCTGAGTGGTCTGTGATGTCATCAGAATCCTGATATGGAATCACCATTTTCTTGTGTGTTTTTCCCCCCCCCCAGCCACTATTCTTGTAGCATAAGATGGCATGGGACATTTGAACATCTGTTAAAACATTATTTAGTTAACATTCCTATTTTTTTTTTTTTTAAGTTTGTTTTTTTTAAATTTTCATTGTATAATACAAATACATTCGAGTAATAGCAGTCTCATATAGCATTAGTTTTTAGTAATACAAGAACAGGATTTATGTACTATTACTGTAGTGACAACATAAAGAGGGGTCTAGTTTCCACAATTAGGTAAATATTAAGGAAGATTTAAGAAGAGAACATTGCAACAGACTCATGGACTAAAATCAGTAATGAGTAGCTAATAATTACCTAGGTGTAAAAACACCCTCTAACACATTTAGTGTTTTATAAGTCCATGTAGGACCGAAGATTGCTATATCTTGTATGAATTGACACATCTGAACAGGATTAGCGCCTAACAAGCCCAAACTAAACTATTTATACCTCAAGAAAGGCATCGCTTCTTAGATTTGATTAAATACAATCTACAAATTAATATTTAAACTTGCTATTAAAGTAATGAGGCATATAAATCAAAGTAATTATAAATCTCCATGGCCTATTTATGCCAAGTTAGCCTCTCAAATGTAGATTTAAGTAGTTATACTGGAGCAAACTGTTATATAGCTCATTATCGTGAGAGCTGATGAACATAAAGAAATCTAGACATTTTCCCCGGAAGATACCAGGCTTCCCAACCCTACAACAATTTATATTTTAGAAACCTCTAGCTTCAGCATTGCTCATTTGGCCATTGGTTTAAAATATGCTGCTTTAAATACAAGAGACTATTCAGTCCTCCTCATTGTCATCTTCCAAAGACCTAGACCTATGTACAAAGTCTTGTTTGATTATCTCTAGTCTCTTGCCTGCTTCTGTCGGGTCAGAAAAAATGTAGGTTTTACCAGCATAGAAAAGTCTGTCGGGCCGGTAGTTGTAACGAATTGTTAATTCCCGGTGCTCTAAGTTCTGCATGAACTGCGTCAAAGCTTTTGCACCTCTGCCTCGTGGCATAGCTTAAGTCTGGGAAGAAGTAAATTCGCTCTCCTGCTTCCAGTTTCAAAGGCCCCAACGATTTGGCTGCATCCAAACCGGTATGTCAAATGTATGCACCTGCAGTAACAATCATGATTGTTCGAGGTGTCTCAATGGCTGGTTTCCTCTGTGGGGTCAAGCGATACATTTTAATAAGTTGACAATCTAAGTCTATGTTTAATTGACTTAGTATTAAATCCGATATGAATTCCTGCTGTGCTTTTCTCTCCTGAGCCTCCAGGACCCCCAGCAATTGCAAGTTGCTAGCCCGCATGTTGTTTTTCAGCATTTCCAGCCTGAAGTGCATGTTTTTATTTTCAGCCAGGAGCCCGGCCACTGCTGCCGCTGATGTATTAGCTGAGTCTACTGCAATTTTAGCATCTGCAGCCACCACATTCATGCACGATTCCAACACGGTAAATCTGGTGCCTAAGCTGTCTACTTTCTTATCCAGGTCTCTAATTGCTTGTAGTACTGCATTAATAGAGGGCTCTGAAGCCTTGGTTGCCTCAGCTGTTAGGCTGCTGCCATGTGGCATCTCCGTGAGTGTTCTAGCCTTATTCAGATCATGTTGTGTTGTTTGGCGAGTTTTCCCCCATTCTAGCCGGCAAGAGTTCTTTCCCAGTCTTACTACTGATTTCAGTTTATCACTTTAGCCAAAATAAATAAGTTTATCTGTTTTAAATTTGCTTTTTTTGTTGAAGTTTAGAGGAGCTCCTGATTTATGCGTCTACTCTGTTTGGTTGCTGGCCATGCCCCCCCCCGTTAACATTCCTGAAGACCAAACAGGGAGGGGAGACCAATTTCAAAACCAGTAAGATATGACAGGGTGTGGGTTTATGTTTGTAAACCACATGCCAGGTGCATTGTGAGGTACAAGGTACTTGCGCCAAGTGCCTTCAACCACCTGGAAGTGCGGTTTGCAAAGATAAACCCACACAGTGGAGTATCGTATTGCGCTTATCAAATGGGCTTCAAAAGAGAATGAAATAAGATGCATGTGGGCCCACATATTCAAAGGAGATGTGCGGTCCAAAATGGAGGTGTGCGGTGCATCCCAGAAAATGCACGGAAGTGTGATATTTGAATGGGAAAGATGTGTTGCACATTTCTGAATAAATGATCCTGCAGAAATAATGTATGCAGCACAAAAAAGGGGGCAGACACCTGAATATGCCGCACAAGTGTATATTCAGTCAAAATGTGTGGTGCATGTGTCGTGCATCACAAAACTGTACCGCGCAAAGTTAGGCATGTAAGGAGATGGCCTAAATTGGCCAGCCACCCACAGGCAGGCTGCAGAACTACAGACAGGTGACCCTGAGACAGCCCTCAGAGATGCACCAGGATGTACTCCAGGTATCCACACACAGCAGTCATGCCAGGCTGGTAGTATCCAATGCCACAGCCGTGCTGTGCCAGCTTGCTGGGCACCTGCTGGGTGCCGCTGAGTGACACCACTGGCACCCCTCAGTCAGCCACCCCCCTCACTACACCTAGGTCAGGGACACCCAGCTGCCACATGCTAGACAGGCTAGTATGTGAGTGGAGCAGACAGCTGCAATACTGCATATGTACCAGGTGCCATGGCTTGCACCCATGTGTCCGTCAGGGTGGCACCTGCTGGAGGCATGCACCCATGGTGGTGTCTGGGACAATGGTGAGCAGAATGCTTGGCAGTAATGGTGGCAGCATGTCACTGGTCAGGGACAACCCAGTGATACACACACAGTGAAACACCATAGGTGCACATAGCACATCTGTGCCAGATGGTTCCACATCAATACATCGACGGTGTCATTGTCGACACCACCAACAGCAATGGGAACAATGTTGACAGCCAGCATTGTTCCTGACAGGACAAGCGTTTGTATGGCTTTTGCCCCCGCACTCTTATCTTAAATAACCAACTCCTAGTTGGAGTTGGTTTGGGGTGGAGGCGCAACAATGAGAACTGCTGGGTCAGCAGACAGCGGACCACCACAGTGACCAGTCTCGACCTGGTGAGATTTGTCACTGTGGTGGTGTTTGCTGTCAGAATGTCACTGTGGTGGTGTGATACCATTCCAGACCCATGCCACCAGGAACCATATACATGTCACCGATGCCATCCCTGCAGTGTGACAATGCCACAGGGGCCCTGGGTTTCGGTCACTGTGGAGTACTGTTAGTGGACAGTGCACAACTGTGAGTTACACTTTGCATGGATGGTACCACCTGTGGCCTAAAGGTGTCAGGAGCATGTCCCAAGGACACCAGTCTCCTCCAGTGTTATACGTGCGGCCACCTAGGGCATGGACATGGCCATGAGTAGTAGCACTGCAAACCTTTCAACTGTCATACAATATGGGGTATGGCACTCGTGTTACACTCAGATGCCCTCTGACCCACATAGAGTGGTTGACATTACACACCGACCACTGAGACTGTTATGCAGAACTGTAAGATAATATGAGATGCTAGGTATCAGCACACAGAAGCAACGTTGGTGCACTTAATGCCACAGTGTTCCGAGCTTGCACTGTGATGTTTGCTGCTATAAAAATGGCCTGAATACATTCCAGTAATGAGATGCAAATGTACTGTTTGAGCACTGACTGTGCAATGAGGCAATTCGCATGTCCTGGTTAAATACTGCAGATCTGCTACCATGCAAGTGGCTTTGCATTGCGCACGTCCGCATGCTCTGCACTGGGCTATGGGCACCTGCATGCCAAGTATCTCCCACTGCACAATCGTGCATGTTTGGGATATTCAGCTGCACATGCACGATTGCATACAATGGCAGAAATTCTGAATATACCATTATTTTGTGCCCACGCAGCTGGGTTGCGCTGCACAAGCACTTGCGCGATACAGCCTGCTTATTTTGAATATGGTGCCCGTGGTGTTGAAACGAAATAAAATCAAGGAACAAACAGAAGGAAAGAGTAAAAAAGAGAAAAGCAGTACCTCAGTCTGTAACTGACAGCTGCCACATACAGTACAACCCTCACATAGTTCCTCAAGCTGTCACTGACAACTAATACATACAGTACAACCCTCACATAGTACTTCCAGCTGTCACTGACAACTCCAACATACAATACAACCCTCAAAAAGTACCTCAAGCTGTCACTGAAAACTCCCACATACAATACAACCCTCACATAGTCCTCCAGCAGTCACTGACAGCTCCCACATACAACACAACCCTCACAGTCCCTCAAGCTGTCACTGACAACTAACACATACTATGCAGCCCTCACATAGTCCTTCTTGCTGTCATTGACAACTCCCATGTACAGTACAACCCACAATTAGTCCCTCAAGCTGTCACTGACAAGAACCACATACACTACACACCTCACATAGTCCCTCAATCTGTCACTGACAACTCCCACATACAGTACAACCCTCACATAGTCCCTCAAGCTCACCAACAACTCCCACATACAACACAACCCTCACATCATCCGTCAAGCTGTCACTGACAACTCCCACATACAATACAACCCTCTCAAGCTGTCACTGACAACTCCAACATAAAGAACAACCCTCACATAGTCCTCCAGCTGTCACTGACACCTCCCACATACAATACAACCCTCTCAAGCTGTCACTGACAACTCCAACATAAGGAACAACCCTCACATAGTCCCTCCAGCTGTCACTGACAACTCCTACGTACAATACAGCCCTCACTTAGCCCCTCAAACTGTCAATGACAAATTCCACATACAGTACAACCCTCACATAGTAGCTCAAGCAGTCAGACAGCTCACACATACAATACAAAACTCACATAGTCCCTCAAGCTGTCAGTGACAACTGTCACATGTAGTACAACCCTCACATTGCCCTTCCTGCTGTCATTGACAACTCCCATACACAGTACAACCCTAACATAGTCCCTCGGGCTGTCACTGACCTCTCCCACATACAGTACAACACTCACATAGTCCCTCAAGCTGTCACTGACAACTAACACATAGAATACAGCCCTCACATAGTCCTTCCAGCTGTCACTGACAACTCCCACATACAATACAGCCCTCACAGAGTCCCTCAGGCTGTCACTGACAACTCCCACATACAATACTACCTTTGCATAGTCCCTCCAGGTGTCACTGACAACTCCAACATAAAGTACACCCCTCACATAGTCCCTCAAGTTTCATTGACAACTGTCACATACAATACAACCCTCTCAAGCTGTCACTGACAACTCTCACAGACAGAACAACCCTCACATAGTCCCTCAAGCTGTCACTGACAACTAACACATCGAATACAGCCCTCACATAGTCCTACCAGCTGTCACTGAAAACTCCCACATACAATACATCCCTCGCATTGTCCCTCAGTCTGTTACTGACAACTCCCACATACAGTAAAACCCTAACATAGTCCTTCCAGCTGTCATTGACAAATCCCGCATGAAATACAACCCTCACTGAGTACCTCATGCTGTCACTGACAACTCCAACACACTGTGTAACCTTTGCATAGTCCCTCCAGCTGTCCTGACAACTCCCACATACAATACAACCCTCCCATAGTCCCTCAAGCTGTCACTAACTCCCACAGACAGTACACCCCTCTCATGGTCCATCAATCAGTCACTGACAACTCCCACTAACAGTACAACCTTCACACTGTCCCTGAATCTCGCTGACAACTCCCACATACAATAAAACCCTCACATAGTCTCTCAAGCTGACACTGACAACTTCCACATAAAATACAACCCTCACATAGTCCCTCAAGCTCCCACTGACAACTCCCACATACAATACAATCCTCACATTGTCCCTCCAGCTGGAACTGACAACTCCCACGTACAATACAGCCCTCAAATAGTCCCCTTGCTGGAACTTGAAAACTCTCACATACAGTACAACCCTCACATATTCCCTCCAGCTGTCACTGACAACTCCCACATACAGTACAAACTTCACAAAGTCCCTCAAGCTGTCACTGACAAATCCCACATACAGTAGAACCCTCACATTGTTCCTCGTGCTGTCACTGACATCTCCCACATACAGTGCAACAATCACATAGTCCCTCAAGCTGTCACTGACAACTCCCACATTCAGTACAACCCTTAAATTGTTGCTCAATCTGTCACTGACAACGCCCACATGCAATACAACCATGACATAGTCCCTTAAGCTGTCACTGACAACTGTCACATACAGTACATCCCTCACATAGTCCTATCAGCTGTCATTGACAACTCTTTCATAGAGTACAACACTAATATAGTCCCTCAAGCTGTCACTGACATCTCCCACATACAGTACAACACTCACATAGTCCATCAAGCTGTCACTGACAACTCCCACATACAGTACAACCCTCACATAGCTGCTCAAGCTGTCACTGACAACTCCCACATACAATACAACCCTCATTTAGTCCCTCAGGCTGCCACTGACAACTGTCACATACAGTGCTACCCTCACATAGTCCTTCCAGCTGTCGCTGCCAACTCCCACATACAACACAACCCTCAAATAGTCCCTCCAGCTGGCACTGACCACTCCCACATACAGTACAACTCTCACTTAGTCCCTCGAGCTGTCACTGACAACTCCCACATACAGTACAACCCACACATAGTTGCTCAAGCAATCACTGACAACTCCCACATACAAGACAACCCTCTCATAGCCTCTCAAGCTGTCACTGACAACTGTCACATACAGTACTACCCTCACATAGTCCCTCCAGCTGTCATTCACAACTCCCACATACAATACAACCTTCACATAGTCCTTCCAGCTGTCACTAACAACTCCCACATACAATACTACCCACATATAGTCTCTGCAGCGGGTACTGACAACTTCCGCATACAATACTACCTTTGCATAGTTCCTCCAGCTGTTACAACTCTCACACACAGTACAACCCTCACATAGTCCTTCCAGCTCTTACTGACAACTTCCACATCCAATACAACCCTCACACAGTCACTCCAGATGTCACTGACAACTCACACATACAGTAAACCCTCGCTAAGTCCCTCCAGCTATCACTGATTACCACCTACAACTCTCACATACTCCCTCCAGCAGTCACTAACAACTCCCACATACAATACAACCCTCATATAGTCCCTCCAGTTGGCACTGACAACTCCCACATATAATACAACATTTGCATAGTCCCTACAGATGTCAGTGATAAGTCTCACATACAGTACAACCCTGACATAGTCCTTCCAGCTGTCACTGAGAACTCACACTTACAGTACAACCCCTCACATTATCCCTCCAGCTGTCACTGATAACTTCCACATACATTACAACCCTCACAGTCCCTCCAGCTGTCACCGACATCTCTCACATACAGTACAGCCCTCACATAGTCCTTCCAGGGGTCACTGGCAAATTCCACATATACTACAACCCTCTCAAGCGGTCACTGACAACTCTCACATACAATTTAACCCTCACATAGTCCCTTAAGTTGTCACTGCCAACTCCCACATACAACACAACCCTCAAAGGGTGCCTCCAGCTGGAACTGACAACTATCACATACAGTACAACCCTCACATT
The DNA here is from genome assembly GCA_016271365.2 of Neoceratodus forsteri. Taxonomy (NCBI): domain Eukaryota; kingdom Metazoa; phylum Chordata; order Ceratodontiformes; family Ceratodontidae; genus Neoceratodus; species Neoceratodus forsteri. The sequence continues at coordinate 114,570,280 of CM028134.1, forward strand.
GTCCTTCCAGCTGTCTCTGACAACTCCCACATACAATACAACTCTCAGATAGTCTCTCCAGCTGTCACTGACAACTCCCACATACAAAGGAACCCTCATATAGTCCCTCAAGCTGTTCCTGACACCTTTCTCATACACTATAACCCTTACATAGTCCCTCAAACTGTCATTGACAAATCCCATATACAGTTCAACCATCACATTGTCCCTCAAGTTGTCACTGACAACTCTCACATACAGTACAACCCTCATATAGTCCTTCAGGCTCTCACTGACAACTTCTCACATTCAGTACAACCCCAACATAGTCCCTCAAGCTGTCATTGACTACTCCCACATACAGTACAACCCTCACAGATGCTCAAGCTATCACTGACAACTCCCACATACAATACAACCATCTCATAGCCCTTCAAGCTGTCACTGACAACTGTCAAATACAGTACAACCCTCACATAGTCCCTCCAGCTGTCATTGACAACTCCCACATACAACACAACTTTCACATAGTCCTTCCAGTTGTCACTGACAACTCCAACATACAATACAACATTTGCATAGTTCCTCCAGCACTTACTGACAACTCTCACATACAGAACAACCCTCACATAGTCCTTCCAGCTGTCATTGACAACCTACACACTCAGTACAACCCTCACATAGTCCCTCAAGCAGTCACTGACAACTCCCACATACCGAAAAACCCTCACATAGTACCTCAAGCTGTCACTGACAATTCCCACATACAATACAACCCTCACATAGTCCCTCAAGCTCTCACTGACATCTTCCGCATACAGTACAACACTCACATAGTCCTCCAGCTGTCACTGACTGCTCTCACATGCAATACAACCCTCATATAGTCCCCTAAGCTGTCATTGTCGACTCCCACATACAATACAACCCTTATGTAGTCCCTCCCACTATCACTGACAAGTCCCACATACAATACAATCCTCACATAGTCCCTCCAGCTGGAACAGAAAACTCCCACATATAATACAACCCTCAAATAGTCCCTCCAGCTGCAACTGACAACTCTCTCATACATTGCAACCCTCACATATTCCCTCCAGCTATCACTGACAACTCCCACATACAGTACAACCCTCACAGTCCCTTAAGCTGTCATTGACAACTCCCACATACAACACTGCCATCACATGGTCCCTCCAGTTGTCACTGACAACTCCCACATTCACTACAACCTACAAATAGTCCCTCAACCTGTCACTAACTCCCACAGACAGTACACCCCTAACATGGTCCTTCAATCGGTCACTGACAACTCCCACTAACAGTACAATCCTCACACAGTCCCTCAATCTCACTGACAACTCCCACATACAATACAACCCTCACATAGCCCCTCAAGCTGACACTGACAACTTCCAATTAAAATACAACCCTCACATAGTACCTCAAGCTGTCACTGACAATTCCCACATACAGTACAAGCTGCACAGTCTCTCAAGCTGTCACTGAGAACTCCTACATACAATACAACCCTCACATTGTCCCTCCCACTGTCACTGAGAACACAACTGCCACTTATAATACAAACCTCACGTAGTGCTTCCTGCTGGAACTGACAACTCCCATACAATACAGCCATCAAATAGTCCCCTTGCTGGAACTGAACACTCTCACATACAGTATAACCCTTAACATAGTCCCTCCAGTTGGAACTGATGACGCTAACATACAGTACAACCCTCACATATTCCCTCCAGCTGTCACTGACCACTCCTACACTCAGTACATCCCTCACACTCCCTCAAGCTGTCACTGACAACCCCCACATACAGTACATCCCTCACACTCCCTCAAGCTGTCACTGACAACCCCCACATACAGTACAACCCTCACATAGTCCCTCCAGCTGTCATTGACAACTCCCACATACAATATAACCTTCATATAGTATGTACAGCAGTCACTGACAACTCCCACATACAGTACAACCCTCACAGTCCCTCAAGCTGTCACTGACAACTCCCACATACAATACAACCCTCTCACAGTCCCTCCAGCTGTCACTGATAACTGTCACATACAGTACAACCCTCACATAATACTTCCAGTTGTCACTGACAAATTCCACATACAATACAACCCTCTCAAGCGGTCACTGACAACTCTCACATACAATTTAACCCTCACATAGTCCCTTAAGTTGTCACTGCCAACTCCCACATACAACACAAAACTCAAATAGTGCCTCCAGCTGGAACTGACAACTATCACATACAGTACAACCCTCACATTGTCCTTCCAGCTCTGTCTGACAACTCCCACATACAATACAACTCTGTCTCTCCAGCTGTCACTGACAACTCCCACGTACAAAGGAAACTTCACATAGTCCCTCAAGCTGTTCCTGACACCTTTCTCATACACTATAACCCTTACATAGTCCCTCAAGCTGTCATTGACAAATCCCATATACAGTTCAACCCTCACATTGTCCCTCAAGCTGTCACTGACAACTTCTTCATACACTACAACCATCATGTAGTCCCTCAAGCTCTCACTGACAACTCTCACATACAGTACAACCCTAATATAGTCCCTCAAGCTGTCATTGACTACTCCCACATACAGTACAACCCTCACAGATGCTCAAGCTATCACTGACAACTCCCACATACAATACAACCCTCTCATAGCCCCTCAAGCTGTCACTGACAACTGTCAAATACAGTACAACCCTCACATAGTCCCTCCAGCTGTCATTGACAACTCCCACATACAACACAACTTTCACATAGTCCTTCCAGCTGTCACTGACAACTCCAACATACAATACATTTGGATAGTTCCTCCAGCAGTTACTGACAACTCTCACATACAGAACAACCCTCACATAGTCCCTCAAGCTGTCACTGACAATTCCCACATACAATACAACCCTCACATAGTCCCTCAAGCTCTCACTGACATCTTCCACATACAGTACAACACTCACATAGTCCCTCAGGCTATCACTGACAACTCCAACATACAATACAATGCTCACATAGTCCCTCAAGCTGGCACTGACTACTGTCACATACAGTACAACACTCACATAGTCCTCCAGCTGTCACTGACTGCTCTCACATGCAATACAACCCTCACATAGTCCTTTAAGCTGTCATTGTCAACTCCCACATACAATACAACGCTTATGTAGTCCCTCCCACTATCACTGACAAGTCCCACATACAATACAATCCTCACATAGTCCCTCCAGCTGGAACAGAAAACTCCCACATATAATACAACCCTCAAATAGTCTCTCCAGCTGGAACTGACAACTCCCACATACAGTACAACCCTCACAGTCCCTTAAACTGTCACTAACAACTCCCACATACAGTACAACCCTTACATAGTCTCTCAAGCTGTCATTGACAACTCCCACATACAACACTGCCATCACATAGTCCCTCCAGTTGTCACTGACAACTCCCACATTCACTACAACCTACAAATTGTCCCTCAACCTGTCACTAACTCCCACAGACAGTACACCCCTCACATGGTCCATCAATCGGTCACTGACAACTCCCACTAACAGTACAATCCTCACACAGTCCCTCAATCTCGCTGACAACTCCCACATAAAATACAACCCTCACATAGTCCCTCAAGCTGACACTGACAACTTCCAATTAAAATACAACCCTCACATAGTACCTCAAGCTGTCACTGACAATTCCCACATACAGTACAAGCTGCACAGTCTCTCAAGCTGTCACTGAGAACTCCTACATACAATACAACCCTCACATAGTCCCTCCCACTGTCACTGAGAACACAACTGCCACTTATAATACAAACCTCACGTAGTGCTTCCTGCTGGAACTGACAACTCCCATACAATACAGCTGTCAAATAGTCCCCTTGCTGGAACTGAACACTCTCACATACAGTACAACCCTTAACATAGTCCCTCCAGTTGGAACTGACAACGCTAACATACAGTACAACCCTCACATATTCCCTCCAGCTGTCACTGACCACTCTCACACTCAGTACATCCCTCACACTCCCTCAAGCTGTCACTGACAACCCCCACGTACAGTACAACCCTCACATAGTCCCTCCAAATGTCATTGACAACTCCCACATACAATATAACCCTCACATAGTCCCTCCAGCTGTCACTGACAACTCCACATACAGTACAACCTCACAGTCCCTCAAGCTGTCACTGACAACTCCCATATACAATACAACCCTCTCTCAGTCCCTCCAGCTGTCACTGATAACTGTCACATACAGTACAATCCTCACATAGTACTTCCAGTTGTCACTGACAGATCCCACATACAATACAACCCTCTCAAGCTGTCACTGACAACTCTCACGTACAGTACTGCCCTCACAGTCACTCCAGGTGTTACTGACAACTCTCACATGCAGTACAACCCTCACATAGTCCCTCAAGCTGTCACTGACAAATGTCACATACAGTACTACCCTCACATAGTCCTTCCAGCTGTCACTGAAAACTCCCACATACAATACAACCCTCATATAGTCCCTCAAGATGTCACTGACAACTCCCACATACAATACATCCCTTCCATAATCCCTCAAGATGCCACTGACAACTCCCACATACAATACATCCCTCACATAGTCCCTCCACCTGTCACTGACAACTCCCAGATATAATACAACCCTCACCTAGTACCTCAGTCTGTCACTGACAACTCCCACATACAATACAACCTCACTATAGTCTCCTCAGCTGTCACTGACAACTCCACATACAATACAACCCTCACATAGTCCCTCCAGCTGTCACTGACAACTCCCACATACAGATACAACCCTCACATAGTCCTCAAGCTGTCACTGACAATCACATACAGTATACCCCTCACATAGTCCCTCAATCTGACACTCTCAAATCCCACATACAATACAACCCTCACATAGTCCCTCAAGCTCTCGCTGACAACTCCCACATACAATACAACCCTCTCTAGCTGTCACTGACAACTCTCACAAAAAGAAAAACCCTCGCATAGTCCCACCAGCTGTCACTGACAACTCCCACATACAGTACAACCTTCACATAGTCCCTCCAGCTGTCACTGACAACTCCCACATTAAGTACAACACTCACATAGCCCCTCAAGCTGTCACTGACAACTCCCTCATACAATACAACCCTCACAGTCACTGACAACTTCCAGCTGTCACTGAAAATACAGCCCTCACTTAGTCCCTCAAGCTCTCACTGACAACTCCCACATACAATACGACCTTCGCATAGTCCCTCCAGGTGACACTGACAAATCCCACAAACAATAAAAACCTCACATAATGCCTCAATATGTCACTGACAACTCCCACATACAGTACAACCCTCACAAAGTCCTTCCAGCTGTCAATAACTCCAACACACAATACAACCTTCACATAGTCCCTCCAGCTGACACTGACAACTCCCACATACAGTTCAACCCTCACATAGTCCCTTAAGCTGTCACTGACACCTCCCACATACAGTACAACCCTCACAGTCTCTCAAGCTGTCACTGACAACTCCCACATACAGTACTACCCACACAAGGTCCCTCCAGCTGTCATTGACAACTCCAACATACAATACAACATCCACATAGTCCTTCCAGCTGTCACTGACAAATCCTACATACAAAACTACCCTCTTAGTCTCTCCAGCTGGTACCGAAAACTCCCACATATAATTCAACCGTAGCATAGTACCTACAGATGTCACTGACAAGTCTCACATACAGTACATCTCTCACATACTCCTTCCAGCTGTCACTGACAACTCTCACATACAGTACAACCCTCACATAGTCCTTCCAGGTGTCACTGACAAAATCCACATACAACACAACCCTCTCAAGCTGTCACTGACAACTCTCACATACAGTACTGCCCTCACATAGTCACTCCAGCTGTCACTGACAACTCCCACATACAATTCAACCCTCACATAGTCCCTTAAGCTGTCACTGACAGGTCCCACAAACAGAACAACCCTCACAGTCTCTCAAGCTGACATTGACAACTCCCACATACAATACAACTCTCACATAGTCCCTCCAGCTGTCACTGCCAACTCCCCCATGCAACACAACCCACAAATAGTCCCTCCAACTGGCACTGACAACTCCCACATACAATTCATCCCTCACAAAGTCCCTCCTGCTGGAACTGACAACTATCAGATACAGTACAACCCTCACATTGTCATTCCAGCTTTCTCAGACAACTCCCACATACAATATAACTCTCGCATAGTCTCTCCAGCTGTCACTGACAACTCCCACATACAGTACAACTCTCACATAATCCCTCCAGCTGTTACTGACAAGTCCCACACACAATAGAACCCTCACATAGTCTCTGAAGCTGTTCCTGACACATTTCTCACACACTACATCCCTCACATAGTTCCTCAAGCTGTCACTGGCAATTCCCATATACAATACAACGCTCATGTAGTCCCTCCAGCTGTCACTGACAACTCCCACATACACTAGAACCATCACATAGTCCCTCAAGCTGTCACTGACATTTCCTCATACACTACAACCCTCACGTAGTCCCTCAAGCTGTCACTGACAACTCCCACTTACAGTACAATGCTCAAAGTTGCTCAAGCTATCACAGACAACCCCGACATACAATACAACCCTCTCATAGCCCCCCAAGCTGTCACTGTCAATAGTCACATACAGAACAACCCAGCCATAGTCCTTCCAGCTGTCATTGACAACTCCCACATACAGTACAGCCCTCACATAGTCCATTCAGCTGTCATTGACAACTGCCACATACAATACAACCCTCACAGTCACTCCAGCTGGTACTGAGAACTCACACATACAATTCAACCTTTGCATAGTTCCCCTAGCTGATACCAACAACTCTCACATACAGTACAAGCCTCACAGAGTCCTTTCCTCAGTCACTGACAACTCCTACATACAGTACAACCCTCACAAAGTCCCTCCAGCTGTCACTGACAACTCTCACATACAGTACAACCCACACAGTCCTTTCCTCTGTCACTGACAACTCCCACACACAGTACTACCCTTACAGTCACTCAAGTTATCACTGACAACTCCCACATATAACACAACCCTCACACAGTCACTCCAGCTGTCACTGACAAATCTCACAAACAGTGCAAACCTCACTTAGCCTCTCAAGCTGTCACTGACAACATACAATACACCCTTCACATAGTCCTTCCAGCTGTCACTGACAACTCTCACGTACAATACAACCCTCACATAGTCTCTTCAGCTGGTACTGACAACTCCCAGATACAATACACCCTTTGCATAGTTCCTCCTGCTGTTACTGACAACTCTCACATACAGCACAACCCTCACATACCCCTTCCAGCTGTCATTGACAACTCCCACATCCAGTACAACCCTCACAGTCCTTTCCTCTGTCACTGACAACTCCCACATATAGTACAACCCCCACATAGTCCCTCAAGCTGTCACTGACAACTCCCACACACAGTACAACTATTACAGTCCCTCAAGCAATCACTGACAACTCCCACATATAATACAACCCTCACACAGTCACTCCAGCTGTCACTGACAACTCTCACAAACAGTACTAAACTAAAATAGTCCCACCAGCTGTCACTAATGACTCCTACATAGAGTACAACCTTCACATAGTCCCTCCAGCTGTCACTGACAAATCCCACACACAGTACAACCTCACATAGTCCCTCTAGCTGTCACTGACAACTCTCAAATACAGTACAACCCACACAGAGTGCCTTCCTCTGTCACTGAAAACTCCCACACAGTACAACCATTACAGTCCCACAAGCTATCACTGACAACTCTCACATATAATACAACCCTCACACAGTCACCCACTCCAGCTGTCATTGACAACTCTCACATACAGTTCAAAACTCAAATAATCCCACCAGCAGTCACTAACGACTCCCACATACGACTCTCACATAGTCCATCAAGCTGTCACCGACAACTCCCACATATAATACAACCCTCACACAGTCCCTCCAGTTGGCACTAACAACTCCCACATATAATACAATCTTTGCATAGTCCCTACAGATGTCAATGACAAGTCTCACATACAGTGCAACTCTCATAAAGACCTTCCAGCTGTCACTGACAACTCACACACATAGCACAACCCAAACATAGTCCCTCCAGCTGTCATTGACAACTCCCACATACAATACAACCCTCACACAGTCCTTCAAGCTGTCACTGACAACTCCCACATACAGTACAACCCTCACAGTCTCTCAAGATGTCACTGACAACTCCCACATACAGTCCAACTGTCTCACAGTCCCACCAGCTCTCATTGACAACTCCCACATACTGGGCAACCTTCATATAGTTCCTCCAGCTGTCACTGACCACTCTCGCATACAGTACAACCCTCAAATAGTCCTTCCAGCTGTCACTGACAGATCCTACATACAATAAAACCCTCTAAGCTCAGCTGATAACTCTCCACTTACAGCACTGCCCTCATAGTCGCTCCAGCTGTCACTGACAGCTCCCACATACAATACAACCCTCTCATGCTTTCACTGACAACTCTCTCATACAGTACTGCCCTCTCATAGGTCCCTCCCGCTGTCACTGACAACTGCCACATACAATACAAGCCTCACATTGTACCTTCAGCTGTCACTGACATCTCCCACATTCAATACCACCCTCACATAGTCCCTCCAGCTGGCACTAACAACTACCACATTCAGTACATGCCTCACAGTCTCTCAAGCAGTCACTGACAAGTCCCATATACAACACAACCCTCACATAAACCCTCCAGCTGTAACTGACAAATCCCACATACAACTGAACCCTCACATAGTCCCTCGAGCTGTTCCTGACCACGTCCTCATACACTACAACCTTCACATAGTCCCTCAAGCTGTCACTGACAACTCTTTCATACTGTACAACTCTCATATAGTCCCTCAAGCTGTCACTGACAACTCCCACATACAGTACAACCCTCAGATAGTCCCTCAAGCTGTCACTGACAACTCCCACATACAGTACAACCCTCACATACTTGCTCAAGCTATCACTGAGAACTCCCACATACTATGCAACCTTTATGTAGTCCTTCCAGCAGTCACTGACAACTCCCACATACAATACAACCTTTGCATAGTTCCTCCAGGTGTTGCTGACAACTCTCACATACAATACAATCCTCACATAGTCCCTCAAGCTGTCACTGACAACTCCCACATACAGTACAACCCTTACAGTCCTTCAAGCTATCACTGACAACTCCCACATACAATACAACCCTCACACAGTCACTCCAGCTGTCACTGACAACTCTCACAAACAGTACTAAAACTCACATAGTCCCTCCAGCTGTCACTGACAAATCCCATATAGAGAACAACCCTCACATAGTACTTCAAGCTCTCACTGACAACTTCCTCATACACTACAACCTTCTAATAGTCCCTCAAGCTATCACTGACAACTCCCACACACAGTACAACCCACACAGAGTGCCTTCCTCTGTCACTGAAAACTCCCACACAGTACAACCATTACAGTCCCACAAGCTATCACTGACAACTCTCACATATAATACAACCCTCACACAGTCACTCCAGCTGTCATTGACAACTCTCACATACAGTTCAAAACTCAAATAATCCCACCAGCAGTCACTAACGACTCCCACATACAACTCTCACATAGTCCATCAAGCTGTCACCGACAACTCCCACATATAATACAACCCTCACACAGTCCCTCCAGTTGGCACTAACAACTCCCACATATAATACAATCTTTGCATAGTCCCTACAGATGTCAATGACAAGTCTCACATACAGTGCAACTCTCATAAAGACCTTCCAGCTGTCACTGACAACTCACACACATAGCACAACCCAAACATAGTCCCTCCAGCTGTCATTGACAACTCCCACATACAATACAACCCTCACACAGTCCTTCAAGCTGTCACTGACAACTCCCACATACAGTACAACCCTCACAGTCTCTCAAGATGTCACTGACAACTCCCACATACAGTCCAACTGTCTCACAGTCCCACCAGCTCTCATTGACAACTCCCACATACTGGGCAACCTTCATATAGTTCCTCCAGCTGTCACTGACCACTCTCGCATACAGTACAACCCTCAAATAGTCCTTCCAGCTGTCACTGACAGATCCTACATACAATAAAACCCTCTCAAGCTGTCGCTGATAACTCTCACTTACAGCACTGCCCTCACATAGTCGCTCCAGCTGTCACTGACAGCTCCCACATACAATACAACCCTCTCATGCTTTCACTGACAACTCTCTCATATAGTACTGCCCTCTCATAGGTCCCTCCTGCTGTCACTGACAACTGCCACATACAATACAAGCCTCACATTGTACCTTCAGCTGTCACTGACATCTCCCACATTCAATACCACCCTCACATAGTCCCTCCAGCTGGCACTAACAACTACCACATTCAGTACATGCCTCACAGTCTCTCAAGCAGTCACTGACAAGTCCCATATACAACACAACCCTCACATAAACCCTCCAGCTGTAACTGACAAATCCCACATACAACTGAACCCTCACATAGTCCCTCGAGCTGTTCCTGACCACGTCCTCATACACTACAACCTTCACATAGTCCCTCAAGCTGTCACTGACAACTCTTTCATACTGTACAACTCTCATATAGTCCCTCAAGCTGTCACTGACAACTCCCACATACAGTACAACCCTCAGATAGTCCCTCAAGCTGTCACTGACAACTCCCACATACAGTACAACCCTCACATACTTGCTCAAGCTATCACTGAGAACTCCCACATACTATGCAACCTTTATGTAGTCCTTCCAGCAGTCACTGACAACTCCCACATACAATACAACCTTTGCATAGTTCCTCCAGGTGTTGCTGACAACTCTCACATACAATACAATCCTCACATAGTCCCTCAAGCTGTCACTGACAACTCCCACATACAGTACAACCCTTACAGTCCTTCAAGCTATCACTGACAACTCCCACATACAATACAACCCTCACACAGTCACTCCAGCTGTCACTGACAACTCTCACAAACAGTACTAAAACTCACATAGTCCCTCCAGCTGTCACTGACAAATCCCATATAGAGAACAACCCTCACATAGTACTTCAAGCTCTCACTGACAACTTCCTCATACACTACAACCTTCTAATAGTCCCTCAAGCTATCACTGACAACTCCCACACACAGTACAAACTCACATAGTCCCTCTAGCTGTCACTGACAACTTTCAAATACAGTACAACCCACACAGAGTCCCTTCCTCTGTCACTGACAACTCCCACACAGTACAACCATTAGTCTCTCAAGCTATCACTGACAACTCCCACATACAAAACAACCCTCACACAGTCACTCCAGCTGTCACTGACAACTCTCACATACAGTACAAAACTCACATAGTCCCTCCAGCTGTCACTAACGACTCCTACATAGAGTACAACCTTCACATAGTCCCTCCAGCTGTCACTGCAAATCCCGCAAACAACACAACCCTGACTTAGTCCCTCAAGCTGTCACTGCCAACTCCCACATACAATACTACCTTCACATAGTCCCTCCAGCTGGCACTGTCCACTCTCTCTTACAATTAAACCCTCACATAGTCCCTCCAGCTGGAACTGACAACTCTCACATACAGTACAACCCTCACATTGTCCTTCCAGCTGTCTCTGATAACTTCCACATACAATACAATTCTGATATAGTCTCTCCAGCTGGCACAGACAACTACCTCATACAGTAGAACCCTCACTTAGTACCTCAAGCTGTTATTGACAGCTCCCACATTCAGTACAACCCTCACATAATTCCTCCAGATGTCACTGACAACTCCCACATACAATAGAACCCTCACATAGTCCCTCAAGCTGTCAATGACAACTCTCATACACTACAACCTCACCCTAGCTGTCACTGACAAGTCTGACATACAGTACAACCTCATATAGTTCCTTAAGATGTCACTGACAACTCCCACATACAATGCAACCCTCAAATAGTCTTTTAAGCTGTCACTGACAGATCCCACTTACAATACAACCCTTTCAAGCTGTCACTAACCACTCTCACTTACAGCACTGCCCTCTTATAGTCCCTCCTGCTGTCACTGACAGCTCCCACATATAATACAACCCTCTCATGCTGTCGCTGACAACTCTCTCATACAGTACAGCCCTCACATAGGTCCCTCCCGCTGTCTCTGACAACTGTCATACAATACAAGCCTCACATAGTTCCTTCAGCTGTCACTGACAACTCCCACATTCAATACCACCCTCGTGCAGTCCCTCCAGCTGGCATTGACAACTCCCACATACAATTCAACCCTCACATAGTCCCTCAAGCTGTCACTTACATCTCCCACATACAGTACAACCCTCACATAAACCCTTCAGCTGTCACTGACAACTCCCACATACAACTGAACCCTCACATAGTCCCTCAGCTGTTCCTGACAAAGTCCTCATACACTAAAACCCTAACATAGTCCCTGAAGCTGTCACTGACAACGCTCTCATACTGTGCAAATCTCATATAGTCCCTCAAGCTGTCACTGACAACTCCCACATACAGTACAACCCTCACATAGTTGCTCAAGGTATCACTGATAACTCCCACATTCTGTAGAACCTTCACGTAGTCCTTCCAGCTGTCACAGACAACTCCCACATACAATACAACCCTCACATAGTCGCTCCAGCTAGTACTGACAACTCCAACATACAATACAACCTTTGCATAGTTCCTCCAGGTGTTGCTGACAACTCTCACGTACAATACAACCATCACATAGTTCTTGTAGCTGTCATTGACAACTCCCACATCCAGTACAACCCTCATATAGGCCTTTCCGCTGTCACTGACGACTTCCACATACAATACAACCCTCATATAGTCCCTCTAGCTGTCACTGACAACTCTCAAATACAGTACAACCCACACAGAGTCCCTTCGTCTTTCACTGACAACTCCCACACACAGTACTACCATTACAGTCCTTCAAGCTATCACAGACAACTCCCACATATAATGCAACCCTCACATAGTCACTCCAGCTGTCACTGACAACTCTCACATAGAGTACAAAACTCACATAGTCCCTCCAGCTGTCACTGACAAATCCCACATACAACACAACCCTGACTTAGTCCCTTTGCAGTCACTGCCAACTCCCACATACAATACAACCTTCACATAGTATGTACAGCTGTCACTGACAACTACCTCATAGAATACTACCCTCACATCGTCTTTCCAGCTGGTACTGACAATTCCCACATACAATACAACCTATGCATAGTTCCTCCAGCTGTTACTGACAACTTTCACATAGAGTACAACCCTCACAAAGTCCTTCCAACTGTCACTCTCAACTCCCACATCGAGTACAACCCTCCCATAGTCATTTCCGCTGTCACTGAAAACTCCCACATACAGTACCACCCTTAGTGTCCCTCAAGCAATCACTGACAATTCCCACATATAATACAACCCTCACACAGTCACTCCAGCTGTCATTGACAACTCACATACAGTTCAAGTTCTCACATAATCCCACCAGCTGTCACTAACGACTCCCACATACAACTCTCACATAGTCCATCAAGCTGTTACTGACAACTCCCACATATAATACAACCCTCATACAGTCCCTCCAGTTGGCACTGACAACCCACATATAATACAACCTTTGCATAGTCCCTACAGATGTCAATGACAAGTCTCACATACAGTGCAACCCTCACAAAGACCTTCCAGTTGTCACTGACACTCACACATATAGCACAACCCAAACATAGTCCCTCCAGTGGTCACTGACAACTTCTGTATACACTCACAACCCTCACATAGTCCCTCCAGCTGTCACTTCACTGACCCCCACATGCAACCCTCAAACAGCCACTCCAGCTGCCAGTGAAAACTCTCACATTCAGTACTACCCTCAAATAGTCCCTCCAGCTGTTACTGACAACTCCCACATACTGGGCAACCTTCACATAGTCCCTCCAGCTGTCACAGACAACTCCCACATACAATACAACTCTCTCACAGTCCCTCCAGCTGTCACTGACAAATCTCACATACAGTACAACCCTCTCAAGCTGTCACTGACAACTCTCACATATAGTACTGCCCTCACAGTCACTCCCACTGTCACCGACAACTCCCACATCGAGTACAACTTTCACATAGTCCCTCCAGCTGCCACTGACAACTCCCACATACAGTACAACCCTCACAGTCTCTCAAGATGTCACTGACAACTCCCACATACAGTCCAACTGTCTCACAGTCCCACCAGCTGTCACTGACAACTCCCACATACTGGGCAACATTCACATAGTCCCTCCAGCTGTCACTGACCACTCTCACATACAGTACAACCCTCAAATAGCCTTCCAGCTGTCACTGACAGATCCTACATACAATAAAACCCTCTCAAGCTGTCACTAATACCTCTCACTTACAGCACTGCCCTCACATAGTCACTCCTGCTGTCACTGACAGCTCCCACATACAATACAACCCTCTCATGCTTTCACTGACAACTCTCTCATACAGTACTGCCCTCTCATAGGTCCCTCCCGCTGTCATTGACAACTGCCACATACAATACAAGCCTCACATTGTACCTTCAGCTGTCACTGACATCTCCCACATTCAATACCACCCTCACATAGTCCCTCCAGCTGGCACTAACTACCACATACAGTACATGCCTCACAATCTCTCAAGCAGTCACTGACAAGTCCCACATACAGCACAACCCTCACATAAACCCTCCAGCTGTAACTGACAACTCCCACATACAATTGAACCCTCACATAGTCCCTCGAGCTGTTCCTGACAATGTCCTCATACACTACAACCTTCACATAGTCCCTCAAGCTGTCACTTACAACTCTCTCATACTGTACAACACTCATATAGTCCCTCAAGCTGTCACTGACAACTCCCACATACAGTACAATCCTCAGATAGTCCCTCAAGCTGTCACTGACAACTCCCACATACAGTACAACCCTCACATACTTTCTCAAGCTATCACTGACAACTCCCACATACTATACAACCTTCACGTAGTCCTTCCAGCTGTCACTGACAACTCCCACATACAATACAACCTTTGCATAGTTCCTCCAGGTGTTGCTGACAACTCTCACATACAATACAACCATCATGTAGTTCTTCCAGCTGTCCCTGACAACTCCCACATACAATACAACCCTCACATAGTCCCTCAAGCTGTCACTGACAACTCCCACATACAGTACAACCCTGATAGCGTCCCTCCAGCAGGAACAGACAACTCTTGCATACAGTGCAACCCTCACATTGTGCTTCCAACTGTCTCTGACAACTCCCACATACAATACAACTCTCATATAGTCTCTTCAGATGTCAGTGACAACTACCACGTATATTAGAACCCTCACATAGTCCCTCAAGCTGTCACTGACAACTCCCACATACAGTACAACCCTCACTTACTTGCTCAAGCTATCACTGAGAACTCCCACATACTATACAACCTTTACGTAGTCCTTCCAGCTGTCACTGACAACTCCCACATATAACGCAACCCTTGCATAGTCCTTAGAGATGTCACTGACAAGTCTCACATACAGTACAACTCTCACATCATCCTTCCAGCTGTCAGTGACAACTCCCACATACAGTACAACCCTCACATAGTCCTTCCAGCTGTCACTGACAGATCCCACATACAATACAAGTCTCTCAAGCTGTCACTGACAACTCTCACATACAGCACGGCCCTCTCAGAGTCATTCCTTCTGTCACTGATGGCCCCCACATACTATACAACCCTCTCAAGCGGTCACTGACACCTCTCTCATGCAGTACTGTCCTCACATAGGTCCCTCCAGCTGTCACTGACACCTCCCACATACAGTACAACCTTCACATGGTCCCTCCAGCTGGAACGGACAATTCTCCCGTACAGTACAACTCTCATATTGTCCTTCCAACTGTCTCTGACAACTGCCACATACAATACAAATCTCATAAAGTCTCTCCAGATGTCACTGACAACTACCACATACAGTAGAACCCTCACATAGTCCATCAAGCGGTCACTGACATCTCTCACATACAGTACAACCCTCACATTATCCCTCCTTCTGTCACTGACAAGTCCCACATACAATAGAACCTGCACATAGTCCTTCAAGCTGTTCCTGACAACTTCCTCATACACTACAACCCTCACATAGTCCTTCAAGTTGTCACTGACAACTCCCACATACAAGACATTCGACATATGATCCCTCCAGTTGGCACTGACAACTCTCGCATATAATGCAACCTTTCCATAGTCCCTACAGATGTCAATGACAAGTCTCACATACAGTGCAATTCTCACATAGTGCTTCCAGCTGTCACTGACAACTCCCACATCCAGTACAACCCTCACATAGTCCTTTCTGCTGTCACTGACAACTCTCACATACAATACAACCCTCACATAGTCCCTGAAGCTGTCACTGATAACTCCCACATACAGTACAACCCTCACATTGTCCTTCAAGCTGTCACTGACATCTCACAACATAGAGTACAATCCTCAGTCCCTCAAGCTCTCACGGACAACTCCCACATACAATACAACCCTCTCACAGTCCCTCCTGCTCTCACTGACAACTCTGACATACAGTGCAACCCTCACATTGTCCTTCAAGCTGTCACTGACAACTCCCACATACAGTACAACCCTTACAGTCCCTCCAGCTGTCACTGACAACTCCCACATTCAATAGAAACCTCACATAGTGCCTCAAGATGTTCCGGAAAACTTAGTCAGACACTATAACCCTCATGTATTCCCTCCAGCTGTCAGTGACAACTCCCATATACAGAACAACCCTCACATAGCCCTTCAAGCTGTCACGGACAACTCCCACATACAGTACTACCCTCACAGTCTCTCAACTTGTCACTGACAACTCCCACATACAGTACAACTTTCACGTAGTCCTTCCAGCTGTCACTGACAACTCCCACATTCAAAACAATCCCCCCATATTCTCTCCAGCTGTTACTGACAACTCTCACATACAGTACAACCCTCACATAGTTCTTCCAGCTATCATTGACATCTCCCACATCCAGTACAACCCTCATAGTCCCTCAAGCTGTCACTGACAACTCCCACATACAATACAACCCTCACTTAGTCCCTCCAGCTGTCACTGACATCTCCTTTATACAGTACAACCCTTACTGTCTCTCAAGCTTTCACTGACAACTCCCACATGCAATTCAGCCCTCACACAGTCACTGCAGCTGTCACTGAAAACTCTCACATACAGTAAAACCCTCACATGGTCCCTCCAGATGTCACTGACTCCCACATACAACCCTCACATAGTCCCTTCAGCTGTCATGGACAACTCCCACATACAATACAACCCTCTCACAGTCCCTCCAGCTGTCACTGACAACTCCCACATACAATACAAGCCACACATGGTCCCTCAAGCTGTCACTGACAACTACGACATACAGTACAACCTTCACATAGTCCGTCAAGCTGTTCTTGACAACTTCCTCATACACTACAACCCTCATATAGTCCCTCAAGCTGTCACTGACAGCTCCCACATACAATACAACCCTCTCAAGTCATCACTGACAATTCTCACATACAGTACTGCCCTCACATAGTCACTCCAGCTGTCACTGATAACTCCCACATGCAATACAACCCTCACATAGTCCTTCAAGATGTCACTGACAACTCCCATATAAAGTACAACCCTCACAGTCTCTCAAGCTGTCTCTGACAACTCCCACATACAACACAAACCTCACATAGTCCTTCCTGATGTCACTGACAAATCCCACATACAGTACAACCCTCATAGTCCCTCCAGCTGTCACTAACAACTATCAAATACAACTCTCACATAGTCCCTCCAACTGTCACTGACTACTCCCACATACAATATAACCCACACATAATCTCTACAGCTGACATTGTCCACTCCATCATTCAAATCAACCCTCACATAGTCCCTCCTGCTGCAACTGACAACTCTCACATTCAGTACAACACTCACATTGTCCTTCCAGCTGTCTCTGACAGCTCCCACATACAATACAACCCTCACTTAGTCAATCCAGCTGTCACTGACAACTCCCACATACAATACAATTCTCACAGTCTCTCCAGCTGTCACTGACAACTACCTCATACAGTAGAACCCTCACATAGTACCTCAAGCTGTCACTGACAACTTCCTCATACAGTACAACCCTCACATAATTCCTCCAGCTGTCATTGACAACTCCCACATACAATAGAACCCTTACATAGTCCCTCAAGCTGTCATTGACAACTTCTGCATACACTACAACCCTCAAATAGTCCCTCAAGCTATCACTGACATCTCTGACATACATTACAACCCCCATATAGTCCCTCAAGCTGTCACTGACAACTCTCACATACAGTACAACCCTCACATAGTTGCTCAAGCTATCACTGACAACTCCCACATATTATACTTCCCTCTCATAGCCTCTCAAGCTGTCACTGACAAGTGTCACATACAGTACAACCCTGACTTATTCCTTCCAGCTGTCACTGAGAACCACAACACATACAGTACAACCTCACATAGTTACACCAATCAATTTTGACAACCCATACAATTCAACCTTCACATAGTCCTACCAGCTGTCACTGACAACTCCCACATACCAATACAACCCTCAGATAGTCTCTCCAGCTGGTACTGACAACTCCCACATACAATACAACCTTTGCATAGTTCCTCCAGCTGTTACTGAGAACTCTTTCATACAGTACAACCCTCAGATAGTCCTTCCAGCTGTCACTGACAACTCCCTCATCCAGTACAACACTCACATAGTCCTTTCCGCTGTCACTGACAACACCCACATACAATACAACCCTCACATAGTCCCTCAAGCTGTCACTGACAACTCCCACATACAATACAACCCTCACACAGTCACTTCAGCTGTCATTAACAACCACCACCTACAAGTCTCATAGTCCATCCAGCTGTCACTGACAACTCCCACATAAAATACATCCCTCATATAGTCACTCCTGTTGGCACTGACATCTCCCACATATAATACAACCTTTGCATAGCCCCTACAGATGTCACTTGACAACTCACACATACAGTACAACCCTCACATAGTCCCTCCAGCTGTCTCTGACATCTCTCACATTCAATAAAACCTTCATATAGTCCCTCCAGTAGGCACTGACAACTCCCACATATAATGCAACCCTTGCATAGTCACTAGAGATGTCACTGACAAGTCTCACATACAGTACAACTCTCACATAGTCCTTCCAGCTGTCAGTGACAAACTCCCACATACAGTACATCCCTCACTTCCCTCCAGCTGTGACTGACAACTTCCACATTCAATACAACCCTCTCACAGTCCCTCCAGCTGTCACTGACAACTCTCACATACAGGACAACCCTCATATAGTCCTTCCAGCTGTCACTGACAGATCCCACATACAATACAACCCTCTCAAGCTGTCACTGACAACTCTCGCATACCGTACTGCCCTCACAGAGTGACTCCTGCTGTCACTGATGGCCCCCACATACAACACTACCCTCTCAAGTGGTCACTGACAACTCTTTCATACAGTACTGCCTACATATAGGTCCCTCCGGCTGTCACTGACAACTCCCACATACAGTACAACCCTGATATCATCCCTCCAGCTGGAACAGACAACTCTCCCATACAGTGCAACCCTCACATTGTCCTTCCAACTGTCTGACAAATCCCACATACAATAGAACTTTCATATAGTCTCTTCAGATGTCGGTGACAACTACCACATACAGTAGAACCCTCACATAGTCCCTCAAGCTGTCACTGACAACTCCCACATACAGTACATCCCTCACATACTTGCTCAAGCTATCACTGAGAACTCCCACATACTATACAACCTTTACGTAGTCCTTCCTGCTGTCACTGACAACTCCCACATACAATACAACCTTTGCATAGTTCCTCCAGGTGTTGCTGACAACTCTCACATACAATACAATCCTCACATAGTCCCTCCAGCTGTCAATGACAACTCCCACATACAGTACAGCCCTTACAGTCCTTCAAGCTATCACTGACAACTCCCACATACAATTCAACCCTCACACAGTCTCTCCAGCTGTCACTGACAACTCTCACAAACAGTACTAAAACTCACATAGTCCCTCCAGCGGTCACTAATGACTCCTACATAGAGTACAACCTTCACATAGTCCCTCAAGCTGTCACTGACAACTCCCACATACAGTACAACCCTTACAGTCCTTCAAGCTCTCACTGACAACTTCCTCATACACAACCTTCTAATAGTCCCTCAAGCTATCACTGACCACTCCCACACACAGTACAAACTCGCATAGTCCCTCTAGCTGTCACTGACAACTCTCAAATTCAGTACAACCCACACAGAGTCCCTTCCTCTGTCACTGACAACTCCCACACAGTACAACCATTAGTCTCTCAAGCTATCACTGACAACTCTCACATACAGTACAAAACTCACATAGTCCCTCCAGCTGTCACTAACGACTCCTACATAGAGTACAACCTTCACATAGTCCCTCCAGCTGTCACTGCAAATCCCGCATACAACACAACCCTGACTTAGTCCCTCAAGCTGTCACTGCCAACTCCCACTACAATACAACCCTCTCATAGCCCCTTAAGCTGTCACTGACTGTCACATGCAGTACTACCTTCACATAGTCCCTCCAGCTGGCACTGTCCACTCTCTCTTACAAAAACCCTCACATAGTCCCTCCAGCTGGAAGTGACAACTCTCACATACAGTACAACCCTCACATTGTCCTTCCAGCTGTCTCTGATAACTTCCACATACAATACAATCCTGATATAGTTTCTCCAGCTGGCACTGACAACTACCTCATACAGTAGAACCCTCACTTAGTACCTCAAGCTGTCATTGACAGCTCCCACATTCAGTACAACCCTCACATAATTCCTCCAGATGTCACTGACAACTCCCACATACAATTGAACCCTCACATAGTCCCTCAAGCTGTCAATGACAACTTCTGCATACACTACAACCCTCAAGCTGTCACTGACAAGTCTGACATTCAGTACAACCCTCACATAATTCCTCCAGATGTCACTGACAACTCCCACATACAATGCAACCCTCAAATAGTCTTTTAAGCTGTCACTGACAGATCCCACTTACAATACAACCCTTTCAAGCTGTCACTAACCACTCTCACTTACAGCACTGCCCTCTTATAGTCACTCCTGCTGTCACTGACAGCTCCCACATATAATACAACCCCTCTCATGCTGTCGCTGGCAACTCTCTCATTCAGTACAGCCCTCACATAGTTCCCTCCCGCTGTCACTGACAACTGCCACATACAATACAAGCCTCACATAGTTCCTTCAGCTGTCACTGACAACTCCCACATTCAATACCACCCTCGTGCAGTCCCTCCAGCTGGCATTGACAACTCCCACATACAATTCAACCCTCACATAGTCCCTCAAGCTGTCACTGACAACTCCCACATACAACTGAACCCTCACATAGTCCCTCAGGTGTTCCTGACAAAGTCATCATACACTAAAACCCTAACATAGTCCCTGAAGCTGTCACTGACAACGCTCTCATACTGTACAAATCTCATATAGTCCCTCAAGCTGTCACTGTCAACTCCCACATACAGTACAACCCTCACATAGTTGCTCAAGGTATCACTGATAACTCCCACATTCTGTAGAACCTTCACGTAGTCCTTCCAGCTGTCACAGACAACTCCCACATTCAATACAACCCTCACATAGTCTCTCCAGCTGGTACTGACAACTCCAACATACAATACAACCTTTGCATAGTTCCTCTAGGTGTTGCTGACAACTCTCACGTACAATACAACCATCACATAGTTCTTCTAGCTGACATTGACAACTCCCACATCCAGTACAACCCTCATATAGGCCTTTCCGCTGTCACTGACAACTCCCACATACAATACAACCCTCATATAGTCCCTCTAACTGTCACTGACAACTCTCAAATACAGTACAACCCTCACAGAGTCCCTTCCTCTTTCACTGACAACTCCCACACACAGTACAACCATTACAGTCCTTCAAGCTGTCACTGACAACTCTCACATACAGTACAAAACTCACATAGTCCCTCCAGCTGTCACTAACGACTCCTACATAGAGTACAACCTTCACATAGTCCCTCCAGCTGTCACTGACAAATCCCACATACAACACAACCCTGACTTAGTCCCTCAAGCTGTCACTGCCAACTCCCACATACAATACAACCTTCGCATAGTATGTACAGCTGTCACTGACAACTACCTCATAGAATACTACCCTCACATAGTCTTTCCAGCTGGTACTGACAATTCCCACATACAATACAACCTATGCATAGTTCCTCCAGCTGTTACTGACAACTTTCACATAGAGTACAACCCTCACAAAGTCCTTCCAACTGTCACTCTCAACTCCCACGCATCCAGTACAATCCTCTCATAGTCATTTCCGCTGTCACTGAAAACTCCCACATACAGTACCACCCTTAGAGTCCCTCAAGCAATCACTGACAACTCCCACATATAATACAACCCTCACACAGTTACTCCAGCTGTCATTGACAACTCACATACAGTTCAAAATTCACATAATCTCACCAGCTGTCACTAACGACTCCCACATACAACTCTCACGTAGTCCATCAAGCTGTTACCGACAACTCCCACATATAATACAACCTTTGCATAGTCCCTACAGATGTCAATGACAAGTCTCACATACAGTGCAGCCCTCACAAAGACCTTCCAGTTGTCACTGACAACTCACACATGTAGCACAACCCAAACATAGTCCCTGCAGTGGTCACTGACAACTTCTGTATACATTACAACCCTCACATAGTCCCTCCAGCTGTCACTCAATGACTCCCACATACAACCCTCAAACAGCCACCCAGCTGCCACTGAAAACTCTCACATTCAGTACTACCCTCAAATAGTCCCTCCAGCTGTTACTGACAACTCCCACATTCTGGGCAACCTTCACATGGTCCCTCCAGCTGTCACAGACAACTCCCACATACAATACAACTCTCTCACAGTCCCTCCAGCTGTCACTGACAAATCTCACATACAGTACAACCCTCTCAAGCCGTCACTGACAACTCTCACATATAGTACTGCCCTCACATAGTCACTCCCACTGTCACTGACAACTCCCACATCGAGTACAACTTTCACATAGTCCCTCCAGCTGTCACTGACAACTCCCACATACAATACAACCCTCACACAGTCCTTCAAGCTGTCACTGACAACTCCCACATACAGTACAACCCTCACAGTCTCTCAAGATGTCACTGACAACTCCCACATACAGTCCAACTGTCTCACAGTCCCACCAGCTGTCACTGACAACTCCCACATACTGGGCAACCTTCACATAGTCCCTCCAGCTGTCACTGACCACTCTCACATAGAGTACAACCCTCAAATAGCCTTCCAGCCGACACTGACAGATCCTACATACAATAAAACCCTCTCAAGCTGTCACTGATAACTCTCACTTACAGCACTGCCCTCACATAGTCACTCCTGCTGTCACTGACATCTCCCACATACAATACAACCCTCTCATGCTTTCACTGACAACTCTCTCATACAGTACTGCCCTCTCATAGGTCCCTCCCTCTGTCACTGACAACTGCCACATACAATACAAGCCTCACATTGTACCTTCAGCTGTCACTGACATCTCCCACATTCAATACCACCCTCACATAGTCCCTCCAGCTGGCACTAACTACCACATACAGTACATGCCTCACAATCACTCAAGCAGTCACTGACAAGTCCCACATACAGCACAACCCTCACATAAACCCTCCAGCTGTAACTGACAACTGCCACATACAATTGAACCCTCACATAGTCCCTCGAGCTGTTCCTGACAATGTCCTCATACACTACAACCTTCACATAGTCCCTCAAGCTGTCACTTACAACTCTCTCATACTGTACAACTCTCATATAGTCCCTCAAGCTGTCACTGACAGCTCCCACATGCAGTACAATCCTCAGATAGTCCCTCAAGCTGTCACTCGACAACTCCCACATACAGTACAACCTCATACTTGCTCGGCTTTCATCACTGACAACTCCCACATACTATACAACCTTCACGTAGTCCTTCCAGCTGTCACTGACAACTCCCACATACAATACAACCTTTGCATAGTTCCTCCAGGTGTTGCTGACAACTCTCACATACAATACAACCATCATGTAGTTCTTCCAGCTGTCCCTGACAACTCCCACATACAATACAACCCTCACATAGTCCCTCAAGCTGTCACTGACAACTCCCACATACAGTACAACCCTTACAGACCTTCAAGCTATCACTGACAACTCCCACATACAATACAACCTTCACACAGCCACTCCAGCTGTCACTGACAACTCCCACATATAACGCAACCCTTGCATAGTCCCTAGAGATGTCACTGACAAGTCTCACATACAGTACAACTCTCACATCATCCTTCCAGCTGTCAGTGACAACTCCCACATACAGTACAACCCTCACATAGTCCTACCAGCTGTCACTGACAACTCCCACATACAATACAACACTCACATAGTCTCTCCAGCTGGTACTGACAACTCCCACATACAATACAACCTTTGCATAGTTACTCCAGCTGTTACTGAGAACTCTTACATACAGTACAACCCTCAGATAGTCCTTCCAGCTGTCACTGACAACTCCCTCATCTAGTACAACCCTCACATAGTCCCTCAAGCTTTCACTGACAACTCCCACATACAATACAACCCTCAGACAGTCACTTCAGCTGTCATCAACAACCACCACCTACAAGTCTCACATAGTCCATCCAGCTGTCACTGACAACTCCCACATAAAATACATCCCTCATATAGTCACTCCTGTTGACACTGACATCTCCCACATATAATACAACCTTTGCATAGCCCCTACAGATGTCACTTGACAACTCACACATACAGTACAACCCTCACATAGTCCCTCCAGCTGTCTCTGACAACTCTTACATTCAATAAAACCTTCATATAGTCCCTCCGGTTGGCACTGACAACTCCCACATATACTGCAACCCTTGCATAGTCACTTGAGATGTCACTGACAAGTCTCACATACAGTACAACTCTCACATCATCCTTCCAGCTGTCAGTGACAACTCCCACATACAGTACAACCCTCACATAGTCCTTCCTGCTGTCACTGACAGATCCCACATACAATACAACTCTCTCAAGCTGTCACTGACAACTCTCACATAGAGCACGGCCCTCTCAGAGTCATTCCTTCTGTCACTGATGGCCCCCACATACTATACAACCCTCTCAAGCGGTCACTGACACCTCTCTCATACAGTACTGTCCTCACATAGGTCCCTCCAGCTGTCACTGACACCTCCCACATACAGTACAACCTTCACATTGTCCCTCCAGCTGGAACAGACAATTCTCCCATACAGTACAACTCTCATATTGTCCTTCCAACTGTCTCTGACTACTCCCACATACAATACAAATCTCATAAAGTCCCTCAAGCTGTCACTGACGACTCCCACATACAATACAAACCTCACATAGTCTCTCCAGCTGTCTTTGACAACTGCCACATACAAGACAACCTTCACATAGTCCTTCCAGCTGTCACTGACAACTCCCACATACAATACAAACCTCACATAGTCTCTCCAGCTGTTACTAACATCTCTCACATACTGTACAACCCTCACATCATTCTTCCAGCTGTCACTGACAACCCCCATCCAGTACAACCCTCACATAGTCCCTCAAGCTGTCACTGACAGCTCCCACATACAATACAAGCCTCACCAAGTCACTTCAGCTGTCACTAACAACTACCACCTACAACTCTCACATAGTCCCTCCAGCTGTCACTGACAACTCCCACATACAATTCATTCCTCATATAGTCCCTCCACTTGGCACGGACATCTCCCACATATAATACAACCTTTGCATAGTCCATACAGATGTCACTTGACAAGTCTCACATACAGTAGAACTCTCACTTAGTCCGTCCAGCTGTCACTGACAAATCACACATACAGTACAACCTTCACATAGTCCCTCCAGTGGTTTCTGAGAACTCCCACATACAATTCAACCCTCTCATGGTCCCTCCAGCTGTCACTGACATCTCCGACATACAGTACAACCTTCACATAGTCCCTCCAGCTGTCACTGACAACTCCCACATACTATATAACCCTCACATATTCCCTTAAGCTGTCACTGACAGCTGCCACATACAGTACAACCCTCAGTGTCTCAAGCTGACACTGACAACTCCCACATACAATACAACCCTCAAATAATCCCTCAAGGTGTCACTGACAAATATCACATACAGTGGAACCCTCAAATAGTCCCTCAAGCTGTCAGAGACAACTCTCACATACAGTACAACCCTCATATAATCAATCCAGCTGTCTCTGACAACTCCCACATCCAGTAAAACCCTCACATAGTCCTTTCTGCTGTCACTGACAACTCCCACATACAATACAACCCTCACATAGTCCCTGAAGCTGTCACTGATAACTCCCACATACAGTACAACCCTCACATTGTCCTTCAAGCTGTCACTGACAACTCACAACATAGAGTACAGCCCTCAGTCCCTCAAGCTGTCACGGACAACTCCCACATACAATACAACCCTCTCACAGTCCCTCCAGCTGTCACTGACAACTCTGACATACAATACAACCCTCACATTGTCCTTCAAGCTGTCACTGACAACTCCCACATACAGTACAACCCTTACAGTCCCTCCAGCTGTCACTGACAACTCCCACATTCAATAGAAACCTCACATAGTGCCTCAAGATGTTCCTGAAAACTTAGTCATACACTATAACCCTCACGTAGTCCCTCCAGCTGTCAGTGACAACTCCCATACACAGAACAACCCTCACATAGCCCTTCAAGCTGTCACAGACAACTCCCACATACAGTACTACCCTCACAGTCTCTCAACTTGTCACTGACAACTCCCACATACAGTACAACTTTCACGTAGTCCTTCCAGCTGTCACTGACAACTCCACATTCAAAACAATCCCCCCATATTCTCTCCAGCTGTTACTGACAACTCTCACATACAGTACAACCCTCACATAGTTCTTCCAGCTATCACTGACATCTCCCACATCCAGTACAACCCTCATAGTCCCTCAAGCTGTCACTGACAACTCCCACATCCAGTAAAACCCTCACATAGTCATTTCTGCTGTCACTGACAACTCCCACATACAATACAACCCTCACATAGTCCCTCCAGCTGTCACTGACAACTCCTTCATACAGTACAACCCTTACTGTCTCTCAAGCTTTCACTGACAACTCCCACATACATACCCTCACATAGTCCCTCAAGCTGTCACTGAAAACTCCACATACAGTAAAACCTCACATAGTCCCTCCAGCTGTCACTGACAACTCCCACATACAATACAACCTCACATAGTCCCTTCCAGCTGTCACTGACAACTCCACATACAATACAACCTCTCATAGTCCCTCCAGCTGTCACTGACAACTCCCACATACAAGTACAACCCTCACATAGGTCCCTCCAGCTGTCACTGACAACTCCCGACATACAATACAACCCTCACATAGTCCCTCAAGCTGTCACTGACAACCCCACATACAGTACAACCTCACATAGTCCTCCAGCTGTCACTGAATCCCACATACTTACAACCTTCACATAGTCCCTCCAGCTGTCACTGACAACTCTCACATACAGTACAACTCTCACATAATCACTCCAGCTGTCACTGATAACTCAAACATGCAATACAACCCTCACATAGTCCTTCAAGATGTCACTGACAACTCCCATATAAAGTACAAACCTCACAGTCTCTCAAGCTGTCTCTGACAACTCCCACATACAACACAAACCTCACATATTCCTTCCTGATGTCACTGACAAATCCCACATACAGTACATCCCTCATAGTCCCTCCAGCTGTCACTAACAACTATCACATACAACTCTCACATAGTCCCTCCAGCTGTCACTGACTACTCCCACATACAATACAACCCACACATAATCCCTACAGCTGGCATTGTCCACACCATCATTCAAATCAACCCTCACATAGTCCCTCCTGCTGCAACTGACAACTCTCACATTCAGTACAACACTCACATTGTCCTTCCAGCTGTCTCTGACAACTCCCACATACAATACAACCCTCACTTAGTCAATCCAGCTGTCACTGACAACTACCTCATACAGTAGAACCCTCACATAGTACCTCAAGCTGTCACTGACAACTTCCTCATACAGTACAACCCTCACATAATTCCTCCAGCTGTCATTGACAACTCCACATACAATAGAACCCTTACATAGTCCCTCAAGCTGTCATTGACAACTTCTGCATACACTACAACCCTCAAATAGTCCTCAAGCTATCACTGACATCTCTGACATACATTACAACCCTCATATAGTCCCTCAAGCTGTCACTGACAACTCTCACATACAGTACAACCCTCACATAGTTGCTCAAGCTATCACTGACAACTCCCACATACTATACTTCCCTCTCATAGCCTCTCAAGCTGTCACTGACAAGTGTCACATACAGTACAACCCTGACATAGTCCTTCCAGCTGTCACTGAGAACCACAACATACAGTACAACCCTCACATAGTTACACCAACTGTCTTTGACAACTCCCACATACAATTCAACCTTCACATAGTCCTACCAGCTGTCACTGACAACTCCCACATACAATACAACCCTCACATAGTCTCTCCAGCTGGTACTGACAACTCCCACATACAATACAACCTTTGCATAGTTCCTCCAGCTGTTACTGAGAACTCTTACATACAGTACAACCCTCAGATAGTCCTTCCAGCTGTCACTGACAACTCCCTCATCCAGTACAACACTCACATAGTCCTTTCCGCTGTCACTACGTAACACCCACATACAATACAACCCTCACATAGTCCCTTCAAGCTGTCACTGACAACTCCCACATACAATACAACCCTCACACAGTCACTTCAGCTGTCATTAACAACCACCACCTACAAGTCTCACATAGTCCATCCAGCTGTCACTGACAACTCCCACATAAAATACATCCCTCATATAGTCACTACTGTTGACACTGACATCTCCCACATATAATACAACCTTTGCATAGCCCCTACAGATGTCACTTGACAACTCACACATACAGTTCAACCCTCACATAGTCCCTCCAGCTGTCTCTGACAACTCTTACTTTCAATAAAACCTTCATATAGTCCCTCCAGTTGGCACTGACAACTCCCACATATAATGCAACCCTTGCATAGTCACTTGAGATGTCACTGACAAGTCTCACATACAGTACAACTCTCACATAGTCCTTCCAGCTGTCAGTGACAAACTCCCACATACAGTACAACCCTCACTTCCCTCCAGCTGTGACTGACAACTTCCACATTCAATACAACCCTCTGACAGTTCCTCCAGCTGTCACTGACAACTCTCACATACAGTACAACCCTCATATAGTCCTTCCAGCTGTCACTGACAGATCCCACATACAATACAACCCTCTCAAGCTGTCACTGACAACTCTCACATACCGTACTGCCCTCACAGAGTGACTCCTGCTGTCACTGATGGCCCCCACATACAACACTACCCTCTCAAGTGGTCACTGACAACTCTTTCATACAGTACTGCCCACATGTAGGTCCCTCCGGCTGTCACTGACAACTCCCACATACAGTACAACCCTGATATCGTCCCTCCAGCTGGAACAGACAACTCTCCCATACAGTGCAACCCTCACATTGTCCTTCCAACTGTCTCTGACAACTCCCACATACAATACAACTCTCATATAGTCTCTTCAGATGTCGGTGACAACTACCACATACAGTAGAACCCTCACATAGTCCCTCAAGCTGTCATTGACAACTCCCACATACAGTACAACCCTCACATACGTGCTCAAGCTATCACTGAGAACTCCCACATACTATACAACCTTTACGTAGTCCTTCCAGCTGTCACTGACAACTCCCACATACAATACAACCTTTGCATAGTTCCTCCAGGTGTTGCTGACAACTCTCACATACAATACAATCCTCACATAGTCCCTCAAGCTGTCACTGACAACTCCCAGATACAGTACAACCCTTACAGTCCTTCTAGCTATCCCTGACAACTCCCACATACAGTACTAAAACTCATAGTCCCTCCAGCTGTCACTAATGACTCCTACATAGAGTACAACCTTCACATAGTCCCTCAAGCTGTCACTGACAACTCCCACATACAGTACAACCATTACAGTCCTTCAAGCTCTCACTGACAACTTCCTCATACACTACAACCTTCTAATAGTCCCTCAAGCTATCACTGACAACTCCCACACACAGTACAAACTCATGATAGTCCTCTAGCTGTCACTGACAACCTCAACACAGTACAATCCACACAGAGTCCCTTCCTCTGCCACTGACAACTCCCACACAGTACAACCATTAGTCTCTCAAGCTATCACTGACAACTCCCTACAAAACAACCTCACACAGTCACTCCAGCTGTCACTGACAACTCCATACAGTACAAAACTCACATAGTCCCTCCAGCTGTCACTATCATACCTACATAGAGTACAACCTTCACATAGTCCCTCCAGCTGTCACTGCAACCTGCAGCACAATACAACCCCTGACTTAGTCCCTCAAGCTGTCACTGTCAAGCACCCACATACAATACAACCCTCCTTATAGCCCCTTAAGCTGTCACTGACAACTGTCACATACAGTACTACCTTCACATAGTCCCTCCAGCTGGCACTGTCCACTCTCTCTTACAATTAAACCCTCACATAGTCCCTCCAGCTGGAACTGACAACTCTCACATACAGTACAACCCTCACATTGTCCTTCCAGCTGTCTCTGATAACTTCCACATACAATACAATTCTAATATAGTCTCTCCAGCTGGCACTGACAACTACCTCATACAGTAGAACCCTCACTTAGTACCTCAAGCTGTCATTGACAGCTCCCACATACAGTACAACCCTCACATAATTCCTCCAGATGTCACTGACAACTCCCACATACAATTGAACCCTCACATAGTCCCTCAAGCTGTCAATGACAACTTCTGCATACACTACAACCCTCAAGCTGTCACTGACAAGTCTGACATACAGTACAACCCTCATATAGTTCCTTAAGATGTCACTGACAACTCCCACATACAATGCAACCCTCAAATAGTCTTTTAAGCTGTCACTGACAGATCCCACTTACAATACAACCCTTTCAAGCTGTCACTAACCACTCTCACTTACAGCACTGCCCTCTTATAGTCCCTCCTGCTGTCACTGACAGCTCCCACATATAATACAACCCTCTCATGCTGTCGCTGACAACTCTCTCATACAGTACAGCCCTCACATAGGTCCCTCCCGCTGTCTCTGACAACTGTCACATACAATACAAGCCTCACATAGTTCCTTCAGCTGTCACTGACAACTCCCACATTCAATACCACCCTCGTGCAGTCCCTCCAGCTGGCATTGACAACTCCCACATACAATTCAACCTCACATAGTCCCTCAAGCTGTCACTTACATCTCCCACATACAGTACAACCTCACATAAACCCTTCAGCTGTCACTGACAACTCCCACATACAACTGAACCCTCACATAGTCCCTCAGCTGTTCCTGACAAAGTCCTCATACACTAAAACCCTAACATAGTCCCTGAAGCTGTCACTGACAACGCCTCATACTGTGCAAATCTCATATAGTCCCTCAAGCTGTCACTGACAACTCCCACATACAGTACAACCTCACATAGTTGCTCAAGGTATCACTGATAACTCCCACATTCTGTAGAACCTTCACGTAGTCCTTCCAGCTGTCACAGACAACTCCCACATTCAATACAACCTCACAT
The DNA here is from genome assembly GCA_016271365.2 of Neoceratodus forsteri. Lineage (NCBI taxonomy): Eukaryota > Metazoa > Chordata > Ceratodontiformes > Ceratodontidae > Neoceratodus > Neoceratodus forsteri. Next base: position 114,602,498 of record CM028134.1, read on the forward strand.
AGTCGCCTCCAGCTAGTACTGACAACTCCAACATACAATACAACCTTGCATAGTTCCTCCAGGTGTTGCTGACAACTCTCACGCATAATACAACCATCACATAGTTCTTCTAGCTGTCATTGACAACTCCCACATCCAGTACAACCCTCATATAGGCCTTTCCGCTGTCACTGACAACTCCCACATACAATACAACCCTCATATAGTCCCTCTAGCTGTCACTGACAACTCTCAAATACAGTACAACCCACACAGATTCCCTTCCTCTTTCACTGACAACTCCCACACACAGTACAACCATTACAGTCCTTCAAGCTATCACTGACAACTCCCACATATAATGCAACCCTCACATAGTCACTCCAGCTGTCACTGACAACTCTCACATACAGTACAAAACTCACATAGTCCCTCCAGCTGTCACTAACGACTCCTACATAGAGTGCAACCTTCACATAGTCCCTCCAGCTGTCACTGACAAATCCCACATACAACACAACCCTGACTTAGTCCCTCAAGCTGTCACTGCCAACTCCCACATACAATACAACCTTCACATAGTATGTACAGCTGTCACTGACAACTACCTCATAGAATACTACCCTCACATAGTCTTTCCAGCTGGTACTGACAATTCCCACATACAATACAACCTATGCATAGTTCCTCCAGCTGTTACTGACAACTTTCACATAGAGTACAACCCTCACAAAGTCCTTCCAACTGTCACTCAACTCCCGCAACCAGTACAACCCTCTCATAGTCATTTCCGCTGTCATTGAAAACTCCCACATACAGTACCACCCTTAGAGTCCCTCAAGCAATCACTGACAACTCCCACATATAATACAACCCTCACACAGTCACTCCAGCTGTCATTGACAACTCACATACAGTTCAAAATTCACATAATCCCTCCAGCTGTCACTAACGACTGCCACATACAACTCTCACATAGTCCATCAAGCTGTTACCGACAACTCCCACATATAATACAACCCTCATACAGTCCCTCCAGTTGGCACTGACAACTCCCACATATAATACAACCTTTGCATAGTCCCTACAGATGTCAATGACAAGTCTCACATACAGTGCAACCCTCACAAAGACCTTCCAGTTGTCACTGACAACTCACACATATAGCACAACCCAAACATAGTCCCTCCAGTGGTCACTGACAACTTCTGTATACACTACAACCCTCACATAGTCCCTCCAGCTGTCACTAATGACCCCCACATACAACCCTCAAACAGCCACTCCAGCTGCCACTGAAAACTCTCACATTCAGTACTACCCTCAAATAGTCCCTCCAGCTGTTACTGACAACTCCCACATACTGGGCAACCTTCACATAGTCCCTCCAGCTGTCACAGACAACTCCCACATACAATACAACTCTCTCACAGTCCCTCCAGCTGTCACTGACAAATCTCACATACAGTACAACCCTCTCAAGCTGTCACTGACAACTCTCACATATAGTACTGCCCTCACAGTCATCACTCCACTGTCACGACAACCCCACATCGAGTACAATCTCACATAGTCCCTCCAGCTGTCACTGACAACTCCCACATACAATACAACCCTCACAGTCCTTCAAGACTGTCACTGACAACTCCCACATACAGTCCAACCTCACAGTCTCAAGATGTCACTGACAACCCCACATTACAGTCCAACTGTCTCACAGTCCCACCAGCTGTCACTGACAACTCCCACATACTGGGCAACCCTCAAATAGCCTTCCAGCTGTCACTGACAGATCCTACATACAATAAAACCCTCTCAAGCTGTCACTGATAACTCTCAGTTACAGCACTGCCCTCACATAGTCACTCCTGCTGTCACTGACAGCTCCCACATACAATACAACCCTCTCATGCTTTCACTGACAACTCTCTCATACAGTACTGCCCTCTCATAGGTCCCTCCCGCTGTCACTGACAACTGCCACATATAACAGCCTCACATTGTACCTTCAGCTGTCACTGACATCTCCCACATTCAATACCACCCTCACATAGTCCCTCCAGCTGGCACTAACTACCACATACAGTACATGCCCACAATCTCTCAAGCAGTCACTGACAAGTCCCACATACAGCACAACCCTCACATAAACCCTCCAGCTGTAACTGACAACTCCCACATACAATTGAACCCTCACATAGTCCCTCGAGCTGTTCCTGACAATGTTCTCATACACTACAACCTTCACATAGTCCCTGCTGTCACTTACAACTCTCTCTATACTGTACAACCTCATATAGTCCCCTGCTTGTCACTGACAACTCCCACATACAGTACAACCCTCACATACTTGCTCTTGCTTATCACTGACAACTCCCACATACTATACAACCTTCACTTAGTCCTTCCAGCTGTCACTGACAACCCACATACAATACAACCTTTGCATAGTTCCTCCAGGTGTTGCTGGATAACTCTCACATACAATACAACCATCATGTAGTTCTTCCAGCTGTCCCTGACAACCTCACATACAATACAACCCTCACATTAGTCCCTTTAAGCTGTCACTGACAACTCCCACATACAGTACAACCCTTTACAGACCTTCAAGCCATCACTGACAACTCCCACATACAATACAACCTTCACATTAGCCACAGCTGTCACTGGACAACTCCCATATAATGCTAACCCTGCTATAGTCCCTAGAGATGTCACTGACAAGTCTCACATACAGTACAACTCTCACATCATCCTTCCAGCTGTCAGTGACAACTCCCACATACAGTACAACCCTCACATAGTCCTTCCAGCTGTCACTGACAGATCCCACATACAATACAACTCTCTCAAGCTGTCACTGACAACTCTCACATAGAGCCACAGCCCTCTCAGGCCATTCCTTCACCATCACTGATGGCCCCCCCATACTACAACCCTCTCAAGCTGTCACTGACACCTCTCTCCTACAGTACTGTCCTCACATAGGTCCCTCCAGCTGTCACTGACACCTCCCACATACAGTACAACCTTCACATTGTCCCTCCAGCTGGAACAGACAATTCTCCCATACAGTACAACTCTCATATTGTCCTTCCAACTGTCTCTGACAACTCCCACATACAATACAAATCTCATAAAGTCTCTCCAGATGTCACTGACAACTACCACATACAGTAGAACCCTCACATAGTCCATCAAGCGGTCACTGACATCTCTCACATACAGTACAACCCTCACATTATCCCTCCTTCTGTCACTGACAATTCCCACATACAATAGAACCTGCACATAGTCCTTCAAGCTGTTCCTGACAACTTCCTCATACACTACAACCCTCACATAGTCCCTCAAGCTGTCACTGACAACTCCCACATACAAGACATCCGACTTATGATCCCTCCAGTTGGCACTGACAACTCTCACATATAATATAACCTTTCCATAGTCCCTTCAGATGTCAATGACAAGTCTCACATAGTGCTTCCAGCTGTCACTGACAACTCCCACATCCAGTACAACCCTCACATAGCCATTCCGCTGTCACTGACAACTCCCACATACAGTACAACCCTCACATAGTCCCTCCTGCTGTTACTAACGACTCCCACATGCAACTCTCTCACAGTCCCTCCAGTTGTCACTGACTACTCCCACATACAATATAACCATCACATAGTCCCTCAAGCCGTTCCTGACAACTTGCTCATACACTACAACCCTCATATAGTCCCTCAAGCGGTTGCTGACAACTCCCGTATACAGTACAACCCTCACATAGTCCCTCAAGTTGTCACTGACAACTCCCACATACAATACAACCGTTGTGAAGTTCCTCCAGCTGTTACTGACAACTCTCACATGCAGTACAACCCACGCATAGTCCTTCCAGCTGTCACTGAAAACTCCCATATACAATACAACCCTCACAGTCCCTCAAGCTGTAACTGAAAACTCCCACATACAGTACAACCCTCACATAGTCCCTCCTGTTGTTACTAACGACTCCATGCAACTTCTCATAGTACCTCCAGCTGTCACTGACAACTCCACATACAATACAACCCTCATATAGTCCCAGCCAGTTGGCACTGACAACTCTCACATATAATACAACCTTTGCATAGTCCCTACAGATGTCATTGACTAGTCTCACGTACAGTACAATTCTAACATACTCCTTCCTGCTCACTGACAACTCACACATACAGTACAACCCTCACAAAGTCCCTCCAGCTGTCACTGACAACTCCCACATACAGTACAACCCTCAGTCCCTCAAGCTGTCACTGACAACTCTCACATACAATACAACCCTCTCACAGATCCCTCACAACTCTGACATGCAATACAACCCTCACATTGTCCTTCATGCTGTCACTGACAACTCCCACATATCAGTACAACCCTTACAGTGCCTCAAGCTGTCACTGACAACTCCCATATACAGTTCAACCCTCACATGGTCCCTCTCCAGGTGTCACTAACAACTATCACATACAACTCTCACATAGTCCCTCCAGCTGTCACTGACAACTCCCACATGCAGTACAACCCACACATAGTCCCTCCAGCTGGCACTGTCCACTCCTTCTTACAATTAAACCCTCACATAGTCCCTCCAGATGGAACTGACAAGTCTCACATACAGTACAACCCTCACATTGCCTTCCAGCTGTCTCTGACAACTTCCACATACAATACAATTCTGATATAGTCTCTCCAGCTGACACTGACAACTACCTCATACAGTAGAACCCTCACTTAGTATCTCAAGCTGTCACTGGCAGCTCCCACATACAGTACAACCCTCACATAATTCCTCAGATGTCACTGACAACTCCCACATACAATAGAACCCTCCCTTAGTCCCTCAAGCTGTGAATGACAACTTCCGCATACACTGCTACAACCTCAAATAGTCCCTCAAGCTGTCACTGACAAGTCTGACATACAGTACAACCCTCATATAGTCCCTTAAGATGTCACTGACAACTCCCACATACTGTAAGACCCTCACTGAGTCCCTCAAGCTGTCACTGACAACTCCCACATACAGTACAACCCTCACATAGTCCCTCCAGCTGTCTTTGACAACTGCCACATACAAGACAACCTTCATAGTCCTTCCAGCTGTCACAGACAACTCCCACATACAATACAACTCTCTCACAGTCCCTCCAGCTGTCACTGACAAATCTCACATACAGTATAACCCTCTCAAGCTGTCACTGACAACTCTCACATATAGTACTGCCCTCACATAGTCACTCCCACTGTCACTGACAACTCCCACATCGAGTACAACTTTCACATAGTCCCTCCAGCTGTCACTGACAACTCCCACATACAATACAACCCTCACACAGTCCTTCAAGCTGTCACTGACAACTCCCACATACAGTCCAACCCTCACAGTCTCTCAAGATGTCACTGACAACTCCCACATACAGTCCAACTGTCTCACAGTCCCACCAGCTGTCACTGACAACTCCCACATACTGGGCAACCCTCAAATAGCCTTCCAGCTGTCACTGACAGATCCTACATACAATAAAACCCTCTCAAGCTGTCACTGATAACTCTCAGTTACAGCACTGCCCTCACATAGTCACTCCTGCTGTCACTGACAGCTCCCACATACAATACAACCCTCTCTATGCTTTCACTGACAACTCTGTCATTACAGTACTGCCCTCCTCATAGGTCCTCCCGCTGTCACTGACAACTGCCACAACAATACAAGCCTCACATTGTACCTTCAGCTGTCACTGACATCTCCCACATTCAATACCACCTCACATAGTCCCTCCAGCTGGCACTAACTACCACATACAGTACATGCCTCACAATCTCTCAAGCAGTCACTGACAAGTCCCACATACAGCAGCACAACCCTCACATAAACCCTCCAGCTGTAACTGACAACTCCCACATACAATTGAACCTCACATAGTCCCTCAGAGCTGTTCCTGACAATGTTCTCATACACTACAACCTTCACATAGTCCCTCAGCTGTCACTTACAACTCTCTTTATACTGTACAACTCTCATATAGTCCCCATGCTTCGTCACTGACAACTCCCACATACAGTACAACCCTCACATACTTGCTCTTGCTTATCACTGACAACTCCCACATACTATACAACCTTCACGTAGTCCTTCCAGCTGTCACTGACAACTCCACATACAATACAACCTTGCATAGTTCCTCCAGGTGTTGCTGACAACTCTCACATACAATACAACCATCATGTAGTTCTTCCAGCTGTCCCTGACAACTCCCACATACAATACAACCCTCACATAGTCCCTCAAGCTGTCACTGACAACTCCCACATACAGTACAACCCTTACAGACCTTCAAGCTATCACTGACAACTCCCACATACAATACAACCTTCACACAGCCACTCCAGCTGTCACTGACAACTCCCACATATAACGCAACCCTTGCATAGTCCCTAGAGATGTCACTGACAAGTCTCACATACAGTACAACTCTCACATCATCCTTCCAGCTGTCAGTGACAACTCCCACATACAGTACAACCCTCACATAGTCCTTCCAGCTGTCACTGACAGATCCCACATACAATACAACTCTCTCAAGCTGTCACTGACAACTCTCACATAGAGCACGGCCTTCTCAGAGCCATTCCTTCTGTCACTGATGGCCCCCACATACTATACAACCCTCTCAAGCTGTCACTGACACCTCTCTCATACAGTACTGTCCTCACATAGTTCCCTCCAGCTGTCACTGACACCTCCCACATACAGTACAACCTTCACATTGTCCCTCCAGCTGGAACAGACAATTCTCCCATACAGTACAACTCTCATATTGTCCTTCCAACTGTCTCTGACAACTCCCACATACAATACAAATCTCATAAAGTCTCTCCAGATGTCACTGACAACTACCACATACAGTAGAACCCTCACATAGTCCATCAAGCGTCACTGACATCTCTCACATACAGTACAACCCTCACATTATCCCTCCTTCTGTCACTGACAATTCCCACATACAATAGAACCTGCACATAGTCCTTCAAGCTGTTCCTGACAACTTCCTCATACACTACAACCCTCACATAGTCCCTCAAGCTGTCACTGACAACTCCCACATACAAGACATCCGACTTATGATCCCTCCAGTTGGCACTGACAACTCTCACATATAATACAACCTTTCCATAGTCCCTTCAGATGTCAATGACAAGTCTCACATACAGTGCAATTCTCACATAGTGCTTCCAGCTGTCACTGACAACTCCCACATCCAGTACAACCCTCACATAGCCATTCCGCTGTCACTGACAACTCCCACATACAGTACAACCCTCACATAGTCCCTCCTGCTGTTACTAACGACTCCCACATGCAACTCTCTCACAGTCCCTGCAGTTATCACTGACTACTCCCACATACAATATAACCATCACATAGTCCCTCAAGCCGTTCCTGACAACTTGCTCATACACTACAACCCTCATATAGTTCCTCAAGCGGTTGCTGACAACTCCCGTATACAGTACAACCCTCACATAGTCCCTCAAGTTGTCACTGACAACTCCCACATACAATACAACCGTTGCGAAGTTCCTCCAGCTGTTACTGACAACTCTCACATGCAGTACAACCCACGCATAGTCCTTCCAGCTGTCACTGAAAACTCCCATATACAATACAACCCTCACAGTCCCTCAAGCTGTAACTGAAAACTCCCACATACAGTACAACCCTCACATAGTCCCTCCTGTTGTTACTAACGACTCCCACATGCAACTCTCTCATAGTACCTCCAGCTGTCACTGACAACTCCCACATACAATACAACCCTCATATAGTCCCGCCAGTTGGCACTGACAACTCTCACATATAATACAACCTTTGCATAGTCCCTACAGATGTCATTGACTAGTCTCAGTGTACAGTACAATTCTAACATACTCCTTCCTGCTCACTGACAACTCACACTATACAGTACAACCCTCACAAAGTCCCTCCAGCTGTCACTGACAACTCCCACATACAGTACAACCCTCAGTCCCTCAAGCTGTCACTGACAACTCTCACATACAATACAACCCTCTCACAGTCCCTCACAACTCTGACATGCAATACAACCCTCACATTGTCCTTCATGCTGTCACGGCACAACTCCCACATATAGTACAACCCTTACAGTGCCTCAAGCTGTCACTGACAACTCCCATATACAGTTCAACCCTCACATAGTCCCTCCAGGTGTCACTAACAACTATCACATACAACTCTCACATAGTCCCTCCAGCTGTCACTGACAACTCCCACATGCAGTACAACCCACACATAGTCCCTCCAGCTGGCACTGTCCACTCCTTCTTACAATTAAACCCTCACATAGTCCCTCCAGATGGAACTGACAAGTCTCACATACAGTACAACCCTCACATTGTCCTTCCAGCTGTCTCTGACAACTTCCACATACAATACAATTCTGATATAGTCTCTCCAGCTGACACTGACAACTACCTCATACAGTAGAACCCTCACTTAGTATCTCAAGCTGTCACTGACAGCTCCCACATACAGTACAACCCTCACATAATTCCTCCAGATGTCACTGACAACTCCCACATACAATAGAACCCTCACATAGTCCCTCAAGCTGTGAATGACAACTTCCGCATACACTACAACCCTCAAATAGTCCCTCAAGCTGTCACTGACAAGTCTGACATACAGTACAACCCTCATATAGTCCCTTAAGATGTCACTGACAACTCCCACATACTGTAAGACCCTCACTGAGTCCCCTCAGCTGTCACTGACAACTCCCACATACAGTACAACCCTCACATAGTCCCTCCAGCTGTCTTTGACAACTGCCACATACAAGACAACCTTCATAGTCCTTCCAGCTGTCACTGACAACTCCCACATACAACTCTACAACTCTCTCATCAGTCCCTCCAGCTGTCACTGACACACTCCACATACAGTACAACCTCATATAGTCCCTCAGGCTGTCACTGACAACTCCACATACAGTACAATCCTCACCCAGTCACTTCAGCTGTCACTAACAACTACCACCTACAACTCTCACATAGTCCCTCCAGCTGTCAGTCACAACTCCACATACAATTCATTCCTCCTTATAGTCCCTCCACTTGGTACGGTGACATCTCCCACATAATACAACCTTTTTGCATAGTCCCTACAGATGTCACTTGACAAGTCTCACATACAGTACAACCTCTCACTTAGTCCATCCAGCTGTCACTTTGACAAATCACACACACAGTACAACCTTCACATAGTCCCTCCAGCGGTTTCTGAGAACTCCACATAATCTAACCTTCATGGTCCCTCCAGCTGTCACTGACAACTCCGACATACAGTACAACCTTCACATAGTCCCTCCAGCTGTCACTGACAACTCCCACATACTATATAACCCTCACATATTCCCTTAAGCTGTCACTGACAGCTGCCACATACAGTACAACCCTCAGTGTCTCAAGCTAACACTGACAACTCCCACATATAATACAACGCTCAAATAATCCCTCAAGGTGTCACTGACAAATACCACATACAGTGGAACCCTCAAATAGTCCCTCAAGCTCACATACAGTACAACCCTCATATAATCAATCCAGCTGTCTCTGACAACTCCCACATCCAGTAAAACCCTCACATAGTCCTTTCTGCTGTCACTGACAACTCCCACATACAATACAACCCTCACATAGTCCCTGAAGCTCTCACTGATAACTCCCACATACAGTACAACCCTCACATTGTCCCTCAAGCTGTCACGGACAACTCCCACATACAATACAACCCTCTCATAGTCCCTCCAGCTGTCACTGACAACTCTGACATACACATAACCTCACATTGTCCTTCTAGCTGTCACTGACAACTCCCACATACTAGTACCAACCCTTACAGTCCCTCCAGCTGTCACTGACAACTCCCACATTCAATAGAAACCTCACATAGTGCCTCAAGATGTTC